>BTHU01000011.1:80877010-81477010 GCA_036184795.1 Tokudaia tokunoshimensis
GCATGTTGAGTGTGGCCTGACAGCTGCAGTTTCTTTTATCCCTCACTAAATCAGGTTATATACTAAACACCTTCATCATATTAATACTCATAATAATCCAGTGTGATAATACTATCTTATTGCTCAAAAATAACTTAGCCCCAAAACTAAAAAAAAAAAAAAAGTGTTCTGAACATAAATACTAGCCATTACTATTTTAAAAGACTAGGATTTTTTGCTTGTTTGTTTGTTTTTGTTTGGACAAGATCTCATAATAGCCCAGGCTAGCCTCAGACTTGTTATGTAGCCAAGGCTGGCCTTGAACTCCTGATCCTTCCTCTGCTGGGGGCTGGTATTACAGGTGTGCAGACCCAGCTCTCAACTCTTATTCCGCAGACAAAGAGGCTTAAGCGAGAGATATGCAGACTCCATTATAGTGTCAAGAACATAATTTCTGCTAGTGGAGGGTGTGAAGTTTGCTCTCAAGTCCAGCCCAGCCTCAAGTGAGACTAAATCCATGACATCCCGAGACTGCAGAAATGGAACACTTTCTGACATTCTGTGCTAGAGCACCTAGCCCAGTAGAATCAGAGCAGAAACTCTGATTTGAGCATGTGTGTGTGTTGGGGGGGGGGGGGGCGAGGCGCCACTGGCTGATCGAATACTTAAAGAAATGCACACTTCACCTTGAGCTGTTCTTTGAAAGCAAAGTACTTTCCAGAGCAATTGAGCTCATAGTTGAGCTGGCACTTCTGCTCCTCCATGGTCTCGTTGTCTACGTCACTCCCCTGTTTAGGGCTATGCTTCCCAAACATGCGGTAGTATTCATTCAAAATGGCTCTGGAGATGCTCATGATCTGCGTGTGGTAGTCACTCACAGCCTAGGAAAACAACCAAGGCCCGGCAGTAAACAGATCATGGATTAGAAGTCCCCAACCAGGATAGCACTATACTGTTCTTTCCCATAAAGCAGGCTACACACTGTACAAGATTCACTGATCACAAATGGATACACACACACACACATACACACACACTCCATCCCTTCTCAGGAAGCCACACTGAAGAGTTTGTGTTGCCTTCAAATGCGTTGTTACCCACAGTTTCGCACTGGTGTTAACACTTGCCTTCTGAGCTCCCCCTGTCCGGCGGGTAAGAGGCGGCCTTGGGGGTATCATTTCCTTGACCCTGTATCAGGAAAAAGCAACAAAAACAACAAAGGCTTTATTATCTGCAGGCCTGTGTTCTTTCATATCTCCCCAGATTCTGTGTGGAAGAGATCTGAGGTCTATCTCCCTACTGCATTTGAGGATTTGACACATAAAACCCTAGATCTGGGGATGGAGAGATGGCTCAGAGGTTAAGAGCACTGACTGCTCTTCCAAAGGTCCTGAGTTCAAATCCCAGCAACCACATAGTGGCTCACAACCATCCGTAACAAGATCTGATGCCCTCTTCTGGAGTGTCTGAAGACAGCCACAGGGTACTTACATATAATAAATAAATAAATCTTAAAAAAACAAAAAACAAAGCCCTAGATCTGAGTCCTAGGAGAGTCTATAAGACAGCACTGATTTGAGAACCCTAGATCTGAGTTCTAGGAGAGTCTATAAGACAGTACTGATTTGAGAACCCTAGATCTGAGTCCTGGGAGAGTCTATAAGACAGTACTGATTTGAGAACCCTAGATCTGAGTCCTGGGAGAGTCTATAAGACAGTACTGATTTGAGAACCCTAGATCTGAGTCCTGGGAGAGTCTATAAGACAGCACTGATTTGAGAACCCTAGATCTGAGTCCTGGGAGAGTCTATAAGACAGTACTGATTTGAGAACCCTAAATCTGAGTCCTAGGAGAGTCTATAAGACAGTACTGATTTGAGAACCCTAGATCTGAGTCCTGGGAGAGTCTATAAGACAGTACTGATTTGAGAACCCTAAATCTGAGTCCTAGGAGAGTCTATAAGACAGTACTGATTTGAGAACCCTAGATCTGAGTCCTAGGAGAGTCTATAAGACAGCACTGATTTGAGAACCCTAGATCTGAGTCCTAGGAGAGTCTATAAGACAGCACTGATTTGAGAACCCTAGATCTGAGTCCTAGGAGAGTCTATAAGACAGTACTGATTTGAGAACCCTAGATCTGAGTCCTGGGAGAGTCTATAAGACAGTACTGATTTGAGAACCCTAGATCTGAGTCCTGGGAGAGTCTATAAGACAGTACTGATTTGAGAACCCTAGATCTGAGTCCTGGGAGAGTCTATAAGACAGTACTGATTTGAGAACCCTAGATCTGAGTCCTGGGAGAGTCTATAAGACAGTACTGATTTGAGAACCCTAGATCTGAGTCCTGGGAGAGTCTATAAGACAGTACTGATTTGAGAACCCTAGATCTGAGTCCTGGGAGAGTCTATAAGACAGTACTGATTTGAGAACCCTAGATCTGAGTCCTGGGAGAGTCTATAAGACAGTACTGATTTGAGAACCCTAGATCTGAGTCCTAGGAGAGTCTATAAGACAGTACTGATTTGAGAACCCTAGATCTGAGTCCTAGGAGAGTCTATAAGACAGTACTGATTTGAGAACCCTAGATCTGAGTCCTAGGAGAGTCTATAAGACAGTACTGATTTGAGAACCCTAGATCTGAGTCCTAGGAGAGTCTATAAGACAGTACTGATTTGAGAACCCTAAATCTGAGTCCTAGGAGAGTCTATAAGACAGTACTGATTTGAAAACCCTAGATCTGAATCCTAGGAGAGTCTATAAGACAGCACTGATTTGAGAACCCTAGATCTGAGTCCTAGGAGAGTCTATAAGACAGCACTGATTTGAGAACCCTAGATCTGAGTCCTAGGAGAGTCTATAAGACAGTACTGATTTGAGAACCCTAGATCTGAATCCTAGGAGAGTCTATAAGACAGCACTGATTAGAGCCTGGCTTTATGCTCACACTTTTTTCACTTTTTTTTAATTTATTTATTTATTATGTGAGTACACTGTAGCTGTCTTCAGACACTCCAGAAGAGGGCGTCAGATCTCAGTACGGATGGTTGTGAGCCACCATGTGGTTGCTGGGATTTGAACTCAGGACCCTAAGAAGAGCAGTCAGTGCTCTTAACCTCTGAGCCATCTCTCCAGCCCTTTTCTTTTCTTTCTTTCTTTCTTTCTTTCTTTTTTTTTTTTTTAAGTATTGGTAAATGGCCTCTGGACTAAAAGTTAGAAAAGGGTGCCAACTCTACAGAGTTATAATCTGACCACACATGCAACATGGAGTGTACACACATACCACCACCACCACTACAATAATAATAGTAATAATAACAATAATAATAAAAAAATAAATAAAACTTTGAAAAGGTGAAAGTGACTGAAGAAGACTTCCCTCAGGCCTCCACACATGCATATGAGTAAGTACACATATACACACATTTGCATATAGACATATATAGCACAAACACACACAGACAGCACACACGTGGGTAAGTATGCCCATATACACATGTACATATATTAGTTTACCATGCAAACACACACACACACACACACACACACACACACACTGCACATGCATACAGGCAAAATACTCATAAAATAAAGTTGCTGGGCAGTGGTAGTGCATGCCTTTAAATCCAGGACTCAGGAGGCAGGGGCAGGTGAATCTCTGTGAGCTTGAGGCCACGATTGGTCTATAGAGTGAGTTTCAGGGCATCCAGGCCTATATAAAGAAACCTTATCTCGAAAACCCAAACAAACAAATAAAATTTAAAACAGAAAAAAATGACAAACCTTTATCAAGACCTAAGAATAAATAAATAAATATAGAGATTTTTTTTAAAGGATACAAGAACACTTTGGAACATTATATACCAACAAATTTAGATTGCTGCTGAGATAGTAACACACCAGCACAGTGATGGTTCAGTAAACACAGTTTCCAAGAATTGTGTATATGTATATGTGATGCATGTGTTGTCTATGACCTTAAAGCAACTCCCAGACAGACAGCAAGGTGTGAAAATACTGTCACAACACAGTAGGAATTTGGATGTTTTATACTTTCTCATTCATATCAACTAAAAAAATGTAATGACATGCCCAATGAAGAAACAATAATGGAATAAACTCTTATCTGTAACAAAGAAAAAAAACACTGTCGCTTAGGACAGGGGAAATTCCATTTTGGGGACAAAATAAGTGTCCTCTTCTTCATTGCTAAATTGTACCAAACAGGAGAATAAGGGCCCGCACCTTCTGGCCAGTTCCTCTGGCATCCGCTTTGGCACCAGGGCTTTGTCGAGCTGGATCTCCAAGACGATGTATGTTCCTGCTTCTATATATTGCTGCAAAGACATGGTTATTTGTTAATCTCATAAAAAGGCAGTAATGAAACATTTTTAGTAACATCAGATGCTACTTATAATATACAGAGTAAAAATATGCATATAAAACTGCATATGCAGAGTGATCTCTGTGGCTCAAATATTTTACATGTGATAATAATTCGAAAGGAATGTGGCAATAGTGGTTAGCTCATTGAAGGAGGCGTTTTCATGGCTGTTCTTGGAAGTTTCTACTCTAGTGGCTCCCATTGAACATACTTTTTAAAAATTTTTTACTTATTTTCTTTTTTGAGACAAGGTTTTACTATGTAGCCCTGGTTGACTGGCACTCTCTGTGTGGACCAGGGCCTTGAACTCACAGATATCCCCCTGCCTCCCCAGTGCGCACCACCATGCCTGGTGAACTCATTCATACTTCTCTTGGAACTATTTTAAATGCACGCCACTCTTTCCTCTTTTTCTCTGCACAGAGAAACTCTGTCTGGGAAAAAAAACAAAACTAAACTAAAGTAAACCAGTTTAATTCTGGAAGGAGCTTAACCGCAGCCTGGAGCGAGCTCACTGGGAGGTGTCAGTGAACAAGCTCACCCCAGGTCGTAGACGACGCATAAGCAAGCACTTGTAATGACTCAAGTCTCACCTCTAGCATTTTCCATGGAAGCTGTGCTACTCAGTGAAAGTCTGGGAGAATTTAGTGTCTGAAATGATGACGATAGTTACCTGTCCTTCAAGGTTGTGGCTCAGGGGGGCTTCACTTTCCAAAGGGGTGTCTGAGCTCTGCGATTTTATACTAGGCGCTTGCTGAAACAAAAAGAAACATCAAAATGTGGATTGTTTCATGGCCTTCATAGTAGTGGGGACAATAAGACGCAAAATACATCAATACAATTCCCCGGACGGGAAATGAGCGCAGACGTCTGTACAGACGGTCTCGAGCCTACCAACTCTCCGAGACGAGCCCGTCCTTCTATGTCCTTGTCTTTCCCTGGTTTCTCTTCTTTCAGATTCTTGGAGAGAGGTTTGGACAGTGGAGAGTTAAGTCCCCCTGCTTTATTATTGAGGACCAAATGGTGCCCAGTGTCCCTAAACAAGCTGAACAAGCACCTGGTCTGAAAAGAAGCAACAGCAACGCAAGTGAACAATGAATGAGTCACAGGTGATGGGCCTCCCCCTCTCCCACCCTCCCCCACCCTCCCCTCCCCCTCCCCCTCCCCCACCCTCCCCACCCTCCCCCACCCCTCCCCCTCCCCCACCCCTCCCCCACCACAAGGGGACAGCTTCTCCAGATCACCTCAGCAGCCAGAACAGAGACCTGAAGACCCTCGCTGGACCCCTCCCTTATGGGGCACATAAGAGACTAAGCCACCAACCAAGGAGTACACATGGCTCCAGCTGCATATGTAGCAGAGGATGGCCTTGTCAGATATCAATGGGAGGAGAGGTCCTTGGTCCTATGAAGGGTTGATAGATGCCCCAGTGTAGGGGAATCAAGGGCAGGGAGGTGGGAGTAGGTGGGTTGGTGGAGGAACACCCTCATAGAAGCAGAGGGAGGGGGGAATAGGAGAGGGGATTTCTGGGAGTGGGGGAAACTGGGTAAGTGGATAATACTTGAAATGTAAGTAAAATAAAATAAAAAATAAAAGCAAGCAAAAAAAAAAACCAGTTCATGTGTGTGCTCAGTCAGGACTTATTGAAAGAATGAAAGAAAGAATGAAAGAAAGAAAGAAAGAAAGAAAGAAAGAAAGAAAGAAAGAAAGAAAGAAAGAAAGAAAGGAAGGAAGGAAGGAAGGAAGGAAGGAAGGAAGGAAGGAAGGAAGGAAGAAAGAAAGGAAGGAAAGAAAGAAAAGGAAGGAAGAAAGAAAGGAAGGAAGAAAGAAAGAGAAAGAAAGGAAGGAAGGAAGGAAGGAAGGAAGGAAGGAACCCTGTCTATATTACAAACACAGCAACCAGTGTGCCTGGGAGGTCATAAAAGAACTAAATTGACATAGCACTCAAATGACGTCTGAACATGTATGTCTATAACCCAAAGATGAGTGCTTCCCTCAGCCTTAATGAGAGAAACCTCTCTTTACAGTACAGTGGCAAATGCCATTACTAAGTGGTTCTAGACATCACTGCAAAGACCTGAGTGCTAAAGACGCAATCGAATACATATATGGACGATAAATTAAGATGATACATCTTATGCAGTTTCTTACCTTTTCAAAGACTATCCCATCCAGGTAGGGGTACACGTGAAAAGCCCCTCTTATCCTCTTCACACCTGGATACAGGAGTGGGACCATGTTGACGTAAGCCACACCATGAAAGGAAAGCTGGTTTTCATCATCGATCTGAGGGAATAGGAGCAGAGTTGTTACCGCTATAGAGCGGAGGGGCGTATGTGTGGAGTTCAGACTCAGAGACCAAAGACTTGTTCTAGAAACAAGCTCTGCTAAGCAAGTAGCCGTGTATCTTTGCTCAGTGACAGACACTTTGGGACCTGGCGTCATTCCCAGAGTGGGTTTAACAACTACCGAGGTAACGCATATTAGCAGGGTTAATGAGGTAAAGGCTATAGCCAAGTCAACATATATTCAACTGAATTGACATTATAAATACCCAACCAAAAATTCCATTTCAGCAAATCGCTTCTTAGAAGAAAAGTAAAATTTCATAAAAAAGATAACAGAATTTAAGATAATCAGATGGTCTGGCTCAAACTGTATTTCAGAGTTCTGTGACATGAGCAAAACCTTCCAGAGCTTTAGAATGGCTTCTGATCAGCATGCTTTGGCATATCCCCTCAGCTGACAAACAGGTCACGCTTTGCTGAGAAGGGGTCTCTTTTTGTATCCAAGTTCCAAAGAGCGCTTTCATTAGTCCGCAGCTCCTGCCACCACTGAGGACCACACAAGGCTGCCTTGTATCTGCAAGACCTGACTCCATCCAAACTCTCACTCCAAACATAGGTGCTTGCCTACAAACATATTCTAATGACATTTTGCCATAAAATAAGTTAAGGAAAAATCAAATTTTAGGGAAAACAATAATTCCAAGCTTAAAAGTAATCTCTTTAAATTTGCCTACTATCATAACAGATAGATGCCAGATGAAAAGATCCTTTGTTTCCATCATAACATTTCATGGCTTTGATGTCTAAGGGATGTTAACCAATACCTATTATAATAAAAGAGGGAAACATTTACGTGCTGGTGTAACTATTCTGTTTTAGATAGAGTAGGGTTTCCTCATTTAAAAACTCTTTGGGGGATGGCTCAGGGGACACAGTGGCTACCCCACAAGTGTGAGGACAGAAATCTGGATCCCAACATACCCATAAATGCTGATCAGTGGGAGCGACCCACTGGAATCCCAACACTGGGTAGGCTGGGACCGGAGATCTCAGAGCAGGCCTGCTAGCTAGACTAGCCCGAGTGGGGAGCTCCAAGTTCAAGGTAAAAGACTTGGCTATAATGCATAAGGTGAGGGGCCATCAAGGAAAACATAGTGTCAACCTCTGGCCTCAACATACTAGTGCACACATGTGCACATGCACTCACATGCACACGTGCACCCACACACACACAGACAGTCACATATGCATGCATATCACACACATAACCAGCATTTCAAGTGATTTTCAGAGGTAGGCATGGTGTCACATACCTTGAATCCCAGCACTCTAGAAGCAGAAGCAGGAGGATCTCTGTGAGTTTGAGACTAGCCTGGTCTACATAGTGAGTTCCAGGACAGCCAAGGCTATGTAGAGAGATTCTGTCTCAAAAGCAAAATAGCAACAACAACAACAACATCAGTCAACAGAAGAGATGGCTCAGTGGCTAAGAGAACTGTCTGCTCTTCCAGAGGACTTGGGTTCAATTCCCAGCATCCATATGACCGATCACAGCTGTCTGTAACTCCAGTCCTAGGAGATCTGATACCCTAACACAGACATACATGTAGGCAAAACACTAATGGACATAAAATGAAAATAAATAAATGAACATAACAAACACAAACCATTTTCATTATATATGCTCACAGTATGCAGCGCCGTGTTACCTAAGGACATGTTCAGTCATGGATGTGTGAGCCCTGGGCGTGCCCCTCCATACAGCCCTCCCCCTCCCCTTCTTCCCCTTAGTTCTTCTGGTCCCCTAATTGGTGTCGCTTCTACTTTCATGTCACATATATAGACATAAATTTAAGTATCTGTATTAAATCCAGGAACTCCAAATGACAAAAATATGTTTTTCTCTTTCGAGACTGACGTGATTGGTATCCTATGACTGCATCTATTTTCCTGAAAGTGACGTTATTTTATATCTTATGGCTGAAAAAATTCCAGTATGTATTTATACTCTTATCATAGGTAGCATAAGGAATTGTCATTTTTATCTAGGTCAAAATGAGTAATATAGTTCAATCTAGTTAATTTAGACTTACGGACAGAATGTGTTAGAGTGCTTGTTAATAGGATAGTTAATAAACCACAATTCTGGAAAGACAGGGTTTCATGAACCTGGACCATGTCCTGTATCATTTTTTTCCTGTATATTTCTCTTTATTTCTCCTTGTGTATAAATTCCATGAGGGTAGGGGCCATTCAGTTGACTGCCATTTAAGATGATCGTTGTTCCTCTGTGGCTAGATGCCTGGGCTGGCTCTGCAGCTCCAATACCGAGAACTGTGCGGTAATAAACACCGACAGGCTGGTATCTCTGTGAGGTGCTGACTTGGTGCCATTTGGGCAAACACTCAGAAGTGGCACAGCTATGACATGCTAGATCTAATTTTAGTTTTTAAGGAACCTCCAGGCTGATTTCCACAGTGGACTGATGAGTTTCCACCCCCAATTGGTAGTGGATAAGGATGTTTGTTATGGTAGTGACATTTTTTGATTTTGATTTTGATTTTCAAAACCAAATCAAGTAACTTAGATGCTTGACAAGGGCCTGCTGTGTGTCGTGCATCAGGCTAGGTTTGTGCAGACTCTAAAAGCAGTCTATTGACGGTCCCCTAACCTCACGGAATTTATACACATGGGGTAAGGATGAGACATAGATGGGAAAATGATACAGAACATGTTCTAGGCTCACAAAACCCTGTTTTTCCAGAATCGTGGTTTATCTATGAATCCTATCACTTAACAAGCAGTCTAACGTCTCTTGTAGGTAAGTCTAAGTTAACTAGATTGACCTAGATAAAAATGAGTATTTCTAATGGTACCTGTGGTAAGACTGCAACGCGGGGTCAGGGGAAGGAAGAATCTGAAAACAAGGCTTGAACAAGTATTTGTGAGCACCAGGGAACTTCAGCGGCCAATCATCCTGGTTTCCCTGGGACAGGAGCTGTCAGCACACACACTAAGAAAGTCCTAGGCAAAGAACCACAAACTGGTCGCATTAGGGAAAACAGCCACGTAAGATTGGATTAGACACAGAGACACAGACTTGATTTGATAGGTCACTTCTAATTTTAAAAACTTGAGGGGAAGGCTCACTCTGTTGTCTAGGCTGCTCTCCAACTCCGGATCTAAAATGATCCTTGTCTCGGTCTCCCAGCGCTGGGAACCACGGACAGAAGCCACCACACCCGTTTTATTTTGGGGATCCACATGTTTACCTTCTCAAGTTTGCCTGGTTTGGCTTTCTGCACGACGATCAAAGGTACTCTTGTGATCTCCACCGGCCAGAGTCGGCAATCAGCAATTCGCTTCTGTAAACTGCAAAGTAAAAACCATCAGCACTATCTTCAAATGCAAATGGTGGAGCTTAAAAGGAAATGCTCTTCTTTTTTAGGAAATTATGAGTAAAATGAGCTGGGGATATGACTCAGTTGGTCAAGTGAGTGCTTGTCTAGTTCTGGGTTCAGTTCAAAGTACTAAAACTAAAATCTATTGCCTAGAAAGTAATGGAATACATGTGGTGTGTGTGTGTGTGTGTGTGTGTGTGTGTGTGTGTGTGTGTGTGTGTGTGTGTGTGAGAGAGAGAGAGAGAGACAGAGACAGAGACAGAGACAGAGACAAGGTCAGAGAGACAGTGAATGTCTGTGTTATTAGGCAGATGGCTTTATGTTTGTTTGTGACACAGTCTCACTGGTATAGCCCAGTTTGGTTTCAAACTTAGAACCCTTCTGTTTCAAGCTCCTGAGAACCTGAATTACACATGTCCACCACCATGCCTGGCTACATTGCTGACTGTTTTTTTAAATTTTATTATTTTGAATCATGTGTATGTGCATGTCTCTGTGTGGGTTATATGCATGTCAGTGCAGTGCCTGCTGGTGGCGCTGGATGCCCTTGGTCTGGAGTTCCTGGCGACTGCGAGCTGTCTGATGTGGGTGGCAGAACTGAGCAAGTGTCCCCTGGAAGCAGAGACAGTGCTCGTCATAACAGCTGAGCCACCTCTCCAGCCCAGGAGGCTGATTTTTTAAAATCTTCCTAGGTTTATAGATTTATAAAAAATAATTTTTATAACACTAACAGTTTCAAATAACACATCTTTTAGTACCACACGGCAGCATAAGCTCAACAGGAGGATATACAAGAGGACCACAAGTTTGAGGGCTGCACAGCGAGTCTGGGATGCAGCAAGACACTGTCTCACAACTAAACAAGCCACTGGGGGGCGGGGGGTTGGTGAAGTGGTGCATGTCTTTAATCTTAGCACTGCTAGACAGGAGTCAGGGATTTGAATTTCAGGTCAGACTGGCCTCATCCACATAGAGAGACCCTGTCTAAATAAACAAACACTGAAAATTGTAATGGGTAATCTCATCAAGTTGGCAGGACTTATATTTGCCATCCCTGGATATATTTCCTAGGATGTTTCTAGACAGGTTTAACTGCACAAGAAAGACCTACACTGACTGAATGTGGTTGGCAGCATTTGGAGAGCTGAGGTCTCTGACTGAATAAGATCGGGAGCCACAGCCTTCGCCTCCTCTGCTCCCTGACGCCATCAGCTGGCTCAGTTCCTAACTTCCCACCGTGAGAGACAAATCAACCTTTTTCCCCCTGAGGATGCTCAGGCCAGGTATTTTATCACAGCACTAAGTATGTGACATAAAAATGTTTGCATTCTCGGAATATCCAGGATACAATTCTCAGACCACATGAAGCTCAAGAAGAAGGAAGACCAAAGTGTGGATGCTTCAGTCCTACTTAGAAGGAGGAACATAATACTCACGGGAGGAAATACAAAGACAAAGTGTGGAGCAGAGACAGAAGGAAAGGCCATCCAGAGACTGCCCCATCTGGGGATCCATCCCATATACAGTCTCCAAACTCAGACACTGTTGTGGATGCCAACAAGTGCTTGCTGACAATCTGATATAGCTGTCTCCTGAGAGGCTCTGCCAGAGCCTGACAAATACAGGGGCAGATGCTTGAAGCCAACCATTGGACTGAGCACGGAGTCCGCAATGGAGGAGTTAGAGTAAGGACTGAAGTAGCTGAAGGGGTTTGCAACCCCATAGGAAGAAGAACAATATCAACCAACCAGATCCCCCCCAAGAGCTCCCTGGGACTAAACCACCAACCAAAGACTACACATGGAGGGACCCATGGCTCCAGCAGCATATGTAGCAGAGAATGGCCTTGTTGGACATTAGTGGGAGGAGAGGCCCTTGGTCCTGTGAAGGCTCGATGCCCCAGTGTAGGGGAATGCCAGGGCAGGGTGGTGAGAGTAGGAGGAGCACCCTCAGAAGCAAGGGGAGGAGGGACAGGATAGGGGGTTTCTGGGGAAGAAACCAGGAAAGGGGTTAACATTTGAAATGTAAATAAAGAAAATAGCCAATAGAAAATGTTTGTATTCTTTGAACTATAAATTCCATGTCTAGTGAAATTATCCCAAAGAAATAACAAAGTTGGCCAATGTGTTTATTTTTACTGTGGTTGAGCAGACTTCCAGCTCAGACACAGCTATAAAGTATCTCTGCTGTACTTACAACAAGAAAAAAAGCTGGTCAAATTAAAAATTGGACCTTTTTTCCCTTAACTCCATCAGACAGTTGAGGTAAAGGGAAAATTGTGACCTGAAATTTGAAGAGGTGGGAAAACACAGAGGATGAGAGCTGAGATCCACTTTACTGATAGCTAAGGCCAGTACAGTGACAGGAAAAAAACCCTCAATTGTAACTTTGACAATTTATTTGAGGCTAAGAATTAAAAATTCCAGGGCACCCAGATATAAGGGCTACCTGTTTTAAATGCAGGAGTCCTGCAGGAGAAAAACCTCATGCTTCAATGAGGGGCGGAAAGTAAATGGTTTGAAATACTTGCCAGAGTTTTCTGGTTTGTTTGAGGCAGGGTCTCACTATGTAGCCCTGGCTGACCTGGAACTTGCTCTGTAGACTGGGCTGGTCTCAGACTCACAGACTGAGTTCTGCCTGTCTCCCCAGTGCTGGGATTAAAGGCGTCTCCCGTTGGAGTGTCCTTTGAAAGAAAGGCTTGCTCTTTAAGGGAAACCACCAGAGCTTTGTGTTCTGAGAAGACAGTCAGCTACGCAAGTCCACCTCTGCCCAGCTTTCCTATCTCACAAAAGTTTGGGAAAGAGGCAAAAAAAAAAAAAAAGACTATGAAACCCTTCTGAGAACAACAGCCCAAGGAATCAAAGCTACTGCAACACACAGAACCATTCCCACCCCAAAACCTGCCACCACAGCAACGGGGCTCCAGCAGAAGCACAGACCAGCTGATAGCAGAACAGAGTCCCATCCTGACAGGTGCCCTGAGGTTAGCCCAAAGACGACAGGCAAGAGAAATTACCCAGAGGCCTGTGCCATGGCTTCAACAAATACTCACTGTGTCTGGCTCCTGAACAGATCAGGGCCAAACCTCGCACAAAAAACCCTAGTCCTTGAATTCCCATTTCCTCAACTATAACACCCAGATACCAACATTAAATAGGGCCAGTGGCTCAGTGGGACCCTCATGGTGGAAGAAAATAGACCCCAACAGGTTGTCCTCTGATCCCACACATGAAGAAGTGGGGTTTCACAAAATTTGATGCAGATGCGATTGAAGACATGGGAACTCAGAAGTGAGTCATCCATGATGCCTGAGGGGTCATGTGATCCCCAATCATGGACCCTGGACGAGCGGCAGGTCCTGCACTCCCGAAGCTTCTACTGTGTTGTTACACCCCACCAAACGTGTCTGCTAATGCCAATCATGTCCACTCAAAAACCTTGCTGCACTCACTACGGCTATCCTGCAAAAGGAGAAATAACGGTTTTTCTCAGACAGAAAACCAGTCAGCGGCCCTGACTCATGAGGCAAGGCTGTACACGTGCATTAATGAGCAGATAAGAAGCGCTAAAGGTTACAGAGAAACGAAATACTGAGCCGAGAATTCAAATCCATAGAACACAAGGAAAACACCCAAACATTCCATAAATTAAAACTTTGTCTTATTCTTAAGTGATCTAATGGATGAGTATGTGATCAAATTAATATGAGCAACAGTTTATCCTTAGTAAAATCAAATCCATCAACATGGAAGGGGAGTCACACATGACCAGGGAGGGGACTGGAAGCACACCTCTGAAATAACAGCCCAACATTTTTTTTATTATTATTAATAAATGTTAAACTATTCTGGGGAAAAAATGTTTTAAAAAGTCAGTGCCGAGGCCTGTGATGGCAGACACATTGACAATCCTCCGTTCCTCATCTGTAACACGCTTTCTGTAGCAGAGACAGATAGTTATTTGTAGAGTATCAAGCCTCCTGTCTCTCCTTAGTAATGATATGCTGATTCGGGCTGGGTGACAATGTATCCAATGAAAACAATGCATTTTCTAGCATCAATTTCATCTATAGATGGCCCATAAGATATAGACAGAGGTTATTAGTTTCCTGGAAGGTTCTTGGAGGGCGGGAGGGGTGGGGCAGACAAAAACTCTAACAACACCCAAACGACCAGCACATGAGCTTTTGAACCCACATACACTTCCTTCAACCACTTTCTGGTGCAAGCCAGGGCTCCAGCAATCCTTTTGGTTTTTTAACTTCACATGTTTGAGCGTTTTGCTTGCACGTATGTATGTGTGTCACATGCATGCCTGGTGTCTGCAGAGGTCAGAAGATGGCCTCATCGGATTCCCTGGGACTGGAGTTACAGATGGCTGTGGGCTGCCATGTGGACGCCAAGAATCAAACCAGGGCCTTCTGCAAGAGTAACAAGTTCTTAACTGCTGGGACAGCTCTCCAGCCAAGCTCTGGGGGGGGGGGCCGGGGAGAGGGGGGCGCACACAGATCTTTGTGCTCACAGGCATGCGCTAAGGGGACCTGGCATGTTAAGCATACATGGTCGTTCCAAGGGAAGGAATGCAAAGTGTGTTTCTGCCAGAAGACTGGAAAGGACACCTTTTCTAGTCTAGTGGCCTCTTTGAAATCCAGAGTCAGCACCAGACCCTTCTTGTAAATTTGATTTTCTTAGTCACTCTGTAGAACCTGTCTTTACGGAAGGTGTCACACATACTTTACAGTTTCAGTGTAGTCACTTCTAATCTGTGTTCAGTTTGCTTTGTTCCTCAAAGAGATGTAGATGTGCTTTGCTGTGCACATGGGACTGAACTGATCTTCACAAGAATAGTATTCACCAGATTATGCTGTGCTAATATTAAACAAAATAACTAAAAATAAACAACTCCTGAAGTTTGACCCAATACCAGCTTCATGGCTCCAGATGGCCTTCTTGTCTCATCTCTCTGTGGCCCATGAAAGCCGCAGAGACACACTGCATGCATGCATGCATGCACTCAGGCATGCACGTACGTATGAGCTCTAGCAATCTTGGGCCATTAGGTAGAGCAAAGGCTCTGCATATCAGTCCTAGAATTATTTTGTGTGAGTGGAAGAGAAATGCTCACCTTGGCGAAGTCTTCCCCTCACTAGGGCCTCTGCTATCAGCGGATAAACAAAATGTCAAGCTGATGCAGATGGAGTGGAAGAGAAAGTTTCAAACAGCCTTAACTCAAATAGCGTGAAGAACTTCCCTCCCCCACACCCCCCGGGACCCAGGTGGTTGGGTGCGGTCCTTAGCTGTTCCCACCTTGCAACGGCAGCAGGATGGAGGAAGTAGCGACTTTCCAAGTCCCAGACAATCCTCTTCTTCGTACATTCGGCTTGGTTCCTAAATTCCCTGTCCTGTGAAATAATAAGATGGAAGTGTCTGTTCTCTGTGTGCCGGTTTCGTTCTGTCAGTCTGTGGACGTTCCTGTATATGACAGCTACTGCAACTAACTGCTTCAGTCTGTGAGAGAACCTACTGACGCAATGCAGTGCTGAATGCCAAGTGTCTATGCATATAACCTCAGTCTGTGATTCTCAATTCAGAACGTACATTAAAATCACAGAGGATCGTAAAAAAAAAATCTCCTAGAGAGCGACAGTGTGTCACTTATTCATTTTTAGTGGAGTCTTGAAAGGAGCTGGGCACGAGGCTGTGTACATGAGCCCATCGCTTTTGACTACAGATGTGACGTGACCAGCTCTCTCGGGATGTCTGTAACATCCCTGACATGACAGACTGCATCCTGGATTCTTGTGAGCTGAACACTCCCTTCCTCTCCTAAGTCGCTTGCGTCAGAATATTTTGCCACAACCATAGAAAATGAAACCAACACACCACTATCACCGTCTTAAAAATATTTTCAGAGACCATACTTAGTGGTGCATCTCTGTCACCCTAGTTCTGAGGAGGTTGAGGCAGGAAGATGAGTTCAAGGCCAACCTAGGCAAATGTGGAGATTCAGTCTCATTAAAAACAGATTTTTAGGCTGGAGAGATGGCTCAGTGGTTGAGAACACTGACTGCTCTTCCAGAGGTCCTGAGTTCAAATCCCAGCAACCACATGGTGGTTCACAACCATCTGAAATGGGATCTGATGCCCTCTTCTGTTGTTTCTGAAGACAGCTACAGTTTACTCACATATATAAAATAAATAAATAATTTTAAAAAACCAACAGATTTTATTTTCAGTTTGGTTTTTGAGGCAGGATCTCATTATGTAGTCCCAGTTGGCCTGGAACTCACTATGTAGACCAGGATGTACTCAGACTTTTTTTTTTATTATTAAACGTATATGGGCGCTTTGCCACATGTATGGCTGTGATCTGTGTGTGCACCTGGTGGCCAGGGAAACCAGAAGAGGGTGTCATATCTACTGGAACTGGACTAACAGATGCTTGTGATCCCCCCACATGGGTGCTGAGGGAAAAGCAGCCAGTGCTCTTAACCAGAGTCATCTCTCCGGCACCAAGCATCTCTACAGCACCAAGCTGTAAATTCTGCTGTAATGCTGTCTAAATATTATTTCACCACCTTTGAAATCATCATCAAAAGGCATTTTTCCCATCGCAGATAGGCTAATATAAATGCAGCCACCTGGGAACTTTTTACTGTTCTCTTTTAGACACCTGTTTTAGTTAGGTAAGCCAGTCCCTCTGAAATCTAACTCCCTTTCCCTCTGTTCCAGGACAGGGAGACAGGTTCCGTCTCTTAAGTCTTCACATCACTGCACTTCTGTATGTACAAGAGGCATCTGGGAGGAACCACAGCAGAATACTAAGGCACCGAGATGGAAAAGAATCAGGAAGAAGATGCACACACAGGAGAAAGCTTTCACTGTACAGTTCTTAGCTTTAACTATATAATCAGTTTCTAACTATATTATTAATGCTATAGTTTGGAAGCTGAATGTCTCCCACAGACCTCTGTGGTAAAGGCCTCAAGAGTTGTACTACTGGTAGGTTATGGAGTCTTTAGGAAATGAAGCCTAGTGGTGGATTCCTTGGGTACAAAACAGAGAGACCAATCCATCATGGAGCCAACTCTCCAAGTGTGAACCAAAATTAATCTTTCTCTTTATAAGTTGATTATCTTGGGTATTTCATTATAGTAACAACTGAATAACAGATTTATCAACTCAAAAAGAAACCAATGTAAATAAAGAGTAATCTGGATACAAATCACTCCGTTTGCAGAATTAGATGATATTCGACTTTGGCATGCAACCAGTTTTGACAAAGGACAGGTTGTGTATATCAATTTCAGATTCACAAAGGGTTTATAATTTGTTAACGCACTATATTTATCATGTAAACATGGTCTCTCTCACCTCAGGGTGGTTGAGTTCTCCTTCTTCCTCCTCATAGGGACCCCCCACAATGAATGCGTCAGGAATGTTATTAGCTCCGGGAGCAAGAATGTTAGCAATGGGCCATTTTTTAGGCCGGGGAACAGGTTCTCTTTCCCCTCCAAGCTTCAGATTTCCATTCTTGAATATCATAGTGTAGTCCTTCTAAAATACCAAATACCAGATGTGAGGACACTTGGAAAGGGCTTTGGAATGTATAAAAAGTCTGCTTAGTACTTTTCCCAGTGGAATTTTGGGTATTGTTTCCATGATTATCTGGTTCTATATAGGGGCCTGTGTGATCTTTATTCCATTTGTGCTAATGTACAACTCTGTGATAGAAAAGATGATAAAATGCAAACTGCTCTCTTAAAAAGTATTTGACTTATTTTCTTGTGTGTGTGCATGCACGTGTGCACAAATGTGTGTGGAGGTTAGATGAACAACGTTCATCTCATCAGAGAGAGAGCTGCTGTTCTCTCTCCCTAGGTAGGTCCAAGGGATCAAACTCATGGCATCAGACTCGGCAATAAGTAGCTTTGCTCTTTAAGTCAACTCAACCCCTCGAAGGGGGAAGGAATAGTAGAAACTTGAAGTTGAGAGCAGAATAAGGCATGGATGTGCCGTGTGCAGTTACAGGGTCGTCCTGGTTAGGAAAGCAACCAGCCGGACTCGCCTCAGGTTGTTCCAGTCAGGTATCTCTGGAACCCACCTAAACCCCCAGCATGTGGACAGTGATATGCAAATCTACATTCAGGCTATGGCAGTGGCACGGGTGAGGGCATTAACTTATGGCACCTTGGGAATCTCCAGCACGAACCTTAAGCGTCCCTGCATCTAAAATTCTGATCTAAACAATATCTGGAATTAAGAGAAAGCACTGCACAATGAGATACTTATGAAAAACCCAAAACACACAAATAATCCATGTATATGCATACCCAAACCTGGCAACCTTTAGATGTTGCACATATTTTGGACTATAACTATATGCTGATTAATAAACTACACGTAATGTGTAGATTGTGAAATATACATGTGAAATAGGAAGGCATAAATGTAAAACAAAAGTAAGTGCTAGTTTTTAAGCCTAGAATAAATCTCGGCCATTGGTAGAGTGAGTTTGCACACAGGCTTGGCAGGGGCCATGGCCCTGAGTCCGGGTTGTTTGAGCCCTTGTAACCATCTGGAAGTAGGGCTTTACCTCTCCGACCGACGGGACCTGCAGGCCAACCATGTAGTTCTGCTGAGGCCCGACTGGCACGAATGACTCGGGCACAGAATAGGCCGCCTCCAGTGTGACCTTCAGTAGATTGCTTGCTGAGACCTGGGCTGGGGTCAGTAAGGGCTCTGCCACAAACACCTTCACATCAAGGCTGCACTGCTATAAGAGAAAATAGAATAATAAAATAAAGCAACATTTAAGAAAATGGACATGGGTCTTCTACTACTGCTCAAGATGACGCCAGTTATTTCCAAACAGAGGAGTTGAAGAAAGAGTCAAAAGGAGAACTGGAGAATCTTATACTGAACTAATCATTTCACAGTGAGGTAAAGTACAAACAAAAAAACGTCTGGGAAAGGAGCTGGATGGTTTCCTGCTGGGCATACCTAGCAGGCACTCATGAAATGGGACTGAAGGCTTTTATTTTGCTAGCCTGTACTTTATGATTATGTGGGGTGTGTACATGTATGATGTGTGTATTCAGGCATGTATGTGCAACTGTGAGCATGTGAAGGTTAAAGGGCAACCTTGGATATGTTTTCACTTTCCACTGGGATATGAAGGCCCATGTCTGGCTTTCCATGGATTCCAGGAATTTGGACCTAGGTCATCACAACTGTATGGCAAATGCCTTACACATAAGCCATCTACCTCATCATCATTTCTATACCATCATCATCATCATCATCATCATCGCTATTATTATATAAGACCTCACTATGTAGCCCTGGAGGGCTTGGAACTCACTATATACACCAGTCTAGACTCAGACTCATGGAGATCTACCTGCTTCTGCCTCCCAAGTGCTGGGATTGAAGACGTGTATAACCATACCCACTCCTGTATGATTATTATATTTTTTTTAATTCTTTTTTTTTTAATATTTATTCGGGCGGTGGTGGCGCATGCGGTGGTGGCGCATGCCTTTAATCCCAGCACTTGGGAGGCAGAGGCAGGAGGATTTCTGAGTTCGAGGCCAGCCTGGTCTACAAAGTGAGTTCCAGGACAGCCAGGGCTACACAGAGAAACCCTGTCTCGAAAAACCAAAAAAAAAAAAAAAATTGGTTGGAGAGATGGCTCAGCGGTTAAGAGCACTGACTGCTCTTCCAAAGGTCCTGAGTTCAAATCCCAGTACCCACATGGTGGCTCACAACCATCTGTAAAGTGATCTGACGCCCTCTTCTGGTGCTGAAGACAGCTACAGTGTCCGTACCTAAAATAAATAAATCTTTTTTTTTTAAAGATTTATTTATTATATGTAAGGACACTGTAGCTGTCTTCAGACACACCAGAAGAGGGCGTCAGATCTCATTACAGATGGTTGTGAGCCACCATGTGGTTGCTGGGATTTGAACTCAGGACCTTTGGAAGAGCAGTCAGGTGCTCTTACCCACTGAGCCATCTCTCCAGCCCGATTATTATAATTTAAGTGCAGTGTCTTATAATTAGATATTTCCAGCCGGACAGAGGTGGCGCACGCCTTTAATCCCAGCACTTGGGAGGCAGAGGCAGGCGGATTTCTGAGTTTGAGGCCAGCCTGGTCTACAGAGTGAGTTCCAGGACAGCCAGGGCTATACAGAGAAACCCTGTCTCGGAAAAAAAAAAAGGTATTTTCAAGTATCTATATGTGTGTGTACATACAATTAACATTCTCACACACAATATAATAAAAAGGTTTAGATATGCATTTACAATTTTAAAATTATATATTTAAAATTATTATTTATCTATATGAATGGGTAGGTGGTTTTCTCCCTATATTGTGTATGTCCCTAGGCTGAGGTCAAGGTTTGGCACCCAAATGTGTTTCCCACTGAGCCATCTCACTGACCCCTTAAATGTGTACTGATTGCTAACAGTATGCTGATAAAGAAGACACGTCCCCTTTCATTATGAGACTCGTATTACAGTTTAATGAGTTATGACAAATCCTCTACAAAGTACTCTTATTGAGAAGCACCAGAGAGGAAGAGAATTCCTGGGAGGGAGAAGACTAGGAAACAATGCTATCAGATCCTGCTTTTACAGGATCTCAAGGAGTTTGTGGCTTGGTTCAACAAGGGAAATAAAGAAAAAATAATTCTAGGTCCATCCCATGGCTCCGGCCGCATATGGGCAGAGGATGGCCTTGTTGGACGTCAGTAGGAGGAGCAGCCCTTGGGCCTGAGGGTGTTTGATGCCCCAGTGCAGGGAAATGCCAGGGCGGGAAGACGAGAGTGGGTGGTGGAGGAGCACCCTCAGAGGCAGGGAGAGGGGGGATGGGATAGGGGGTTTCCAAAAGGGAGACCTGGAAAGGGGATAACAATTGAAATGTAAATAAAGAAAATATCCAATTAAAACAATTTTTAAAAAAATAATAATTCTAGGTCCAAAGAAAAGTGACAGTAGAAGGGCTGGAACTGTGTACTGCCTTCCATCAAAGGTAAGGACACAGTTCGGGACACTGGAATGGAATGCATAAGGTGGTATGAGTCAAGTCAGTCAACTGGGAGGTTCCTGTTATCAGCAATGTGGATTGCTTGCAAAGAAATCCGGACCTTGATACACACAGTGGATAAGTCTGTGAGTCACACTAAGCAGAGAAAAGATGTAATCAGATTTGCTTTGAAGTTACTTTGTAAGCAGCAGGAAGGCTGAAGTGGGGGAGGAGGTAAGGTCGTGTGCCAAGATTATGCCTAAGGCCCCAATGAAAGCTGTGGTAACATCCTGTATAAAGGCTCTAAAGAGGCTTAGGAGGTGAAGTAGGCCGGTCGTTAGGATCCGTGGCTGTCACTTGGATCCTGCCATGTAATTTCATAGATGGGCAAAGCCATCAGCCTGAGACACTAAGATGAAAGAAAGAGCAAGTTTGGGGGAAGAGAGTGAGTTTAGTTTTAGAACGTGTGTCTTAGATGTTTTACAGGGTGTCGCTGCAGAGAATTCCCGGGTATTGCAGAGTCCCACATTCTGGAGTTCAGGACATGGTGTTGGCTGGTACTGTTGACTTAGAAGTCTTCAACCAGAGGCAAGCTGCTGTGCCTACCCGTCATATATAGTTTAACCCACAGGTACATAGCTCAAGAAGCATTTCCAGGGCTGGAGAGATGGCTCAGTGGTTAAGAGCACCGACTGCTCTTCCAGAGGCTCTGAGTTCAATTCCCAGCAACCACGTGGGGGCTCACAACCATCTGTGATAGGATCTGATGCCCTCTTCCAGTGTGTCTGAAGATAGCAACAGTGGACTCACATACATGACATAAATAAATCTTTAACAACAACAAGAAGCATTTCCATAGTTAAGCCTTCCATAACGTACTTCTTGCTCTGTGGCTCGTCGGTTCATCACACTGGGTTATAATCCACGGGGTGGGACTTAGTTTATTCATCCCTGCTTACCAGAAACCAGCACCACAGGTGTCGTGAAAGGAGAGCCAGTGCATTGCCCTCGCCTGACCTGGGTTATGAGGCAGGCTGAAAACACTAAGACTTAAAACTCGGATTACCTTAGAGCCTGGCAGAAGAGTTTCCAAGGGTGACCCCGGCACAGGGTGTAGCAGGACCGTTGTTTCAAATGACTCCTCTCCTGTAAGGTCAAGTTGAGCCAAAGAAAAAAGGGGTCAGATCAAAGCCATTACAGGCACAGTCATGTCTTCATTTTCCACTAAAATCTTTCAAAGTTAAAGAGGCTGGGTTTCACACATTGCAGGGTATCGGTTTTATGAGTTTTGCTATTTTTTGCTTTTGGATAGAGTATACATCTGACCTTCTAGTAAAGGAAGAAGATCCACCACAGCTTGGCCAAGAGTTAAGGTCTTCTCATCTTTCTGTTTCTTTTCCTTTGGTAAGACTTCAGTCACCGTTACTAGAAAAGCCAAAGCAAAGAAAATGAGAACATTTCTAACTGCTACATCAGACGGTGAAGCCTTAGCAAGCAAGGTCTAAATTAAAGAAAGTGAATCTGATGTGGGATGTATAGTGCAATGGTAAGAATGCTTGCTTGAGGCTTCAGATCAAATCCCAGGACAGACATCGATAACAGCAGCAATGACAATTATCCCGAAATCCAGGAAGGTGCATCAGGGACTACTGGGAGACAGTGGGGAGTCACCAGCTCTGTGACTTCTGAACTTTCTGCCATGAATTATAAGGAATAGATATTACCTCAGAATCATGCAGTACATACATGTAAAGGCAACTGATGTATATAGCTACTGGCAACGAAGTTACTACTCCTCATCATCAGAAAGAGCCACTGCTTCCCATCATATTGACCATTAAAAATTACTGACCGAAGTGTGGCACTCGAGAGGTGGAGGAATTACAAGTTCAAGGTCAGCCTGGACTGATGGTGAAACTGTGTTATTTGGACATTCTTTAGAAATTAACGTTTTTAGATAGGACCTCATGTATTCCAGACTTTCCTCAATCTCACCATGTAGCCAAGGTTGACCGTGAACTTTTCTGGTCCTTCTTCCTCTACTTCCTGAGTACTGGGATTACAGGTGTTGCTAATGTCTTAGTTAGGGTTATCATGGCTGTGGTGAAACACCAAAACAACTTGGGGAGAAAAGTATTTATCCGGTTTACATTCTACATCACTGTTTATCATCAAACGAAGTCAGAACAGGAACTCAAAAAACAGGACAGGAACCTGGTGGCAGGAGCTGATGCAGAGGCCATGGAAGGGTGCTGCTTTCTGTCTTGCTCTTCGTGGCTTGCTTAGCCAGCTTTCTTCTAGTATCCAGGACCACCAGCCCAGGGATGGCACTACCCACAATGGGCTGGGCCCTCCAATATCAATCACTGATTTAAAAAATGCCCCACAAGCCCAGCAGTCGTGGCGTGTGCCTTTAATCCCAGGACTAGGAGTTAGAGGCAGGAGGATCTATGTGAGCTTGAGTCCAGCTTGGTCTACAGAGTAAGTTCCAGGACAGCCAGAGCTACACAGAGAAGCCCTGTCTCAAAAAACAAAACAAAAACAAAAAAATGTTCCATAGGCTTGCTTAGAGCCTACAACCTCATCTTACTGAGCCATTTTCTTTTCTTTTTTCCTTTCTTTTTCCCCTTCTTTTCTTTTCTTTTCTTTTCCTTTTGTAGACAGGGTATCACTCTGATGTTCTAGCTGTCCTGAAACTCAGTATGTATACTAGTCTGGCCTCAAATTCACAGAGATACACCTGCCTCTGCCTTCTGAGTACTTTATTTTAGATATTTGAACATTAGTTCTTTTCAGTCCAACATTTAATATTGAGAGTCAATTAGATGAGAGTTTCCTTCTTAGTTATCAGTTTTCATTGTCTAACTATTTTTCTTGCCCTTTATTGAAGAATCCCCCCCCCAATACAATGAATCACAATTACAGTTTCCCTTCTTTCTTAGTTAGGATCTTATTACTGTGAAGAGACACCATGACCATAGCAACTCTTATAAAGGCAAACATTTCATTGGGGCTGGCTTACAGTTTCGGAGGCTTAGTCCATTATTATCATGGCGGGGAGCATGGCAGGATGACAGGCAGACATGATGCTGGAGAAGGAACTGAGAGTCCTACAGCTGGATCAGCAGGCAGCAGGAAGAGACACTGGGCCTGGCTGGAGCTTCTGAAACCTCAAAGCCACCCCCAGTGACATACATCCTCTAACAAGGTCACACCTACTCCAAGAAAGCCACACGTCCTAATTCTTTCAAATAATGCCACTTCCTTTGATCCTTTGGGGGCCATTTTCATTAAATCCACCACACCCTCTCATATTTATCCCAATTTCTCCCCACTTTTGTATCGACCCCTTTCTGTCTCTCATTAGAAAACAGACTTCCAAGGGTATATAATATAATAAATATAATATAATGTACTATAATATTATATGATGAAATAAAAACTAACACATTGGAATAGAACAAAACAAACAAGCAAAAGGAAAAGAAACCAAGGAAGGCAAAAGAACCTGATGTAGACATAGAAACCCACTTGTTCGCACACCCAACAATTTCATAAAAAAACAAAACAAAACAAATGCTAAACTGGAAGGCATAATGTATGTGCAAAGGACCTGTAGGGTTAAAAAAATGTAAAATAAAATGTTATAATAAAAAAAGCCCTTATATGATACTATGAGACAATGACTCTCCAAAGATGTCATTGACTACACTTTCTATTGGCCATCTACCCTGGGCACGCAGCCTACCCTTTGGAGTAGTTAGTTTCCTCAGTGCGATTCTCTTGGAGAAGACTAAATTTTCATTTGCAAGTGGTTATCAATTGGAGATAGCTTCTGGGTCAGGGATGGGGGCACGTTTCCGCTTCCCCTTTCAGCTTTAGGACTCCATTGGGTGCAGACTATGCAGGCCCTGTACATGCTGCTTGGGTCTCTTGAGAATTTACATGTACACAGATCCACTTGATTTAGACACCCTGTTCTCTTGGTGTCTGCCATCCTCTCTGACTTCCCTACTCTCTCTGCCTCTTCCTCCTCCACAGGATTCCCTGAGCCCTGAGCTGAGATATTTATCAGAGAAGTCCTACCTAGGGCTCAGTGAACCAAGTTCTCTTACTTTCTGTATGATGTCTGGCTATGGGTCTCTATTTGTTTCATCTGCTGCAGGAGGAAGCTTCTCTGATGATGGCTGAGCAAGTCACTGATCTATGAGTATAGCAGAATGTCATCAGAAGTCATTTTAAATGCTAATTTGTTTTTGAACAGTAATATGTAAAGCACCCACCCGTACACCTAAAATACTGTAAAAGCAGATTTTTTTTAAAACTTGAGAATCTTCAAGTTATTGTTTTGCTTGAATTACTTTTTAATTCTATCCTCTTTTTCCTGTCCTGAAACACCAATGGCATTAATATTATGCACACTTTCATAGTTCCACGTGAACACTGTGCACATGGTTGTAGTTCCAAAGGACACTAACACTATGCATGCTGTCATAGTTCCAAAGGACATTTACACTGGGCATGCTGTCATAGTTCCAAAGGACATTTATTTACACTGTGCATGCTGTCATAGTTCCAAAGGACACTAACACTATGTGTGTTGTCATAGTTACAGAAGCCCTAACATTTCTCATCATTTCTGTCCTATGTCCTCTGTATGATTAAGATCAGGTAACCTCCACTGCTCTGCCCTCCAGCTTGCTGCTTCTTTCCTGTTTTCTTAATTCCTTTTTTTTTTAAGATTTATTTACTTATTATATATAAAGCATACACCATTCCACCTGCAGGCCAGAGGAGGGCAACAGATCTCATTATAGATGGTTGTGAGCCATCATGTGGTTGCTGGGAATTCAACTCAGGACCTTTGGAAGAGCAGCCAGTGCTCTTAAAAGCCTGAGCCATCTCTCCAGTCCCTGTTTTCTTAATTCTATTGTTGAGCCTAGTCACGGAGATTTTCACATATTATAGTTTTCAATTCTGGTAATTTAAAAACATTTTTGAATTATTTTATGTGCTTGAGTGTTTGTCTGAGTGTATGTGTGCCACATGTGTGCCCAGCATTTGTGGAGGCCAGAAGAGTTGTTGGGTCCCCTGGTAATAGATTGCACATTAGCCTCAGCGTGAAAACTGAACCCAGTCCTCTGCAAGAGTATCCTCTGTTTCTGACTGATGAGCCTTCCATTCCTCTATCCCCACTTCCCAATTCTCTTATTTCTATTTAGTTTTTCTTTATGTCTTCTGTTTCTTTCCTAAATCTTTCTTCTATTTTTTTCCCGTTTGTTCCCAGAATATCTGCAATCATTCAGTGAAGTTTCATCCCTCGGCTTTTAACAAAATCCTTGCCTTGGAGTTGTAACCCAAAGGCTACCTTGGTGTCAACGTCTGCTGACCACCTTTGCAACTTAGTTTGAGATCTCTCGTTTCTTAAAATGACCTCACTTTCTGCTGGAACCTGGCTTTTCCCTAGTAGCCTCTGAAACTCTGGATTTCACTTTTACCTTCTGCTTTGGCTAGTTCTTTCTTTCTCTGATACTGTTTCAGCAGGAGGCAGAGGTACTGCTCTGAGGTACTGAGGCCTGAGCACTCTACCCGAGAGGAGAAATCTACTCTCTCCACTCATTGTCGTTGCTCCTTGGGGAAGCAGCGCCCAGTTAGTGGGAAAGAACTGGCATTCTGATTCCTTGGTATCCACCAGTCATGCAGTGGGGGTGGACTTGGTCCCTCAAGGCCATAATGAAGTTCTGCACCGCACTGGGTCTCCTTTGACACAACCGTAAGAGACCAAGGGTCGCGCTGCTAATGGCAACTGAGAATAGAATCTCAGGATCCTCATGTGGTCCCCTCCAGTACCAACAATCAGCAGAAGAGAACATGTTACCATAGGAGATAAAAGTCCTGGCTTCCTGCCTAGTTTCCTCCCATACCACCAGGTGAAGAGCCAGCCCAGCTCCATTTATAATCAGGAGCCCAACTGAGTCTGTGACTAAGTTTCTGTTTACTGTAAAACACGAGTTTCTGTTTCTCAGGCCTGAGCTTCATCCCACCTTGGAACCATGAAATGTTCTGTAACAAATGCTCTAGGAAGATTTCCTTAACTGCCTTGTAGAATCCTAACTGCCTGGTCTCTCTTCTGTAACCACACTTGCTGGTAAAATCCCCCTCTTTCATAGTTTTTCCCGATGAAAGGAGCCTGAGAAACTGACTTAGAGCTGGTCTCCAGAACCCTGTCTTAGGGGGAGACAGCTGCTGGCCAACTCTCTGGTAAGTGCACACCAAAGTTTGCTTTAATTTGGCCATAATTGGGTCAGTGGTCTTTTTCCTCAGGTTATCACAGGCTATTTGGTTACACCATTAGCGCTTGGTGAGGATGAATGTTTAGGTTCCGCTTGGGTAAACGGAGAGCCAGTTTTTATTTTCTCTGGTATTTGGTAGGAATACAGTAGTTACTGACAGATAGACAGCTGACTAGTTCGCTAATACGCCCTTTTGGCACTGTTTGAGCCAGAGGGAAAGAACTTTTACTGGGTTAAACCAAACCAAACTAAACCATCTCAGGATTTGAGAGAGGACTCAATGTTATAGTTAAGGGTGCTTGCTGCTCTTCTGGAGGCCCACACTGGGCCGCTTACAACCATCAGCTCCAGGGGATCCAGTGCTCTCTTCTGGCCTCCCCATCCATGACAGTCCAACGCTTTGTCCCTGTGAAACATTAAACTCTACTTCCCAAGTTTTAGAGTGCTGCTCTCTCCCGCTGGCCCACCACTCCCATATGCCCGCCCTCCGTTCAAAATCTCCAAATTCAGTTCCTGATCTGTTCCTGGCCTTGTGGGCGTTGGTTACACTTTTAAAAGAAGCCTTTGGTTCTGCCTTCTTCATTCATGATGCTTGGGAAGGAGTGAGCAAAGCGCTCCTCTTTGGGTTTCAGAGAAACACAGAGCAAGTAGAGAAATGAGGGAGGAAACAGGGAGGGCAAGGCTGGGCTGGCCTCCTCCACAGCCAGCTGGCTCCCAGGGAGCCCACACTTGACACCTGGAATGGCCAAGCCAGAGAATTTGTTTCATAAGAGGAACCCCAGACTTATCAAGGTGCAGAGTTTTAGCATCTCTTCTGTTGGTTGTGGGTTTGGTGGTCTGTGAGGGGGGACCCCAAGGGTTCTTATGGGAAGAAAGATAAAGATAAATTGTGGGATCTGGAATATGATATGCATCTCCAAGTCTTGTGTCTCTGAGGTGGCAATCTTGAGATCTGTGGGTTTGGTAAGCACCTGAGATGTGTCATTTAAAAAGCTGAAAAATTACAAAATCCAAAACAAAGACCGATGGCCGGGCTGCTTTCATACAGACTGGATCTGTGATTGTCGAAGAGGCAAACTGCGGGGCCACCCTCTAAGGAATTTTTGATCAAATTCCTTGAAGACAAGATAAAAGGACATGGAGGAGGGAATGCTTTTCCTTATTCCTCCTTGTCTTCCCTTTCTGGCAAGTTCTACACTTTTGTGGATACTACCGATTCTTTTACTGAACTTAGATGCAGTTTCTCTAGGCTTGCATTGTGGACTGAAGATCAGTCACTCTCCAGAAATCAGCCGGCACCACAACAGAACTACTCTGGACCCAGTCTGGTGGAGTGAGCCAATGGGTTACTGTTCTCTCCAGTGTGAGATAGCCACTGATGGACTACCCCAACCATATCATGTAACTCCCTCTTAACACACATTTGTTTAGACTGCTTTGGTCCTCTAGAGAATCCTTCACTAATACAAAGACTACAGATTAAAACACATGGGGCTAGAGAGATGGCGCAGTCAATAAAGTACCTACTGTGTCAGCATGAGACCCTGACTAGCACCCACATAAAACTTGGGAGCCTGTGGCAAGCATATGTGGGTTGAATAAGAATGGCCCCCATCAGCTCATATATTTGAATGCTTAGAGAGTGGTACTAGGAGCTGCGGCCTTGTTGAAAGAGGTGTGGCCTTGTTGGAGGAGGTGTGGCCTTTGTTGGAGAAGGTGTGCCACCGAGAATGGATTTGGGGGTTTCAAATGCTCAAGTCAGGCCTAGAGTCTCTTTCTCTTCCTGCTGCCTCTGATCTAAATGTAAAACTCCAGCACCATGTTTGCCTGAGCGCTGCCATGCTTCCCATCATGACGATAATGAACTAAATCCTAAATGTAAGCAAGCCCCAACTAAATATTTTTTATATGAGATGCCATAGATGTGGTGTCTCTTCACAGAAATAGAACATTGACCAAAACACTGTGTTAGAGTAGGGGTGGGGCAGGGTAATCTTGAGATAGGTAGATTCCTGGAGCTAATTGGCTAACCAGGGAGAGAACCTATCTCTAAAGCCAAGGTGAACAGTAATACAGGAAGACACCTAACACTGATCTTTGGTCTCCTCACATATGCACATGTACTTGCACACACACCAAAATACATGTGTGCACAACACACACACACACACACACACACACACACACACACACACACACACACAGAGAGAGAGAGAGAGAGAGAGAGAGATTAAAACAAAATAAAGGTAAAAGACCTAGCACACAAGTGTAACAAATTATGTCAGATATAAAGACATAATTGCACATGGAAACCAGAAAAGCACAGATGTGGAAACTATCCATCCTCCTCTCCATCTAGCTCACTCCACAGCGACTCTGAGCGTTTGTTATGCTACAGATATTTCTAGGAATTGAAATTCTTAAATAAACTAAATCCAGCCCTGATTTTAAGAAGTGTATCTTTTAGCTGGAGAGGCAGATGAAATAGCCACTTGTGATGGTGTATATACAAAAGCACAGATAATACAGGATACCCAGTTAGGCTTGAATATCAAATAAACAATGGGAAATTTTAAAGCTTGTATCAAGTTCCTTAGGTTTTTTTTTTTTTAAATCATTTCCCCCTTAAACCTGGCAACCATAAGTATCGGGATACAAGGAAACTTCTAGAAAAGAAAACAAACAAACAAACAAAAACTAATTAAAATGAGCATGTCATGGGTTTTGGCACTAGAGGCAAACAAAACAAAACCTATAGTGCTAATCCTTCCTGTTTTTGTCTACAAGAAATGAAGGCATGGGGTGGGGGAGCAGAGACTGAGGGAATGGCCAACCAATATCTGGCCCAACTAGAGAGCCATCCCATGGGCAAGCACCAATCCCTGACACTGTTAATGATACTCTGTGATGCTTGTAGACAGGAGCCTAGCATAGCTGTCCTCTGAGAGAGTCCACCCAGCAGCTGACTCAGACAAATGCACACACCCTCAGTCAAACATTAGGTGGAGCTTGGGGACTCTTATGGAAGAACAGGAGGAAGGGTTTCAGCCCCGGAGGGGATAGGAACTCCACAAGAAGACTAACAGAGGCAGCTAACCTGGACCTTGGGGCTCTCAGAGAGAACCACCAGCTAAAGAACACACGTGGCCGGACTGAGGCCTCACCAGCGGATGTGCATCTTGGTCTTCATGTGGGTCGTGAATAACTGGAATGGGGATACCCCAAAAGCTGTTGCCTACACTTGGGATATGCACTTCTAGCTGGGCTGCCTTGTCTGGCCTCAGGGGGAGAGGAAGTGCCTAGTCTCGAAGAGACTTTAAGTGCCAAGGTGGGGAGATACCCAGGGGGACCCCACCTGCTCAGAGGAGAAAGGGAGGAGGTGATGGGGAAAGGACTAAGGGACTGGGTGACTGGGAGTGGAGCAGTGAGCAGGATGTAAAGTGAGTAAGGAAAAAAATTTAAAAAACAGTTCACACTTCTCCCATCACAGGAGCTCCATACCCAGAAGCTCCTTGCAAGGCACCTAGAACCATGAGACTTACGGAATAAAGGTTTGTGGGCGAGGTCATCTAAAGTAATTCCTCCATCTGGGCTTAAGTCAATGTTGCTAGTAAAGTTGTACTTTGCAGTTCCTTCTGGAGAGACAGTGATTTTTGAAGAGTCTCCAAGAACTGCCTGGTTGAATTCTGCCCGGACAAAAGTAACTGGGGTGTCTCCTTTGAGTCCTTTCTGTGGGCACAAACATCATGTTACAGTTTCAAATGCTATACAGCTTTAAAAAGTGAGAAAAAATTACACAGGGAAATAAAATCCTGTGGCTTTATTTTTAAATTGTGCAGGGACTATTAACATTTTAGAATATATTTTAATGCTTCTGTGAATATGTATACACATATCTATTTTTATATGTGCACTATTAAACAAACAACCTATTAACTATGCCCTTTTAAACAACAGCCCTGTTAACTGTGGGACATTGAATATTTTCCCATTTCATTATTCACTTAACTCTTAGTGGTTATTAGAGGTCTATTATTCGAAATTCTAAAATGAAATTACTCAGAGGGAGAATGCTGGAAGAGTTTAGATCCTTTTCAGAAGAAAGGGAAGAAAGGAATGCTAAGTCTTGTGTGTGTGGCTTGAGCTGTAATCTCAGTATCTAGGAGTTTGAAACTGGATGATTGCTGTGGATTTGAGGGAGACTCAGCTAATGAAACTCTGTCTCAGAAGAAAGGGTAAGAGGGAAGAAATTACACAGCAAAACAGAAATGATTTGTTTAAACCCTATTAAATTTAGCATTCTAAAGGCCAGGTATTCTAGACACACAACATGACGACTTGCAGAGTACAGACAACCAACACGGAATATCAGGGAGAAGATCGCTCTGCTTAGAGGGAGAAGATTACACAAAACTTCGGTCTTGCCCCCCTGTCCCCATGCTCTAAATAAGGACTCTGGGTTTCCAAGAGTCAATTTACCAAATCATATGCATTTGTCACAGTAATGTGCACCGTTCTCATTGTGCTTGACGTCTGGTTCATGTCAGCACTTGGTCAAAGTCTCTCTGGTCTTCTTTGGCCTCTAGAAAGATAAGAGATGAGTTTGTTTCCTTGTGTACAACATCATAACCAGGACCACAGGAGCTGCAGACACATTACAGGCCAGCACAGTTTATCCCTGTTTTTAACCCTCTGTTTGCCACCTCTGCTGCTGGACAGGAAGTGCTCTCAGGAAGTTGTCTCAGGAATGGCTCCACTAACTGATGGTAAAGGTTCCTCAACACATAACTGGCCCACGAAATGCAAATGATCAGAAAGACAGAGGTTTAGACAGTCGTTACTCACTGTCCCACCCATGTTTCCATCACAGTGTGGGAAGCTCCCTTCCAAGATTATGTCCCAGTTTTATGGAATCTTGAAATGGCAAAGGCTTATGTCTCTACATCGACAACCAATTCCAAAACTAAATTGTTGTCCAGGTGTGACAGCACACACCCCTGTAACTTTGGCACTTGGGAAGTTAAGGCTGGAGGATTGTGAGTTCTACGACAACCTAGTCTACATAGTGAATTCAAAACCAGTCACCTAGGGCTACACAGACAAACCCTGTCCCACCAGATAGATAGATAGATAGATAGATAGATAGATAGATAGATAGATAGATAGATAGATAGATAGATAGATAGATAGATAGATAGATAGACGGATAGATGGATGGGTGGACAGACAGATGGACAGACGGATGGATGGATGGATGGATGGACGGACGGACGGACGGACGGATGGACAGACAGACGGACGGATGGATGGATGGATAAAAATGAATGCTTGGTTTGAGACAGGATCTCATATAGCCTAGGTTAGCCCTGTGATAATTAGCACTGTCAGCTTGACAAATCTACACACTCCTGGAGTCATGTGCCTGTGGCAGACAGTCTTGGCCATTTTGAAATGGAGAGACTGACGTCCTGTGGTGGCTCCATCCCTGGTCTTGGGATCCTGTGTGAATAGAGAAAGCCAGCTGAGCACCAGCAGCAGCACATGCTGCTCTTTGACGGCTGACAAATGTGACTAGGTTCATCAAGTTTCTGGGACCTGGCTTCCCAACCATGATGGACTGTAACTTGGAACTGTGGGCTAAGATCAAGCCTTTCTGCCTTAAGTCACTTCTGTCAGAGTATTTTAACACAGTAACAACAACAACAGAAGAAACTAAGACAGCTGAGGCTGACCTTGAACTCCTGGTTCCCCTACTTCTACCTCCTGGGATTATTTAAGAGTATGCTGTGCTGGGAGTGGAATCCTGGGCCGTCGTGCATGCACACTGTGTGAGGACTCTGCCAAGGGAACCATACTCCACTATCTCTTGGGTTTTTTTTTTCCTTAAAGATATGGTTTTCTACTTCAATCCAAATTGAAATATGATGAGGAAAAGCCTTGTACATCACTGCCAGGAAAGTAAACTAGGGCGGCCATCATGGAAACCCATATGGAGGTTCCTCAAAAAGGTGATAATGGCAGGCAGGAGAGATGACTCAGTGGTGAAGAGCACCAGCTGCTCTTCCAGGGGACCCAGGTTCTATCCCAGCACCTACATGGTGGCTCACAACTCTCTGTAATTCCAGTTTCAGTGGATCTGACACCCTCTTCTGACCTCCAAGGACACCAGGCATGTTACGTGTCACACAGATATACATGGGAGCAAAACATCCATACATATAAAAAAGGTAAAAATAAAATTGTCATATTATCTGCCCTACGCAGAGGCACCTGTATGTCATGCCCATTATATCACTATTCACAAGAGCCAAGGTATGGAACCAGCCTGAAAGCTCACAGGATGACTGAAGAAAATGTTATATAAGTACCATACACATTATATATACAATAAAGTGTGAAGAATAATGAATTCATGCTATTAACAGAAAAAAATGGATGGAATTGGATATGATTGTATTAAGGAAAATATCTCGATTCAGAAAGACAAATGTGTATCTTTTCTCTCATATGAAGTATGAGTATAATACATATATTTAAATATGTAATATATACATGACAAGAAGGTAGAAGCGGGTGTGTAGGAGGAGAGTACGAAGAGAGGAGGGATGAAGGAGGACACTGCAAGAGAAGAGAGGCAAGCGTCAGGTCTTCCCTCTCCCAGGTAGTACCTAGGTTTAAGCACATTACAGGAAAGCAGATGTGGGGACTGTTTGGGGTGGGGGAGGGAAGGGACAAGGACTGAGATGTGTCATAGATTTGTTTTGTGTGTTTACTGAAAATAAATTTGAAACTGAAGTAGAACATATCTGTGAGAACCTACTGTGTGCGTCCATCTGGGATGGGCGATGTCAGTCGCAACCTTCAGGTTTCACAGTCACCATGCCGTTTCCCAGTGACTCCCTCAGTCTTGCCCTTGCCTAAAAGCCTGATTCGTCACCCAAATACTTCCAGGCTCTTCCAGGGCTTCAGTGGCACTGGCGATTTCCTTATCGAGTGTATATGAGCTCATCTGTGTTCCTTGTGCCAGACTAACATGCCTCTGAGTCTGACTTTTTTATTCGAATCCATTCCATTTCTGTCAAACTCATTAACCGAAAGAACTTTATTAAGTTAGGGACAGGGACAGATGCTGAGGATAGCAAAGAGAAGATATAAGCCCCCAAGTCTAGTGAGGAAGAGACATGTGGATAGACCAAGAGGTGTAAGCCTTGTGACAGGCAGTCTGACAGATGGTTGGGAAATGGGGAGGGGACTAGCTTTCGGTTATGCCTCGGTACACACTAAAGCCTTCACATATGCCACACTGATAAGAGAGGAAAGTGAGTTTCAGACAAGTTTGCTGTCTTACCAGCCCATCATTGAGCAGGGGTGAGCTGTAGCAGGGACCTAACTGGATCTGAGCGTGCATGTGTGAATGTGTGTGCCAGGAACATCTCATCAGAGGCGACCTGGAGCTGAGAGAATAGTGTAAAATGAAGGCTGTTTGCGCAGAGAGAAAAAAAGTCAAAAGTTCAAAGGCAAAGATCAAAAAGCAAATCAACTGTCTCAGTATGTTTGGATCATACTATGAGAATAAATCTGAAGATCAAAGCAGAGAAAATACAGATAAACTGCATTAGTACGTCCAACACTCTAGTCTCTGCAGAGCCAACAGCTTCTCCCCGTATCTAATCTGTGATCTGGCTTAGGGTGCCTCCATTCCTGCCCCAGTGTATGCATATAATCACTTTGGAACCTTCACATTCATTGTCTTCTTTATTCTCTTCTGTTCCTCTTTCTTAAAGCAGATACCAAGGCTATTCATTCACTTTATACATTTCATAGTCGATCAAGATTCTCTCCAACTCAGGAACATTCACTGTGACTGTGAGTTCAGCCCGTTCTCCTTCTGAGACATTTGTTTTGTTTATGAGGATGGGGTTTTGTTGGTTTACCTTGCAGTGCTAAGCCTCACGCACGCTGTGTAAACACTTCACTGAACCAGATCCACAGTCCCAGACGTGGAGATTGACGACTTTCCTACTGAGTAACTGTGTCCTTGCACAAATGCCCAACTCTTGCTCTTGCCCTCAACAAGGCATCCATTTCTGGTCACAGGCTCAGTGGCAGGACAGCTACCATCGACTTGGGGATAGGATAGAGGAAGGAGATGGAATTGGATTCGGCTCTGGATGAAGCGGGATCTTGGGTACAACTGGGCTGAGCGAGAATTTCAACCCGGCCTTGGCTGAAGGGAAAGAGCTCGGAATCCTGGAAGAAAAGATCTGGGGAGTGGGAGCGACAGTTTTACCGACAGCCTCTGAAAGGGAGTAACTATCTTACCTGCAGCAGACGCTGGTTGCTTTCTGTAACTATAGCAACCAGCTAGCTCTCGCGAGAACTTGTCCCCCCCCCCCCCCCCCCCCGTCTTGAGGAAGGAAGTTACAAGTTTGGCTTGTGCTCTGAAAACCACGCCCCTTGGGTGTTTCTTCATTGCAAGTTTGGGAAAAAAATGTAGCTTTCCACCTTTCAGTTCTTTTTCCTTAACGCTTGATTTCAATATCCACAAAAAAATAGAATGATAAAATTAAAAGGAGCTTTCTTTAAGGAAAGAAGCCTACTTAGATGTTAAAAAAAAAGTCTTAACTAAACATATTCCAACAACACCCATTTTAGCAGGATGCCCTGGCCCTTAGCTCTATCTAGTTCTAGCTACTTGGGAGTCTGAGGCAAAAAAAAAAAAAGGATTGCTTGAGTGGTGTTTGAGGCTATACTGGACAATATAAAAGTCTTCTGCCCTTTAAAAGTAAATTAGTAATTTAGATCGTTTCTCAAAGTACCTGTATCTTAAATGCTGACTCTTGGATAGAGAGAGATGGTTCCGCGGCTAGGAGACCTTGCATTCTTCCAGAAGGCCCATCTCAATTCCCAGTACCCACAAGGGGCAACTCCAGCCCCAAGTGGTACAGTGCCTCCTTCTGGCCTCTGTGAGTGTCAGTCCTTGCAAAGGTAAAAATAAAAATAAATCTTAAAAAAAAAAGTTGATTCTCAACTGGGTATGCATAGCAAGTCCCAGGCCAGCTAGGGCTGCATATCAAATGCTTCCTGTATTTGCAGAGCATACGGCCCCAACACTGCCTAATAATAGAATCAGAAGTATATGTATGGGGTCTGAGCAATTGCTACCAAAATCATAACTGACAGGCTGGGGTGACAGGCCATAAGAGTGTGAAATGGTTTTGCAGAGGCCCAAGCCTGGTTCCCAGCACCCTGCTGGGTGGCTCAGAAGTGACTCTAGCTCTAAGGAGCCTCAGGTCACCTGATGCCTCTAGTCCTCATGGGCACCTGTGTCCATGTGCACACACCACACAGAGACATATGCTTACATACATAATTTGAAACATTAGTCTTAAAAAAAAAAGCACATCCGACCTTTTGTCAGAACTTCAGAGGATTCACACTTCTCTATTTCATACTACCCCATGGAAGGACTGGTCTAGAAAGTATCGAGGCACGAGGACAGATAATGCAGGCCAAAGAAAATGAATCAAGAGCTGAGAAGTACATACTTAACAGTCATGACCAGTGATTTTGAACAAGATTGCCAAGACAATCCAAGGAGGTAAAGAACACTCAAGTCTACCAAATCCAGCTTGGTGAAGCAGTTTGCTTATTCACACTTACTTGTAGGGACACGAATAACTCAGGTGCTTGCTATGGAATGGTGAGGATCTGAGTTCAAGGAGTAAGAGTCATGTGAGGCTGAGCGTATGTCCATCATCCCAGTGCTAACAGCAGGATGGGAAGCAGGGACCCAGGAAACAAGTCAGATAGATGGTACGCATAGCAGTTGAGAAGGGACTGTCTCAGAACAAGGCTGTCCTCTGACCTGTACACACTGAGGTGTATATGACACTTCATGAATGCATATGTAACAACACTCACATGAATGTGTATGTGTATGCACACACAGAACGAAATATTCAGCCTTTGAAAAAGGAAATCCTACCTACTACCCTTCATTTACCACAATGCAGGTGAGTCAGGTGTGGTGGTGCCCACCTTCAAACCCAGCACTAGGGAGGCAATGGCAGACAGGGCCCTGAGCTGGAGGCCAGCTCCGTCTATACAACAAGTTCCAGGCCAGCCAGGGCTTCATTGTAATACCCTGTCTCAAAACAGACAAAAAAAAAAAAAAAACAAAGCACAAAAGCAAAGGACCAATACTATAATACAAAAAAACTATGAACTTGAGGAACTAAATAAGCTAGGCCATTTATATTACAAATGGATGGAATCCAAAATAGAACTCATATTAACAGAACAATGATGGTGCTGGGGCAAAGCTCATAAAAATGGGAGTTGTTCAAGGGTACAAATTTTCAAATCTAAATTCTAAAGATGTGGCCCCTATAATTTACAACAATGTATCATCCCACACTTGAAACATGAACTGTAGGTAGAACCTAAGTTTACTCCCTCCCTCTCTGTCTGTCTGTCTCTCTCTCAAGTATGTGACAGTTTAAACTTGATTGTGGAAAACATTACACAAGTTTTGTTCTATCAAAGACCATATTGTGTACTTAAATATAAGCAAATTGAAAATTTGTCAATTACATGTCAATTAAGTCCTAGGGCTAGACATGGTAGTATATACCTATAAGCCTGGCACTTGAAAGGCTTAAGACAGGAAGATTCCAAATTCAAAGCCAGCCACTAACTATGCAACAAGACTATCTTTAAAAAACAAAATACATGGAGAGATGGCTCAGTGGTTAAGAGCACTGACTGGTCTTCCAGAGGTCCTGAGTTCAATTCCCAGCAACCACATAGTGGTTCATATGGTAGTTCACAACCATCTGTAATGGGATCTGATGCCCTCTTCTGTTGTGTCTCAAGACAGCTACAGTGAACTCACATACATGAAATAAATAAGTCTTTAAAAACAACAACAAATACCCAAAATACACAACTGAATTGCTGGAAAGATGGCATCATGATTAAGATCACTGCTTGATCTTCCCGAGGACCTAGGTTCAAGTCCCAGTACCCACATGGCAGCTCACAACCATCTCTAACTCTATTTTCACGATATCTAATGCCCTCTTCTGGATTCCACAAGCACCAGGCATGCAGGGTACACAGACATACATATAGGCAAAAGATTATACACATAAAAATAAGTTTGTTTTAAAAAAACATACAAATTACTCAAGGTCAAAAGAGCTGTGGTTTTAAGAAGTAGGGCACAATTTTACTGTTTTTGTAAAGCCACAGAAACAAACTTACTGTTTAAACATTTGTCTTACAATTAAAGCTCAGACTATAGCTGTTCACTTTTATACTCTAATAAACTAAACACAGAGGGCCTGGGTTCAGATACCAGCACTCACAGGCGAGTTCACAAGCATCTATAGCCTCCATTTTAGGGTTTCCAACACCCTCGCCCGGCCTCTTGAGAGAAAATAGGCATGCGAGTGGTTGGGCGCATGTACAGGCAAACACTCATACACATAAAGTCTATTTTTAAAAGATAGAAAACAGAGGCTTTTAGAAGTGATTTTCCTGTGACAATTAAATGTAGAATGATACTTGCCTTTGTCCCTGTGGAGAGCCTTCTTGGGGTGCTGTGTCGCCTGGCAGAAGTCTCACATTGGTCAAGGAGCTTGACCTTGGCCAAGGACAAGGAAATGGGCTGCTTGGCAGGAATCTGACATTAGGGTGGGACTAAGAAGCAGGCTTCAGTCATGACTTTAGGTTAGGACAAGAAAGTAGGCTCAGACATCCTGATCATCCTTAGAAACAGCCTTAGAATCACCAGAGTGATCATGGGGCTTTGTGTTTATTGTCTTGCTTGTTCCTTGACTATTGTCTTGCTTGATTCCTCTTTGTACTACTCACCCTTAATACCTGCATGTAATTGAAATGGTGTAAAAGTGGATTGGAAAAATTAAACCTGCCTTCAGTCTCAGAATTGACTGAGAGGTCATGCTGCAGTTTTGTCTAATTGTCTTTTTCTTTTCAATCTCACTCCTGAGCTGGAGACCCTGTTGACTGACTGAACTGACTTGGTCATGTCCTCATCCAAGGTAACTGGGTAGAAACACAGAAGTAATCAGGTTACTCATGGGCTGTGGAGGAGGCAGGGAAGAAGAGGAAGAGGAGGAAGGGGAGGAAGCAGCTTTCCTGTGCTTCCAGTTAAGTTCCTGATGGCCTCAGGAGCATTCTGGTTACCACGATAATGTAACATCTGGGGTCTCAGTGGCTTAGAGGGCCAGCCTTGCACAGGACGCCACTGTCAGAGCTGTGTGGTGTTCAACAAGGCACTCCCACTACGCAGTGGGATTCATTACTAACAGCTGGCACCAGCTGGCCTTGGGATGCAATGGGGTCTCAAGAACATCAGCGAAGTTTCCAGAACCTCCAAAGAGTTTGCTTGCATAGACTACATTATTTAGGTGAATACCACATGGCTACTAATAGCTGAGACCGAGTATTATTCCACTTGTACCAGGAAACTTCAACCATCGATTTGAGTTACTGTAGCTTATTGCTGAACTGAATATCATACTCTGCAATCAAACCAGAACAGCGTGTTTTAACAAACTCCATTCTCATTCTCTCATTATTATAACATTACACAGAATTAGAGATTATGGTGACTTTTATTCAATTTGAAATAAGGATTAAAATAAAAGGAGTGAGAGTGAAGTTTTACAAATGTTACATTACTACGTCATTGATATGGCTTTTACACTGACTGGATACAGAAAGAAAAAACTAACATTAGAATTAAGGCAGTAACAACATGTGCAAACCCAGCACACCCCCTGACAGTCCTCAGTAAAAAACTACTCTGGTCAGGTGGTGTCTGATGTGGCTGCATGCAGGTCTCATTGCTTGGAAGAATAGGTCCTGAAGAGCTTCATTCCTTAAAGGGAAAAAGAATCCTTCTCACTGGCCGACAATGGCTAGGAGCAGCTTCCTATAATCTCCACTCGTGTCACTTGCAATCATTGTGCTTAGTGTCTTCTGATACATGTGGGTGAACATCTGTTTTATCTGAACAAGGTCAATCTGTAAGAAATGACAGGACAGAAAAAAAATCTGTTAAAAGAAAATGCACTTGTTTGCTTTATAATATATATATGGGGAAGGACAAACAGCAAATGGTTGACATTCTAGAGTTTTCATTCACACTAGTGCTGCCGTCTGCCCTGAGGACCTCATTTGCCACTTTGGGAAGCACTGGAGAGATGTGATGTAAGTATCTGCTGTTCCCCAAACACTAGGCACTTAAAAATATATGATAGTTATCTGATAACAGGACAGGTTTATATAAAATTAATAATACAGTGTTAGTAAAGATGCCAAGAAATGGAAACACTTGTCCATTCCTGATGGGAATGTGAGATGGGTTAGTTATGTGGGAAACAGTATGGCATTTTAAAAAAGGATCTACAGAATCATAGTATCAACCGGCAACTCCATTTCTTGCCTAATTCCCAAACAAGGTATCGGGGACTTGAAGGGATTAGTGTACACCACGAGCATAGCAGCAGCATCCATAAAACACAAGGGGCAGAAGCAAGACAAGTATGCGCAGACAGTCGCCCACAGATATGCTAGATATGTCGCCCTAAAATTAAACTTCCAACATACGGTGCAGTTATGGACTCTGTAAAGATTAAGTGAGAGAACTCAGTCTCAACAATACTGTGTGATTCCATCCGCCCGGGGAACCTAGTGTTATCAATGCAGAATAGAAAGGAGAAGGAGAAGGCAGAAAGTGACTGTTTCATAAGTATAAATTTTCAGTCTTGCAAGATGTAAAAAGTTCTAGATGTCGGGACAGTGTACAACAATGTGACTGTATTTACCACCACAGTGCACTTAAAAAAAATGGTTCAAAAAGTAAATTTTATTATGTATGTTTTATTGTAATTTAAGAATATATTCTGCTTAGGGAATTTAGGTATAAGAATAAAAACACATCAAGGATTTAAATATACCCAAATTTTAAGCTGAGTGTGGTAATGCACACCTTTAATCTCACTTAGCACTCAAGAAGCAAGATCTTTGTATGTTTGAGGCCAGCCTGGTCTACATATTGAGTTCTACAGCTATGTAAAGAAACCCTGTCTCAAACAAAACAAAACAAAACAACCAAATTTTGTTTTTCCACCCTCACCCTTCAAATAAATCTACCTCCTATATATTATTTAATAATGTATGCTTTCAATTAAAAATATAAAGTTGGGCATGGTGGTGCATGCCTTTAATCCCAGCACTAGGGAAGCAGAGGCAGGCAGATCTCTGTTAGTTCTAGGTCATCCTGGTCTATAAAGTGAGTTCCAGGACAGCCAAGACTACATAGAAAAACCCTGTCTCGAAAAAAAAAAAAACACAACAAAGCAAAACAAAACAAAAAACCAGAAATCCAAACCCAAAAACAAACAAAAAAAGTAAAAGTAAAAACTGATGAATTTAAAGGTTATTTTATAATTAATAAGGATGCTAACTTTGATATCCAAATGGATTTATCTAAACCAGGAACTGAAGCTTAGCTCAGTGACAGAGTAATTGCTTAGCATGCACAAATACCTTGGTTTGATTTCCAGCACTGCAAAATCAATCAACAAATAAGCAAACCAGACACAATCATGCATGGCTGTAGTCCTTGCTTCTATGCAGCCAAGGCAAGCAATCACTGAAATCCAAGAGTTTGGGGCCAGCCCAGACACTCTTAATGAGACCTCAGTCTCCTTAAAAGAGCAAAACAAACAAACAACAAACACTAGCAATCTCCCATAAACCCATATTCTCCACAGGCCTTCTCAAATATAAAAGCTTTAGTGCTGTCTGTCCTGAGGGCGGAAGTCTGTTTTACTACTGAAATACCCACACAGAAGATGTATCTTTCCTAAGGGTTTCATAATCAAGAACAATAAAGAAACCACCACTCAAAATTAAGTACAATCTGATACAGAAAGTGTCCCCTTGCCTCACCTCACTTCGAGTGACCACAATCCTGACCAGGGTGGAGTCATCCGTGCCAGCGCCTTTCATGGAATAGTAGAGTCGCTCAGCAAAGAAGGCAGGGCGGTTGAGGGCGCACTGCACTGCAAGGCAGACATGACCAGTCAGTCTACTTCTGTGGCTTCATGTTCCACTTATAAGCCTGTTTTTGATTTTTTTCTTTTTAAACAGAAATCTGAAGTGTGTTGACAATCTTTTCCTCAGCATATATTAATCTCTGTAGCTGAATCAGATAGGCAACTTTCAATTCTAGAGGATTCCTTCTGGCCAACAAATCTATTTTCTCTTTATAGATGCACTTTACATTTTCCAATATGGAAATCTATAGGAAGTATACCCCAGATTAAGTAACAGTTTACTAACAGAAGTGACAGAAATCTGAACTCTTCACATTAAGAATATAACTAAGAGAGCCAGCAGGACTCATCAGATAAAGCACTTGTAAAAGTCTGGTGGCCTGAAGTCCATCCCCCAAATCCACTTACAGTTGGAAGGCAAGAAATACCTCCATGAAATAAATGTCTTCTAGCTTCCACGTGTGCCGCACACGGCATGCATATGTCCATAACAAACATATCACACACTCTCACGAAGTAAGTAAGATTAAATTTAAAGAGATAAGCTTTAAATTTAGGGGCTGGGGATGACTCAGTGGTAGGGTCATGCACAAGGTCCTAGGTTCAAGTCCCATCACCACACACATACACACAGAATATCATTTGGCTGAGAAAAAGCTACCAATATAGTTTGAGATAAAACAGATTGTCCAAGATGTGAAAATAGCATTTGGAACTCTGATTCACTGGAAAGTTACTTATAGTGAGTGCCTATAGATGGCAGAGGGCACACACAGTACATTGTGTCACTTTAGCCCCAGTTAGGACAGCTGCATGTCAGGTACTGTACTGCTAGCACCAAGGTGTGGGTCATACACTTATTTCTGTAGTGTCCGTGGACAGAATTCCCACACATCGGTGTCAGGGCACCAGAAACATATTAAAGAGTCTCACTGTGTTTACGGATTGTATGGTATATTCTGAGGGCTCAAAATGATGCTTTGTGTGCTATAAATGGAGGTGCATGTGTTTAATCCCAGCACTTGGGAGGTGGTGGATCTTTGTGAATGCGAGGCCAACCAGATCTACAGCACAGAACCTTGTCTCAATAAATAAGTAATTATGTAAAAAAAAAAAGATGTTTTGTGGTAGTACTGTTAGATCCTTAGGCTTTCTCACTCATTTAAAGGAAGGTCTATAATATCCTGGGGTCGGTCTTCTTGCAGTACTCAACAAAGATATGCAAATGAAAGCCAAATCACCTTAATCAAACAAACAATCCTTTTGGTCACATCATCAATCACTCATAGAATCGTATCCAAAATATAGGATTCATCCAGTTTCTGCCTAAACAGATTCTGGAGATACTATAGTAACTGAGTAGCTGCAATCATTCAACGAAAACCAAAATAAGGCAGAGTACAAAGGTGTCTTACAGATGGTCTTCAAACCACTTTCAACGTATCCAGAAAACTCTCGGCTTACACTGCTCAGCAAATCTCGATTAGCCATCTGCAAACAAAATGACAGAGTTGAGCATTTTCAAATCGTAAAATAAACACCGCATCTTCAGAAGAGGTAGAACCTACCCTGGAGTAAGCCTCCATGGTGGCTTTCAGCTGAGGGAAGCTTCTTGTGGCGAGGATCATGTTGAAACAGGATTCATCTGTTCCTAGCCTCCCCTCCCCAGCCTGATAGAGACGCTGAGCATCTTCCTGAGCCATCTGGTGATTCACACTCTGGCTCTCGTCACGGTTTCCCTGCAAGAGGAAGGCAGGAATTAGAGGTGAAACCCTTTCCCCAATCTAGTCACTTTGGGATTTATCAAACGTGAATGTACCAAGTCAGCCATGTATGCCCTGCCTTTCCAAATCACTATTCCATTACACTTAGTTTTGGACTTTGGAATATGGCTGAGTCATTGTTTAGTAAGGTTAAAGTGAGGGTTTCAGAGCTTTGAGTGCTAAATTACAAGATGTCTTTCACAAGGAAGGGAATATAAATTATCTCTCAAATGCAAAAAGGGTAATTCTTTTCAGCTTGGATTTGAGATCAACACACTCTGTAGAGTTTCATTCCTATAAAACTGTAAAATAGCAAGCACTCGCTTCATATCAGGCATTATGTTAAGTTATAGGTCACCAGAGTCAAGGTCTCTGCCCTTAAGGAATTTCAGTCTAAGAAGCAGCTATGTAAGATTTCTGACCCAAGTACACTGTTATTATACACATATTTATTTTGAGGACTGAGGATATAGCTTGATGGTAAGCAGTTTGTCTTACATGAATGAACTCCTAGATTCAATCTCAAGAACAGAAACAAAAGAAAACAAAACCAAACAAACAAAAATAAATTTACCATGAAGACTTAATGAAATGATGTATGAGGGTTTAGAAGAGGGCAAGTCCTAGTGCCCATCTGAGGAACAAAATGGAAAGATGCTTCTTAAAGCTAGAGACGTCTCTTTTGAGAAGCACTTGGCATGAGGAAGGGTATAGTCATATTCCAAAGGGGTAACGGGACATAACACAGGAAAATGTGTTCAAAGGGAGCCAACGCTCAGAGGCCAGGCCTGTAACCTCTAGCATTCTCTTGCAAACACAAATAATAAAAGCAAAAGTATTTTTAAAGGTACTCAGGGAAGAAACTTCAAATTACTCCTTGGGTTAAGTACATAATATAGTTCCCATTTTCTAAGAAGTGACTTCTCTTAGAAAAGTTGGGACGGTCATGGACCCTGCATAGAGACAACCCAATGGAGATGCCCACTTGGCATTCAACACCTCTGCCTGTGTCCCTCTTGCTGTTCTTGAATCCTAACCTTCTCTTCTGCTTTGGTGTATAAGGCAAATTCAGTCTCTCCAACATTTTCCTTTTCTCATTTTTGTAGCTCCAGCCTTTGCACACTATCCCATACCCACTACACATCTTATATACTTTCTGTAGGTCTCTTTCCATGGCTCTTCAGAGCCCCTCCTCCGCTTTTAGATCCCTTGAGACCCTGTCATGTTGTACACAAGCAGTAACTCCTGATGCTCAACTAAGGTGTTAGTCTCATGTGTCTGTCAAATACTTCAACCCTCGTCTTCCTGTTTTTAATATTATTCCAAATACCCTCTTGGGAGTGTTTCCTGTCCCCTCTCTGCATACCTGGGGAATAATAAGGTAGATGCCAACTGTAGAGAGAATGTCTTGTGTACTGTGTGGAAGCATCACCTGTCCATAAAAAGCTGATGGCCTATTAGCAAAAGGCAGGACTAATAAGGGGTGGGGTGCTGGTAGAAAGATAGGAACTCTGAGGAGACAGTCGAGGGAAAAGATTTGCCACTCGGACTCAGAGGAGACAGACATGAAATTGAGGGGTCACCAGCCATGTGGCAGACATAGAACAGTTTAATGGATTACATAAATTATGAGCTAGTTGGGGAACAAGCTCAAGCTTACAGCCTACACTTTTACTCATAAATAATTAAGGCTTTGTTATTCAGGAACTGGGGTGGCGTATGCACGTGGGAAAGCTCGCAGTTACACCGACTGCAGTACTCTTCTTCCCCGGCACTTGCACTGTGGCCCACACTAGCTGACATGACACTGCTAAGCTGTCACGGATCTCACCTTCATTTCCGCCACAGAGCCTCAGGAAGGTTCTGATTTCATGAACTCTAAAAGAAGTTATTTTCCTGTTCCTTACAAAAGTCAGATGTACAGAACTCAGTCTCAGTAATAACTAGAAGAAATCTGTCCACTGCATTCTGTGTTGTTCCACAAAGACAGCACTAATCAAGGAGCTAACTACTAGTAAAGTATGTTCCCTTCACTAACAAACAGTCATTAATACTATACTCACCTGGGACATGGACACGAGGAGACGTTCAAAATGTCCCGAGGTATCTGACCTAATGTCCTTCTCCAGGTCTCGTCCAAATTCTAATTGATAACATCTAACAATATCTCGAATTTCTTGATTTGTTCTTGTACACAAAATCTCTATCAATACACGCTCTTGAGTTCCTGCTCCCTATATAAAATGAGAGAAGAATTACACAGAAGCAAAGGAAGCTCTCTGAAGACAACTAAGCTGCATTTCAAATGATACAAAATAATTGGGTCTCATCTATTACTACAAATTTGGAACTATCAAAATTTGTGAGGCTACATATATTAAGCAATACAGAATAACTGTAGAAAATAAGACAGCATACCTGCATTGCCTTCCGTAAACTCCAGGCATCATAGTATGTAGAAGGCATGAACAGGGCAAGGATTAATTCTTCCATATTCCCACTCAACTCTGACTTGAGATCTTTAATTAAATCCTGTTTAATGACATATGAGAAGTAGGTTTACAGGATTTCTGTATCTTATTTCCATAAATCATTTACAAAAAATGATTTTATAAATTTTCTTTTTTTATGTGATTGGCTGTTTTGTCTACATACGTCTGCGCACCACATGCCTGAAATGACAGCAGAGGCCAGAAGAGGGCACTGGAGCTCCTGGAACAGGAGTTACAAAGGGTAGCGAGCTGCTATGTGGGTGCAGGAAACAGAACCCAGGTCCTCTGGAAGAGTAGCCAGTGCTCTTAACCACTGAGCCACCTCTTCAGCCCCTCACTTAAACCTTTTAAGTAAAATATATAAAAACTAAATGGAATTGGCATTATGAAAGCCAAATTTTCAAATCTGAATGTGATATACAAAGCAATGAGGAAACTGATGAAATTCAGTGGTGAATTCATTGTGTCTATAAACACATTGTGTCTATAACCATACCACATACAAAGACAGAAGATCTTGCTAGAAAAAGAATAATTCAAAATAACAAAATGAGGGCTGGTGAAATGCTGAGTGGGAAAAGATACTTGCCAATGGCTTCACCCCCTGGGGCCCACACAGTGGAAGGAGCGAACCAGCTCCTGGCTTCCACATATGCATAATGATATGTACACCCATACACATGTGTAGTCACCGCACAAAAATAAATACATAAATAAATGAAGGTAAAAATATAAAATAAGCATATTATACTTAGTATAAGAAACTATTTTTGGCTCTATAAAGAAGTAGAAACCACTATTATCTTAATCTTACTGAGAAGATAAATATATAAAAAGATAACATAAAGCAAACTGAACTGTACTCTAAGGTTAGTCTTGTGCGCTGTGTACTCCGAAGTTGAGCTCTGTGCCACTGTCCAGACTGCAACCTAATCTTAGGGAACTGTATTAATCAACATGCTGTGAAGAATGCTCCCCAATAACCTCTGATCAGTTAACAAAAGACTAGGCTCCATGACTGGGCAGAGGATAGGAAGACAAAATGGAATTGGGGGTGAGGGGAGGTTCCAGAAGGAAGGAGAGAGGAGGAGGTTATGATGAGGGAGGATAGACCTTGAGTGTGTCGCCAAAGGACACACAAGACAGAGCAGGACTCCGCTGGCAAGTCATGGGGCATTTATCTGGTTATTCATAGACTAGTTGGATTCTAATAGTCTCAGAACCTGCCCAGTCTAGGTTTGTAGCTTGTTCATAAACTCTGGTGTTTCTATGTTGTTTACTCAAGAGGTAAATGGGAAAGAGTGGGGAAGAACCTCCCTCCCCCACTAAAAGTACCTCAATATAGGCCTGGGGTGCTTTGAAAGAGAATGGCCCCATAGGCTCATCACATAATTGAATGCTTCATCCTCAGTTGGTAGAACTGTTTGGAAAGGATTAGTAGCCGTGGCCTTGTGGGAGGAGTCACTGGGGGCGGGCTTTGAAGTTTCAAAAGCCTACCCCAGGCTTATTATTACTTTCTTTCTGCCTCCGACTTTCAGATAAGCTGTGAGCTCTCAGCCACTGCTCCAGCACCATGCCTACCTGCCTGCTGCCACGTTCCCTGCTATGATAGTCATAGACTAACCCTCTAAAACTGTAAGGCCCAATAAACTCTTCTATAGTTGCCTCAGCCATGGCATCTCTTCACAGCAACAAAAAGTAACTAAGACAGCACCAAGTAGGTAACACAGAAACAAAAGCCAGATGACTTTTAAAGTGGGCTAGGAAGCTCAAAGGAAGCTTTCCGTTCCTACTTTGAAGAATATAGGAAAATGAACAGGCAAAGAGGAAGGAGACAGTTATTTAAGACAAGATAGATGGACAACACACCAGGAACAGAGAGGAGGATCTTAGCAGTGCATTATCTCCAGTATTTTTGTTTATGAAGTAGGGTCTCACTATGTAGACCAGGCTAATCCAGAACTCCTTGCTATTTCCATCTCAGTCACTTGTACTAGAACTGTAAGTGTGCACCACCACACTCAGCTCTTTACAAGAAGGACCTCTGGGTTTTGTATTGCACAATCAATCAAGAAATAGGGCTGAGTATGTGTCTGGCTACTCTTTTTGTCATCTCAGTACGTGCCAGGGGTTATCTAAAAAGAGGAACCTTAATTGAGACAATGCTTCCATCACACTGGCCTGTAGCTAAGTCTGGAAGGCATTTTCTTGATTCACCATTTAATGATGAATGGAGGATGGCTCACTTCAGACGATGCCACCACTGGGCAGGTGCTCCTGGGCAGTGTATGAGCGCAAATTAGGCAAGCTGTGGGGAGCGGGCCAGTAAGCAGCGCTCCTCCACGGTCTGATTCAGTTCCAGTCTTGCCTTCCCACATGCAAGGAGAGAACCCATTCCAGTGATACCTACGCATGTGCAAAACGATATCCATTTCCACAGAGAAAGAATAATAAATGACAAGGAGGCTCAGTACATACCCATAATACGCATGCACACACAATAAATAAAATTTAGTAGTAGTAGTAGTACTACTACTACTAATAATAATAATAATAACAATAAATAAATAAATAAATAAATAAATAAATAAATAAATAAATAAATAAAAGTGTGTCTGAACTGGGCAGAGGAAAACAGGCTGGACAAGCTGATAGACCACTTGCCCATTCTGAAGACAGTAAGTAGGCTGTAGCAGAAGATGTTAGGGAAGTTTAGGATTCTTGTAAATGAAAAAGCAATGCTAGCCACTTCTCCCCATTATACCTGAGGAACAATGGCATTTTCTGCCATGAATTTTGCTGCACTTAGTCACTGATCATCAATTCAACAAATACTTCCTAAGCAACCACTCATCACATACCAGCTGCTGGAACATAGAGAAGACCACACGGCATGGTTTTTGCAGAGGAAGCACACAGGTTTTGAGAGTTGGCAGTGAGACCAGCAATAGCACAGATTTTAAAGAATCGTCGTAGGACCTGAGTAGGAGGACCAGCCAAATGCTATCCCATTTAATGAAACATGAATTTAATTATATCCCATTTAATATAATGGTATATAAAGCCAGATCTTGAAAAAGTTGTGTACCATGCAGAAAGAGAGGAAACATGTAATAATCCAGGAATACAGTGTGTGCTCACACAGAAGTATAGAAGACCAGTTCATATAATTATACCATAAGACACGTTCAGATGGTGTCTGATGGTGGAAGATCACCAATGGCTGCGAAGAAACAGGGACTATGTAAGGAGCAGATCTTGCTGGGATTTTATCTACTGTTTCCTGAAACTATTACATAAAAGACTCAGTATGAGATGGGAAGAGGGACTGCTCTCAAGTAAAAAAGGTTTTGAAGAGAAACTAACACTGGAGTGTTGTGGTTTGGTCTGTTGCTATGTATTGTAAATGCTAAATTCTGTACCTGGAAGGTCTAGGCCTACATTTACAAGCTTTTGTTGCACACACCTTGTTTCTAAATTTAAAACTATTAGGTAAATAGAATTGGCTACAGCCAGTAACTGGAGGGATTAGAGGTAGGTGGATTTTGAGTTACCTGGTTGAGGGTGGTGAAGTGAGAGGAAAGGAGGAGAGAGGAGAGGAGAAGGTGCCATGAGGAGAGATGGACCAGGAGCACATGGCCAGGAGAAGCAGCAAGTATTTGGGGTACACTGCTGGGGAGGGAGCCAGGACCACACTGGAACCTGTGAAGTTCATTTATCTACCCATTCCCCCCACAGTATTAATACAAATACAGTGTTCAACCTGACATGAATGCAGAACCAGTAGACCCGGCTGTTCTCACTAAATGGGAAAAAGCATACCTTGCCATACATGGTCTTAAAAGCTGCTTTAATTTGTTGCCTCTGGTCATTGGAACGGCTAGACACAACATCCACAATTGCTTGCTCATCTGTCCCTGGAAGAGTCATAGATATTTATGTAAGGATGAAAATGCTTCCAGGGCACCAGATGACACCGAGGTACACGCTGACAAAGGACTTTGTTTATGACACAGACTTTCCTTATAGTTGTGAAAAGACAGTCAATTTCCCTTACCAAACCCTTTCATTGCTTTGCGAAGGATTTCTGCATCTCTCATAGCATCAAAGTTGGAGGCTGGGCGGATTGTTCCTTGGGTGCCCTGAGTCATCGCAGCAGGCTGATAACAAATGGTGTAAAATTCAAGTAAGGACTTTGCTTGGACAATAAGGCAACATGAAGACTTCATCCAGTTATCATCTGTATGCAAGGGTTTTAGTGCAAGGATATGAGATGTATTACCAGGCCTCATTTTGAACAGACAGATCCAGCCTCTTTCCAAACATACATGTCTCCTAATAACAGATAGCCACACAGCAAACTTGCATGAGACATGAGTCAAACTCGTGAGATTAAAGTTACAACCTTCTTATGCCTTAGCTTCCTTTTGGACAGAAAAGGGGAGATAAGAGATTGACCCACAAACAATAAGAGATGATAGGGTGGAGGGGAGGGAGGGGAAACTGCAGTTGGGATATAATATATGAGAGAAGAATAAAAAATAAAGTAAATAAAAGATAGAAGAGATGAGTGATAGGGTTTGATCTGAAGATAAGAAAAAATAGCCTTAATGTAGATGTGAGTGCCCAAGTAAATTTTTACACTAGCAATGGACAATCTCTCTCCATTTCCTATATGGGATCTATTTATTTGTCAAGATATGAAGTAAACATTTTGTATAATGATGAGAAAAGCACAAAGTGGAAGTGAAGGGGCACAATATGCTTCATATGTTATATTAAAATAAACAAAAGAGACTGGGGTTGTAGCTTAGTGGTAGCAAACTAGCAAGTGTGAGGTCCAGGGTTCAATTCCCAGGTCTTAAAAAAGGAGGGAAAAACAAATCAGAATCACTAGAGAATATTTTGCAAGCAGAAATCTACATGGCAATAAAAACTCATTTTCATAGTAAAAAACAATTTTACACAAGAATTATTAATGTGTTAAAAATTAGAGGGCAGAGGTATGCCAAGAGCCAAGACATCTGCACAGTGTGCAGTGTTACTGTGCAGAACCTTGTCAGGCACCATCCTGAGCTAGTGATGGAATGAACCAACAGTTAGTGCCTTCAGACATGCCGTGCTGGGGAAGCTCATTTCTGTTGGACTCCTGCCAAGTCAACCTGACCTGAATTTAAACACAAGGAAAGATCAGACATACCCAAACCAAGAAATACTTGTAGTACTCTTCAAAATGCCCAGGTCATAAACAAAGAAGACTGAGGACCTTTCAAAGATGACTCAAGAGACAGGACAATAATTCAGTGTTCCCTCCTGGGTTTCATCTTAAGCCAGAAGGACTATTCTGGGACACTTAGTAAAATTTGAGAAAGGTCTGTAGGTTAGGTAATGGTGCCACACTAATTTAACTTTCTGATTTTGATCATCACATTGTTTTTTTGTTGGAAGATAACATTTGGAAAATCTAGAAAGTTTGTGCAGTATTACTGCAATTTTGTTTGTAGGTCTGACTTAAAAATTAAAAGTTTAGAATACAATGTTGTAAGTCAATGCATCTGTTTGCTTGTTTATGGTTCTAAGGATTAACATAGGCCAGGCATCACCACTGACTGTATCTCAGGAACCAACTGCTCTCTTAAAATGCCCAAGCCAAGGCTTAAAAGGGATGGGAAAAAGAGAACACTTGTGACATGGTTTTGTTTGTTTTTAGATGTAATATGTTTTATTTAACCTACTGTCTCCAAATATTAAACATGTAACCAATATAATTTCAAATTACAAACAGATTCCCTATCACTTAAGACGTAGAGGCAGGAGGATCTCTGTGAGTTCAAGGCCAGTCTGACATTTATACTGAGTTTCAGGATAGCCAGGGCTACACAGTGAGATACTGTCTCAAAAAACTAAAATTAAGATTTAAGATTTCTTTTTTGGTTTTTTAAAATTTAAAACTAAAATTTAAAGTTTCTTAATTAAAGGGAAAAAAAAGGCTGGAGAGATAGCTCAATGAACTTGTTGCTCTTACAGAGGAGCCAGGTATGGTTTCCAGCATACTCAGCCATCTGTAGCTCCAGTTCCGGAGAAGCTGATACCCTCTTCTGACCTCTGCAGGCACCAGGCATGCACATGGTGCCCATACACACCTGCAGGCAAAACACTCACATACTAAATAAATATTAAAAAAAAAAAAAACTTAAAAAATAGAAAAAAAACAAAAAAACCAATCCCCCCAACACTTGTTAAGGGACAAAAAAGAAAAGAAAAGGGAACATGAACAGCTTAGTAGCTAGCAAGAGCTAAAAAACCTGACAGTGTTGGGAATTGAATCCAGGCTCTGTGCAAGGAAGTACATTCCTTCCAGTCCCAAGGAAATGTTTTTGTCGTTAGCAATTCCTCACATTCATATATATTATTACCTTAATATTTTGTTTTATTAAAAACACTTAGCAGTTACTCCCCACTAATGTCTAAGCCAAAAATGCAAACAGAAAAAATTTTTTTCATAGTGGTTTTAATGGAAAATTTAAATTATTCTATTTGTAATATAATACAGCAATATAAAAAGTTACTTTCAACATATTATTCATATGAAAACCTCTGCCAGGAACTAGAAAGAGGTCCCTGAGACTGGAAAAGAGAAACTTTGAGGGTGAGGGGTGGAAAAGACAATGGAGCAAAGTAAATGGAACAGTGGGGACCCAGGAAACAGGCACAGGGCAGGGAGGTGGGCAAGATCAACCAAAAGAAGTGTGTGTGACAATTCCATCTGTTACTCTGTAAATGAACATCAAAATCCCTTAACAGCAGTAGCAGGAGACTTGAATAAGGAGACCTTAAAGGAGGGTGTTGGGAGAAGCAGAAGATAACAGAATCTATCAGGCATGAAAGCAGAAAAGAGGGCTACATGGGAGAAGGAAAGGGATCATCAAGAGGGGGACTAGGAGGAAGAGAACATGTAAGGAGTAAAATACACACACACATATGGGCATGTGTGCATGTACATATATTATTTATAAAGATTATAATGAAGCCATCACTTCACATGCTAATGTAGAAATTAATAATTAAGAGACTAGTGAGCTAAATGGCTCACTGGGTAAAGGTGCTTATTGCTAAGACTGACAACCCGAGTTCATTCCTGGGGACTCACACTGTAGAAGGAGAGTACCAATTTCTGCAGGGTCTCCTCTGACCTCCACATATACGATGGCAGCTGTGTTCACACATGTGCATGCACATGTGAACACAAACACAAATACAGGAAGACACACCCATGCTTAAATTACAATCAATTCTTTTTCACATTTAGAGTAACAACAGATTTATAAAATGAGTAATTTAAAAAAGGGTCAAAGGCAATTTACTGTGGTTTTAGAGGACTCAATGGTTCTGCTAGTCAGAACTATGAACTAGCTGTGCAGTCTGAGCAAGTTTCTCAAACCTCTGTGCATCTCAAATTCCTTAAATCCCCAACCTGAACAAATAGGACCATCGAGGAGTCCCTTTCCCAGAGCCACAGTCCTTCCCCTTCCCTGCCTGAAGGCAAGCTGGAGAGTGCCAGACCTTCACTAGTTTATAAAAAGTCAAGATAAAGGGAAGGATCCAAGATTAACAATTTTGTTCCTGTAATTTGCACAGGACATAGAAGAACAGAGCAATATATAAAATAGTATGGAGACCTATAGAGAGAGGTGGGGAAAGGATTTCAAATATGAGAAACCTTAGAGGGCTATTGAGAAATTAGTTCAGCAGACTTAACTAGCTACCATGTTTAAAGTTCTGTCAAGCATTGAGGGGAAATAAAGATACAACCCTAGTAAGATATAACACTAGAAATCAGAAACGAGGCTAGATGTGGTGGTCCATACCTTTAATCCCAGTACTCAAGAGGTAGAGGCAGGGGATCAGTCTAAGCTCAAGGCCAGCGTGGTCTACACAGTGAGTTCCAGGAGCACATGCGGGCATACATAGAGGAGCTAGGATTAGGATTAGTAAGCAGTCCTTACTCACGTCACTGCTATAATCCAAAGAAACAGGGGAGAAAGCAGGATAGGAGGAAAAGGATTCTGTATTGATCTGAAAGAAGAGTGGAAAGTTATAAAGGGTAGAACAGAAAACAAGACTGCCTTAAGTCTGAGACATACTGACCACCCGTCACCCAAGGTGACAGCTGTAATCACTAATGGCAGAGACGCTATAGCCAATGCAGTGGGCACACCCATCCCTAGGATGGAGGGACAGCATTATCACCTAAGAGAAGGATGGGAGGCCGCTCTTACCAAATGTATCACACACTGCTTAACACAGATGGGCCAAAGACCACAGAGTCCATCAAGAGCAAAGTTTATGTCTTCCATTAGTGTGACTGTTTCTTCTGCTTCACAAAGTGACGCTATCCCTTGGCACTCTGAGTCCCAGGTACTCACACTAAATTTAAAGGTAGAAGTAAGACATGCATAAGGAGGCAGAAGCGAAAGTACCTGACTAGGGTAGGGAGCTTGTCCTCCAGGGTACTGAGATGGCATCTGTCCTCCAGGAAACCCACCTGTATGTTGAAAGCAAAACAACAAACATAGGCCACAGCAAACCATTTATATTGAACACAGAAGTGTAACAGTACCCACGCTATGCTACTACTGGGATAAGCGGCATTTTAAGGTACAGAACAGTGGGTTTCAGTACATCTTTTCTGCACATACAGTCACTGTTCTTTGTTCACATCAGTGTCCCCATATTTCCCCTTGTGCCCCTCCAAACAGCCACGCTCTGTTTTGATGTCATATACGCATGTCACATGTCCCTTTCATTCTTCTTCCACCATGCCTCTAAACCCCTTCCTCAGGCTCGGTGGCTCACACTGCTAATCCCAGACACTTCCTGGCTGCCTCTGGCTAACCAAAGGAGCCTGCTAGTTTTATGACTTCACTGTGGTTTTCTCTCATGAAGAATAGGGATGACAACGATAGCTCATATGGTTTCCTAAAAATAATTATCCTGGCTGGGTGTGGCAGTGCAGGCCTTTAATTCCAGCACTCTGGAGGTAGAGGCAGGTGGATCTCTGTGAGGTCGATAACAGACTATTCTACAAAAAACGTTCCAGGACAGCATGAGTTACAGAGTGAGACCCAGCCTCAAAACAAGCAAAGAAACAAACCTCTTCCCAATCCCATAATCTTCACAGGGTAATCTTTTGTTTTATATTTAATTTTTTAAAAAAATATAACTTAATATTTAATTTCATGTTTTGTATATGAGTGTTTGGATTACATGTATATTTTCTGTGCACCACATGGATGCCTTATACCAGCAGAGGCCAGAATAGTGTCAGATCCCCAGAAACTGAGCCACTATGTGAGTGCTGGGAATTGAACTTTAGTCTGTTCTTAACCCACTAAGCTGTCTCTCCAGCCCCAATCTTTCCAGTATTGATTTGTTAAATGAAAAATCAAATTGGGTCTCATACATCTTTTAATAAGATCATAACAAACATTATATATCTTTTACAGACTTTTTTATTTTTATTATGTATGTGAGTATGTAGGTGCCTGTAGAGGCCAGATGTGTAGGATCTGGAGTGGAGTTAGAGATGACTGTAAGTTGCCTGATATTGGTGGTGAGAAAACTCAGGTCCTCTACAAGAATAGTACATGCTTTCAACTGCTGAGCCATCTGTTTACTTAGCTCCTCCCCATCTTAAAACAAAACAAAAGCTTGAACTAAATTCAATTCTGATTTCATCTGGAATTTGTCAGAATAGAATCCTGGGGGTGGTTCCTTCAAAAATTCGTTTTTAGCTTTAGGACAGACTAGTTAATGAGGAAAAAAAATGATTCGTCATCTCCATTTTACTGATTATGATCTCATATCAAATTGAGACTATATACTTAACGTTATTTACAGAATTATATAAACATCCCCGGAAGACTATCTCAAATATTATCTAAGTTTGCTTGACAATTGAAAAGCTCACAGAATCATAACACAGTTTCTCTCTAGACAGCTGGGACGTACCTGGCACTGGAACTTGGGCTGGTCCACCACCATAAGACTGTGCAGGTGGCTGTGGATAGCCAGAAAAGCCTGCTCCACCGGGTGGGGCCCCAAAGCCTTGGCCTGGAGAGATTTAAAAAAAACAATATTTTAATAAGCTATACTGAAGAGCCCCGAGTGGTAATCTCAACACTCAGGCCTGCTGTGCTGATGGCCAGCCTGATCTACCAATGAGCTGCAAGCCACTCTGGGAATGCAGACTGAGAACTTGTCCCAAAAAAATACAAGTCTTGTAATACAGAGAAAATTTAAGAAAACTGTCGACTGTTATCAGTGGAAAATACATGTGAGTAATGCTGTAACTGTCATCCCATGTGTGCATCCACTGTGTTATCAACTCACAGCACACTGGGAATTATGTTCAAGGGTCACTGAGACACTCGGCAGGCAAAAGCACTTGCTGCCAAGCCTGACCACCTAAATTGATCCCCAGAACATGGTGGAAGGATTCTGACCTATACAAACATACCACGGCACTCACGGACACACACATGTACACATACGTACATATAGAAACAAAAAAAAATTTAAACTGAGTTTTAAAAGTTCTAGTATAAACTGGGCCTCATGATCCCAGTACTTGGGAGGCAGAGGCAGGCAGACTTCTGAGTTCTAGACGAGGCTGGTCTACAGTGAGAGTTCCAGAACTGCTAGAATACACAAAGAAACCCTGTCTTTAAAAAAACCTCTTTTTAAAATTAGATTTGTTTCTTTTGTTTTGTGGGCGGGTGTTTTACCTGCATGTATGTATGTGCACCACATGCAGGCTTGGTGCCCTCAGAGTCAGAAGAAAGCAGTATATTTCCTGGAAATGGAGTTTTGGATGTCTGGTAAACTACCATGTGAGTGCTGGGAATGGACCCCAGGCTCTCTGCAAGAGCAGCAAGTGCTCTTAACTGTTCAGCCATCTTTCCAGTTCCTGTAGTGTTTTCCTTAAATCTATAGCTTTGATTAAGAGGTTCTGAGACCTAAAGGTAGTGTGTCATGCTATTTAAAGTTTCTGCTTGTCTATTTTTTTTTAAGACTTAGCTATTTTATGCATACATGTGTTTTGTGGCCATATCACTATATTCATGCAGTGCTCTAGGAGGCTGAAAGAGGCTGTCAGAGCCTCTGGAAATAGTGGTGCAGACAGCTGTGAGCTGCGTTGTGGGTTCTGGAACCCAAGCCAGGTCCTCTGGAATTGCAGTCACGGTTTTTGCCCACTAAGGTTATCTCTCCAGCCCAGACATTCTCAATCTGTGGATTGTGACCCCTTTGGCAAACCTCCGTTACCAAAAAATATTTACATTATGATTCCTAACAGTAGCAAAATTATAGTTATGAAGTAGCAACAAAAATAATTTTATGGTTGGGGGTGGTGTCACCAGAACATGAGGAACTGTATTAGAGACAGCAGCAGTAGGAGGGTTGAGAACCACCGCTTCAACCCTTCTGTATCAGTTAAGATCAATAATAATCAAGTAGTGTATTTTACATAGGCCTTTCATTGTCAAGAACGTTACAATTCCTGATCACAGGAGAGTATTTGAGTCTCCCAGCTCTCCTAACCTCTAAGAATCTTCATCACCCTAACTTACTACCTAAGTTTTAGCTCTCCATGACTAACTTAGAGTAACTCTGAACTCTCACCACACAGAAAATAATGAAGAAGGCAAGAGAGGGATAGAACAGAACAATAAATCTCAAGTCAAAACTTACCTCCAGGATAGGCTGGAGCACCCCCTGGATTTAGGGTTCCAGGATAGCCCCCAGGGGCTGGATAACCTCCAGGTGTGGGGTAGCCTCCAGCTCCCGGGTAGCCACCACTTGGTGCTGGTGGGTAAGCACCTCCTCCCACTGGTGGAAAGCCACTAGGGTACGGATACTGACCCGCAGGGGGGAAAGATGACTCCTGACCTGCAGGCTGGAAAAATTAGAAACATGTACAAATGGACAGAATCGTAGAAATATAGGACCCGTTTAAAAAGAACAAAGAGTACTATTCAGGTATCTCCCCCCCCACACATCTTAAAAAAAGCAAACCACAACTTATCATTTCTGCTATTTTATTATTAACTTTATCCATCCTATTCTACTTTTTCAGGATTTTTATCAGAACTCAGGTAAAATCAATTCTATGCGAGGTGGACAAGGGCAGTCCACTTCTCTACAGGAACCAGCACCAGTCGGTGAGTTCTATCTCTCCCCTTCCCCCTTCTCTCTCTATATGGTCTTACTCTACATGGCCAGGTTCCCCTCTAACTTCTGCTCCTCTTGCCTCCAGCTCTGAGTGCTGTAATCATAGGTCCGTGCTATCACACCTGTTCTCATCAAATTTCAAATTCTCAGGAACAACTAACCAAGCTGACAAATTCCTTCACTGTCATGGCACATGGAAATGTGACGAAGACCCTCTCCTCCATCCTAGGGAGGAATCAACAGTGAACAGAGGCTGGGAGCCCAGAATGCCACACTCAACAAGACTTCTACACTGCTCAATACTCCACGGCTGACCTCCAGGAGACTTGACGCAAGCCAAAATAAAATTTTATTTATTGTATTATATCACAGGCATGTTAGGGTTGTCTACTTCTGCAAAGACTAAAATGATTGACACAGTCCAGCTTCATACACAGGGACTTGAGAACATATCCATAATTCTCCTTTAAAACTATATATTTAGCTTGCGTGAAGATATACAGTCTTATTCACCTACAGAGACCCTTTCTTTATTCTCCCCAGGATAGAGTAATAGTGAAACATACTTTTTAGTAGCCTCAATTATGAACTTAGCCCCCAGAGTAGTAAAACTATCACCAAGTCCAGGTGTTCTGATCTGTAATCTAGCCAAGCCACCTTTCCTTAGTTTTTGTTTGTGTGTTTCCAGAGCCTGGCACATGCTAGGCAAGCATTCTACATGGAATAACAAACCCAGCCCACTTGGTGATTTTGGTTCTCCCAACACAAAAGTTAACCAGTGATTCCCAGGATAGATTTTGCACATGCATATATATGTGTGTATGTGTGGTAAGTGTGTGTGTGTGTGTGTGTGTAGTATTGGCTTAGAAAATAACATTCTTAACACCTTTAAAACCTTTCAAGTTTTAAAAACAGACCTTGAGCCAGTTATGGTAGTGCAAATTTTTAATTCCAGCACTCCAGAGAAGAGAGGCATGAGGTCCTCTGTGAGTTTAGGGTCAACTTGGCCTACATATAAATTCTAGGCCAGATGGAACTACACAGCAAGACCTTTTCTCAGAAAACAAACAATAAAACCATAAGTTGGTTCACATAAAAATGCAGGTTTCTGGCTTTACTTAACCTAATCTAGCAACACTGGGTGTGCCTCTCTGCACGGCCACACTGGGATAGAGCTTGGCTGTCCATATATGACACATCCTAGTATTTCCAGACAGCACTTGTCTTTTCTCACTGACTTATAGCACTGGACACTTGAGTTCATGACTCCTGCTTTAGAGCGCAGGCTACTTCTATATAAGAACTGTATGAAAGATATAAGTGATTTTAGTATTTTGATAGCAATACTTACAGGATATCCAGGGAAAGGTGGGTAGCCTGAGGGGGGGTAGCCTGGGTATGACATTCTGTAACAACAGTAACAACAAAAAGTCCTTTGTAACTTTTTGTATATCTTAAGGTCTTTGAAGATATACATACACACACACACAGTATATTAGTAGGCATTAAATTTGGATAACCAGGCCAAAGAAGGTTCTAGTGGGTTAAGACTACTCGCTTTGAAATCTGATAACCTGAGTTCAATGTTCAATACCTCAGATATAGATGGTAGGCAGAAAGAACGACTCCTCCATGTTGTCTTCTGACCTTTGCACACTTGGTTGAAACATGCACATATCCTCTGTCACACAATCACACACACACACACACACACACACACACACACAATGCAAATAGTATTTAGGATGTAAGCAAAGATTATGAAATGTTTCCTTTTATCCTCTGTATTACACAATCTGTACAGCCCCCAACTTCAGCCTGGTGAAGAGCTTACTGTGGAATTTGAGTACCCTGAGTTCAATCCCCAGTATCATGTAAAAAGCCAAATGTGCTGGTACACCCTTGTAATCCTGTAACTGGGGAGATGGAGACATGCAAATCCTCAGGCTCAATGGCTGCCTGCCTGGCCAGCCTGGACTGATCAGCAAGCCTCAGATCTCTGCGAGAAGCCCTAATGAGCAAGGTTGACCTAAAACACTATTACAAATGGAGAGTAAATAAATGGCTGAGGGTGGATGCAATGTTCTAAGAAGTGCCAGACACAGACTAGCAAGAAAGCAGACCAACGACAAATACAAGGGACAAGGTGGGATGTAACCGTGATGGGTGGTCGCCAAAATAAAAATGAGAGACTGAGGTAGAACACCAGGGGCTACGGAAGCAGTCAGGCAGAGTAAGTCACACCTATGATCCCTGGGCACGAAGCCCTGAGATTTATACCCTGCACCCTGAGGAAAACAAAAGGCAGTTAGGAGGCTGTCAAGTCTGGTGTGGAATTACATACTCGCACTGCCAGACCACAGACCATCCCTTAGCTGTCAACAGTCACTACTTAAATGAACCAATATTCTATTGTAGGATATAACCTGGTAGTTGTATCCATCTGTGGGAATGACTCTCCTAGTCTTTCTTCAATTCTATTTCCATGGCATGTCCTTGCAGCAGGTCCCAGCATAACACAATGGCTACCTAGTTAAGATTACCTTCCATGTATACTCTAGCTTATACTATCTCAGCTTTACAATTTCCCCGGACATCATCATTAGTTGCCCTTTCTACAAACTACTCTTAGGACCCAAAATCCACAATGATTTACTGCTGAAGTATCAAGTTAAAAACTTACTGGCAGTGTTGCAGAGGTATAACTCAAGACTGTGGGCTTAGCCTGCATGCTCCTAGATTCAGATCCCCTTAAAAATCACTGGTCAAACATTCCAGTCCCCTTGGCACTGACTCCAATTTATAGCCGACATTTTTTTTCTCTAATTTAAAAGATTGGTTTCTATGTGTACCTGTGTATACCACATACTTGCCTGGGCTCATGGAGCAAAAGAAAATGCCAGATCCTCTGGAACTAGAGTTAATTAAGGACAGTTGTAAGCTGCCATGTGAGCGCTGGGAACTAATCCCAGGTCTTCAGGAAGAACAACAAATGCTCTTCATGACTGAGCCTTGCTCCAGTCCCATCACCAGGCATCATTCCCTCATTTAGTCCACTCTTACTGACTTGGCCCTCAAGTCTGTGCATCATTTCCTTTAGTTTAAACCTTCTCCTTTCCTTAGAAAATAACATGAACGAAAAGTGGGAATCTCATATTTTATACATGTAAATCTCCTGAAAATTCACTGAGGAGCACACTGATCCAATGGTTCTAGGTTGGGAACTAAGAGTCTGCCCCACTCCTCTACCCCCCCTTTCTGGACAGGGTCTCACACCATAGTCTAGGTAAGCTGGAACTCACTATGAGGCTGATCTTGACTTTGCAATTACTGCCTCAGTCTGCTGAGATTACAGGCAGTGCTACCATTCCCATACCACTTTGTGGAGAATAGAGGGCAATTTGAGAGATTAGGTTTTCTCCTTGCATTGTGCGGGTTCTGGGAATCAAACTCACAATATCAGGCTTGGGAGCACATACACTATCGGTTGTTTGTTTACCTATTTGACACAAGCAAGAGTTATCTGAGAAGAGGGAACCTCAGTTGAGAAAATGCCCCCATCAGACTGGTTTCTAGCAAACCTATAGGGCATTTCCTTGATGGACGGTTGAGGTGGAAGGGTCACTATGGGCAGTGCCATCTGAAGGCAGGTGGTACTGGGTTGTGGGAAAAGCAAATTGAGCATGCCAGGAGGAACTAGACAGGACGCAGTGCTCCTCCGTGGTCTCTACTTTTTTTTTTTTTAGTATTTATTTATTATATGTAAGTACACTGTAGCTGTCTTCAGTCACACCAGAAGAGGGCATCAGATCTCATTACGGATGATTGTGAGCAACCATGTGGTTGCTGGGATTTGAACTCAGGACCATCGGAAGAGCAGTCAGTGCTCTTAACCGCTGACCCATCTCTGCTGACCCATCATCTCTCCAGCCCCCCTCCCCCCATGGTCTCTACTTTAGTTCCTGCTTTCAGATCCCTTTGTTGAGTTCCTGCCCTGACTTCCTTTATAATGGACTGTTACCTGGAAGTACAAGATAAAATAAACCCATTTCCCTCCAAGTTACTTTTGGTCATGATCTTTATCACAGCAGTAGAAAACAAACTAGGACATACCTTTAGTCCCCTAGCCCTCTCACCAGCCCAAGATTCTGTATTTCTAACAAAACTTCCAAGTTAATGTTGATTATACTTTGGTACCAGGGCATTATGGCATTTCTGGAAATATTTTTTAATTTGATTAATTTAAAATGGTGTGTTTCTCCTCAATGTAGACATAAATGATTTCTATTTCTTTTACCTCAGGATAGCGAACAAGCAGAGGTCAGGTCAGTAGGGTAATACGACTGCAGAGGGCCTGCTTCAGATTCCCCAACAGCAGAAGATAACAAATCGGATTTAAATTCAATTCTTATGAAATGTCACTTATTATAATAAGCAGTAGCTTGGGTGCTGATACACTATTCAGGAAGAAGAATGCAGCCTTTTATGTATCCAATATAAGAGAATGCGATAAGTGTGTTATTACAATGACGTAGGCAAGAAGTTACTATTGAGAATATGCAATATCAAAGTTTATAAGTCATTAAGGTAAACTGAGGCTGGGGAAATGGCTCCATCTGTAGACTGCTTGCCATATACAAGAATCTGAGTTCTAAACCCCCAGTGTCCTTGTAAAAAGCCAGGTGTGACAGCACAATACAAGATGGAATCCCATAAGCTCCATGGCCAGTCTAAGCAATCAGTGAGAGTGCACTGACTCCAAAAATAAGGTGGAGAACAACAGAGAAGGTCACTGGATGTCAGCTCTGGCTTTTACATGTGCACACCAGCACGCACATGTATGCAGAAACATGAACACACACACACATCCCCCCCCCACACACAGATAGTAAAATGATAATAAAATTGACTCAGTCTGGCCTCAATTACTAGAAAGCTAAAGGCTTGTGCATAAAAAGAGGAAGAGGCTAAATTCTTTCCCCTTTCTCTTCTTCTCTGTTCTTTATTACCATCAGGAGTAAGGGCAAGCCAGAAGCTTCTAAAGGACTGTCAGAGGACCAGATGAAAGAGATCAGGATCAAAGGGGGAAATCTGAAAATAATTTGTAAAATAATGCTTAGGGTCACAAAAAGGCTGACACTGTAGCTCAGAGGTGAGTGGGAGAGAGAAAGGAGGAGGAGGAGGAAGAGGAATCAGGGAGACAAAGAAAGAGGGAGAGAGGGAGTGAGGGGGTTGAAAAGGAGGGACAGAGGGTGAGAGCAAGCACTTGTATACCTCTATGGAGAGGGAGAACTGATTGGGGAGATGACTCACTGTGTAAAGTGCTTGCTACAGAAGTCTGAAGATCTGAATTCAGATCCCCAGAAGCTGGGCAAGGTAGCTCAAATCTCAAATTCCAGCACCCCTATGCTGAGATGGAGGTAGAGACCGAGAAACCCCCGTAAGTTTCCAGGCCAGCTAGCCTGGTATACGAGACAGGTAGCAATCGACCCACACCCAACACTTTCCTCTGACCTCCATATGTACATTGTGGCATGTGCACCCAGCCCACAAACTTGCACACATATGCATGTACACACACAGATAAAAGAATGAATCACTCCAATGACAAAGGTCTATTTCTACATTTTATCTACTATAGTAAAGCTTATCTTTAAGGGTCTAGTGGACTTATACTAAGATTTTTAAAACAAAGCACAAATAAATAAGGCAAAGACTATCTAGGTATTAGCATATGAAAAACTGAAACAATTTCAGTGCATCTTGAAGATTATTAAGTACCAGAAATGAAATGCCATTTCCATATAGGTCTTAGAAATACCTTCACGAATTATATAGGTACTAGGCTATTCATCATAGCATCATCTCTAATATGAAAAGTTGTTCAAGACAATGTAAACATCACTCAGAGACAAGTGAAACACATGAATATTCACAAAGTGAAGCAATAAACTATATACCTTCTAAAAATACTTTTAAGAAATCCATATATAAAACCATCTACTACACAGGGTAAGTGAAACAAAGCAAGGTGGAAAACTGGATAGATAGTTTGTAAGCATTCTGGTAAAGAAATACACCCATTTTCTTCACTCTGTAGACAAACTCACAGGAAGGAGACAGGGAAGCAGAAAAGGGTGGTAGTCTCCCTGGGAGAGTGCATGCAGGTGTGTGTGTGTGGTGGGGGTGGGGGGGTATAACTACGAAGCAGCTCATTTTTCAATGGCCTTTTAACCCTTTTAAACATTGTTCATGTAATCACTTCAAAAAGTAGACTTTGTTTCTGTAAAAAGCTAACAAATCCTAGGGTGACTCAACAAATTACTCAGTTCTGCTCAAATTAACAGGACTCTACTGAGTGAACCAGAGCTCTTGTTTTCCCTTTAACATTCTGTTACAAACAGCCTTTAGAAAAACTTGGAAAATCCATTCTTGGTTCTCCAAACCATCTCCACCCAGTGAGTCAGCTAGTAAAAGGGTGTGGGTCTATGTCAGTCTTTCAACTGGCAGGAGGCCTAAGAAGTTATGGGTGGGGCTGGGAGTGGAGAACCGTGTCGTCAAAGATGGAGGAGGGGAAACAAGAAGTGTGACTTAAGTCAGGCAAGAACAGAAACAGTTTTCCAAAAACCATCTCTAGGAAGGGCCATTTAAAGCAATGACTGGGAATAACAGGGAAACACCACTTAGTCCTCTGCATGGGAAGGCAGCCCTCTACTTAATTAAGCATGAGGACTAAAAGGTGGTTTAAGTTTGCAGGGGCAAAATTATTTACTCCACTTGCTTCTAATGCTTTCCTTGCCTAAACAGTAGCTCACTATACTTGTAATTGGGACAGATTACCTTATCAGAATGGCTCGCTATCACCTGGCAGCAATTAGGAATGTAATGGATAATAGTAAGATACCTTGCGTCGTCTTTTCTATTGTCCCCTGGCTCTATAGCCATTCCCCTGTGCATCTTGGTTACCTAGACGTCTGATATGGGTTAAGGACTAAGAAAAAAAAATCTAGATTGTTACTTCCTAGAGTAGTTTCCAAGAATTTTAAGCCGGAGCTTACATATCAGGCTTGTGAATTCTGTCCTAGGTGTCATTAAGCGCAGCACAAATTCCTCAAGTTCCCCTAAATCTGCCTAATTTTGGTGTCACCAAAAAGTCTAGTCACTAGCCAAATCCAGCTTTCAGAGCTGTTAGCCGGTCTTCTGGCAAGGGGCTCCACCAGGGCCACCCTCTGGCCTCAAGCCCTCTACCTGCGGCCCACCTGACCGAAAGCGGGGTACCACTGCTTCCTGGCATTCCACTCTAAACTTACCAGTGATTTACCAACAGGCCTTCCCAGTCCTCCCGCACGCGGGGAAAGCCTGCCCAACCCACCCCTGCACCCGAAACGCGTCCGAGTCTCCGCCACCCGGAGGCCCACCCCGTTAGGACACGCGCGGGGCTCCACGACTACGGCTGGAAGGCCAGAATAGAGACCTGAAACCAGCTGACAGACCAGCGGAAGAACAGCAAGGGGAGGGGGTGCGAGTCCTCACCTGAACAAGAAAGCAGCGTCACACCCTAGCCCGCTTCCCTGCAATATGGAGCCAGGGAGGGCCGAAGGGCGTGGCGCATGGGCGGTGCGAGGGTGCTGGCTGCCTGGACCGCCCCCAAGCTCGGGCGGGACCCTGCGCCCCTCAGGTGGCTCAGCTGGTTTTAATACGTGTCTCTACTTCTGCGAGTAGGATCTACTCTAGGTGCTGCCTACCGTAAGGAGGAAGCGGCAGCTTTGGATCGGGCCGGGCGAGGGGGCGGAGCAGAGGAACTCGGAGATAGTGAGCTCCAGGCCTCAGGGTATCCTGAGAACCTAGGGCGAGTTTGTCTCTTGTGGGAATTGTGGGTGGACGGAACTGGAGTAGAATTAAGCAAAACTAAGGAGGGGTGACTTGGTTCAAAATTCTACTGGTCCATTAGTGTTAAACTCACTATATATAGAACTAGTATTTGGGGCACTTACATGGAATGAAAGATACACACACACACACACACACACACACACAAAACCTAGTGATGTGGTGAATGGAGGTTACAGGTCAATCACGTTTTAAAGGTTGGTCTCACTGGGACTGATGGACAGTAAGACAAGATTGGCTGGCCAGTGAGCTCCTGGGATTCAGGTATGCATTTTCAGTGCTAGAATTACAGGCTTGCACTTGCACGTGACTGAGCCAGCTCTCCATCATGGTTTTCACTTTCACAACAAAAATGTATTTGGGTATGTAAGCCTGAGCATGACTTGTAGGAATTGTTTCTCTTCCTCTACCATGTGATTTCCAGGGATGGAATTCAGGTCATAAGGCTTCATGGTAAACACTTGGGTCAGGCATGGAGACAAGTGCCTTCACACCTCAGCACACGCCAATTCCACTACACTACACTTTTTTTAGAAGTCTATTTGTATATGTGTGTGTGGGCACATGTGGTCAGAGGAGACACTTCTCCATTTCCTCCACATAGGCTCAGAGAATGCAACGTGTTTTCTAGACTTGGCTGCAAGGCCCATTTACCACTGGGCCATCTCACTGGCCCAAGGCACTTTCACTTACTTGTTATTTAAAACATAAAATTTAAAGTAAGGTAATTTTTTATTTTTATTTATTTGTTACATCCCTGAAGTGAAAGGTATCCTGGAGTTGGGAGCCAAAGAATACCAGAGTCACACCACACAACAAACCTTACAGAGGAGATTTAGTGGGAAAGACACACTAGAGAAGGAGGCTGCCTCTGCTTGGTGAAGCAGCAGAAGAATCGAGCAGAAGGCAGGCTTTGTGTAGCGTTTCTTGTTGGGCGGCACAGACCATCCAGGGTAGCCTGATTGTGAGTTTCTTTTTCTGTAGGGCAGGGCCTGGCCTCTCCTCTGTTAGAGTAGTCTGTAGGGTGGAGCCTGGCAGCTGGAGGTCTGTTCGTGCTTCACCCAAGAGTCTACACATGTCCGAGAAAGCTGCCTAAGTTGGTGTGAAAGCCAACATTTGTGCTTCTGGTATACTATCTAAGAAAACATTGTACAAATTCATGAAGATTTATATATGTTCTAAGCACTGAAGATCTGATACACTTTAAACAGTGAGGCTGGGTCTTCATATAGCTCAAGCTGACCTCAAATTTGCTGTGCGGCCACAGATGAGCTTGAACTGATTCTTCTTCCTTCTGCCTCTAACTTGAGTACTGTCAATTTTGTCCACTTTAGTCTTGCAGTCTCCCAATTCCTGAGCCTCCTGCCGTACCAGCACTTGTACTGGAATTACAGGCATGTCCCACAACACAGTTTGAATTCATTTTATATGATATGAATTAGGGCTCCAACTTTATTCTTTTGCATGTGGCTATCCAATTGTTATAGCAAGGTATGTTGAAAAGTCTATTTTTCAGTCTGTTCTACAGAATGAGTTCCAGGACAGGTACACAGAGAAATCCTTTCTCAAAAACAATTAAAAGAAAGGAAGGAAAAAAGACAAGTCTATCCCTTTGATCCTTGTCAAAAATCAGGTGACTCATAAATAGTAAGGATTTTTTTTTCAATGTTTGCAATGTCTAAATGTATGTATCTCCTTCAAAATTAATGTTTTTAAATCTTTGTCTCCAAGATTATGGTATTAGAAAGTAAGGCTGTTGGGAGATGACTAAGCCAAGAGAGCTTAGTATGGTATTACTAATGTATGGGATTACTGCTCTGATTAAAAGGTATGATTGTTTGGTTGCCCTTTTACCAGGTGAAAACAAAGAAAGGTGCCACCTTCTATAAACCAGGAAATGGGTCTTTACAAGATAACAAACCTTCCAATGTCTTGGTTTTTGAAATCCAAGAATCTGTAACTTAGAGAAATAAATCTTTTCTTTGGTCTTTTCTCCTTTTTCACACAGGTTTCAGACTTGTAACTCCTGTGTGAAGCGGAGGCACCTGAGCAACTTAGTAACACCCTGTCTCAAATAAACGAATAAAAAATTAACAAATTACAAAAAGAGAGCTGGGAATGTAGCTCAATAGTGAAGCACTTGCCTAGCATGTAAAAGGCTCTGGGTTCAATGCCCAGTTCTAGGGGGAAAAAAATCAGAAATGAGTCTGGTCATGTTAACTTCTACTGGTTTAGAATCTTTACTTGAACTGTGAATAAGGTTTAGCATACAATAATAGGTTTCAAAGCTGGCAAAAATCTGACATCAACAGGATAATTTGATTAAGCTTCCATTTTCCAGGCATTCAGATAGGATTTGGTTCAATTACTGAAAAATCATGTTTTTTCTTCTAGTTGCTTCTTATCTAATTGGCAGGAGGAACTTCCAAGAAACATGATGTAGTGGGCACTGCTGTATACTGGTTGCTTGTTGGGATTAGAATAGACCTGTTCTGGTTTGAGGGATGCGAAAGGATTAGCTCCACAAGCAATGATGTGTGTATCCAAGTTCACCAGAATCTGCAAAGAGGCTTCCAATTCCTGTTGGCTGCGGAAGAGAGAAGGAAAATCCTTTGACTTAGTGTGAGAGAACAGAAACTACCCAAGTGCAAAGCAATTCATGATCAATCCCCAAAATTATCTAAAGCTATACTAAGCAAGGACTCTTTGTTCCCTCCCAAATGTCTCACCAAGTCACTGATTAGCAAAGGACAGTTCCTAGATTTTTTTTTTTTTAAACAGCCACATGCAGGAAGAACATCTTCCTAAGACAGACAAGCAAGGGGAATCAAAATGAGTGTATCTGTATATAGGAAAAAGTGAGTTCAAAAAGGATCACAAACAGAAATAAGTAAAAACCTGTAAACAGTAATCAATGTTGGAATCTCATAGTCACGAAGTAGCAACAGGGTGGGTAGCCAAGCTTCCATCAAGCCTGGGGAGGCATGGAAACCTGAAGAACAAGAATGGAAATGGGAAGAGAGGGAAGAAAGGCTGAGGTACAGCCTAAGTGAAGGACACTTCTTTGATGCTATCTGCTCAACCCTCATGTTGTTCATCCCCAGTTCTCACTATCAGGAACTACACAAGTTCTTCAATAAAAAATTCTGAACCAAGGTAATATGCACGGGAAGTGATCAACCAGGCTCATCATTATACAGTATTTAATGAAGATCAAAAGAAATGGATAAGGACCAAATAAAAAAAGATTTAAGTAACTTGTCCTGGCTAGTTTTATGTCAACTTGACACAAGCTAGAGTCATCTGGAAGGAGGAAACCTCTTAGGGAGAAAATGCCTAAGATTCAGCTTTGGGCATTTTCTTAAACTAATGATTGTGATGGTTTGTATAGGTTTGGCCCCCATAGAATCATATGTTTGGATGTTTGGCCTATAGGGAGTGGCATTATTAGAAAGTGTGGCCTTGTTGGAGGGGATGTGTCACTGCGGGGGCAGGCTTTGAGGTCTTATATGCTCAAGCTATGACCAGGCACGTGTTACGACACACAAAACAGTCCCCTTTTGCTGCCTGCCAATCAAGATGTAGAACTCTAAGCTCCTTCTCTAGCACCATGTTTTCCTGGACACTGCCATGCATCCCACCATGATAATGGACTTAACCTCTGAAACTGTAAGCCAGCCCCAATGAAATGTTTGCTTTTATAAGAACTGCTTTGGCCATGGTGTCCCTTCACAGCAATAAAACCCTAAGAGAGTGATTGATGGGGGAGAGCCCAGTCCATGGTATGGGGTGCCATTCCTGGGCTGGATTCTATAATAAAGCAGACTGAGCAAAACACGAGGAACAATCCAGTAAGCACAACCCAACCATGGTCTCTGCATTAGCTCCCACCTCCAGGTTCCTGCCCTGTTTGAGTTTCTGCCCTGACTTCCTTTGGTGATGGACTACAATGTGGAAGTGTGAACTAAATAAACCCTTTCCTCCCCAATTTTCTTTTGACTTTGATGTTTCATTACAGTGATAGAAATCCTAACTAGGACATAAGTGCAAGATGGAAAATTATCAGCTCCTTAGCATTCCTCTGAAGAAACAGTTCTTACCTGGATGGAATGCAGCCACCAAATCTGGATGGGCCAGATTCCCAGTCTCTATCTGCTCCTCCCAGAAGTCATGATACAGGGCCTTGTAGCCACTAAGCTGAATTGTTCCAGGTTGCAGGGGTAAAGATGAGGAACTCTGTAAAAGGTCAGTTCCCACATCCACACCCACCATGACCACACGAAGGCCAAGGTGTTCAGGAAACATGTAGCCAAGCTCATCATAATCTCCAGAACGAATGAGAAATGTCTCCACGTGGGAAGCACCAAGCACATGCAATGTGCTTCCCCCAGTCTTCCCAACATCTAACGCCAGAATCCGAAGTCCTAAGCCCAGGGTCAAGGGTCGTGACAGAACATCTGTCATCAACCGCTTCAAAGAGCCATGCAAGACATCTGGGTCTGGCCGTGGCCTTCCTAGACTTGCCCAAAGCATGTTCATAGCGTGACTACCCAGAAGAGCATGCAGTGCAGATTCTAGCTGTAAACCCCTCATAGAAAACCAGGTATCCCAATTCTGTATATCTTCAGGCAGCCATGGCCAAGGTCCTGAGGGTAGGACAAAATCACCTGTGGGGCAGAAGAGTTAATAAACAGGGCTGAAGGGAAGAGGGCACACTGGTCTTGGAAAGGACCTGAGTTTGGTTCCCACCGGCCAAATTGGGCAACTCACATCTCCTGTAATTCAAGTTCTAGGAGATCCCATGCCCTCTTCTAGCCTAGGGAGTCACTGTTCCTATGTGCAAAAACCCATACTCAGAAACCCATAATTTTATAAAATAAACATCAAACCCTTTATTGGGTTCAAAATGCCCTCCTCAGTAATTCCTCCATATTAATTCTGCCAACCTATAAGTATCCCTATTCCTTCTCACAGTTTCTCATTTTCCCCTAAAAATAACATGCTTTTATTTAGTCCCAGCTAAAATCATCAATTGCTATTATTGTACAATTTCCTAATGCCTCTACTCTACCTGTGACCAGAAGCCATTCCATGACACGATCCACAGCCACAAGACGGAGCTCTCGACAAACCTTCCTATGTGCTGGCCAATCTGATCTCTGGCACTCAGTATCACAGTAATAGACATTTCTGCACCTGAGGGAATGAACCAAAGAAACATGTTCCTGTGTCACAAGGATGTCTTTGTGTCTAGGAAAGGGGCTGGATGCCTGGACCTACAAGGAAAGGCCAGCGAGACGTGAGAAAGGTAGAGAGAATGACAGTAACAATCCAAATGCAGACGCCATGGGCAGATGAAGTGAACAGATTAGGAATACAATCATTCTTAGAGTGCTGCTCCCATTTCCATCGATCTAAAACAACTTAGGGTTTTGTTTTGTTTTTGTTTTTTTTTTAATCTCCTTCATAAAGAAAAGAAGAAAGAACCATAAAACCTTAGACATTTGCTGATGCTTTCCTTACCAGGTATGCCTCAACTTCAGCCTTCTCAGAACAAATGTCATCTTACCCTCTGTGTACTCAAGAAAGAAGTAGAAAGACTGCTATTTTATCTCCCACAATACCAAAATAAACAGGATTAAAACTGGGGACACACAAAATGAGGAACTATTAATACTCAAAACACAACAAAAAATAACCCAAACAAAACAAACAAACAAAAGCCCTTAGGGTTGTTCCCCTTGGAATGAGGTCATGGTCTAAATGGTCTAAATGGTCCCCAACTGGCCCCCACAAGTCACCTCTTACAGTGCCGGAGAACCTTCCAATTGGAAAGGCCATGAGGGAGTGTTTTACAATAAGCACAGAATCTGAATGTGTCCTCCATCTTCTGGAACATTTCTTGTTGACATCGAAATCCAAAGCTTGATGCTGGAGTTCCCCCATCTATCACCAACCTGTAGAGATAGTATGGAAGAAGGTGCAACAGGGACGAGCATCTCCCAAACCTCTTCTGTGTTTCCTTTGCCTTGTATGGATTTTTATTGTAATCTTAAATGTATCCTACCCCTATTTTTCTTAAGCAAATTGTTTCTTCTATAGTAACATGACTGACAAAGTTCAGAATGACAAATTGCTAAATTATACACGTCCAACCTTCTGATATGACTAGAACCAAAGTCGCTATGCCTTTTCCACAGAACTGGTCACTCACTTGTATTCTTCATAGCTTTTCATGTTCAGCTTTTGGAGGATCAACTGGGACAGACCTGGTACATTATTGTCCAAGGAAATGAAGCCAAGTGCATCAATGCTAGGGCCAGGTTTTGAGAAGGCTGGAGGCATTGGAGACACTTCTGTGGGTGGGATTTCAAGCATGGGAATCACTGGTGGGGATTTCTTGTGCTTTCGCCGCCGTGAACGAGGAGCCATGATCAATGAACTTGGGGACCAGTGCTAAACAGGAATGGAATCGACAAAATGAATGCAAATCTTTGGATGCCTGGCATTTTACTTCACATTCAAGTCTCTGAGGCCCAATTATCAGAAAATTTATTCATTAGTTATAGATTACGTACTGGTATAAACACTTATAAAAATTAGAGGAGACCACTGGGCACATGGAAGCTCATTTCTATACTAGTATTCAGGAGTCCATGGAATACATATAGAGTTCCAGATCAGCCTAGTTTGTATAGCAAGACCCTGTCTTAAGCAAACATAAGAGAATAATTACTTATAATTTATGTAATATTGTGTGATATGAAGTTCTACATACTCGTAAATAAATGTACATAATAAGAAATCAGGAAACCCTTAAAAAGGCAACAGTTAAGAACCGAGTTGAGCCGGGCAGTGGTGGCGCACGCCTTTAATCCCAGCACTTGGGAGGCAGAGACAGGCAGATTTCTGAGTTGGAGGCCAGCCTGGTCTACACAAAAAACCTGAGTTGATCAAAATAGCTCCGAGCCTTGACCTTGTTTGACTTTTTTGGGAGGCAGGAGGGGACAGTTCATGTAGATTAGGATAGTCCCTAATCACTGTGTTGCTGAAGGTGACTTTGAATTGCTGATCCTCTGGCTCCATTTCTCAAGTATTAGGACCATATCCATGAGTGGTAGGCAAGCATTTATAGATTCAAGTGAACAATATCCCCAGATGCAGGACAAAGAAGTTTTGACAATTTGTTGAGACAGACTCTTATGCAGCCCAGCTGTGTGCCACCATATCTGTCTCAGCACACAGGTTGTTAAATTAACTTAAAAAGGAAGCAACACAAGTTTTGGCTATCCAAAATTACCAGCAGGTGGAAAATGGGCTAATCTAATCTAGTTGTGAATATAAAACATAAAATTTAACTTTTGGCCAGCCTGTTCCACTGGCGCCCCTCTCTGCCCTTAAACTAGTGCCATGGCTCTAGTCACGTTCACAATCATCCACTAGGACCTCACTGGCTATGATGAGCTGTCCTGTGACATATGCCTGGAAATGGTGGAAATGCCTCTGCTGAAGGCCCCAAAAAAGGTATTTAAAGCATAATGATCACTGGTGTTGATAGTCATGAACCAACTTCATCAAAAAGTCTTCAAATATATCAAAGATTATATGAAATCACTCAAAGGCAAATGAGAGGAACAGAGACCAGAAATTGCAAAATCTTTTTTGTCAGGGATGCAGAATAAATGAAGCACATCTAGGCTAAGTTAAATAACGACCAGTTTGTCACTGGGAACATATGAATCAAAATGGCAGGGTTTCAGTCCTAAAATAAAAGATCATGTGACTCTAGATAGAATTTTCTTTAATGATGGTTGAGAAATGGAAAATATAAGCCGGGCGATGGTGGCGCACGCCTTTAATCCCAGCACTTGGGAGGCAGAGGCAGGCGGATTTCTGAGTTCGAGGCCAGCCTGGTCTACAAAGTGAGTTCCAGGACAGCCAGAGCTATACAGAGAAACCCTGTCTCGAAAAACCAAAAAAAAAAAAAAAAAAAGAGAAATGGAAAATATTAACCAACTGGGATCTATTACACACCATATCTAGCTGATGCTAGTCATCCTAACAATACCAGGGCTTGAGATAAATGGGACTAATATCATATTAATCTTTCTTTTACATGTATGGGTATGAATGTAGCACAGGCATACTGCACTGTGTACGTGGAATTCACAGAACAACTTCTGGAGATGCTGGTTGCCTTCCACCTTGTTTGAGGCAGGCAGAATCTTCCTTGTGATTTACATCTCAATGTGCAATCCAGCTAGGTGGTCCACAACTTTCTAGGTTATTTTCCTCTTTCTACCTCCCCACTTGGCATAAGAACAATGAAACTACAGATGTGTACTACAGAATTGAGTTCCAGGAAAATTCAGGTCATTAGGGTTTGCCAGAAAAGTAATTTTACCCACAGAGCCACCTCATGACCTTTAGAAGATTTACTTTTATGTTTAGTTCTTCTTGCACATATTCATATACATGTGTCATGTTCATGCCAGGTGCCATGGAGATCTGAATAGGGTGTCACAGCCCTTTGAATTGAAGTTACAGATGGTTGTGAGCTGCCATATGCACACTGAAAACTACAGCTGGGGTCTTCTGGAAGACAGCAGTTAAGTGTTGCTGAGCCATCTCTTTACCTGCTTAATTTATTTTTTTTTAACCATAATTTATTTGGAGTAGAAGCATTGTTTTGTTTTGTTTTTAAAGAAAAAAAAAATAGTGGACCCAGCAAGGTGGCTCAGTAAGGAGAGATGCTTGCTGTCAAGACTGACAACTAGAATTTGATCTTGGGAACCCATGTGATGGAAAGAAAACCAGTTTCTGAAGGTTGTTCTCTGATCTCTGTGAACATGTGAGCATGCAGATATGTGTATGCATATGGACACAAATAAATGTAATTAAGAATATCCAAAACCCTAATACAAACACACACAGGCAAAACACCAATGCACATAAAATAAAAATAATTAATTAATTAAAAATATATATTCAAGCACTCTTTAGAAGCACACATACTAAAACTGGAATGCTAATTTAAAAATGAGTTTAGCAGATCAAGGAGAAAAATAAGATAAAAACCTAAAAAGGCACTTTATCTGAAAATAAAAGTTAGATTAAATTATAAAGAAAAAAACATACTAATCTTGAAGTAAAATTATGGCCATATCCATCCAGTAATCTAGTTGGATGTGATGCCCAAGGATCTTTACTGCCTTGTCTTTTACATGTGCCTAGACACAAAGGATCATACTAAAAAGAATTAAAACATCACTCACCTAATGTATATTTATTGATAAAGAGGTAAAATCGTTTGTAAAATACTATATGGAGACAAATATGAAAAAGTATATATTTTTGGGAATGTAAGCATATGCCTATGACGTTAGTAAAAGATTGAGGTGGGAATATCTCAAGCTTGAGATCAGTTTAGGCTACAAAAAAGTAACCTTGTCATTTGAAAACAGGAAGAAACATGTATTTCATGTACAAGGATATCCCTGTCTAGAAAAACCCACAAGGAAGGAAATGAAATAACACAGAATTACTACATGTCAAAGCAATTTCATTCATATGTATGCACCTCCAAAATAACTGAAAATGGTTATCTAATAAATGTTTCGATGTGAATGTTCAGGACAACACTGTCCAGAATAGTCAACTAGAAACTAAAAGTCCAATAAAAATGAATGATCAACACACTGGTACTTATAAGAAAGAGGGGAAAAAAGGGGGAGAGGGATAAACTTGGAGAAAGACCATAGATTGACAGTTATCAGGCACTGGATGGGAGTAAATGAGGAATAACTGCCTCAGTTGAGTTTTCTTTTAGGAGTGAAAATGTTTCAGATCTAGATACAGAGGTTGCATAACATTGTGAATATACTTAACTTTTTTTTTTTTTGAGAGACAGAGTTTCTCTGTGTAGCCCTGGCTATCCTGGAACTCACTCTGTAGACCACGGGGGCCTCAAATTCAGAAATCTGCCTGCCTCTGCCTCCCAAGTGCTGGGATTAAAGGCATGAGCCACCATTGCCTAGCAACATTTTTTTAATTAATTTAAAAAAAAAACAAAAAACTTTTGAGACAGGGTTTCATTGTATCCCAAACTGACGTCAAACTTCCTATGAGGTCAGAATGAGCTTTCTATTTGATTCTTCTGCCTCTATCTCATGAGTATTCCAATTACAAATATGTACCACCATGCTGGGTTTATGAAGGACAAGAATCAAACCCAGGGCTCCATGCACACCAGGAGAGTACTATATCAACAATACATACACTATATCAAGTAAACTACATACAGAGAGCACTAAATGCTATTTTATTGCCAACTTTACAATTTTTCATTTCTATGTAAAATTTTCCTCATCCTGAAAAACTTTAGAAATAAAAATATCTACAGACAGAGAAGCTAAAGTTATTAATATCCAGGTTTACTGTCTCCAGGGGCAAGGAAAAGATAGAGGATAAAAACACTGGCAGCAGTTGGGTTCTACTGCAAACAAGGTAACAGGGTTCACATTAGGGATCATGTTTTGTTATAAAAATGGCCTGACATTTGATTCGTTTCAGATTTGTTAAAGGGAACTTTCCAGAATCATCACACAGCTACAAAATGTACACAAATAGCAAAATCTATAAACTTTTTCCAGAATCATCAAGCTCATACCCATCTCTATTTCTTTTTCTAGACCAAAGAACCTTCTAATTTTTCAGGTTATAATGGACTGTAAGAATTGTCATTCCCATCTCTTAAATGCTGCTCTTATAAATCCATGGTCTGAAGTTAATGGAGGAATCACCTTCTATTTTTCTCTTGCACTTTCTTTCTCCTCATCCTTATGTTTCTCTCCACCATTCTCTCTCCTTAACCTCTGAGTGGATGTTCATAAAGCAGAGATAGCGAAAGCACTTTTGTATTCTCTATACTAATACCAGTGAGGACACTGGACCTAGTGAAAAATACATTGCTTTAGCTCTAAGAGTCATGTCCCTGTTCCAAAGAGTAGATTCTCTGTCTTCATACTTGTGAATCCCATTTCCACGAACTGACTTGATTATGCCTCTAATTTATCCTTCCTTCCACGATGCTAGGGATCAAGTCTAGGCCTATACCAAGTAAGTAGTCTGCCACTAAGCAAAACTCCTAGTCCACCTACCATCACTTTATTAGAGACAGGGTTTCAAGTAGTTCAGCCTGGCCTTGAACTGTGTAGCTGAAGGTGGGTCATAAACTTCTGTGTATATAGGAGGGTAGGATATAACTAGACAGAAATCAAAAGCAGCACACCACTTGAAGGAAAAGGTGGTTATGGCAAATCCCTAATATTACAAACTCCTCTATATTCAGAGTACACTGATGACGACCTAAGTTATAAATGTACTGACTTTCTGACTGGAAGGTGAGAATACAGGAATGAGAAGATGGGTCTTTACACTTGTGTTTGTGTGCAAGTGTGTAATCATTTCTGAATTTGCCTATCACAGACCCAGACCCTGGTTTTAGCTTTCCCAGAGTCCCAAGCTCCTCTAAGTTCGAGGGGTACAAACTGAGAAAAGCAAAGGGGGTGGGGGGAAGGGGAGTCCCAGAGGACATAGAAGGGTGATACCAGAAAGAGCTTTGGTAAGCATTCAGAACTCCCCAGAGTTCAGCCTACTTCAAGACATCCCTGATGACTTAGAGAAAACACAAACTACAGAAGTGTAAGCTAGCTCCTAGAAAAAATTCTTACACTTCATCTCCAAAGTCTCCCCTAAAACATTAACCCCATGCTGAACAGCACATTCCCCTTTCTCCTTCCTCATTAACAAAGTCCCATATTTCATATAAGATACAGCCATATTTGCACTGTCTCCAGACCAGGAGATCTCACAGAGGTTTCGCAAATCCATCAGCAAGCACAAAACATCTTTTGGATAGTAGTGGAAAGACACAGGGAAACAGAAATGGTTACTGGGCTCCTTGAACAGGGTAGGAGAAGCCTTGCACGGTGATGAACATTTGTTCCAGGACTAAGGAAGCTGAGGCAGGATGATCATAGGGTGCCCAGTCAGGATAATGTCTCACAAACCAAAGAACAAAACCCCCAAATATGGGGAGAAGGTAAGGGGGTAGGGGTTGAGTACATTTAGAACATTGCTATTCTGACCACATTAGCTGCTTAGTCAGTGATTAACACTCCAAGTGATAAATACTTTACAGAATTATAAAATGAACTAAGTAGACGGATTGATGGGAAAGTAACTTACCCTGTTAAGCCCTAGGCTTCCTTCCTTCTCTTTCCTCCAAGTGAAGTGAATGCTTCATCTCTTCAGTTCTAGGCTGTCTCTCACTTGCAGCTGTCTGTTCACATCACTTCTTCTGCAAACTGCTGAAATGCTGGGTCTCAGTGACTAACATGTGCCCTGCCAACCAGACAGACAAGGATGAATTCTCCCTAACGAGACAAGTCAGGACCTGGACACCTGCTTGAGTTCTCTTTCTGACCCTTATTCTCTGCCAAGAGGGCTCAAGACTCTGTCAACACTCTCCAACTCATCAAAGCCTGGCAAGTTGAGGAAAGATGAAACCTACTATTTCCTGGATGTCTCTCAAGGTAGCATTTCTGCTCTCACTTTACAGCTTCATTAATAGGGGGAAATCCCTTGGGATCAATTAGGGAATCAGTATTTGGCTGGAAAGATAGGCACCAAACCAAAGGAAAGGAACCACTGGAAAATGTGGGTGTCAGTCTAGACCCAGGATGAGTTCTCCATACCTGATGTCCTTTTTTTAGCTTTACACACTTGTCAAATAGAATCCAACAATGTCCAAACTAAGATCAAGTACCAATATAATTATCCCAAAAGGCAGAAGAAAAGTGCCATTTAATGGTACAAGGAACTCAACTATAGAAAAAACAAGAACTACTTTGTAAAAATTACTTCACCGGTATGTAAGATATTCTCAAAGGACATTCTACATGACATTTTCAAAAGGAGAAGAAATGTTTCTGAAACATCAAAATAAGTAAGACCAATTTTGAGTTACTGAGTAAAAATACATACTATTTATAGGGTCAGAAAACAATTATCTTTTCACTCTTGGTAAAGGATGCTGCTGATACAGGAAGTTCAACCATACTTCGTATTTCCTTTCCACTTTTAACTACTGAGCTGAAAAATCTAACAGCTGATATTTGAATAGTGATCCTGTGCGCCACCCCGTTTGGCTTTTTTGTTTTGTTTTTTTTTTAAATTACATTTGACCTCAGCTATCACTTATCTGACTCTGGAAAACAGAACTTCTGACAATGGGGTCCTAGAATGTAGTATACAAATTTTACAAAGTTTTGACACCAAGAAAGGATTCCCAAACTGTAGAAAACAGTTAACTACAAACAAGTAAGGAGTCAATGAAACATTGCATAACACTACATAGAATAGCTATAAACAAAGGAAACCAGATATAATATTCAAAAACATTAAATAGGTTATCATTGTGATAAAGATTTCAGATCAACTTTGAACTAAAGGTACATCAAAATTAAATGATGACCTTCAATGAGGTTAAGAGTTCTGTTGTTCCAGGCAGTGGTGGCACACGCCTTTAATCCCAGCACTTGGGAGGCAGAGGCAGGCGGATTTCTGAGTTCGAGGCCAGCCTTGTCTACAGAGTGAGTTCTAGGACAGGCAGGGTTACACAGAGAAACCTTGTCTTGAAAAACAAAGAGTTTTGTTGCTGATGACTGAACTCCAGAAAGTATAAGAAAGCACAGACTAGGAGGCTGGAGAGATGGCTCAGTGGTTAAGTGCATTGACTGATCTTCAAGAGGTCCTGAGTTCAATTCCAGCAACCACATGGTGGCTCACAACCATCTGTAATGGGATCTGATGCCTTCTTCTGGTGTGCCTGAAGACAGCAACAGTGTACTCATATACATAAAATAAACAAACAAATAAATAATTCTTAAAAAAGAAAAAGAAGCACAGATGACTCTGATAACTCAGAAGTGTCATCTTTTGGAGATAAAGGATAGTAACAGGAGAAAAAAATTGATGGTGGATATTTCTATTTTAGTGTCACTACTTATACTGGTACACATTTAAAGAAACAATTTAAGGATCTGAATTTTCCACAATTTGTATCACAAGTTGCAATGAAAATTATCTAAATATTTCACCACTTTTGGTAAAAACTATCTATGAAGATGAAAAATCAGGCATGATAGTTCATTCTTATAAAAATCCTAGCCCTAGGGAGGGTGAGGCATAAAGATAGATGAGTTGAAGGATAATCTGAGCTACACAGATTCTTTTCAGAATCTAACCTTAACCCTTTTCAGGAAAAAAAATAAATAAATAAAAAGGAAGGAGAGGGTAGGGTGGGGGTTAGAAAGAATTTCATACTTTATTAATTTGAAAGAAGTCTGTGAAGTTGGGTGACAGCCAGCCTTCTCTTTCTTTTTTTAATGATTTATTTACTTCTTATACATGAGTGATCTGTCTTCATGTATACCAGAAATGAGAATCAGATCCCATTACAGATGGTTGTGAGCCACCATGTGGTTGCTGGAAATTGAACTCAGGACTCAGCAGCCAGAGATGTTAACCACTGAGTCAGGTCTTCAGCCCCCAAGTCTACCATTTTCAAGTGAGTGTATTTGTTTGAGTTCTATTACTTTCTCCTTAATTTTTAACACCAACCTGTAATCCCACAAGATGATAATGATGCTTTATGCTTACCTATGACTTCCACAAACACTACATAACCCTAGCAATGAATTATAGAGCTATGAGGTTATTAACACTTAATATCCTAGTTAAGTCCTTACTTTAACAAGGTGTAATTTTTATAAAACAAAATTAGGAAAAATCTTCAAAGTATATATTACACAGTAATTTTAGAGGCAGCTAACAGATTGGTGTACAATTTAATATTATATTAGACACTATAATAAACATTTTAGATTGTTTTTAACTGGAATTTGCCTAGAATATAATTTTGATATAAAACAATGCTTTATGTGTCTCATAGCCACTGTTTAAAATTACTTGACATATTATAAATTGTGAGCAATTTCTCAATTTGCATGTTATACTTAATTCAAAACTGGCAGAGGAGGCAGAGCAACCCAATATTAGTTTTTTGCTTACAGTTAAAATACCCAATTTATCAGTATCACTCTAACAAAGTTCAAGACTAGAACATCTCTTCTAACCCAGAGTTGGTGAAAGCAGTGACTTTCATTTTATGTATGGGGTTATGTATCAACTAGGGGTTGAACCTGTAGCTTTGCACATGATTGATAAGCACCCTACCACTTCAAATACTATATTATATTTTGGAAAATTATTGTAAGCATCCGAAGTTCTCCAATACTCAACTACTCACATTAAATATAAAAGTATAACAAAAGTTGAAGGAGAAAACAAAATTTATGAAGACAAGAATTTAACTCATGAAATCATCATTAATTATCTATAGGATAATTTCTAAGGATATCCTAGCTCTGTTAACAGAGATTTTACAGTTTGCATAAAAGGGTTAAATCAGACTAGATCTTCCAAATAAAACCCAACACAGACATAGGAGCAGCGGCCCATGCATGGAATTTATTGTGTGCTACTGTTTATAAAATACTTGAATAGTCCTGGACATGCATAATATTTCCAACTTAGACAGAAGACCATACAGGGTGCACTTTCTGGCAAACAAAACAACATATGGTTCCGCTGCCTGGTGCTATGAGCTGTACTCCAGGGCATGAGGGAAGCAGGCCACCAAAGTAAAGGGAAATACCAAACTACAGTGGCAATCAGTACAGGTCAGTAACTGTAAAATTAGCACATGGTTCCATTTAGTTTAACCAAGCAGTTCTGTAACTATCAAAAGTAAAATTTCAACATGCAGTCTTGACTTTTATGCTTCCACTAACATCTGAAGGGTTGAAGAGAACCATTGCTTCTAGGCTGCATTACTTAGTCAAAAACATTTCCAGACATTTTTAATTTCCTTTGCATTTAAACTTAAAAATGATATAAAGCCAGCAGCAAATCACCCTGGTGGTTAAGCAACTGGAGTACTCACAATAAACTAAAATTTCTCATAATATCTACGTAACCTATACATGTTGTACCTGTACATCATAGGTCTATATATTAAATATTTGCAAAATGAAAACATGCATACACAAAATACGTCAAGTTTTACAGACATGATTTGAATTAAAATTTACTTTGACAATGTACAAACTTCTTTTAAAGTATCTTAAATGAGTAATTCTGTAATTCTTCATAATTTTAAAATTTAGTTATTTTTTTTCCTTAAATCTCTGGGGTGTAAATTTCAAAAGATATGGGCAAAAAAGAGTCTAAATTGGTTTTTGGGTTTTGTTCAAGTAAGAGTCTTCTTATAAATAGTTTATGCATTCATAATTGAAAAATACCAAGACTATGTTACAGAATTAGCCACATTTAAGAACTATGACCTGAGGTCAGCATTTTATATAAACACCAACTGGGTTTCTCAGATTTTGTCTACAATTCAAAATACATCTAGTAACCTCAGAAATATATTTTAAGACCATGCTAATCCATCCTTTTAAAGACATTTCATTGGGGTGGGGGTGGGGAGGTTCCACATTAACTCTAAAGATTGTATTTAAAGTCATGGTTGAAAAAAATCTAATTCTACTGAGGGGAAAAACAAAGGAAATCTCATTTGTAAACGTAAATGTGTGAACCACAAGCATAAATGGAGGTGTAGATATCCTCCACTGGAAATTGCCCCAAGCCCCTTGTTCACTGCTCTCCTCTGTGGCAGCGATTTCCCAATCTTACAGACAGCACAAGTCCCAGGGCCCTCAAGTCACCATCCAGGAAGGGGGCAAGGGTCTCAAAAAGCACAATGGTTTCTTCAGAGAGATTATGACATTTATCATCAGCTCAGTCGACCCTCCAGCTTGAGTGGTCTGTCCATTTGGGGCCCAAGACATGAGAGTCCCTGGGAAGCCGCTGGTCACTGGGCACTATGGTTGCCAGTCCCGTGGTTCTCAGTGGTATGTGCGGTGTTCAGGGAATTGAAACCATCTTGCTGCACAGCATCTTTCCGGGGTGGCATTCTCTCATTGATCCTATCCAAACCCTTTGCCTCTTCAAAACTGCAGATTCTATGTGGTGGAGAGAATCCTCGTATTGCTTAACAAAACGCAAATTTGATAAGTCAGTAATTATGAAAATAGTTCTGAGTTTTCAAAAACAATGAATTTTTAAGAAGAAATTACTGTAAATAGCAACATTTAAATTTTACTTTAGTTGAATTCTATCCCCATTTGAGTCTTCCTATTAAAATATGAAGTATTTTTAATCCTAAATAAAAAGAAGAACGCTTCATAGATAATAAGTTAGCATGGTTTTGTTTGCTTCACTTTAAGTAAATCAAAACAAAAACTCCCTGCTCACAAAAAAACAACCTATGGGCAATGGCCTCAAGGTATCTGTCGGCTTCTACTAAACCAATTATCTCCTATTTCCTCAGACCTAAGATCACATGGTGACCATGAGGTAGTAAAGAGGGGCAAGTGCAGAAGCTAAAGAAGGACAATCCTCAACACACAAATATGTACTAGAAACTTGGGAGAAAGAAATGAAGTAAAACTTAGCAGGTTAAGAACTACCTTGAAGAACTATCATCCCAGCAACAGCATAAAAAATAAAAAGGGTGGAAAACACCTCCCAAGTTAGAACTGTGTTTGGATAAGAAAAAAGGATTCATAATTTTACATTTAAAAACATGTTTCCTTTCATTTTTCTGGCCAATTAATACAAACTATATCAAAACCGATGGCAATCCTTCTTGAATATCAAGGGGTTTTTGGTTTAACTGTTTTAAGACTACTGTTTATTCACTACCTGGAATTACTATGTAGCTTAGCCTGGCCTCAAATTCATGATCCTTCTAACTCAACATCCCTAATGCTAAGATAAACATTCAACACCAAGCCAAGCATACATCAATATTTATGGATTCAATATTACTTCATCTGGAAGGATGCAGATTCCATTAACAAAATGTTAGTTAAAAATATCTATACAGTCGGGCGATGGTGGCGCACGCCTTTAATCCCAGCACTTGGGAGGCAGAGGCAGGAGGATTTCTGAGTTCGAGGCCAGCCTGGTCTACAGAGTGAGTTCCAGGCTAGCCAGGGCTACACAGAGAAACCCTGTCTCGAAAAACCAAAAAAAAAAAAATCTATACAATTACTTAGAGTCTACCTGTTCAATATATCTAATCTCTAGCACTGTTTATAAGCATGAAGCAAACAAATGGCTACGGACACTAAATTATACACATGAATATAATCTTAACCATAAAGCTACAGCCCAAACTGCAAGAACAACAACAACAAAAATCATTATAGTAATAGTTCCTGTACTAGAATGGGCAAAAAATAAACGTGTTTATTGGAGGGTTCCACTTAGGGTGAAAAATCTGAGTAGCATAAACATACAGAATATGGCTAGATCTCTACTTGAAGGGTTAGTTTAATAATGTCCACTAAAACATGCAACATAACTGCTACATATACAACATATGCTAAGGAAATCAGCAACAATGAACTCTAGATTATACTATAAAAGAGAAAAGACATATGTATATAAATATAGGTATCAGCTATTGTGATTTAAATAAAAGAGGAATGTGACTGTTAAATTTGATGAGTTAGCCAGTATGATTCATCTGCGCGAGCTAGGCATAAGACATACCCACAGGACATTCTCTGATTCCCACCCTCAGACCACAGATCCCTGCCCAGTGCAAGGACTCTGATCGTACCTTTTTCAGCCTCAATAGCCTCAACTGTGGCTGTACAGAAGTGAGCAGAGGCATGCAAAATGAATGAGAGAGATGAGAAGGGTCATATTGTACAGCAGAAAAGGCAATGATCACTTAATATATCACAGTACTCCCAAACTACTTCATTTAAAATTGTACACAAACTATACCCACATTAGAAAGCCCCATCCAATCCCCCAATTTCTAACACAGCACAGCTTACACACAGCACTATGACATCAGAGCACAGGACATATAGACCTATTATAAAGACAGACACCTCAGCACCTGTGCAAATATACTCCCCAGTATCAATTATTCATCTTGAATTTACTGTTTTGATTGTTCTAGAATTTTCCATTGTTTGTTTCATCAGCAAATTACCATTATAGGAAAATTATGATAATAGCACTGTAGTAGAAAAACAAACAAGAGGATCTTTCTTTCACTTCCAATATTAAAAACATTCATCACCACTTGGTTCTCTAAGATAAAACTAGAGGGGGTCAGTAACAGATTTCTATCCCTTCAGTGCAAAGAATAAACAACATAATCTATATAACTATGATGAAATTTAAGAACCCTGAATTTGTTATATTAGTCTAAGTATAATTCTCAAGTTCTGTTCTTTAGGGAGAGCCTAAAATCAATTTTCTATGCTAAGAACTTGGGGTTTGTTTTTGAAGAAGGCTGGCCTTGAACTCCTTACCAAGTGATCATCTTGCATCAGTTTCTACAGTACCTGAAGGGCTATAAGTGTATACCATTGTACCCTGACCCCTACTCTAATGCTGACTGCCTAACTATCTAAATACCTATAATGTTGTAAAAATTCTATTTATATTAAGTTTACCATGATGATGAATATGCTTAGAAGGAAGAAGCCTGCATTCTTAGGTGAAGAAAGAAAGGTTACTACTGGGTATGGTATCTTTTCAAACCTGTACTCTAATCAGAAAGGCATTAAGGGATAGAATTAACATCTTTCAGGCAATGAATCCTAATTATTTCATAATATGGATACAATATACAAATCATGTGAGAAAAAAATTGTTGGTATAACTTGCACTGGCACATTTAAAGAAATGAATATTTAGTCATGCATTTTGTAATCAAAGATGCCTTTTTGGGTAATGCAAAGTTGGTAGGTCAGAGCATTCTCTGTTCTTGCAGAGAATTCAAGTTCGATTCCCAGCAACCACTTGACATCCAACAATCATCTCTAATGCCAGTTCCAGGGGATCTGACACCCTCTTCCTAATTTGGAGGGCACCATTCATGCATACAGCACATGTACATATATGTAGGCCAAACACCCATATAAATAAGATAGTAAAATAAAAATTCAAAAAATTTTAAAGGATACATGATCATTTATTTTTGGGTTTAAGCCATAAAAAGAATTGACAAAGGGGAACAAGAGATCTAAAAATGCAAAGAATAGTACTTGCTTAACAATATTACCCTTTCTGCACCCAAAGTGTGCACGCTCATGTTATAAGAATGCCACATTCTTTTCGCTTTGCTTTTTCTACAATAAAGGTAATTACAATACTTATTTCTGAAACATCTTTTAAGAAACAGTATGATTTAGACATTATTTCATCTAAAATAGTTATTAATGGAAGAGCATTATAAACTAAATTTAAAAAATATAGATAGTCTTAACCAGAATGTAAAGTGATTTGAGAATCCAAGAGGTAGGATGAATATTGAATAAAGATTTAGTTTTCCTTAACTGTTAAAACAAATTTCTACTCAGACATACACATTATATGCCCACCATGGAACTCATCCTTGGAAAACAAAAACAAAACCCTAGCATTCTGTATCTGGAAAGAATTCTACAAAATTTACCCAGGCAGAAAACAGGGACAAATGATCCATTTAACTGGGCATGGTGGCAATGCCTATGATCCCAGCACTCAGGCTGGTGGAGCTCTGAGTTCCAGGCCAGTCAAGGCTACACAGAGAGACCTTGTCTCAAATAAACAACAGAAAATACACAAAATGGAATGAAAAAAGACCCATCTATACTTATTAGTCCTCAAACATGCATTATCAGCCCCTTCAGAATGTGAACATTTTTCTTCATAAATTGGAATGAAGAAAAAATGTCCATCAGATTATGATTTAAGAGTCTGTGATACCAGAAGTGATTATATATGAAACATTCTCCAACGTGTATATGGTAATAAATTAAGACTAAAATTGATATCATTAAGAGAATTACTATTTAGTTAATTATATCTCTGAGCTATGAAACTTGGCAGTAAGCTATATACTCTGTCAAACTGAGAGGCTTAAAACTGACATATAAGCATCTGAAGCTGAAATAGTAAACTAGAAAGAAACATCTGATAATTGTAAAATTCTATCTCAAAGCCACTACTGTACTTCTCCTTTCTCCATTAATTACATAGGTGACAGTGCTAATATGTGTCAGTACAGCGCTGCCTTTAACTATTATGTTCTTCAATACAACCAAGAATAAATGATCGAAAGAAATTTGGCATTATTAAAATAAAGATACCTACACATTTTCCCATATAGGTTGTGTTGTGGATAGAATTATAAGGTTAATTCCCAATCAAATTACTATGGGGGGGCAGATATAAAACTCCAAAAATCAAACTGCAGCAGTTGTAGTTTTTAAAAACCAACCCCCTCTGCCCAATATAATTAGCTTCTAAGATGTAAATTAGCTTCTAAGATACTAAGAAGAAGCTGGGCATAGTGGTGCTTGTGCCTTTAATCCCACCAGTCATAATGCAGAGGCTGGAGGACTTGTATAAGTTCGAGGGCAGTCTGGTCTATGAACTCCATGTCAGCCAAGGCTATATGGTGAGATCCTGCCTTAAAAAACAAAACTAAACCAAAAAATAAATAAATAAATAAATAAAATAAAGATATTGAAAAGGTACCTTCTATAGTATGAAAATAGGCTTGAAGTCTCAGAATTAAATTCATTTTTATATTACCTCTTAGTCATATACATTAACATCAGAGTTTGTATCTATAGAAATTTAAAAAAATCTTTTAGTAAAACATCTCAAAGATGTGGTCTCTATATGAGCTTTGTCACTTCTTTTAAAATCAAGTTTTCATATACTAGGGAAATAACTTCAACCAAATGCTTAAACCATAACATCAAGAGCCATCCCTAGCAAAACTAGGGAGCTGTCCAGTTTCCCAAATTAGACCCCTCACGCTCAGCTCCTTCTAGTAACTCACTCTATGCTGGGAACAGACAGTCCCTTCAGCAAAGCTGCTGTCTCCCAAACCTTCCCTGCAGTTGAGGGTGGTTTCCGAGTTGAAGGAATGAGCTTCAGGCTGCATGCAAATTAAGAATAAATAGAAGTACCAAGCTGTCAACAAAGCATGTAATTAGCAGGTGCTAAGTGTGAAATCTGAAAGCACTGTTTGCCATGGATACAATATAAAACTAATAATATATCCAAGGATAACTGAGAAATGACTGTTAAGTATATTTATTTAAATATGGTATCTTTTAATTTTTTCTTTTCTAAACCAAGGGTTTCTTTTCTAAACAAACAAATTTTTCCTTATTAAAATGATCCTTTACTATTAACAATTTTTAAATTTTTATTGAATATTTAAGGTTCTGCTAATGTTTTAATTTACATTCATGTAATTTTCTTTGGCATTTAAAAACATTTGCAATAGAAAAATCAAGAGCAAAGAAAATTATAAGGAGCTTTCTTTTAAATCCAAAACAGTAAGAGAAAAGAGATCTAGGGATGGGATACAGTTCACTGGTTCAATAGTGTTCAAGGTTCTATATTTGTAGATCTCTAAAGCTGTGACAAAAACTGAAAAAACAAAACAAAACAAACAAACAACTAAACAAAAAAACCTCATTCTCCATAGAAATCTGAAGTTATATGTAGTTTCTATTTAAAATGAAAGCCACTACTGTACTAGCTGTACCTCTTGTTTGCACCAGTGGCAACAACATATGATAGAATAACATGAACTATAAATTACGTCTACCAAAAATTACTTTAATTAAAAGGATTTGTTTTGGAACTGGGTGAAATAACATTACGAGGGAGTTTGAAATTTACTCAAATACTTAAACTCCTTTTTTCCCCCCACTTTAAAAATTTACTAATTCCAACACCAATAAGAAACAACAGATCTATCATTGCTGTTTTAATAAAACAATGGCCTGTCAAAGTTACTTTATGTACAATTTTTTCCACATCATGAATTTTGTATTCTATCCATAAGGGAAAGAAATTGAGACTGTGTGGTACAGTGTATTGGCTGCAATATTCACACCTCTTTCTTCTATTCAATCTGTAATGGGCTTTCAAAGTTTACCCAGTACTTACACAGATGCTTAAAACAATAAAGTTAGCTTTTTAAAAAAAAACATAAAATATTCAACGAGCCAGATTACAGGAATGCTTTACGTATAATTTTTTTATTTTCATGCAAAATAAAGGCACACTTAATAACACCCTTTCAATTTTGACTTACATGATTTAAATTCAACCCTTTATAACAATAGCTTAATATCTAATATTACATTCGTATTCAGAATGAACCAAGTGCAGCAACAAATGCAGCAAACCTAAAATCAAGGTGCTACAAAACTGCTTCTACATCAAAAGACAGACAAGTGTCTGATAGAGTAATTTAATTGAACATATATTTACAGACAAACAGCTATCCTAAAGAAAGACAGACAGATTTAGGAAAGCAGCTATATCTGCAGAGGAAGGAAACAGCATGTTACAGACAGTCAATTATACATAGAACATTTGACAAACACCACAGAAAACAAACTCTAATCATTTACCAGAGTACAAAACTTGGCATAAATCTTTTGGCAAATGAGAGCATAAAGGAAGTTTTGGGGCCTAAGAAGAATTTTAACTCAAAAAATAAATACTTAAAAATATTAGCATAATCTAATACAATTATGTAAATTTTAAAAGTAAGAAACTTGGAATTACATTTCCATTTAAGTTTTTTATGTGTGTGTGTGTATGTGTGTGTGTGTGTGTCCGAGAGTCACATTCTTGAGTGAGGCTTTTAAAAGAAAGGAGTGCATTAAACAAATGAATAAATATTTCAGAATTATGACATGAGCTGCTCCCATATCATTTTATGAAAAGCTGGGGAACTAATTGTTATTTTCAGTTTAAAGACAACTCATTCTATCAAAATTATGCCCTGGCCAGGTACTAATCAGATGCCTATCATATAATACCCTACATAGTCAGTTGCTAAGACAGGAACTAAAGAGCAGAAGGAGCTCCCTGCATGCATTATGTGTACTGTTAGCAAAAGAGTGAGGTGTGCCCCAGTCCATCTGAGGCACAGCAAGTTGCATAACATCATTACCACTTTGCAAGGTCTGCCGTCCTCCAGCCAACACTCCACTAGGCAACATCCCTGTGGGAGTCAGGCCCTTGAGTGTCAGCACGCTTTCACTCTCCTCCCTACAGCAGAGAAATTTAACAAGTATAAGAAGAATTAGTAGCTCAGAGGTACAGCATTTGACTAATATACACAGTGCACTTGGCTTTATCCCCAAAATTTCAAAATGCAAAAAGGAACGAAATAAAAATCTATCAATAAGTATTTACTGTAAAAGTGGAGCTATGGCCCAGATGTAGTCCATGTATAAAATTTATTACATTCATTGTTATTAACATATTTCCCTCAATTCCAAGATACTTATTTTCCCATATTTTAAATGTTTCATTTAGGAGGGTAGACATATTATAATTTAAGCATTTATTGTTTTCCTGAAACCTTGTCCTCCTAAATTTTAACCCCAAGAAGGTTAAGTTGTACTCTCAAAAAACAGATATAGGTTATATGGATGAGAAAATTCACTAGGAATCTTTCCTGGTCCGATTTTCAAGGTATAAATTCGATGCTTTCATCACAAGATTAAATTCCAGTGGTAGACTGTGTGTTTAGTATGTTTTAGGTCCTGAGTTTGATACCAGAACTACAATACAAAACAAAAGCAAGCAAACAAAACACCACCAGTTTCAAATGAATTTCTATTCCCTTTAACAACCCTACAACTAGTTTCAATATAGAAAGAAAACCAGTTGCTTTTAGGTATCAACCAGAACAATGCTCATAAAATACAATGAAATAGTTTTTGCAAACAATCAGGAAAATGTATCAGTACCTGAGAACAGAAAAGACTCTTGCCATCTTGCCAATTGCTCGGATCTTGTTTCTTATGATTTCTTTCCGGGCTGCAGCTGAACCTACTTTCAATGGAATAAATAGAGAAAAAAAAAGGCTCAAGTTTAGGGCACTCAAGCATTATTTTATTATTCTTCTAGCCTATTCCAGACTCATCTAAATCAATACCAGGTCTCCTGCTACCAGCTCACATGGAGGAAACAAGATGAACTCATGCCAGAAAGGTTCTCAGTCCCTCAATGATTATTAGCCCAACACTAGTCAAATATTGAGGACTGATAAGAACAATTCACAAACATTATCTTACACCACTGACTAATCAGGAGAGAAGTAAAATGGGGTAGGGGTAGGGAAACTTGAGTCCAACTTGGATTACAAACCAAAGGACAAAAAAATAGAAACAATCCTAGTTTTTAATTTTCATGGGAACCTATGGCATGCAGACTAAGACAAATGGAAGGCTTCCATTCATCACAAAAGCCTTTAACATGCACACTAGAAATATGTCATATTATAAAAGAATAAGCTTCTTTACTCTAAGTTAATCTACAAAAAATGTACAAAGGTAATAATAATTACAAAGGTGATCATAAAGTAGGGACCACAAGCAGTATTTTAGAAACAATGAATATCTCTTAACTTCATGGACTAGCTGTCCTCTAAAGTCATGAAAGCTTTAACAACCATAGGCAAATATGAGATAAACGCTAAGAAAAGACTCCCTCGAAAAGCTGGCTAAAGAATACAACAAAAGAACTGGCTCCTTGGCTGGACAGACTCAAAGGATCATTCTCCCTTCCTTTGGTCTCCAGCAAGAACAATAATCTCAGTCCTGTTACCACATAAATAGCAACTAGAGTTACCCTGGACCAGAGTGTGTTTCCTTATACCTGTGCTTCAACAGGATGAAAACATACATATGGAAGCACCACTGTTGAGGAGGTCAAGGAAAGGCCAAGATGCTAGAGCAAAATAAACCTTAAGTATGCAGAGGTCTGAACAATCAGAAGTATTGTTGTAGGTGACAGCATTTCATTTAAAATTCAAACATACATATTAAATATACATATAATTAAAAACTAAGATGTTGACTAGACCCAATTAAAATGAAAACAGGAAAAAACCCCAAGTTCAAGGATGAAAACAGCATGTATTTAGAGAGCACTGAAGCTCCACGCCCAAAACTATGTGGTCATTACAGCATCATAGACGTGTTCTTCAGATTAACTAAAAAGGTTAAGTATCAAAGAATATCAGAATCTGAAGACACACTGGGTATATTTCCTTATTTTACAGACAAAAAAACAAATGAAAAAAATGAGAAAAGAAAAAAAACTAACCAACCAAACAAACAAACAAAAAAAAACCAAACCCCTGAGTTTTTTAAATAACTTTTCCAAGGATAGAAAATCTGATTTTCTTCTAATAAATTAATACAGATTTTATTTTTAAATTGGCAGAAATTTTAAAATAGTTTGATTTGTGTACGGAGTAGTAGGTTAAGAAGGATGGCTATAACAATATACATTTGTCTTTTCAGCCTTAATTTATATATTTGTAAAACCAAATGATATGAAAACTATACTGAAATCAAATTAAAAATTTTAAGAAATATAAACACACTGTATAAATCAGGATTTAAAATCAGTCTACAAACACATCATGCATCATATTAAAGTAAATGTCCACTTTAAAAGTACTTTGGGGAATAAGACAGTCAAACACCCCTAATCATGCAGGAAAAAGTACAAAACATTACAAATAAGCAAAAGAATGAAATTTTAAAACAAGAGGAATGAAAAGAGGGAAAACTATTTCCATGCACAGAAAGACAGATGTCTTGGAATATGACTTCTAAAACATCAACTCATGTGTCAGGCTAAATTTGCACAAGGCCCAAAAAGACTCTCAAAACATTAGTCAACGAATGTGCCAACTTACACGGACATGAAGTAACTTATAAAGTCATATTTCAAAACAATGTTACTCTGTCTGGTCTGTACCTTTTTTACTGCCATATATGAGCCGTTCTTCAGATGGAGAGTCCAGAAAAAAGGAAGTGAATGATGGAGAAAAGGTGGTTGAGACAAATAAAAAGATAGAAATTTAACTTGGCAGTGGTACTGAAGGATGAATGTAGAAAGAAAGGGAGAAAAATGAAGACCCTCATATTTGAAATTTTGAAAAATGTAGTACACTGTAGAATTTGGTGAATAAAAGACAGATGCTCTAGGGTAGAACTCTAAAGCAAAGATTTCTTAAAAGATATATGTTCAGAAAGAAATTATGAACAGAGTGACTGTAATTTTTGATGAAAATAGACATAATTAGGGACAGGAAAAAAACATGAAAACACATAAGACCAATAAAAGACTGTGCTAACAACCACACACTTATAGCCATACCCTAAGGAAATATGCCACCCATGAAAGTATGTTAAGTGAAAAGCAATGACATAAATAAGATACAAACTCATGTGGTTCTTCAAGGACACCAACATAAGTAAAATCTGTAGCATATACAGGAAATGTAGGTAACTTTTCTCAGTGAAAGCCTCAACCACTCCCAGTAAAAAAAAGTTGAGTCTCCCACATTCCATGACAAGATGACATGATTTCTTGAATCTGAACTGTAGAAAGTTTGCATATATTCGAATTTAACAATGTGCTGTTTGTTACAACCCAATCTGGGAAACTGAGCGACATCTTTTTGTAAAAATTGTGACAGATTGCTTCAAACCAAGTAAACAGCTATAAGAGTAGACAGTAGAAGTGGTTTGAGTTTTCTAGATCTTACATTCTAATGCTAAGATACATGATTATACTATAGGAACTAGAGTTTAACTTAGTGACACTGTAACACATAGATGATGCATTTCTTGTATCAAAACTGAAGATAAAAGTATCTGAAAGAAATGTATGCATTCTAAAATCATAGAAATTAGTGTTCAAAACTTTGTTCATGATTAACAGGTCTACAAAGGATGCACATTTTTATGCAATGTTTATGCAGATTTATCTTCCTGGAAAAAAAACAAACCAAACGACCCATACAAGCATTAAACAAACAATACAGAGCACCAAAGAGCCATCGATAAGAGACTTAATCTACTTTAACAGATCTCAAAAGTGAATCTATAAAACATACTCTTTGCTTCCTGCTACTGGAAAATCTCTAATCCTACTTTCTCCCTTTTTCTACAGAAAAACTGAACTCTCATTCGACTCTGCAGCAAACTCCAATCTACTCAGTTTTCTTTCTAAAATCAAATTTTTTCCCATATTCATAGGCTGGCTTAGCTGAGGTGCAGGAAAAGAGAAAGAAAAGAGAGAAGTCAGGCTATCATAGTGAAAGGAAAGTAGAAAGGAGTGACAAAGTAGGACAGGGTAAAAGGGATTGAAGCTTGGAGACAGGAGGGCTTCCAATAGTTTCTTTTCTGGATCCTAGTCTGAACTTTAGTGTCCATCCTAACACCCTCCACTCTCTTCCATTCTTTCAATACTTTCCCAAACCACTCCCACTCCACTATATAAACTCCTGGACTCAAATTTTTATATCTTCTTCAGAATTTCTCATACTAAGTTAGTGAAAGGGTGAAAAAAGGAGGAGCACTTGTGATGCTGACAATGACTGGAGATCTACTTTTAGAATACAAAAGAGAACTCAGTGTATTTTCCCATAGAAACAATGTCATAAATGGTGCAGAAAACTGTACAAGTTACTTGAGAATAAAATGTCATCTTTTCTGTTCTCTCCAATTTATAAATGAGAAAATCCAAAGAAGTTGGGTGCTTTTCCAAGACTATATAGCTGTGAATGAAAGATACTACTAAACCATTATCTTTCTCATCAAGTAATGCTGCCTCTTTAATAAAATTTAATTCATCCTTGGAATGCAAGAATAATACAACAAATAAACTGGCATAATTTATATCTTATGATGGAAAAACATTAAGATAAATACAAGCTCTTTAAAAGGAATATATATTCTAATACTTCTATGCTTTAGACAGCTGATAAATTTTGTGTTCTTTTCCCAGTTTGTTTTGAACAGTTAATAAAAAACCTTTTGTATATTCCTTGTTAAATCTTTAAATACTGATTACATTATCTTCATATAAATTATAGGTACTCAAACCAAATACTAAGTTAGCCTTAACTATAAAGCCTTTTTTCTTTTTATTACAAGAAACTGACCTATTACTACTCCTATTTAATATGCTATTGGCAATACTAAATAACAACATTGAAAATATATAATGGCAAAAGTTAGGAAATACTACCAGCCTAATGCAAATGACTTATTTTTAGAAGTTATATATAAAAACACAAGTTAAATTACCATATGAAAACCGTTCTACCAATCTTACTAGATATAAAAACCTTAAAAACAATAATGAATTCCTGAATACAAAGATGTTAAATATAGTAGCTGAGTAGTAGTAAAAATTACTAGTTTCAATTTAACTTTGTAAGTATCAAAAAATTAATTCTAACTGAAGTAATTATAAATTCAGTGGAGTAAATTTCAGTAAATGTACTAATTATATAAGAAATCTTTAATTTGAAAGCTAAACATTGTTTTCAAAATACTAGACTCATATAGTTAACATAAACCAATTAAAACACCCACTGAAAATTTCAGCGAATGTGACAAATTGCCAGAAAACTTAAGAAATTGAAAAACATACAAGGCATGTGCCAAGAGTTATTTCAATCATTTTCTCAATATTATCCCAGTATCTGTAACATAGTTATTATTATACTCAAATTGATAAGGGAAACATAATCCAAAAGTGTAAATGATTTGCTTGAAGCCTCAGCACCACTCATAAGGAATTAAAATCTGAACCTAGTGACATAGAAATTACAACTACTTATATTTTTAAGGGAAAAATAAGCTATGTATGATGAAATATTTTAAAATAGAAATTCAGGAGAAAAAATGTTTATCTCACCCCTCCCCCAAAAAACAAACATAAATTTGCTTTTAAGTTATTAATAAGGGTACAATAATAAGAGAATACAATAGAAAAAGCCAAGGGAGATGGCACATGCCTATAATCTCAGTGACTAGGAAGTGGAAGATTAAATTCAAGGTCTTCAACTACAGGGTGAGTTTCGAGGTCAGCCTGAAGTATGTAAGATGCTGTTTCAAAAAAAAAAAAAAGGCATATAGGGGGAAATGGAAAGGGGGAAAAAGGGAAAATATCTCCCTATTAAATCTTACTAATAGGGCGGTGGTGACGCACGCCTTTAATACCAGCACTTGGTAGGCAGAGGCAGGAGGATTTCTGAGTTCGAGGCCAGGCTGGTCTACAAAGTGAGTTCCAGGACAGCCAGGGATACACAGAGAAACTCTGTCTCAAAAAAAAAAAAAATTCTTACTAATATGTACATAATAATGAGTAAAACAAAGAATCTCAATGCTGACTACCATATAAAGAATAAGGATGAGGAATATAAGTTTTTCAGTTTTTAAGCTATTTTATCTTTATATTTACTGTTAAAATTTAAATAGCTTTAAATTTTTAAGTAAAAATTTCAAAACATAAAACCCAATAATTTTTAATGGTATTCCTTTATACAAACTATAAGTATGTATAAAGGCACACGAGTTTGTTGGCTTATGTTAAGAGCTAACAACCACATATAACCTTGTTTCTATAGAAACATAAAAACAAACTTCCAAAATCTTTAGCAAATCAGAAAGGGATCTTTTAGAACATAAGTACACTATGGTGAGAACAACCTACATTGATAAAGAAGTGAATACAATACTAGGAGAGATGAACCACAAACACTGTACTAAAAACGCCTTCTTCAAAAAGTAATGCCTGTATTCATCAAGAACCACACCTTTCAACAACTCATTTTCTTGTGTCTGTTCTTTCTTCCAAACTTCCCTTTTCCTAAAAGTCCCACACCACTGCCAAAATACACATAAATTATTCTCAAAACTTAAAACTGAGGTGAGGGGGTGGGTAAATTCTCACTTATCAAATAGGATAGCCATGGGAAAGCAATGAATTTTTTTTTGATACAAAGTGTACTGAGACTCAGTAATTAAAGAGGTAATACTTCTTAATAGAAATAGTAAGATGAGTATTCATTCATACCATCAAACTGGTCTTCGCCTTCTGTCATTAGTTCATCATCAGAGCAAATACTCAGAACATTTACCAACATTTCTGTCACTATTCAAAAAGAAAAGAGAATATGTTAGATGCCAACATACAACTGCTCTCATATATACACAGCAATAATTCAATATGATACCTCATGATTGCAGGAATGATGAAATTTTAAAAACTAAAAAACTTTAAAATGAAATCAATTTAACAGATAAGAACTCTGAGAAACAGATTAAAAGACATAAAAATTCTGCTAAGAAATATGAGAGTTTCAATAAATAACATCAAAGAGGAACTATAAACCAGACTTCAGTTTTCCATTTTATGAAGAAGTTACAAAAAGTAAAATGGTCTCATAAGTAAATGAGATCCAGGAATAAAAGCTCACAGTTAATGTCAGTTGTTTTTTTTCTTAATGTGGATGTTAAAATAATTCAGCAGACACAGAATGGTTTTCAATATTGCATGTCTACTGAAAAGGAACAAGTCAGACTCCCTTCCTGCCCATAGTACACTAACATGAAGACTAACTCAGGATGGAACGAAAAGGCTAAAACTATAAAATATTTAGGAAAAAAAGGGGGTAAATATAAATTAGGTAATTAATTCTTAGGAATTAGATGAAATTTCATCAAAATCACAAAACTCTGAAAGAAGCAGCAGAAGCAAGCACCAGTGTTGTATTCAAGGCACTGAAGCAGAACTGCTTTATCTCAGGTCTGGCTCTGGCTTGCGTAACATGAGACGATTCCATTTCAAAGACAAAGTAAAAACTACTATCAAACCACCACAGAACTTTCGACCCAAAATTTATCCTGTCTACAAGACATTCAGAGACAGGAGAAGGAACAGAGTCTGGGGAATGGCCAACCAAAAGTCAGCCCAACTTGAGGCCCATCCCATGGTCAAATATGAATCCCTGACACTATTAATGATATTGTTATGCTTGCAGAGAGATTCTAGCTTAGCTGTCTTCCGACAGGCTCCACCCAGCAGCTGACTCAGACAGATGCAGAGACCCACCGCCAAACAGTGGATGGAGACTGGAGACTCTTATGAAAGAGCTGGGGGAAGGGCTGTGGGCCCCAAAGGAGACTAGAACTACACAGGAAGACCAACAGAGTCAACTAACCTAGACCCTCAGGGTAAACATATACAAGCTGGACCTAGTCCCCGCCTCCCCCCCAACCCCCCCCCCACACACACACAGACACACAACCAGATGAGCAGCTTGGTCTTCATGAGGGTCCCAAACAACTGGAGCAGAAGCTATGGCAAAGCTGTTGCCTGACCTGGGGATATGTTCTTCTAGCTGGGCTGCCTTGTCTGGCTTAAGAGGATTCAACTAGTCCTGCAGAAACTTGATAAGCCAGGGTTGGGGGATACACAGGTGTTGCAGGATATTTCCTGTCCAATCACACTGGGGCAGCGAAAGGCCTTAAAGGGGAGGCACAGCTAGGGACTGAGACAGAGAGGTGAAGGGAGGAAAAGAAATGGAGATGGCTTCAGACATGATGTTATCAAAAGGTTAGAAATATTGGGATAAAGCTTTATTCATTATCAATCAGCTCTTAAATTATCTATTGGCATCTTGTAATTGTGATTTTAAATATATATAAATCTAATTGGCTAACTAATTAAGCATCAAGAGTCATGTTTCTACTGGGTAATTGGGCCAGAGTCAGAGGGGCTTTCACCCTCTCAGCGAAGGGGTGACTGGTATGCAGGCTGAGTGGGATATAAAGTGATAAAAAAATTAAAATATAAATAAGTAAACAAACTAAAAACCAAAAACAAAACCAAAAACTACTATCATCAAAGTAAAATGCTAACCCAAAGAGTGGGGGAAAATATTTGCAAATCATTTGTCTAATAAGAGATTTACATCTAGAATATATACATACATATATAATGCACATATAAACACATAATATGAAACATAATTATGAATAAATAAACAAAATGTAGTATATCCACACAATACAATATAGTACTATTCAGTCATAGAAAGGAATGAAGTCCAGATTCATTCTTCAATATGGACAGATCTTTAAAATGTTACATAAGCCAGAGTGATGGCACACTGGCCTATAATCAAATTTATAAGGCTGAGGCACAAAGATCACAAGTTTCAGGCCAGCCTGAGCAGCATAGTAAGACCAAGTCTCAAAAACAAAAAACAAAAACAGGACAAGGGAGAGAGCTTAATCTATAAAGTTTTCTGTGCAAGCATGAGGATCTGAGTTCAATGCCCAATACCCACATAAAAAGCTGGACACACCAGAAGTGGTTCCACCTGCCTTTAATCCCAGCAGCCAGGAGGCAAAGGCAGACAGATCTCTCTGTGTTTAAGACTAGTTTGATCCACATGAATTCCAAGACAGCTACAGAGTAAGTCCTTGTCTCAATAAATAAATGAATCAAGGTGGGCATGATGCTATGGATTTGTAATCCCAGAGCTGGAAAGATGGAGCCAGACAATATTTTTTTTTTCTGCTCCCCAGGTCAGTGAAAGACACTATTTCAAAAATCAATGTAGAAGACACCTGAGGATGAATGACACCCAAGTTTGTTCTCTGGCTTCCACATGTCTGTGCATACATTGGTACCTACACACTATTTGTACCAGTTTACAGATGAACATGTACACAAAAACAAAACAGATATGGGAGAGGGGAGTGGAAAGAAATATACTAATAAAACAAGCTACTATATATTGTACACCTCCATTTATTTATATGAAATGTCTGTAACAGATAAATCCACTGAGATCATACATTAGGAGTTGCTTAAAGCTGACAATGAATGATAAGAGGAAGAGACAAGAGTGACCACTAATGCTGGCTTTGGCAGCACATACACTAAAACTGTACTACCACAGAGATTAACAAGGACTCCTGGACAATGATGACTTATAAATTTGTGAAATGTCCTAAAAACATTAAAAAGAAAAAAACCACTAAATGAGGATGGATGGTATGCACACATATCAGTAATCTGGGGAGAATGAGGCACGAGGGCATGAATTCAGGGACATTTATGTTAAATAGCATGAGATGCATAGACAGAACCTAACTCTAACAGATCTCTTCAATTCAAGGCCAGCCAAGTCTACAGAACTGGTAAGGACAGCTAAGGCTACACAAAGAACCTTTGTCTTGTGGAAAACAAATAAAAAAGCATAGGCTACATCCAGCTCCATTTTTTGTTTTTTTCAATGAAATTGTACAACAGTTCTAAAAACAGAGATGGGTTAGAACTATAATCCTATACTTTGGAGGCTGAAGACAAGAGGATTGCCATAAGTCTCACTCTTGTAGCCCTGGATGACCTAAAGTGTAAGATGTGGCTTTAAATTTGCAGGAATACTTCTGCTCAGGCTCCTCAGTGCAGGCATTACAGGAACAAGTCCCATATATGCCCAGCTTTACTAACCTTCTGTTTCTTTTTTAATTTTTAAACAACTTAATTTCAGGGCTGGAGAAATGGGTCAGTGGTTAAGAGCACTGATTGCTCTTCGAAAGGTCCTGAGTTCAATTCCCAGCAACCACATGGTGGCTCATAACCACCTGTAATGGGATCCGATGCCCTCTTCTAGTGTGTGTCTGAAGACAGCTGAAGTGGATTCATATAAGTAAAAAATAAATCTTTCGGGGAGGGAGGAAACGGGAAAGGGGAAGTGATTTGGAATGTGAATTAAAAAAATAAAATAAAATAAATAATAAAAAAAAAAGAAAAAAAAATCTTTTAAAAAGAACAACTTAATTTCACTATTACTGTGTTTATGAAACATGTAGGAGGCATCTACGTGCCACCGCCTTGGCACTTATGTGGAGGTCAGGGGGAAACTTTGGGATACTGATTCTCTTCTTCCCACTGCGGGTTTGGGGAATTAATGTCAGAGGTCAGGTTTTCGTGGCAAGTACTTCTGCCAGCTGGAAACATCTTACTGAAACTACCAACCTTTTGAGATTTACAGTCTTATATTTTACAGGAGATTTACAGGAAAAAATATTCATAAAATTATAGTATTTCCACACCTTACAAATGTGAGCTACCTGACACAGATGCTGGGAAATGAATTTGGGTCTTCTGGAAAAACAGTTCATGCTCTTAACTAATGAGCCATCTATCCAGGTCCAAGGAACAGAGAGAGTATTGTATGTAACTCAAGATGGCCTCAAACTCCTTACTGCCTCTACCCTCTTAATCCCCCTGCTATGCTTATAAGAATGTTCTGTCACACGCAGCTCAACATTTCAAAACCTTACAAAATTATATGATGCATTAGAATAGCAAAAGAACTACCGAAGTCTGGCAAGATGGCTCTGTGGGTCAGGATGCTTGCTGCCAAGTCTGGTGACCCAAGTTCTATCCCAGAGACCAACATAGTAGAAGAAAACAACTCTCACACATTTTCCTTTGGCCTCCTCACACGCACATGACACATGCACACACACACACAATAAATGTAATTTTTAAAAAAAAATAATAGAAAGGAACTAAAGATCATCTGGTAGCAATCAAATGTAGGAATGTCAACAGTAGTCTACTACTCTCCATCCTCTCTTTACTTCTGGCAGACAAATAGAAGTCAGCTTAAATTTTCTGATCTCTCATCAAGAAGTAGATAATATAAATTAATAAGCTGTGATCTCTACTTGTTTAAACACTCATAGTAGAAACATTAGATATTATGAAATAGTACAGGGAGATATAAGATAACTAAATTAGAATGTAAAAATTAGCCCCTTTCCTCTTTGCTTTATTCTGATCCCCATACTCCACCCTCAATTAAAAGTAACTGAGCTGCAATCTAGCCTAGAGACAACAGTGACCAAGATGAATTCTTAAATTCCCTTTAGCTTGATGATGCTATTATTGAACTATTTCTCATATCCTAAAGATAGAAGGTTGTAAGTGTAATGCATCCCTTTCACCTAAGCCCTTAACTAGTGCTCTTCTCAAATGCTAACATAGGTAATTCTATCTCCATATAAACTTAACATCAGACCTACTAAGTAAATGAAGAGTAAAGATAATCTACTGAAACTCTAACATAACATATACAATGTAATTATTAACTCTGAATTTTAGAACCCAAAATTGCCCTGGCAGAGGTGACATATTTTATAACATGGAAGAGTTGTGAAAAAAGAGGGGATATGGAACAAAGTGTTTTATAAGTCTATCTGTATTCTTACACTGTCAATTTGACACAATCTGATGCACTGTCCTTTTTAGAAAGAAGGAAGAAAGGAGGAATAAACACTATTGTGAAAAGGGCAACAAAATCCTAAGAATTCTATACAACTAGAAAAAAATTCTTAAACAGCATTTATTATCTCTTTAAAAGCCCAATGATTACTTCTCAAAGGTATCTATTGGTTATTTCTTAACACTTGTCAGAAAGCATCATTTCTTTAAAAAAAAAAAGTTTATTTTTTTGACATAGGGGAATTGTTAGGTGAGAAGAACCTGGAATTCTCTACTCCACTGAAAATACTGCCAAAATAACAGCTGCTAAATATTCCCATAAACTGCTGTGAAATCTCCACAAATTGTATTAGAATACAGAAGTGTCCATTCCAAAGCAAAGCTAACCCTCCATAAAAGATTACACTTAACTCAAAATGAAAGAAAATCCAACAGCTGAAGACAACATCAGGCTATTTATAAATCCTTTCCCAGTCCCCCAGACATCCTCACTCGTGGGGGCTGTAAACATTGAACCAAAATATCTTTGAGGCTTGTCATATCCACACCCACAGACACAAGTACAGCTGTAAGCACAGTGGAACCAGGCTTCAATTTCCTCTAGCAGGTATGTATCTGTGACAGTAAACTGGAGTAAATCTAAAAGAAATTGTTAGTTTGTACAAACAAAGACAAAAAAAAAAAAAAACAAAAACAAACCTAATACCTTTTTCTCCAACAAATGGTAAAGACCATGTAAAGACATCCATAAAATTGGGCAACCAGTAAGGATGTGGAGAACAATTAAACTGTCGAATGTTCATCACATTATTTTCATACTTTAGTACAGCAGCTGCAAGGGAAGTTGAACATCAGTATAACAAACTATCTTGACCCTGAAGAGCATCACATACATAAAACACAGTAACTGTTTATGAGGAGGCAGATATAGAGACAAGTCGGATCCAAGTTAGATCATGGGAAATAGGAATTAATTTCTTTTGCAATGATACACATTATTTTTCTCTTGTAGACTGGGCCTCACTTATCGCCCTGGCTGGCCTGGAACTCACTATGTAGACTGGGTCAGCTTCAAACTCAGAGATTCACTTGCCTAGGCCTCCTGCATGCTCAGAGTAAAGATAATGTGCCACCATGCCCAGTTTAAAATATGTAAAAATATAAAACATTTAATAATTATTAATAAAATTTTCAGATTCCTTTCAGAATGCTTGTTTTACTTTATAATCCAATGATGAAAATGTATTGTTACTAAATACAAAATTGTAAATATCAATTTTTATGAAAAACACAGAATGGTAATGGGTAATTTTCTAGTTTTTTTTTTTAATTTACAAAGTTGAGAAATTAAAGAAGATCCTTTTAACTGTAGGCAATCTAATAAGAACAGCTAAATTCAATAAAGCAAACAAAAGACTCACCAATTTAGAAATTTTGAATGTATAAATGTGCTTCTTACACTTAGTATATGAAATCAGATGAAGTATTTCAAAGGAGTATTTTACTTCATTTAGGAAAAAAATAATTTATTATAATTTCCAGAAGAGAGTAATAGTATAACTAAACAATCCCAGAATACATATTCACCTCAATTTTAGATATCTTTCTAATGTCCCAATACAATGAGATGACCATTACCTACCTAAGTTTCAGGTACTGGTTATACTACTTTATGGAACATAGAATTAGAAAGGATATATTCAAAACTAAAGTACAGCATGTATTGGCTATGCAATTCATTATCATTCAACTAATATGTTTATTTATAATAAATATGTTCATTTATAAGACAAAATAAAAATGTCCACTCTATCTTTTAAAAGTTAAAGAAAGATCAGGCAGAGAATGTGTTCCATATGAAACCATTAAAATGTGTAAAATATTTTATAAATATGTGATTTTTTTTCAACATAGAAATAAAGGTTTACTCTGGCTCATAGTTCTGAGATATCAGTTCATGATTAATTTGCCTAGTGATTTGGATCTCAGATGGTTGAATACATCACGGCAAGAAAGTATGGCCACAAAGGCCTGTTCACTTTATGATCAGGTGGATTATCAGCCTCTCTCTTTTATTTTAACAATAAGCACTGAAATGGAGACATTAAATCCAACATTTGAAATTCGAGTTAGTATAGAACCAAAAGCAACCCTGCTCTGTGTTACCATTTACTAACTCACGAATGTTTTTTTCCCCTTATACAACAACTCATATGTTAAACAAAAACATCTTAAGGATAGTCTCAGAAATTATGGACTGATACCAACCTTTCAGACTTTTTATTTAAAGGAGAAAAGAAAAAAAATACAAAAATCAGGAAATTGCCTTTTGGGTGAGAATGAAACATGCTCATTCTATATAAATACTCAAATCATTAACATCATTTACGCACAAATCAGATCTACTGAGAAATTTGATTCTGACAGAGCATTTAGTGGTTTGAGTTTCAGTTTTAAAAATTAAAAATAAAAACTGATTTCCTTAGCCTCCTAAGTCAAACTGTCAAAGGATAAGCAGTGAGGCAACACTAAGAGAAAACACACCTGAAGAGTTTGGGTACTGGCAGACAGATATACCAATCTTAGAAATGGTTCTTTAAAAAAAAAAAAAAAGAAGCCATATTTCATTGAGTATTTATATATTCTTATAGCATATTCTATATGAAAATTATCTAGTATGCTGTTTGGTCCCAGACTAATATTTGAATCTTTTAACTCTCATCTACCATCATCAAAAACTCTTTCAAACCATGACCCACATTTAGAAATGACCTCATTATCTTTCTAAATGTACTTTTTAACATCTTTAACTTTCTGTTTTTTTCTCCTGGCACATCTAATCTAGTTTGACCCTGAAGCTATGACTTCAACTGAATTCTAGACATGTCGACAGAAGAGAAGCTGGCCCTAATTTCCTCCTTTGAAGATGTGAACTACGTAAAGCCCATCTCATCTTCCATGTCCCTGGAACATATTTAACTAGATTACGAACCTGAAGCATTTTAAATCAGTAAATTATGTTCAGAATAAAATGAAATCAAATCTTTATAGTCAGATCAAATTAGGAGAAAGGGGAGAGGGGAGAAATAGATGCCTAGAATAGGAGGTAAAGAAGACGGGAATAAGAAAAAGATTAAAAGCAAATAAAAGAAAGAGAATGGTATCTCTAAAAGTAGACCAAAGGGGATTATTTAAAAAAACAAAACAAAACCCCTCAAATCTTGCAGAAGTAATTTAACACTACTGGAAAATAGAAGAAAAAGGGGGAAAAAAGCAAGAAGAAAACCTGAATTGGTAAACATAAAACAAACAACATGATCAAGTAAACAAGTAGACGCTGCAACTGAAATGGTGAGAGCAGAACTCTCCATGGACATAAAAACATCAGTTACCCAGGAGATTTAAGAGAGGGGATCAGGAAGCTCATGAGTGGCAGTGCTTAACTCAAATCATCTGTGGCCATGCGTAACTCAGAGCACTTTTACAAACAGCTTTATGAGGAACAAGTTGTAGAGCAGGCTGCATACAACTTGAGTACACATTTTGAGTTTTATTTCTTTTTCTCTCCCCTCCCTTATATCTTAGTTTTTTATAAGAGTTGGACAGTTTAAACCAACGCCCCATATTACTTTTAAAGTAAATTAAAAGGCTAAGTTGTCTATACAGGATTTTTTTTTTTATCAACAACATCTTACCTTTATTATTGTAGACATCTAAGTAATTAGGTGCCGAAAAAATTGTTATTAATGAAGGAAACCCTGTAGTTTGACTTTTTCTGTACATTCTATAGCTGCAAAACAAATAGCTTAATATGCATCGTAAAGCATCAATCATGATTACTAAGTTTGATTTGTATTTAAGTGTAATTTTGGGCTAGGGAAACAGAATTCTTACCCTGCATCTTGAGCTTCATGAGCTCTAATAATCGATAACAAATTATTGTTTTGCAAAAATTCACACACTGCTGGATAGCTGTAGGGGAAAAGAGTAAATTAAGTAAAATAATACTTTTCATATGAAGCATAAAATTTTATAACAAAATGTGTTATATAACAAAAATGTGATTAATCTTGGATGTTTTTCCTTACTTATAAAAATAAGAACATCCTCGAACCGTATTATGACTAAAATGTTCTTGTGATTTTTCATTTCCAAAGTCTTCAGAAGGATCAGACCATAGCAAGTCACACATTGGTCCAAATGCAGGTGGCTCTTTAAATCTATCTAACTGTGAAATAAAAGACATAAAGAAATAACTTCTCAAGTAAAGACAAAATGCATATAAGAAAGTGATCCCAACTTTGTGTATAGTTTGTACTACATTGTTCTAAATGATCAAGAGTTATTTCCTTGAATCAAGTCCATTAACCAGTATATAAATTTTTATCCTTATCTAATCTCATCAGTGAAAATAACTTTGATGTTTTTAAAGACTCTCTAATCAAAAATATTGTTAACAGGAACCAACTTCAGAAGCTGGTTATACTCACTCTCCTAATATCATCCAGTGTGTGGATTTCTGGTGAAAGTCCACCATGAACACAAAGAAATTGTTGGTTTAGAAGTGCAGCAAGGGGCAAGCTGTCAAAAGCCTCCATACACGCTTCATAGACTCTTTCTGAATATTTAATTTTACCTAGAAAAAGCAAAAATATTAGCATTTGAAATTTCATAGCTATTCTAAATTTGTTTTTACATTTATTTAGTTGTGTATATATGTGTGTACACACAAGTATATGGCATATATATGAAAATTAAAGAACAATTTGCAAGATTCAATTCTCTTTCTACAACATGGGTTTGGACTATCAAACTCATATTATCAGTCTTGGTGGCAAGTGTCTTTATCTGCTGAGCCATCTCACAGGCCCAGTTATTCTTTAAATACACCAATACTAGATTTTACCTATTCTCTTCATAATATTTTATGCTCTTTTTCTTTTTTAGTGAGTTTTGAATAGCTAGTTTCAATTGTTATAGGGAATCTTCTAAACTGACTAATGTAGCCAAAAAAAGGAAACACAGAAAACACCAGAGTGGTAGTCATCAGTTAGTCATAAGTTGATAATGGGTAAAAAAAAAACAAAAACAAAACCTAAAAACACAGCAAAAATGAATTTATGGCACAAGAAAACTTCTGTATCATAAATACAGTAACGGGCACTACTATGCAATTGTTAAAATTCACAGAAATACAACATCACAAAGAATTAAGTTTGCTGTACATCAGATCCTTCATCTTTTTAAAAGCCTCTCCATCCCAAGATTTAACAGAAATCCACAAAGTTATCAGTCTCACACTTGCTCTCTCTAAATTCATGTTGGATATGAAGTAGTCATAAAATATTATAAAAAAATAAGTAAATGAAGTCTCTAAAAAAAGTTCAACTTTGAACTTCCATAGGCCTAATAAAAATTAAAACTGTACTTTGAGATTAAATTTTTAACACTAATCCTAAAATTATTATTACAGACAGACCACCACATTATTACAATAAAATTCAAAGTTCACACACTTGAAGGTCTAAAATAAGCGGTGAAGCAGGAAGCTAATATAAAACACATGAAAGACAAAACCCTATCAAATCAAACTATCACTTATTTTTAAGGCACTATGTGGGCTGTAGAGATGGTTCAGTAGTTAAGAGCACTAACTGCTCTTCCAGAGGTCCTGAGTTCATTCCCAGTTTACAACCATCTGTAGTGGGATCTAATACCCTCTTCTGGTGAGTCTGAAGACAGCTACAGTGTACTTATGTTAAAAAAAAAAAGTGTACTTATTTAAATAAAAAAAAGTAACTGCACATTCCTGAATCCAATAGCTCATTAAATTCCTAATTGTTTTAAGTGACATCTTTGATATTTTATAGTCATCTAAGAAAACCAAAAAGATCTTAAGTTCTTTTACTTTTTGTCCCTTATTTATTTCTGACTTCAAGATGGAGGTTTATCTTACCCACAGGGTAAGCAAATGGCTGATGAGACCTAAGGAGGTCCTATGGTCTCTTCTTTCTCGGTCTAAATGTGGGAAAATATGCACATGCATAAGGGCAGGAAGGATGACTAAACCATACTCTTTAGTAACAATCAGACACGAGAAAAATCCTGGGGCTAGAGAAATGGCTCAGCAATTAAGAGCACTTTGTGCTCTTCCAAAGGACTGAAATTTTGAGTCTCAGCACCTATATGAGACGTCTCACAACCGCCTATAACTGGTTCAAAAGTTTCTGATGCATCTGGCACTAACACTCTACAAGTCCTACACGGACGCATACCCATACACATAACTATAAATACTCTAAAGAAAGAAAATTCCTGTATAACTAGCAACCAGGGTATCTTAGCTTATAGATAACAGACAGACCAATTGTTTAGTAATGTGGTCTAATAAAAATTTTGATTTGATCTCTTAGATCAAACATGTATTTTTTATATTTCATCTTATGTTTGATTGCATCATTCTTGAAATTAGATGATTGTATCTGTAATATTTTATGCCGTTTCTTCTTTGTCTTTATGTCCCCTACTCAATCTTTCTCCTTTTTTAAAGATTGGGTCTCAGTATGCAGCCCTGGAACTCAAGTATGTAGATGAGGCTGGCCTCAAACACATAGAGATTACCTACCTCTGCCTCCTGAGGGTGAAGAATAAAGACATGTGCCACCAAAAAAAATGCCTTCACAATAAACACTTTTTTGTAAACAATACAGTAACTTTTGTCATTTTCATAGCATTTATGCCATATTATGTATTAAAGATGTTCCAGAGATATTTTAAGGTATTTAAGAGGCCATGCACATTATAAACAAACATTACAAATTTTTATGAGATTTATGCATCTAACAGACTTTTGAATTTGCAAGGGGTCCCTCTAACACCATAGAATTAAATTCCTATTTTTAGAACTTAATTCAAAGACTTAATATGGTTGCAGATATTAATTAAATTAGCCCAAATTTAAGTGTGAAAAAAGGTCAACACTGCTCTATATCTTATAGTTGCTTATAGATTATTACTGCTTTAGTTGAAAAAAAAAGGGAAAAATGTTATAAGATAAGAATTTCAGTTCAGGCCTGGAAAGATGGTTCAGTGGTTAAGTGCACCTTTTCTTCCAGAAAACTGAAGTTTAGTTCCGAGCATTCATAAATAACTCACAACCACCTGTAACTCCAGCTCCAGAGAGATCTGATGCCTCTGGCCTACACCTGTACCTACACACATGTACGCATACATACTCACACACAGGTACAAACATAGTTTAAAATAATAAAAGTAAATTTAAAGGAAAAAGTTGAGTTCAAATTAATAGAATTTTTGAAATGGTCTATAATGATGAAAAGATAAATAATTTACATTTTTTAGGATGCCTCAAAATTGAGATACAAAAATTTACAATGGAAAACTGGAGAAATAGCTCAGAGATTAAGAGCACTGACTGTTCTTGCAGAGAACCAGAGTTCACTTACAAGCACCCACATGATAGCTCAAAAGTATATGTAACTCAGGTTCCAGGGGATCTTCTGACCTCCACGTATACATGTGGTGCATATACATTCAGGCAAAAATACTCATATGCATAAAGTAAAAACAAATCTTTTTTTTAAAATCTGTTATGAAACAATAATACTACCACTACCCCTTTGGTCTTGGTTTTCCCTACTAGGGAAAATAATGTTAACATTAAAACTATACATGCTTTACAAATACATGAAATTATCACACCACTTTAAAAAATACCCAAACTACTCATAAAATTTAACAGAAAATAGATTTGAAAGACCTTAACAATTTTTTTTCTCAAAAGTGTACATTGGTGGTCATGGAATGTGTTTTTAAGTGTTGCACTGTAAAGTCTTCATATCTCTTACTACCCATGCCATCCCAGAAACACCAAGGAACTAGAAATATTTCCCCTAAAAGTACTTACATTCCTGCTTAAAGGTAAAATATTCAGTAAGGTGTCTGCATTCATGGTTGCCTCTCAGAAGGAATAATGTGCTTGGGTATAGAATCTTCAAGACCCATAAATACAAGACACACTGAAAAACAAAATGTTTCCAGTGAGCTTTCCTTATATTTAACTAAGATGATCTTTGCTTTTCTTCTAACTATATTATCCTTACAAATTCTATTACTCTTCATTATTGCTCTTTATTCCTTAATAGAAACCTCATGACTTTTAACTCTCCTACAAAAGTTACCTAGCGAATAGAAATGAATACTTGCAGAATCAATAAATAAATCTACTTAATTATTTTACATTTACAAATTGCTTAATATAGCTTAGCAAAATGGCTTCTTTCCTTAACTATACTAGTAAAGATAATAATGCAAAAACTAATGGTAGCTAATATCTATAGAGTACTTATAGTATGCTGAGCACTAGAATGCCTCACAATTTTTCACTAACAAAAAGTGTTTCTTTTATTTCTTAAACTATAAAGTATTTACTGGCATTCCCACTCTATCTTAGCCAAAAGGCCAAAAAGCAATTATCATATTACCTCTATTTTATATATAAAGAAACTAAAATAGTAAGCTAAGTTACCTATCCAAAATCACAAAGCTCCTATAGGATAGAGACAGGTTTGATTCTTTCATCTTTTATCTTAAGCATTGTCCCACACTACCTAAAATAAGGGCCACGTTTCATGGTTTCAAGTTTGCTTTGTTTGCAAATGATTCCTTACATAAGGCAGGCATTTATGATCTAATCTAGCGGTTCTCAATTTGAGGGTTGCGCCACTTTGAGGGTCAACCGACCCTTTCATAGGGGTAGCCTAAGACGATCAGAAAACACAGATATTTACATTATGATTTATAACAGTAGCAAAATTACAGTTACAAGATAGCAACAAAAAATAATTTTGTTGTTGGGCATCATCACAACATGAAGAACCATATTAAGGGGTCACAACATTAAGGTTGAGAACCACTGACTTAATTTAATTCAAAGAAAATGCAATTTTTATAATATAAAAACAATGAAACACAGCATTTTTTAAACATGGATTTTTCTAGATTTAATATAAAAGACTAACATTTTATTATTATTTTAAGAAAAAAGGGGCTATTTCATGTAGAAATGAATGTTTATATAAAAGAAAATTTATTTTAACTAAGTCCATTGAAGGGCATAACTATTTAGACCTTAATTTTATTTTTTAAAAAAGTAATAAAAACAGTATCTACTAAAACTAAATTGTATTTGTTTCTAATTTTTTGGTTTTGTTATTTTGTTTGTTTTTTTGAGACAGGGTTTCTCTGTGTCGCCCTGGCAGTCCTGGAACTCACTTTGTAGACCAGGCTGATCTCAAACTCAGAAATCCACCTGCCTCTGCCTCCCAAGTGCTGGGATTAAAGGCATGCGCTACCAATGCCCCCGGCTTTGTTTCTAATATTTTACCTTCTTTTTGTAATAGTACATCTACTATTAACTAAGCTATAAAATAATTTTAAATGAGTACATATATACCAACGTACTCAGTAACAACTAAGTTTTACCTTATGATTTTGTCAATTACACTAAATTGTGTGTTAGGCAGGACCATTTTCTAATTTTTCTTAAAAGCTTACGGTAATTCAGAAAAGATTAAATGGTTTAATAATAAAATTATGAATGGAAAGAACAACAAACTAGGATAATAAAATTCCTAAGAGAAAGAATGGACTTACTGAGAAGTATAGTACACTGAGAAATCCTTAGAAGTAGATACATATAGCACTAAGTAGAACCGAAGTTTGCTAGATAAGAAGACCTCAATACCCATTAGGACATATGATAAAAGCAGAAGCTTAGGGTCAGACTGCTTGATATGACACTTACTATGTAACTGTGGCTAAGTTACTTTAACTTCAATGCTTAGGTTCCTTGTGTACTGAATGGATAAAATAACAGTACTTACCTCATCACAATGTTGTGAGGACTAAATTAACCAGTATCTGTTAATGCTTAAACCTGGTTGGAATATATTAAATGTGTAACATAAATTATAGCTTTGACTAAGCAAGTCTATCTACAAATCTGTCCTATAGAAATAATAGGGTAAATACACAAAAATGTAGGACTACAATGTCCCAATAAGGTATCTTTGTAATGAGAAAAAAAGAGTTGGGAACCTTAAGTGTCTAACAGGTAATAATTGCTTGTTTATTCAATGGAAGACAGTGCAACTATTAAAATGACTCTAGATTTGTATTTACCAGTTTATAAAGACATTACAGTATATACACATGTAAGATCAGACAGAGAAAAATGTTTCATATGGTCCCATTTTTCATTTAAAGAAAGAAGAGATACATGTTAGAAAATACAGGCCATTCCGTACTTTTCATACTTCATACAATTAAAAAGGAAAGAAACAAAAAGAATCACTAAATTAAGTGACAAACAATAGGTCATTTTAATGCCTCTTAAGTTTAAAAATATTAAGTTTCAGATATTCTTAGGTCTTAATACTATCATAATTAGATATATCTAGGGTTTAAGCAATAAAATAATCATAAAATACTTCACTTAAAGAAAATATCATATTTCTCATGATTTAATACCCTTAGTGGAAAGGAAGGTAAAGAAAGAAATGACCATCATTATTAGCTCATAAGCCATGAGATAACAAGAAAATAAAGATCTCAGTCTGCTCATTTCCACTGGGACAAAAACAATTATAACTATAGGAAATGACACAAAGAAAACTAATTGGATGGTCTGAAAAAGGAATAAGTAACAGCTTTTCCTACATATTTCAGAATATACAGAGGTATTAAAAAGAACCCAATACAAGTATTTTTAGAAACTTACTATACTAGGAATTAATAGAAATAATCTATATTAACAATAGCAAATCAAATGACAGTATATGATTATTACCTCTATACTAAAATAACCTCTGTCCACATAATCACCAAGAAAAAGGTATCGTGTATTAGCAGGTGATCCTCCTACTTCAAAAAGTTTCATCAGATCAAAAAATTGGCCATGGATGTCACCACACACTGAAACAAGAAGATTATTAGATATGAAAAAAAGCCTCTAAATTAACAAATATTACTTAAACTCTAACTAACTGCTGTAATATGGGATAGTATAAACGCTCTCAAGAAATATCTGAAGAGTGGACTATGAAGAGTCATCATAGGGATTATATCTAACCAAATGCTCATATGATCAAGATCTAAAACAAGATGTAACAGAAGTAACAAGATTTGTGTCAGTAATGAATTTTTCATCTAAATTTGTAAATCTCCTCTTTTAGAATCTAAGGATGACAAGATTATAATGCTAGCAATAAACCCCCATTTTAACTCAGTACTTTTCAATGACCTTCAAATGATCACTGTAGGTATCTAATACCATTTGCCACTAGTAATTAAGAGCAAAGTAAATGTTGAATCAAACTGAAGTATGGCCAATACAACTGATGAAACCTTCATAAAAGCATACTAGACTAGCTTTGTATAAATACTGAAATTTGTAAAATCAAGACAGTGTCCATACAGTATTAATGAGTAACTATGTGACTGAAAGGGAAACAGCTTTCTCTCCAATCAACTAATTATTGGTTTAATAATATCCAAAACAAAAGTAACTTTACCTGTAATTGGAGCTTCTACTTCTATCATGGTTTTCTCCCGCCGAAGTATGGCAGCACCCTCATTGATAATTCTTAGTGCAATTTCTTCATCTACTCGACCTTCTTTTACCAGGTGGTTCTTCAGAACGTCAACCCTGGGTATCCCATCCATATCAAACACTTCTTCAGATGTCAACCGATGAGTTGGGGGGAAAGGAACAGCTGCATTTTTTTTTTGAATGAACATAAAACAAGGAACAATATATTAACACAGAAGCTAATAATTGGATTTCAATAAATAAAACTGAATAAAAATTTTTAAAAATAGATTTGAAAAGTACCAGCAGGTTTTTTCTTCTTCATTTAATGAATGCAAGTGTTAATTTAAACAAAATTTTTCTAAAGGAATAATTAAATTACTCTTTGCGTGTAATTTTGAAATGAACCCCAGGCCACACGCGTACGTACGCTCACACACACACACACACACGAAAAGAAAAAAAGTATTTCCAAGAGTCTCATGCTAGGGCATTGAGGTGGGAGTGGGTGGGTGGGTGGGAGCGCATCCTGATAGAAGCAGGAGGGAGGGGGCATGGGATAGGGTGTTTGTGGAGGGTAAATCAGGAAGGGGGATAACATTTGAAATGTAAATAAATAAAATAACCAATAATAACAATAAGGCTCTCCTGGAATTCACTATGTATACCAGGTTGGTCATGAACTCATGGAAATCACTTGCCTCTGCCTCCTAGGTGCTGAAATTATTGGCATTCCTCTGAACCCAACCTCTACAGTTCTTTCTATTAAGCTATATAGGTCTATAACCTAGCAAATCTGGGTTCAGCCTAGGCTACTGAAAGCTTGCCTCAAAAAAATAAATATCTCACACACACACACACACACACACAGACAAGCAAACAAATAAGTAAATATAAATAAAGGAAACTAGCTAGCTAAACTGTAAGATCTGGATTATAACTCAGTGGTAGATCCCTGCCTCATAAATGCAAGGTTATCACCCCAGGGGGCGGGGTGATAACAAGCTACATATAATAACATGTTCTTTGTTGAAAATGGTTAGAGAACTGAATTATTTGAAAAAAAAATGAAGATAACTAAAGCTTTTTCTTTACTATAAAACATTTTCACTCAGAACCCTTTAATTATAATGCATACTTAAACTAAAGGTCAGCCTGGTCTACAGAGCTAGTTCTAAGACAACCAGATCTACACAAAGAAACCCTGTCTTGAAAAAACAAAAAACAAATATATACATTTATATATATATATATATATGCATACACCTGAATAAGAAATAAAATGCAAAATAATCTTCCATGTTATATCTAAAATAATTATTATAGTATGTGTATATGTGTCTATATAAGTATTTCTTACCCTGTTCACAGTGTCACCCAAGACCATTGGAAAATTCAAGGTATTTAAATTATGATTCATTAACAGTAGCAAATTATAGTTATGAAGTAGTAATGAAGATAATTTTATGATTGGGGGTCACTACAGCATGACAAATTGTATTAAAGGGTCACAGTAATAGGAAGGTTGAAAACTACTAGTCTATACGATGTGTGTGAGTGCATGTGCCACAATATGTGTGTGGAGGTCAGAGGACAATTTTGTGGGGTTAGGATTTTTACTGCCATCTAAGCATGGGTTCCAGGATCAAATTCAGATTGCCAGGGCAGCAAGTGCCTTTACCTGCAAACAGGCAAAGTAAATGAACAAAACCATCCAGGATCTAAAAATGGAACTAGAAACAATAAAAAAATCACAAAGTAAGACAACCCTGGAGCTAGAAAACCTAGGAAAGAGATCAGGAGTCATAGATGCAAGTATCACCAACAGAATACAAGAGACAGACGAGAGAATCTCAGGTGCAGAAGATACCATAGAAAACTTTGACACAACAGTCAAAGAAAACACAAAAAGCAAAACGTTTCTAACCCAAAACATCCAGGAAATCCAGGACACAATGAGAAGACCAAACCTAAGGATAATAGGTATAGAAGAGAGTGAAGATTCCCAACTTAAAGGGCCAGTAAATATCTTCAACAAAATTATTGAAGAAAACTTCCCTAAAGAAAGAGATGCCCGCCGGGCGGTGGTGGCGCACGCCTTTAATCCCAGCACTTGGGAGGCAGAGGCAGGCGGATTTCTGAGTTCGAGGCCAGCCTGGTCTACAGAGTGAGCTCCAGGACAGCCAGGGCTACACAGAGAAACCCTGCCTCAAAAAAAAAAAAAAGAAAGAAAGAAAGAGATGCCCATGAACAAACAAGAAGCCTACAGAACTCCAAATAGATGGGACCAGAAAAGAAATTCCTCCCGTCACATAATAATCAAAACACCAAATGCACTAAACAAAGAAAGAATATGAAAAGCAGTAAGGGGGAAAGGTCAAGTAACACATAAAGGCAGGTCTACCAGAATTACACCAGACTTTCTCACCATGAAAGCTGGGCAGATCTCATACAGACCCAGCCCAGGCTCCTATACCCAGCAAAACTCTCAATCACCATAGACAGAGAAAACAAGTTATTCCATGACAAAAACAAATTTACACAATGTCTTTCCACAAATCCTGCCTTACAAACAATAGAAAACATAAGAAAAAGATATAAAAGATAGAAAACACCAACCCAAGGAGGGAAACTACACCCTAGAAAAAGCAAGAAAGTAATCTTTCAACAAACCCACACAAACATAATTCTACCTCTAACAACAAAAATAATTGGAAGTAACAATCACTTTTCCTTAATATATCTTAATATGAAAATTAATATTACCAACATATCCTAATCGTTTGAAATTCAAAAATATGAGGAATTAGAAATTTGTTGACTTTCACCCAGTGGTCTCTCTAATTTGGTAATTGGAGAAATAGGTTCAATATTGTACAATCCTTATACACTTTCTGCTTGTTTGTACATGTCTGTCTTGCTGTGTACCACATAATGGTCTTGAAATCACGCTTCTCCTATCTCGGCCTCTCTATTAGTAGGATTGTTTGACTTTTTACACTATACTATGGTTTTCAGAACAGCTTACATATTTCAAAATTATTTATACAGCCAAAAGAAACACAGACAATGAATTTGGGAGATGGCTTGTAAGAGAATAACAAAGAGTGAGACTGAATGTTTTGCTTGATATAATTGATATTTATAATTATTGTGTCAATTTTGAAGATGACCTTATAAGTTACTCTTTTTCTGAGATGAATGCTTTTCAAGTCATCCCAGCCAATGAGCCAGAATCTTACCCTCACCTAATGTCTGCGCATTGTTCACTGAAAACAGCTGATGAATGACTTCATGAATAGACCATCTTAATACACACACCATTTCTTAAGTGAATGTAACCTATTCCCTGTGGGCTAAGAATGATGACAAACACAAGTCAAACAGCTTTGACCATAGCAGAAAATCTGTATCCAAATAATTGTGCCTACAATTCATTCCTTGGAGCAGCAGAACTGTCAACTTTTATCTTAGCTACTATGGAGATAAAATCCTTTAGTGATGTGAGGGACATTGAAGTACAGCCTTATTACAATGAACTCCAATGTCTAAAAGTTCTTATTTTAGGTTTCTACCACAGTAAGAGCCAAGATTTTAAGCTCTACAAAAAACAAAACAAACAAACAAAAAGACTTTATCTTTTTATGTTCATTTAATAACATGTCCATCATTTTTATGATTGGTATAAAAATATATACTGTGTTGAATATAATAAAAAATAAAAATAATAAAAAATAGTTAAGGCAAAAGAGAATTTTATACTAAAAGTTTGAGGGACTAGAAAAATCGCTCAGTTGTTAAAGTGCATGACAATCTGAGTTTGACCACTAGCACCCACATAAAAAATCCTGGTATGGTGGCAGTCACTTGTAATCTCGGTGCTAGAGAGGCAAAGAGAGGTGGTAGATCCCTGGAGCTGCTGGCCAGCCAGCAAAGTCTACTCTGAGCATCAGAGCCCAGTGAAAGACCCTGTCTCAAAAAGCAAATAAAGCACTGATGGCTCAGTGGTTTTATTTAAAAAAAAAAAAAGCCTGAGTTTGGTACCAGAGGTCCACATGAACAGAAGTTGTCCTCTGACCACCCACGTACTCACAATGGCATGTCCATGCAAGCATGTACACAGGAAATATATACATGTTATATTAAACTAAGAATTAGGCTATAGCTCAAAAGGAGGAATAAAACTTGAGGTGGTCTGGCTACACCCACACATCCACGTACACTGTATGCACATGTATTTACTTACACCATATAAGTATAATGTAAAATTAATTAATAGACTTTGCTGAGATGGCTGTAATCCTAGATATTGGGAGGCTGAAGCAGAAGAGTTGTCATGAATTCAAGCTTGATTCAACATAGTTTCAGGCCAGTCAGGACTATGTAGCAAAACACTATCTTAAAAACAAAGCAGAACAGCTAAACTCCTAGCAGCGGAGAATATGGATCTTTAAGTGGCCACCTCCTGTAGCCAGGCAGGATTTCCAGTGAAAGGATACGGACAGCAACCCACCCACAAAGTCTCTGACCCAAAATGTGTCTTGCCTATAATATGTGCAGGGACAAAAAAACAGAGTCTGAGGGAATGGCCAAACAATGACTGCCCCAAATTGAGACCCACTCCACCGGCAAGAACCAACCTGACACCATTAATGAAACTCTTGTATACTGAAATGCTTGCATAATGAAATGCCTGCATACTGGAACATAGCATAACTGTCCTCTGAGAGGCTCCACCCAACAGCCAATGGAAAGAGATGCAGAGACTCACATCCAAACAGTAGATGGAGCTTGAGGAGTTGGACAAAAAGATTGAGGGAACTGAAAAAGACAGGGACTCCACAGGAAGACCAACAAAGTTAACTAACCTGGACCCTTGGGGGCTCTCAGAGACTGAATCACCAACCACAGAACAAGCACAGGCTAGACCTAAGCCTCCTGCACACATGCAGCAAATGAGCAGCTTGGTCTTCATGCAGGTCCCTTAAACAACTGGAGCAGGGGCTGTCCCTGAGCCTGCTGCCTACCTGCCTGCCTGTAAATCTCACACCCCCAAATGGACAGCCTTGTCTGGTCTCAGTGGGAGAGGATGTGCCTGGTCCAGCAGCAACTGGATGTGCAGGGTGGGATGGGAGGTGGGAAGGTGTTGACACCAAGAGGGGGGCTTCCCCTTCTTAGGAGAGTAGGGGTGTGTGAAATTATATAAGGGGGTATTAGGAGAAGAGGAAAAGCTGATACTGGGTTGTAAAGTAAATAAAGAAATTAATAAAAAAAAAAAAAAACCACTAACAACAAAGCAGAACAAAACAAAGCAAAACAAGCCTGTAATCCTAGCACTGAGGAGGCAGCGGTAGGAGGGCCTCTGTGAGCTGGATATAGTCTGGTCTATAGACTATATCCAGGTCATCCATATATGTATATGGCTGGAGGGGGACTGGAAAGATGGCTCAGCAGTTAAAAACATTGGCTGCTCTTCCAAAGGACCCAAGTTCAAATCCCAGAACCCACATGGCAGTTCACAACTGTCTGTAATTCCAGTTCCAGGGGAATCTGACACCTTCATACTGATATACGTGGAGGCAGAATACCAATGAAAATAAAATTTAAAAAAAGTTAAAATATATTAAAAAGAACAAAACAAAATATTACAATATTTTAAGAATTAGACTGAAGATGTAGATTGATCAGGGATGAAAACCAGAAATCTTACTGTGTCATCAATAAGCAAAGAATCTTGGAAATTAACATTGCTCCTCACTCTAAGCAATACCTGCAAAATCTTAGCCCTTTGAGGCCTCCAATTCTAAAAGCACATGCAGCCTGTGCTAAATGAACAACTTTTCTCTTGTGGTCAGTCAACCCTATCCATGTTTCCTACTATTACCATTTATTATTGACAAATCCCCAAGATACTCTATATTTCTATGTTTCTGAATTACCTATTATCCTTTTCTTCATGACATTTTCTTCTAGTGTTCTCCTCTTCCAAACATTTCTATTGAGGACTCTAGAACTCCTTTTATAAATTAAAATAACAAACATAAAACTACCTTCCCCCATTACATACACAAACTATCTCTTCACATAATACTTATCTCTCTAGCTTAATTAAATCTTGCTTCTCCTAATGGAAAATACTGTTTTTTCAAAGTGAATCCTGCTTGCTTTTCCATGGTCTATAACTCAAACTTTTTTTCCCCTCCTTATAATTTTCAAACTGGAGTTCAGTTCCTAGCATCTCTGTCAGGTGGTTCATAAATACCTGTGACACCAGCTCCAGATTAGATTTCCTCTTCTGACTTCTGTACACATGCATATATGTGAGCTTGGGCACAACAATCACACAAATAAATAAAAATGAATCTTTAGCACAACACACACAAATAAATAAAAATAAATTCTTTTTTAAAAAGAACCTACAGAGTCTTTTTTTTTTTTTTTTTGGTTTTTCAAGACAGGGTTTCTCTGTATAGCTCTTGCTGTCCTAGAACTCTGTAGACCAGGCTGGCCTTGGCCTTGAACTCAGAAATCCACCTGGCTCTGCCTCCCAAGTGCTGAGATTAAAGGCATGGGCCACCACTGCCCAGCCTACAGTGTCCTTTCTTATCAACTCTTTTTTGGTTACTTTTAATTCTTACAATGAAGCTACTCCATCATCCATCCACTTTTAAAGCATTCTAGATGTTTTGTTCTTCTGTCTTTCCATACTGCTTGGCAGGCAAAAATCCCAATTTTCAAATAACTTAGCTTGTAAATTTTTATGGCAAGTATAAAATTATCAAAATCACCCAGTAATGCTACAAATCCATAGTCTCCAATTTAGCTAGTCCCTGGCACTTTCAGGCAACCCAAACTTCTCATTAGCTGGCTTTTACACTATTCCCCACCTTGTAATTAATTCTCTCTTCTTGGGTTCTCAAAACAACTTACCTGGCTTTCTTTGTATTTTACTTTTTGACTCAGTATCTTACTGATATCAGTTTATCTCATGCACTTCTTCCTATTCTCACTGATATCAACAGATATCAGTTTATCTCATGCACGTCTCCCACTCTGCTTTGTTTGTGATAGAGTCTCTGTTAGCATTCCTTCTAGGCTCCACCCCATGGTTACCTGGCAATAGTATGGTATGCCTAAAAGGGCTGTTTGCAAGCCCCCCCCCCAAAAAAAAAACCTCTCTGCCCCTTCTCTCCCTTTCCAAACTCCTTTTCTCATGCCCTAAATAACTCTATTCTATACTAAACCTATCACATGGCTGGTACCTCAGGGGGAAGGGGTGCTCAGCATGGGCCTTGCTGAGGCAGCCCTCTCACCTCACCTCTCCATACAAAACATATCCTAGTCTCTTTCTTCTTTTTATAAAACACAACAGTCTCACCATGCATGTAGCTCTGGCTGACCTGAAACTTGCATGGACCAAGCTGGCCTCGAGTTCAGAGATCTACCTGCCTCTGCCTCCAGAGTGGTACAATTAAAGATGTATGCTAGCATATTCAACTTTTACTTATCTGTTTGTTTAATGCAACTCATGTTGGCCTTAAACTCACTATGTAGCCAAGGGTGACACTGAACTCCTGATCCTCTAGCCACCACCTCCCAAACGTTGCAATCACAGATGTGCAGCACCTTGCCTAGTTTATACAGTGCTGGAGACCTAGCATGGCTCTGTGAATGCTAAGCAAGCATTTTATCAATTAAGCTACAGTCCCAACCCTCTTTTTTTTTTTTTCTTGAACCTTAAATGTCAGTGGTGGTCTTATGGGTCCTGTCTTTGAGCCTCCTCTTATACTACTCTGAGTTAGTAATCTTACTCAACATGATAGCTTCCAGTATATAGATAGTCCATACTGGGCATGAACTTAAAATACTAGTGCTTTAGCCTCTGAAGTGCTGCTAAGATCACAAATATGTACTTCTAAATAGAAAGCTTCAGTTCAGATTTCATCCTTATATTCCAGGTCTGCATTAGACTACCAAATATCTCCAACTTTATGGCCTATAGAGTTTTTAAACTTAACTTGCCAAAAAGTGAAAGCAGTCTTTTCATCTAAACCATTACCAAAACAGTTATCAAATTAATCTGCAAATTATCCTAGACATGACTTTCTTCCTCACCCTACATGGAAAATAGGTCTCTTTAGTCACCAGAGACACTGAATAAAGAAATAAAGACTTCCTTCCCTCCTCATGCCCATCCACTACAATCTTTCCCATTTTGCCCATTACAAGCTATTCTTTATGAGCATGTGTCTAGGTCAGAGGACAAATCTGGGTATCATATACTTTTTTTTTTTTTGAGATGGGGGTCTCTCAGTGGAATGGAACCCACCAAGTAGGCTAGGTTATGCTGATAGGCAAGAGAGATCTGGAGACCTGCCTGTCTCAACTTCCCAGTACTGGGATTACTAGCAAGTATTGCCACAACTAGCACTTTTTATTTGAGTTCTGGAGACAGAATTCAAGTCCTCAAGTATTCTACTTACTGAGCAACTTGCCCAAACCTACAGAATAATCTTTCTAAAATTCAAACATCATATTCTATATCAGATTGGCTTTACTATATAATATTCAAATTATTTTTAATTTATAATTATTTTCTTTGTATAAGTGTTTTGTCTGTCTGTGTGCACATGTGCCTGTCCTCAGAAGTCAGAATAGGGCATCCAATCACTTGGAATTAGTTATGAATGGCTGTGAGCTACCATGAAGGTGCTGGGAACTGAATCCATGTCCTTTGTAAGAGCAGGAAGTGATCTTAACTACTGTGCTAGTATCTATCCATCCCTAAAACACAAATTCTTTCAACACGGTATAAAGGTCCCTCATGACCAAATATACACCTTTATTTTACCCTCATCTTTTACCACTACCTTATATTCTGAACATATTCTGTTACAGACACTAACTTACTTATTTAAAACTCTCTGCATCCAGGACCATTACTGATCAAGGAAATAAACTCAACAGCCATTTGAGAAAAAACAAAACTCTTTACAGTGCTCAGGAGGCAGAGGTAGGTAGATTTCTATGAGTTTGAGGCCAGCCTGGTCTATATAGCAAGATCCAAGTCAGCCAAGCTACATAGTGATAATCTGTTCAATAGATAAGATGATAGATGAATAGAGGGATAGATATGGATGGACCAAGAAGACAAATTTACTTTACATGTCATATTGTTGTGGATATATAATCTCACCTTATATTGGGGAAGTTGAAACAAGGTCTCATAAGGTAGCTCAGACTCATCTGGAATTCACTATAACCATGCTGGGCTTGAACTTCCACAATTTCCTCCTTTAGCCCTCCCATACCCTGGGACAATAGGATTTCATGAATGAACCATCACACCCAGTTATCCATTGTCTTTAAATATCATTTAGTATTTCACTCTTGGAAACTTTTATGATATTCCCAGCCTACATTAACAGTATCCTTTATTTTTGGACCAAATAACATAGGATATGATACATTATGTTATAGCATGTACCAACTACATCATTAAATGTCTGCCTTCCTTACCAGTTTATGAGTACCTTGAAAGTGAAGGGGCTAATTCTTTCATCTCTATATGTCAAATGATATAATATAGTTTATTCAATTATTACTATGTAATAGTTTCTAAAATACTCATAAATATTCATATATCAATTTATATAGCAATGACAATGTATTTACAATGATTTAGTCTGTAAAGTACTTTCCAATACACAGTCCCACATAATTTTCAGAGATGTTTTATGTGATCATACAGATATCATCTCCATTTCATCAATGAGGTAATAGATTCAGAGATGTTAATTAGCTTCTTAAAGTGCAGAGTCATGGTTCAAACCAGGTCTAAATGATGCTCCAGTGTCACGTCTTTTTAACAACACAATGACAAATTTCATTTGACCTAAGGGGTCATCAAAAGGCTCCTCAGCTGCATACCTGTTACGCCAGCACTCAGGAGGACCAAGAATTCAAGACCAGTCTAAGCTCAGTAAGAGTCTGTCTCAAAAAATATAAAACCAAACCAAACCAAACAATAAGCTTTTCATCAGTCTAATGAAGATCTATGGAGTAGCCACATGATCTAAGCAAAGATTCAAGAAATATAATAACACTGTTCTTAAATTTTCAAAGCATTCCATAGGTCTTTAACTGTGGCTATTATGTAAATATCCCGTCCTCAAATTCTGTTTCCTTCATTGCTATTTTTGTTATGGTATCACTCAGATTAAAAAAAAAATTATGGATTTTTTTAAACTCTTTCTGCATTTTAGGCTTTATTACTTTATTTAGGCTTTATTACTTTTATATTTTTTAATTTTTTTAGATTTATTATAGATGTACGAGTGTTTTACCTGCATGTATGTAAGTGTGCTGTATGCATTCCTGGTGCCCATGGAGGTCAGAAAAGGGTATCAAGATTCCTGGAACTGGAGTTATAGATGGCTGTTAACCACAAGGTTGGTGTGGGAACTGAGTCTTCTCCAAAAGCAACAAGTAACAAGTATTCTTAACCACTGAGCCATCTCTCTAGCTATATTCTTATTTTATAAAAATAAGTGTGATCTTGAGAATGTGTATGTGCACCACGTGTGCAGCAGAAGCCCTTACAAGCCAGAAGAGGGCTTCACAATCACTGGAACTGGAGTTATAGGTGGTTGTTAAGCTATTAGATGTGGATGCAGGGAAAGGAACTCAGTTTCTTTGCAAGATAAAGACTATTAATCATTGACAATGACTCCAAGTCTTTTTGATCATTCAAATTCTTGCATTTTTTTTACATCTTCATTGCTGAATTTTCTTTTAACTGCATTGTGTCAACATTATTTCGATTCTTCTAATTTCTATTTGAAAACTTTAATTCTACTATTTATCTTCAATAAAACAAAGCACAGCTAATTTCCAGGCTCAGAATTTTAGATAGTTTTATTTTTAAGTTTTCCTTGTTTAAATAGTCTCTCCTATTTAGTTCAAGCTGAGGCAGAACTTAAGAGCACTCCTGTGTCTCCCTCACAAATGCTGGGATTAAATGTGATTATATGACTGGAAATAGTTTCTTACTGAATAAAAGGAAAAACCAGTTCTCTCCTTTCACCATGGGTTCTGAACTCAAACCTGGGCCATCAGGCTTATACAGAAACTGCTTTTTCTTCCACAGGCACTTCACTGAGTGAGATATTTTTCAGTATCCTGAATCTTAAGGTCTTTTCCAATGAAGTCTTTCCAAGACTGACCATTCTCAGTCTTTTACAAGTAATTCCAATCTCTACTTCCACTATAACTGTTCAACTAAATCTCCTTAGAGCAAATTTAGTCTTACTGTCTCTTAGACAGTGTTGTTGATCTGTTTCATTCCCCATCATTTATCCAATATGTATCTACCTCCTACATAAGCATAATTAGACACATTTTTTCTTTCCCTTAATTGATGTGGTCATCTTTCTCTTGAACTACTCTACTAACATAACTAAACCTAAATAAAGCTTCTGCCTCCTTTAATAATTTTTTACATAAAATTTCATCACTTAGGGGGCTAGAGAGATGGCTCAGTGGTTAAGAGCACTGACTGCTCTTCCAAATGAAGAGCAAATTCCAGCAAACACATGGTGGCTCATAAGCACCTGTAATGAGATCTGATGCCCTCTTCTGGGGCGTCTGAAGATGGCTACAGTGTACTTACATATAATAAATAAATCTTTTTTTTTTTTTAATTTCATCAGTTAGCTTTCAAAATGGTAACAGATCACTATTCTACTTTAAAATCATCAAAAACAGTGATTCAGAACAAGCCACATGCCTGGTTAGACACTTTACATGCACTACTCTCATTAATATTCTACAAACTCTATAAAAAAGAAAGACCGTATTAACTCTACCTTTGATGAGGAAACTAAGACTTAGAACGTTAAGACTTTGTCTGAGGTTTATTTAGTGACAGAACTAGTTTCAAAGCCTGGAAGTCTAATTCTACCTACAGCTTGCATTCTTAATCATCCATAGGCAGCCTGCTATAGCAAGCTAAAATTTCAGCTTTTTAACTTGGAACACAAAAGGTCCCTTTTCAACTTCATTTGCCATTCCTTGCCAAGCACCTTACATATTAACTGCCATACATTTCTTTCTGTCTTTTTTTTTCAAAGTCTATACCTTTCTGTTTTCTCTATTCCATTCCTACTCATCTTTTAAGGGGTACCTGTAAATATTATTCTCAGTGATGTTTTCTTTTAAATTGAGCTGGGGCAGTGGTGGCTCACATCTTTAATCCCAGCACTTGGGAGGCAGAGGCAGGCGGATTTCTGGTCTACAGAGCGAATTCTAGGACAGCCAAGCTACACAGAGAAACCCTGACGGGGGGGGGGGGGAGAAGAATTCTTTTAAATTGAGATTGTCATTTCCCTTATTCTAATAGCACTTTGTTCTAACTCATATTTATTCAGTGTCACTGCCATACTTCCCATGTTAAGACTGTATCTTACTTATCTTTTATTTAAGAGTCTCATGTATCACAGGCTGACTTCAAACTCAAATTGAACTTCTGATACTTCTGACTCAACTTCCTAAATACTGAGATGTATCACTATACCTGGTTAATGTGATACTACAAATGAAACTTGGGGCTTCCTGCATACTAGGCAAGCACACTACCAACTAAGTCACATACTCCAATTCCTAGTAAAATGCCTGGTACGAAGCACCAGGCACATGTAAAGGATCCTACCTTCTTATTTCAATCCTATCCATTCTTCAAGGCTTCCTTTCTCCTAAAAAAATGCTTATATGTACATATACATTATATATATTTATATATATAAATATATTTACATATTTATATATTATTATAAATATATTATGTATTATTATATATAAATATATAATATATAAGTATATTATATATTTATATATATAAATATATAAATATATAATATATAAGTATATTATATATTTATATATATAAATATATAATATATATTTGTGATATATATATATATATATATATATACATATCACAAAAAAGGATGTGGTGGCACACTCACTTTTAATACCAAGCACTAGGGAGGCAAAGGCAGGCCAACCTGGTCATTGAAGGCCACATTGTGAAACCCTGTCTTTTAAAAAGAGACCTGCTAGACCAGACATTACTCCATCCTTTGAACTGAGACAACTTCCTAGTTCTGCAATTACAACCACATTCATATTCAAAGAAATTTGTTAACTTTTCATGAGTACTTATCTTCCTAAGGATCAAGACTTTACTTCTTATACTGCCACTGTCTCCCTACAAGGTAAGAAGCATACAGCAGGAATTTAATAGTTAATATTTTATAACTTTTTCTGTTTGTTTGTTTGTTTGTTTGGTTGGTTTTTGTTTTGTTTTGTTTTGGTTTTGGTTTTTCGAGACAGGGTTTCTCTGTGTAGCCCTGGCTGTCCTGGAACTCGCTCGCTCTGTAGACCAGGCTGGCCTGGAACTAAGAAATCTGCCTGCCTCTGCCTCCCAAGTGCTGGGATTAAAGGTGTGTGCCACCACCGCCCAGCTAAGGTTGGTTGGTTTTTGAGACAGGGTTTCTCTGTGTAGCCCTGGTTGTCCTGGAACTCACTCTGTAGGCCAGGCTGGCCTCAAACTCAAGATCCACCTTGTCTCTGCCTCCCAAATGTTGAAATCAAGGCATGCTTTACCACTGTCCCATTACTATTTTATAACTTTCATGTCCTAAAATAAATTTTATTACAAAGCTTGATCATTTCACCTCTGAATATAAATTGACATTTTTATGATAAAATGAAGTCATATGATTGACACTAAAACATACCTCATTTAATACTTCATGGTTATTTTCAACAAATTTTTCCTTACAATTTCTGCTTATTCATTCAATAGCTCTGGCTTTCGGCTCTCTCCTGAGCAGATGTATTTTCTTCTTGACATTTTCTTTCTAAGATAACTTGCTACCATAGCCCTTTCTCTTTTCTTTTAAACACACATGTTATAGTCTCTGATACTTTGCTTTCTCTAGAACACATGGTATTAAAAATTTATCTTAGTATGGTTAAAATTTAACAGGGGTAAAAAGGAAAATCATTTTAAGGAGTTATTTTTATACATAAGTCTATAAGATACTTTGTACATGAAACTAACATTTAAACTGCTCTTAAAATATGAAATAAAAACATCTGTGAGCAACACTGAAATCAGCATGTGTATGAGTATTATGAATCATTTGCAAATCTGTGATGAAAATTAAGCAATTCTAATAAAAGTAAGGTATTGGAAATAGAGGGTAAACAAACTCTGATTTATAACCTAAATAAATATGCCTGGCCATAAAAAAAAAAAAAAAAGTCAGTCTAAAACAAAATATGCTCTTTCAGCATTTGGTTCAATCTGGAAATGCAACAGTTTATGATTAATAAAACCTAAAAAATTGGAGAGTAATGTTGAATACAAAAGAAAATTGTTGCTAGGCATGGTAGTATATGCATGTACTCCTTGCACTTGGTGAAATGAAACCATGTGATAAATTCAAGGCCACCCTCAGCTAAATAACTGACTTTGAGGCCAACCTCTTGGCTATATATGACCTAGTCTCCAACAAAAAAAAAAAAAAAAAAAAATTCAAAATGGGGACTGTGTGAAATATTTCAGCAGGTACAGACACACTTGACAATCACACCTGATATAACTTGAGTTGAATTGCTAGGACCCATATTGTAGACTAAGAAAACTGACACCCACACGAGTGCCTTAGCAATTCTGTCACACACACCCCAAACATTAAAAGCATAATAAAATTTTTCTTTAAAAACTAAATGAAAAAAAGCTTATAAATTGTGGGTGCTAAAACGGATATAATCTAAACACTACTTTCTATGAGATGAAGGTAAATGTCATGATATAATAACAGATAGTGTTATAAAACTGAATTTTTAAATTTATGTAGCAAAATATGCACGATATAGGGAGGAAAACTAACTGAAAAAAATGTGGCTAAGTAAATCTGCTGGGAGCAGAAGGAATACTCCTAAATCAGGATTCTGTACTTCAGTTACACATACATCATTACTCATGTGGCAATAAGGTACATATGCACAGTTCTTTTTCCATTTTCCACAGTAGGTTTCCATTTTCTTTTCTGTTAAGCTTATATTCTATTAAATGAATTCCACTTATTTATTTTGCATATATGTGTGTATATCTGTGTGGGGGACAGAGGACAACTTTCAAGAGGAATTTGTTCTCTTGCTTCCATCATGTGGGTCCCAGGAATTAATTAAGGTTAAGCTTGGCAGCAAGCACCTTCGCCCACTGAGCCATGTATCTTACCAACTTGTTTCCATTTTCTTAATTGAAATATATACCAAAAAGAAGAGTAACAAAAGCTTCAGGAACATTTTATTTTGTTTTGTTTGAGGATTTTTGAGACATAGTCTCACTATGTGGCCCAGGCTGATCTTGAACTGATCCTTTCTCAGCCTCCCAAATCCTGGAATTATGAACATATGCTATTGTGACTAACCATATCAGGTTAAATTTCTTAATGATTCATTTTGATTTTTAATTATGTGTATGCATATATCTCTGTGTGGGAGTATATGAAAGTGAGTGCAGTATCCCATGGAGCACAGAAGGGAGTATCAGCTCTTCTGAAACTGGAGTTAGACAGCTGTGGGCTGTTTGATATAGATGCTGAGAATGGAACTCTGGTCCTCTGGAAGAGCACTACATGGGACCAACAACCAGCCTCTCTATTAAATTTCTAAAGAAAAGAGTTTGAGCTGAGTCAGTAGCTGAACTACCAGGTTCAGAACTAAATATAACTAAGAAATCTATTATCCATGACCATGAAATAGATTTGCTACTAAACTTTTAGTAACAGGCTCATCACATTTATAAATGAAACACCTATAGTATTAAAATCTCTTAAACTTACATGTATATTTCCTAAGTGTGACTACTAGCAAAACATTCTATATTCTCTTAAAAACCTACATTTCTCTGGATTTAAAATGGTTCAGTAGTTAAGAGCCTTTATTGCCTGCTCTTCCAAAGGATCTGAGTTGGGTTTCCAACATCCATAGAGCTAAGAGCCTTCTGTAACTCCAATTACACATGATATAACATCCTCTTCTAGCTTTATGGGGCACTATACACATGTGGCAAAACATCCATACACATAAAATAAAATCAATCTAAAAAAAAAAAAATGCATGTCCATAAAATAAAGATCTTCAGAAAAGAAGTGTTGAACCTAAAATTTAAAGACAAGAAAAGTTCCAAAGAGGAAAAGACTACTTGTACTCAATACTACTGGCAATTTCCCCAATAATCTGATAAAGTTGTGTATATGCAAAGCTAGAAAAGTATCCTGGACTTATGAAACCTGAGCTTTACTTATGTGCTTAACTTAATTATCTTTTAAGACAGGGTGCATTATGTAGCTCTGGCTAGCCTGAAACTTGCTATGTAAACCAGACTGGCCTCAAAATTAACAGCAATCTTCCTGCCTCTGCCTCCAGAGTGGTGGAATTAAAGGCATGTGCCATTACACATGGAACTCAAAGTTGTCACCAAGAAGAAAATACAACTAATAGACAACATGCATTAACCATGAGCTTTATAACTGAAATTTCCCAAGCAAGCTCCTTTCCTACTAAGAAAATGGTTTTCATTTCAAAACAATAAATTGTAAATAGCTATGTATTAAACTCACTAATCTATTAGACTAAGGAATCTGCCTTATACTTGGAAACTCATTTTTCCTTCATTAAAGCAGTATGGGAAAAAGACTGCTACATAAATGACAAGGAACAAGATCCACATAAGGACAACATAAATACATGATTCGGGAATGTGACTAGTTACCTCAGCTATTATTCTCGTGAAAATTATACAGAGAAATAAGCATACAGGAAATATAGTTAAGAAAATGAAGAAGCAGGCAATGGCCTCCGTTTAAACCCCCACCTACAAAATTACAGAAATTTATAGGATCAAAGAAGCTCATAAACTTTTTAGTTCATTCTAATTTTTTTTTAATCTATCTAATGTTTATAAGTACACTGTCACCAGGCACATCAGTAGAGGCATCAGATCCCATTACAGGCAGTTGTGAGCCACCATGTGGTTGCTGGGATTTGAACTCAGGACCTCTGGAAGAGCAGTCAGTGCTCTTAACCACTGAGCCATCTCTCCAGCCCTATTTAGTTCATTCGAATGCCTAACCCAACCACATAAACCTAGGTTCAAAAATATGTCATGCTTTAAGAACCAAAAGTGCAGACCGAAAACTGAAAACACACAGGTAGGCAGTGATGGCGCACACCTTTAATCTGAGCTCTCAAGAGGCAGAGGCAGGCATATCTCTGAGTTCCAGGACAGTCTGGTCTACGACTAGGTTCCAGGGCAGCCAGGGCTACACAGAGAAGTTCTACCTCGAAAAACTAAAACACACACATACATACACACACACACACACACACAAGAAAAGGGTTTCGTGTTTTAAGGTATTTTAATGGCAAATCAAGGTCACAATTCAAAACAAAGCTAACAGTATTTAAACACTGTGCCTGTCTAAATTAGAGACACTGAATTTGAAAATTAAACTTTAACATAATCTGAATGACCAAATCTTCATTTTATGATTTCTGCTTATTGACTACACACTAAAGAAAAATAATTTCAGTTCTTACTAATATCCACAGTATTAGTGTGGTAGATGGGCTCCCTCTGAGAGCTTGGACTTTTAAGGAACTCTCAAATGCCTAATTTACTTTAAATAAATCTGTTTATCTGTATACAAACGTCCATTAACTCCTCCCTGGCTCAGAAGATTTTCACTTTTCCTTCTAAAGAATATATCGTGTGATTAGAGGCGACTTGTAAAACCCTTTCTGTTAAATGCTGACTGTTTTTTAAATAACTACCACTTCCTATACATGGGACTTTTTTGCCTCCTCTCTGTAATGCGGCTTTCTCCCCAACCCTGCAGAGGTTAAGTCTGGGTTCCTAGGTCACACCAAGATCCTTCACCCTCGTCCAGTCCCATAACGGTTTTCCCAATTTCCACGCGGGGTGGCATCCGAGGGCCGAGCGCAAACCCCCTGCGGCTGGCGCTAGCTAGGCGTTATCACTCGGGAGCAGGCGTGGGCCAGAACCCGGACGAGTCCGACGGCGTGCGGCTAAGGGAATCCGGGGCCCCTCGGTGCACCCGGGCAAGCCGGGCGTGCAGCTGTCGATGAGCCGGAAGCTCAACGCGGGCGCTGCGCCGGTAACAGGCAAAGCAGGAAAGAAAGGGGCTTACGGAGGCGGGCGGCCCTAACCCCGCGTTAGCGACACCACGCGCAGAACGCCCGCCCGGGCCTGCAGGGCAAGCGGGAGACCGAGGAGCGGCCACCGCCTCGGCCCGGCCCAGCGGGGACCCGCCCAGGGGCCACTCCCCAAGGGAGGCAGCCAGTCACTCGCCCGCCCTGCCGGGCCCGCTCCTGAGGGGACGGACTCCCTCCCGCCCTCACACCGCGCCTCACGCCAGGCCCCCAGGGCTTCGGGTACCTCTCACCTTTGACGACGCGGTCGGCCCCGAGAGGGGGCGGCGGGGGCGGGGGAGGGGGCGGCGCGGCCCGGGCCGGCTCCGGGGCGGCCATGCTGGACCTGGGGCTCGGCTAGATGCCGGGCCGGGCGGGGTTGGGGGCGGGGGCGGCGGCTACGAGAGCCAAGCGGCGGCGCCGCCGGGGAACATGGCGGACCCTCTTTCCCTTCAGAGGGGCTAAGACCGTCGTGCACCGCGCGTGCGGGGGCGGGGGCGGGACAAGCTCCAGGGACTTGGGCAAAATTACCGAAGCTACTACAGAAACGGGAGCTGTCCAAGGGATCAGGTAAAAATTCCTTACATGCAGAAAGACAAGACAGTAAAGGTTGCGGACTAGACTTAGGGGCTGTTGATAAGTGCAAGGAAAAAAGGGACATTTTTTGGCCGCTTTGGAGCCCAGGAAAGTGAAGAGATGTAATTTGATCTCAATATTTCCCACTACTAGACAAATATATGACAATTTATCTACAAAATCTGAGTGATAATAGTATGACTAAAGACAAAAATGAAAGAAGCATCGGAGACTCTAACGAGTGGCATTATCATGGAATTTTTCCTTTAATGCCAGACCTCCGGAGGCAGAGGAAGGCAGAACTCTGTGAGTTCAAGTTTAGCTAGGTCTAACCACTCACAAAGTGAGAGTGTCTCAACAAAACGGGAGGGGGCATAGGAGAATGCATGGAATTCTAATCCTTGTTTTGAGAGTTTGGAAGAATCTGAAGGGACATAAATTCAGTTGAAAAAGTCTAAGCACCACAATTTAAGAACCAAAATGAGGCAAGGAAAGTAAGGAATGACACCAAGAGATATTCAGAGAACCTGCAAGATTCACCTGGAAAGGCCATAGCCTCTCTCTTAATTCACTGGGCAAACAGATTTGAAGCCAGAGAAATGGTTCAATTGATAAAAGTGATTGCAGCCAAGGATGGTGATCTAGTTCCTTAGGATGAATCCACATGGCAGAAGGAGTCAATGGAAAGAAGGAATAGATTCCTTCTAGTCTGACCTCTACTAAAACTTGTAAATAAATAAATGTAATAGAAAAAATGGAAAGCAGAGACTAAGTAGGTAATAAATTGGAAATTAGTTCCTTATCTTTGTATATACACAGAATTTGGGTTTTGGCAACTTATAGAAACAGATCCAAGTTGACAAGCATCCATGAGATCAAGAAACAAGAACAGACTGTTCCGTTAATAACAATTAGTTTCTATAAGATGGCTCAGATGGTAAAGGCATATGCCCCCAACCCCAATGATGGAACTACAGGGCACGAAAGGTGAAAAAAGAGAACTGACTGCTACAACTTACTCTAGCCTTCATGTGTCCTCCTCATACATATGCACAGTAACTGCAATTCTTACAAAAGGTTAGAAGAGTATGTATGACACGAGCGGTGTTGAAAGGTTCAAAGGCCAACATATCTACTAAGACCCATGTGTCTATGTTATAGCATCCAAATAGGATGAAACAAAAAAGTCCTCTGTATCCTATTACTCAATAACACCTGTGCTCAGAATCTGTCTTCAATGACTAGGAAGGCAGAAGAACAACATTCTCAGCATCTGTTGTTTCTTTGTGTTCATCAGTGAGACCAAGATCTGGAATAAATAAGGAAGGAAAACCCAATGGACATTCTTTGCAAAGGGAACCTACAAAATTATATTCTTTTGTGTGTTTATGTGTTTTGCCTGCATGAATGTCTATGCACCACATGTGTTCAGTCCCCATGGAGGGCAGAAGAGTGAGTTATATTCCCTGGAACTAGAGCTACCAAATGTTGTGAACAACTATGTGGTACTGAAAACTGAACCCGGGTCCAATGAATGAACAGCCTGTTCTCTTTTAACCATTGAATCATCTATCCAACCACTACGAAATACTTTTTAAAGGAAAGAGACTTTCGGGAGTGTGTCATGGGTGAAGATAAATCTCATTATTCACAGAGCTATTCTGACTCTTAAGGGGAAAGGAAAGGGAGTGGAGCAATAGGAAGGCAGCAAGGGATAGGAGGCATATCACACGCCTGTAATGCAGAGAGGAAAGGCACCAAGACTGGTACTGTACCAGGAGTGACTCTACCAAAGTGGTTTATGTATGGAGTATGTAATGCACTGAGTGTCCCAAGCAGGAGAGGGATAGTTAACACTCTAGCAGCCATAACAAAAGGTAAAGACTCTTATTTAAGGATATGTTGACTCCAACAGAGAGTATGTATTTTTAATCTCCACTTTGGCTATTACTTTCACTTGGTCAAAGTCATTTCATAAAAATGTCGAAGCCTCCCCGCCCCAGAAGAAAAGAGCAAGGACATACACAAGTGAAGGACAAGAGACTAAATACAACTATCTTATAGATTTATTAATGAAAAATACTTTACAAAAACAGTACGCTTTGCCCTAAAATAGTTTAGCTGACTCTTGAGAGATTACAATGGTGACTGAGCAAGTGGCAGTAATGTCTCTGCTGCTGAGGACAGGAGGGTGTGTCAGTGCGCCCAGCTCCATCTGCTCAGAAGGGCAAATATTATATTGGCAGCTCCACATTCTAGGCCTAAAGTTTGAGTTACAAGGAAGGCTAACAGGCCATAATACCTGGGCAGCTGGGCTTCCCTTAAGGACGTGGTCAGAATCCTGACTATAGGGATAAATACCCCTCACCACTGATAGAAGATAGGGAAGGAAGACAGTTAGGTAATATGGGCAGGTGGATAAACAAAGAGTATAAGTTGGGAATATAGTAGGACCAGAAGATGAGGTCTCTGATGAGATGGGGGCTTAAAGAACCAGAATAAAGCAGCCCAGACTAGCCTAGAACTTGCTATGTAGCCAAGGATGAACCTGAACTTTTGATCATCCTCCTCTGTCTCCCAAGTGCTAGGGTGACGGTTGTGCACCATCAAGCCCAGTCTCACATACTTCTAAGGATAGAACCATGGGTGAGGTGCATGTTAGGAAAACACTCTACCAATTGAGCTACATCCTCAACTCTAAAGCTGGAATTTCAAATATTCCCTCTCAAAGAAACAAAACACCCTTAGGAAAAATCAATGTCTTTTCTGTTGTGGTGGTTCTGTTCTTTAAAACAAAACAACAACAACAAAAAACCCAGTCTCTTTTTACCACAGAGTCTCTGGCCTTGAAATGCTGATCCTCCAGCCTCTACCTCCCAACTGCTGGGATTACAGGCATATGATGCCTGGACTGAAATGGCCAAGTCTATGTTGAGATGAAACTAGCATACCTGGCAGGATACAAGTATCACTGTGCCACCACAGTGGTTTTCTAGAGAAAGGTGTGGCTCCAGGACAGGTGAGGGTAACCCTTACCACCTGCTGTGCTGTAAAAATCTCACCCTGTTCTGCTCTCTTCCAGCAGCATTTGATAGAACAAGCATAATTTTTCCCTCTCCTGTCCTCCTATGTCTATACTGGGAGGGATAACTGCTCTGTCTCCAGTCATCATCTGGGGGCATATCTATTCTTCGAGGACCAGGTGTTCGGGACCCCAGAACAGGACCCGAATTCCAAGCTGACCTAAGGGGTACATGAAGATTGCTAGATGGTGGGGACCCTGGGTGAACAGCAGGTGGATGGGAGGGTGAGTGGAAAAGATTCCCCCAGGACTGAGCATGAGGAACCGAAAGGCCCTGGTGTCGTTCTGGTAGTGTGGCAGTGTAGGTTAGCTGAGGCTTGCATGCTGGCGTAGTTAGGACTCTGGCCCCAATGTGCTGGTTGGTCTCTGACCCTGGTCCCCAGGAAGCATCAGTTCTGGAACGATGAGGTAGACTTCGGTAGTTCAAAGTCCTTCCTGTGTACTTGACCCCTTGGGGAGTTTCATCCCTGTCACACATAGCCAGAAACTGTTGGACACTCCTCGAAGTTCCTGAAAAGAGAAAAGAAACCCAAACGCTGAGCATCTTTAGAACATAAATCTATTTCCCAACCCTTTACTCCTCCAAAAATACATACAGAAAGAAAAAAAAGAAACCTAGGTGTTTTATATATATATATATATTTTTTTTTTAATTTTTTTATCCAGTACTGGGAATTGAACCCAGGACCTGTACATGCTAGGCAAACACTCTATCATTAAGGTATATCCTTAACCCTAACAACTCCTAAATATTATGTCAAAATCGATCTCTTCTATCTTAGGGGAAATGCAACAGTCTCCTGGATATTGCCATAACTACTTCCAGGACAATCCTTCTCTAACAAACATACTCATATACACACATGTACAAATCTATTTACAATTTCCCTTGCAAACTCATATAGCAATTACACTAAAATCTCCACTTGGCTTTTCTTTTTTTAAGATTTATATTTTATTCATGGGGGGAGGGCAGTTCGAGACAGGGTTTCTCTGTGTAGTCTTTGCTGCCCTGGAACTTACTTTGTAGACGAGGCTGGCCTCTAACTCATAGAGATCTTACTGCCTCTGCCTTCTGAGTGCTGGAATTAAAGATGTGGACCACCCTTGCCTGGATTGTTTGGCTTCTCTCTGTCTTTGTCTCTGTCTCTCTGTCTTTATCTTTGTTTCTGTCTCTCTCTGTCTCTGTCTCTCTGTCTCTGTCTCTGTCTCTCTCTCTGTCTCTGTCTCTCTCTCTCTCTGGTTTTTTGTTTTGTTTTTGTTTTTGTTTTTTGAGACAGGACTTCTCTGTGTAGCTCTGGCTGTCCTCGAACTCAGTTTGTAGACCAAGCTGGCCTCTGCCTGCCTCTGTCTCCCAGGTGCTGGGATTAAAGGCATGCACCACTTGGCTTATCTTAACATGGCACCTTGACTGCTGTTAGATGGCCTCTACTTAAATCCTTATTCAGATACTGAGATCTCTGCTTTTGTCCCTACCACACTTACCTCATACACAATATAGGAAGAAAATCGTTTTCTATACATTTCTTTCACTATGGCACTTGTGACATGATGGGCTGATAATTCTTTTTTTTTTTTTTAGTTTTTTAGTTTTTCGAGACAGGGTTTCTCTGTATAGGCCGGGCTGTCCTGGAACTCGCTCTGTAGACCAGGCTGGCCTCGAACTCAGAAATCCGCCTGCCTCTGCCTCCCAAGTGCTGGGATTAAAGGCGTGCGCCACCACTGCCCGGCCTGATAATTCTTTATTGAGGATAGAAGGGATTGCCCTGTGCACTATATAATGTTTCAAAGAATCTTTGTCCAGCATCCATTAAGTTCCAAGTAGTATGTCCTTTTTCCCATTGAGAACCAGAGACTTAAAATGTAAGTTAAACCCATAAGGATTAAAAGAAGAACATCTTCCATGGAAGTCAATGAAAGCCGGAAAGGTTCTGCCATCTTCCTGTGGACCATCTGGGTCTATGCATGTGACATGTGTTCTCAAGGTACAGTGTCTTCCCAATCTTCCATTTACTTCTGTCCTCCTACATCATCACTCAGCTGAGACATAACAACAGGGGAGAAAACTAGCTAAAAGAGATGGCACTTCAGTTTGGGGAATTCCAAAGAGTAGTTATTAACTACAGTTCATCACTTCAAAGCTTTTTCCTTCATAACTGAAACAGATTGGTTCACACTCATGAGTAAAGCAAGGTATCTAAAAAATTATTCAGTCATACTTCATGAAGATCAGTACTTGGTCTTAAAAGAGTAATTCATGTCTTTTATTCCATTCCACCTTGGGATATCCCACTTGGTCTTAAAACAGTAATTCATGTCTTTTATCCCATTCCACCTTGGGATACCCCACTTTCCCAGGAGGTATACTGATTTGACCCTGAAAAAGAATCCCATTTTAGCAGATAATATTAGTTTGGGGGTGTTACCTGGGGGTCTATAGGGCTCCCCTGCCATGCTGGGCATCAGGACATCTGGGGACAGGAACTGTGGTTGGGGAGGGTAGAGTTTAGGATCAAGGAGAAATACAGGAGGATCATGGATGACAGGGAGGGAAGAGGAGCTGGAACAATGGTGCCCGGGTTCCAAAGTCTTTTTCCTCACGTTTGATGACTCCTTATAATGAGACAAGACAAAAAAAAAAAAAACACAAAGATGAGGGTTAACATGGCAGGATGTGGTTGGATAAACACAGTGAGGCAAGCAGGAGGGAATGGAAGGAACCAGAGTTCAGCACACCTTTGCCAGAGGGGCTCACAACACTGCACACATTACCTGAGGGCCCTCCTAGGAATTCCTCTAAGACCCTCTTCTTCTACCACTTTCCTCACAACTTCTACCTTCCTAGGTCCACCATTTAGGTCTTTAGCAAATACTTTAATGCTAACTGTACAATTAAAGAGATTGAAATAGAAACTTAGAATAGGAGCTGAGAGCTGAGCATGTTGATATATGCACAGCTATAATCAACAGTGCTCAGGAGACTGAGCAGGACTGCTTCGAGTTTAAAGCTAGCTTGGCCCACATAGTAAGTTCAAAGCCAGTCTGGGCTACACAAGCAATAACATATCTCAATAAAAGAAAAAAGGGAAGAAAAGAAACTACGAGCATGAACCAAATAGGGGTTGTGGACTTATTTCAATTGTAGAGTAGGTCCTGGGTTCAATCCCCCCTCGCCCCAAGAAATAAAGGAGCCGGAGGACAGGAAAGGAGACAGGAGGAGAGGCAAGTAGGTATTTAAACAGACTAGGAGGCTGAAGAGAATCTATACTGGGCACTAGAGTACCTGCTACAGCACTGGATCCTACTCTGTCCTGCCACAGCTCTGGTCCACAGCCGCCCTCTGCAGGTCACACTCCTACTCCCAGCCCTGCTGAAGTTCTACCATGGCTCCACTCACTTTTGTGGTAAAGACCCAGAAAGATTTCATTTATATCAAAAACGTTGAAACACTCAAAATTAAATAGAGTTTTCCAAACTTCTCCTCCAAGTACCACATTTTTCTAAGTTACTTAGACATAAATATTGGTTTTTCCCTTAACTTCCTATTTCCCATTCACCATGGTCAAAGAGATATTTCTGCATATGGATTTCATATTTAAATTTACCTGAACCATTGCAGAAGCCTTAATCTGATCTTCCCATCTCCTGCTACTTGATTAATTGTATCATAAGGTCCCATTTGACAGCGTAGCTGATCTTTCCTCACTTAATCCTCTATTGTCTCTGTTCTTTATACACACTCTTTTTCTTATTATACTTATTATTTTGGAGACAGCATATTGTTATGTAACCCAGGGTGACTCAAACTTAAAATACTCCAGCCTCAGGGCTGGAAAGATGGCTCGTGGCGCTGTCGAAAAGGCTCAGTGATTAGGAGCACTGGCTGCTCTTCCAGAGGAAGAGTGTTCAATTCCCAGCACCCACATGGCAGTTCACAGCTATCTGTAACTCCAGGATCTAATTTTGTTTGTTTTTGTTTTATTTTTGTGAGACAGTGTTTCTCTGTGTAACCCTGGATGTCCTGGAACTACTGTAGACCAGGCTAGCCTCTAACTCACAGATCTATCTGCCTCAGCCTCTGGATTGCTGGGATTCAAGGTGTGCGCTGCTACCACCACTCAGCACTAAAATGGTTTAAAAACAGAACAAAACAAACAAATAAAAACCCTCCAACCTCAATCTCACAAGTATAAATATTATAGAAAAGCCTCATCTCACCTAGTCTTTCTTAATGTTTCACAAACACACCAACTCATCCTCTATCAGGCCTTTACTCCTGCCTTTCTGTTACCAGGAATATTGTGTCAGGGCCCTAAACTTCCTATCACCGGAATCTTTGATGAAATGTTAATTTCTCTCACTACCTCTTACTATCCTAACCAAATGCAGCCCTTAAAAAAAAAAACATAGGGCTGGAGAGATGGCTCAGTGGTTAAGAGCACTGACTGCTCTTCCAAAGGTCCTGAGTTCAAATCCCAGCAACCACATGGTGGCTTCACAACCATCCGTAACAAGATCTGATGCCCTCTTCTGGAGTGTCTGAAGGCAGCTACAGTGTACTTACATATAATATAATAAATAAATAAATCTTTAAAAAAAAAACATATCACCTCTTTAACTCCTTATTCCCTTGACTTACTTTATTCTTCATTATCATAATTATCGCTGTCTTGGGTTATATCATTTTTTTATTGATGATTGTCTTTCTTCCTGTAGAATACATTTAATTTCGGTATCCCTAACATCTGAAGCAATGCAAGTACTTAGCTGATAATACATATACACCAGTCTAAAGTACTTAGTAAATAATACATTAATCTGTATGCCAGTCTAGTTAGTTTCATTTAATAGGCTGCAAGCTATTCAAGGGCAGAATGTATATTCTATCATCAGCTATGTTCATAATGTTTAGGAAAGTGTCACAGAGAAAATATTTCTAGTGGAATACACTACCACATTCCCTTTGAGCTCTTGCCACCTTTTCTGTATTGTTTTAAGCCTCTTCATAAAAAAAGAACCACCGGAAATATGATGCTCTTCATAAGTATGTACTGGCCCATTTCCTATCATTTTCCCTCTTTTCAGGGGCAAGGGATCCCAATCCAATTCTCTACTTCTAACCCATATGTCTCATATCCAGACCTAACCAGCTATATTACCCAAATTTAAGTATATTTAACTCTCTCAAACATAATTACCAACCAACAAGGCATGAATAGCATTCTTGGTTCCTCTTTCCCCTGTGTGCAGGCAGGCAGACACCAATCTTGCCTTTCCTTCCTGACTCTCCAATATATTTACTTCTCTATGCTCTCTCACTCCTGTGAGACCTACAAACTCCTCTGTAATCCATGATCTGACTCCTGCTTATACTCCTTCCTATCATTGTCAATACTGCTATGGTTTCTCTTCATCAGACTTTCTAGTCTTGTCGTACCAATTATTCTCTTTTAATCTAGTGAACATGTGCTTCAGTTCCAGGTACCTGGTAGAATCATTGTTCTTTCTTCATGAACCTTTCCCTGGTATTTACCTCTTCTAGGATGGTCTCATAGCAGCTAGTATTTAATCACATTATAAAACTGTTTGTGTGCTTATGTGTCCCTGCAGTAGACTAAATGTTCCATGAAACCAGAGACTGGATCACTTATTCATTACACCATTTGAAAAGCATAACTAAATCAATAATACACTAGATACACTAGACAGAAGCCAACTCTCTTGGGAAAATATTTCAATTAAATGCATTGAAAATATGTGAGAACAAATGCTATGCCAGGAAAGCTACCTTTTCCCAAAGAAGATGAGGAGGAGGAAGAGGAGAAGGAAAAGATGAGAAGGAAGAAAAGGAAGAGGAGAAATAGGAGAAAGAAGAAAAAGGAGAAGGAAGAGGAAATTTCATTTAAGAACTTACACACAATAATCCCAAGTTCTTTTTAGGAGGAAAATTGGATGGAGATATATATATCCTTTTGAACCTTTTAATTGTACCATGTATTTATTTTAAGGGGTTTAGTGTATATAGTTAGGTGGTAGAAGGGTTGCCTAGCACGTGAGGTCGCGGTTCAGTCCTGGTACCGCAAATAAAAAGTAAGCTTGGTATAGTGGTACATGACTCTCAACCCAACACTCTGGAGGCAGAGGCTGGCAGTTCTCTGTGGAGTCCAACCTGGTCTACATAGTGAGTTCTACTAGCCAGAGTACATGAGACCCTGTAAATAATAAAAACAACAACAATAATAAATCAAACAAAATAAAACCTGTTTTTACATTTTTATCCAACTAATCTGGCAGGCAAGCAGGATGCTTTGTATTCTGACCTTTATAGTAATGAAAATTCAACTTGTTTTTAGAAAAGTATATAAAATTCTCAGAAGACTAGACTACCTATAAACTTAGCCAACAATATAGTATTTGAATTTGTTGATTGATCTCTACTCCTTGGGTGTAACAGCAACAGTAATTCCCAAAGATTGAAGGTAAAAACAGGATAGCACCATGAATTCAAGGCCAGCATGGTCTACAGAGTGAATCAGAAAACTGCCAGGGATATGTACACAGTAAAACCTTGTCTCAGAAGAAACCAAAACACAGAAATAAAGTAAAAATAAAATAGCACAGCGAGTCTCAGTCAATCAGCAGCTTTAGAGTTTCTCAAAGCTTCCATAACTCTTGTTATGGTTTGAATATAAAGTTTCCTCTCATAATGCTGACATTTTGAAAACTTGGTCAATCACTGTAGATCCAATCACTGATTGTCAGAGTGCTGACTTCACCGGAGTTCATTCATTCACATACACAGTAGAGGTCTGTACTAACTGGAGACAAATCACACAAGCTGTGCCTTTGAAAGCTATGCTGCCTCGTACCCTTCCTGCCACTGCTGCTCTGCTTCATGGTTGCCCTGGGGTAAGCAGCTCGCCTTCAAACACACAGACACACACAGCCAGATGCAATACATCAGACTTGTGGCTTTCCCCCAGCCCCTGTGCTCAGGGATATGGGAAACTGGTTACAACTCACAATTAACAAGTAAGTTCGATTGCAAACGTGGTTCGTCAGTCAGCAGGTGATAACCTCCTCTCCCTCACTCAGCTCGCATTCGAACTCTCCTCGCAGCCTCACGTTACCTGTCCTGTTGACCCAGCACCACTTCCACAAGCCTCTTTGCATGCCTTCCTTTCTAGAACACCACCTGAGTCCAGCACCTTAATACTAGACGCTGATACCTGAGAGACAGGCACTGTGCTCGGCTCATGAAGAACATGCTCCATTTCCGCTGTCGGAGTCTTTGAGAGATCAAGACCAGGGGCTGAGTGCAGTCTCCTCCCCATGCCATCTGCAGAGCCTAAGGAGGAAAACAAAAACAAGTTGAAGCTGCCTCTCCTCTAGATTCTGAGCCTGGAAGAACAAACATGGAGTTCTCTCATTAAGTAATTAATATGCATCTCTGAATTAAGTGGAGAAGCATGCTCCTTGAATCTATAAACACCAAATTTCACAATATGGATAAGTTCCCATAGATCACAAAAATCAAAACTACTGAAGACATTTCTAGGAAAGGAGCTGTAAGGACAGCCAGCTGAATATCAGCATCCGTCAACATTTCTCTTTTATGAATAAAATGAACTTTGTTTTCAGAATCAGGCCCGATATTTGTAATCTATAAAGGAAACTATCTGACAAGAGTGATCTTTTCTAACATAGTATGGTAAGAAAGGAAATGATATCTCTAGTTTGGATCAGAATTTAAATGATCATAGTTATTGTAAATCAAACCTTCCTTTGATGTAATAGGGAAATGAGTTCCAGAGTCTGATTGAGATGGTATTTTAACCAGAATTGAAACTCAAGCCTTTCAAGGTTAAGCACAGTATTTTATTAGCTTCTGATGCGCTCTCCTGCCCGCCCCCCCCCCAGCAGGTTCACTTCAGGAATCTTTAGTATGTGTAATATTCTGTTATCCCTACTTACTCCTAGATTTTCTAAATCACTTAAATTATAATCAACCATCAATACTGCTTTAAACTGGATATGTGAAGCCCCACATACCTTGAGAAAAAGTACCTGCCCTTGACCTACATTTGGTGTGTATGTATGTATGTTTGTTTGTATGCATGTATGTATGTATGTGCATATGCATGTCTGGATATGGTACTTTGATATATGTACCTCTCTTTCTTTCTCCCTCTCCTCCACTCCCCTCCTCTCTCCTTCTCCTCCTCCTCCTCCTCCTTCTTCTTCTTCTCTTTCTCTCTCTCTCTCTCACACACACACACACACACAGGTTTAATTCCCAGCACCAAGTCGTAATTCACAACCATGTATAACTCCTGTTCTAGAGAATATGACCCCCTCTTCTGCCCTCCAAAGGTACTGCACACATGTGGGGCACAGACACACATGCCGAACTGCTGTAATCATCCATTGAACATGGCACCCATGCTGAGACACACACATATATACACACACTATTTTAGAATGTTTTGTCTTTTATATTGTTTTATTATTTTAAGTGTATGCGTGTTACATCTACATATGTCTGTGTAGCACTTGCATGTAGTAGCCACAAAAGCCAAAAGAGGGCATTGAACCTCCTGGAACTGAAGGTACAGATGGTTGTGAGCTGCCACGTGGGGTTAGGAATTGAACCTGGTAGAGCAGCCAGTGCTCTTAAGTCATTAAGCCACCTTTCCAGTCCTGTATAATATCCTTTCTTAATTTTATTTTTATGAGCTTGGCGACTGAACCTAGACTCATGAATGCTAATGCTATCTATATGCTTTACAAATGATGCATACCTATAGGTCAATGTCCTTTGATCACAAACTTTTTGTTTGTTTTTGGTTTATTGGTTTTTGGCAGATAGGGTTTCTCTGTGTAGCCCTGGCTGTCCTGGAACTCACTCAGTAGACCAGGCTGGCCTCGAACTCAGAAATCCGCCTGCCTCTGCCTCACAAGTACTAGGATTAAAGGCGTGCGCCACCACGGCCTGGCGATCACAAAAACATTTTTAACTTTGATGTAGCAGTTTATATCTTTTTCCATCTAGGGCCTGTTTTCTCAGTGTCACATCTAAGAAATCATTGTCAAATCCAAGTCTTAAAGCTTTTTTTTTTCTGATTTTTATAATTTTTGCCTCTTAAATCTTTAGACTGGACAAACTCAAGTCACTTTCTAATTTGGATATGAGTGTTTTGCCTTTATGTCTATCTGTGCACCACACGTGTACCTAGTGCCTGCAAAGAACAGAAGAATGCATCAGATCCCCTGGAGCTGGAGTTACAGATGGCTGTGAGCTACCTGTGGGTGCTGGGAATTGAACCTGGGTCCTCTCAAGGAACATTCAATGATTTTAACCACTGAGCCATCTCTCAATCCACACTAAACGTGTTTTTAAGAAGAAAGAAATAATACACTGCCTAATATGTTTTAAAAGAAACAAGTACATATAAGTATAGCTTATCTCAGTCTATCAACTTGTACACCATGTTACTGCACAGAGTACTGGAGGTAATTAGAGCAGAACAACCAGCATTGTGAATCTAAACAGGGTTTTTAAACTATCATAGCATGAACGTGTAAGCAATGCATCATACAATTCTGTTATAATGACCACAATGTGACTAGGCACATTTTAATTTACAATAATAATCTTATGGAAAAACTAGAATTTTGTGAGGAAGTAAAAGTATGTGTGGAGGTGTTATGGCCACATCAAAATTGGCCTTTTGTTGATGAAGTGCCAAGTTAATCATCATGTAAACTGGTACTAGGCACCTTGGGTTAATTATAATATTCACCTTTACTCTTTTTAATACATTAAAATTTTTCTTTTCTTGCTTTTTGAAATGGAATCTTGGCTGGGCAGTGGTGGTGCATGCCTTTGATCCCAGCACTTGGGAGACAGAGGTAGGAGGATTTCTGAGTTGGAGGCCAGCCTGGTCTACAGAGTGAGTTCCAGGACAGTCAGGGCTACACAGAGAAACCCTGTCTCGAAAAACAACAACAACAAAAAATAAATAAAAAAAATTAAAAATTAAAAATTGAAATGCAGTTTTACTATGTGAGCATGGCTGACTTGAATGGCACTATGTATACCGGACTATCCTGGAACACACAAGGATCTGTCTCCCTCTACTTCCCAAGTGATGGGATTGCATACAACACCACATCTGGTCTGAAATTTTCTTAACAAAAGCTACTTTTAATGTTTTAGTTAAACATGGGTAAAATGATTTCTATGTAACTTGAAAGTACTAGAAAATTTAAAATATAGAACAAAATCAGAGGTTATATAATTCTTAAGGAACTAATATGTAAGAACTAATCAGGTCATAAAAGTCTAAACACTGGTTGATTTCATTCATATGAAATTCTCAGAACAGATGGTGTACACAGGAAACAGTTGTGTTTAGTTGGAGTAAGGGAGAGAGACAAAGGACAAGAGGCATAGGACTGCTGCTGGATCAGAGTTCTTTGGAAGGTGAGAGAAACACTTTAAAACTGGCTGTGGTAGGCAGTTAAGAGCATTGGCTGCTCTTGTAGAAGATCTGGGTTTGATTCCCAGCACCCACATGGTGGCTTATAACCATCTGTGACTCCAGTTCCAAAGGATCCCATGTCTGTCCTGGTCTGCAGGTACAAGGAATGTACATGGTATGAAACATACATGCAAGCAAAATACCCATAAAGTTAACATAAACTGGCTGTGGTAAACTAGTATATATTTGCCTTGAGTTCTAATACTCTGGGAAACTGAGGCAAGAGGATCCCCATACATTTGAGGATACCTTGAGCTACATAATGAGTTCAATATCATGGAGAGACAATCTTGAAACTGAGCCATCTCTCTAGCCTGCTTTTACCTTTATGTAGATCATGCGAGTTAAGTTCAAGTCAATAGACTTGTGCAGAAAGTGCCTTTATCTACCTCAACATCATGACACTATTATTTGTAAAACACTTAACTTGAACTTAATGTTTGCATATTTTTTCTCTCACATTAGAAGAGAGCATAGTGAGGTATATTCCAGGTTCTCATTCATTAAAATCTTTCTATATTAACCTGTCTTGTATACGTAAAGAGCACTTAGTAAATCTTATTGTAAAGTCTATACTAGAGTGTATATCAGAAATATATCTTAATATCAACTCTTGAGTCTATTTAATATCCAGAAAGCATACACAACAGTCCCTGGAAGAACCAGGGAAGGTCTTGATATTGCTACCTTGGTAAAATTGGAAAATGCCATAATGACTTGCTTTAGTGTAACTATCCTTGTAGCAGGATGAGCCTGAAGTCTGATTCTTGGATTAGTTTAACAGCTAAAACACAGAAAAAGAAGACTCTTCTCAGCCTTCCCCATATTGTGTAACTCACTCTCAAAGACCCGTGAAGCCCACCAGCCAATACTTACGTAGTCATTTCCTAACAAGGAGGGAATTGTTCTTCCAGTGATAATTCTGACCCAATTTCAATTCTGACCAAGAAAAAAAAATGTCTAGCCCTTGTCCTGAAGGTTCTATGAGGAAAGCTAGAGGTTTCATTGCCTCTTAGTAAGCTAGCGATACTGTACAGACGACCCCGTCTTTTGATCTTGTTCTCTGGCTTTCAGTTTTTACATGTCCCCACCACTGGTTATTTTTACCTGCTAGGCTAAGTGGCTGCCAGGCCACATCCTGTGACCTCCAATCAGAATAGCCAGTATGCGAAGAGGCCTGAAGACTGGCTTGGTAGAGAGACTCCAGCTCAGAGGTCTCCTGCTCTGTGTCTTGGTTCCAGTGTGGATGCAAAAGGACATGATTTCTTTCTGGGTAGGTTACAGGTGTATGGGAATTATGGGAGGAGGACTTGACTCCTGGCCCAGGGGCACTGTGTTTAACCTGAGAATCACAGAGCCTTGTGACATTTACCCAAGAATCCAAAGGCAAAGAAGTCCCCAAGTTGAAACTACTACCCAGCTCCTTGGGCCTAATATCTGTTACTTGGGGTAGCTTTCCTTGATATATATCTGACTCAGCCAACTTGGGCTGTCCTCTCCTCGAGGTTTCACCATTAGGAATTCCAGAGTCCACGGAAAGAGAAGGATGACCTGCAGGTTCTTCCCAGCAGGGCAGTCTTTCCCTGCCATCTGGAGAAGGGGGTTGTTTTACCCAGCGACTGTGTACTTTTCCTGGAGCCTGGGATAATGGAGGCATAAAGTCAGAAGGAAAAGAGCTCTTCCTTAAACCATTTGGCAAACTTTGATCCTGGGAACCTAAAACATCTCTCGTGGAAGTATTCTGAATCTTCTGGAACTGCTCTGCCAATGAGCGGACAAGTCCTTTTGTACTGGGGAACTCTGGCCTATAGGGCTCCTCACTGCCTCTGACCACGTTTGAAGTCAATGAAGTTTGGAGATTTTGGGCTTGGCGATGTTGGTTAAGATTCTGCATGGGGTCAGGAGCATGAAGCACAGGTGAAGAAGCAGCAGACGTGATGGGGAGGCAGGCACTGTAAGGGGGAGTACAGGGCTGTGCTGATGAGCTTGAAGGACCGTTTAGGCTATGTATAACTTTCTCACAAGTGGCTTCTCCTGGTGAATATGACCAAGGCATCCCCATGGATATATCAACAGGATTCTTTTTTTCTTCGAACAGCTGATCTTGAACTGTGTCTCTTCCTTCTTGTGGTGGGAATTTGCTACAACAGCTGTTGTCCTCCCTTCGGCCTTGGAGTCTATCTTCAAGAGCATCTAATGGCAGGCATTCATGTTGAGAATTCATCTCAGTTCTACCTGTTGCTTTAGGTAAATCCTGCCTGTGGAATGCAGAGTGATTGACGCTGTCCACCTCAAAAGATGTCAGAAGCTTCAAGGAAGATCTCCTAGGGGGACTGTGCTGTGAAACAGTCGGAACAGGTGGCTCTGGGATGAGTGATGAGTGTAACTCAGGGCAGGAAGCAGGTGAGTGGAAGAAAGAGGAAGTGGCCCCAAGCTCTGTGTCCTTGCAGGCTTCCAGCTGTGCCTCCTGGCTTAACAATACTTGGAGCGTGATAGGCTGTTCACTGAAACAAATGGAGAGAACCAGTCACATCATGCCTTGACTAACAAATAAATCTTCCCAAAAACCTATTCATTCCATTCCACTTCTAGCTATTCACAGATATGATGAACAGAAGAAAGACAAACACAAACAAAGCCAATAGTTTACAGGTTCACAAAAGAAAAGAAAGTATCACCAAATTGGACATGTGTTATTAAGTCCAGTGTTTGCTAATATTCTTTACTACCTGCAAAGTCTCATTCCAATCACATTCTACTTGCAAATTAAAAAAGATAAATATTGCCAGGTAGTGGTGGCACACTCATTTAGTCCCAGCACTCAGGAGGCAGAGGCAGGTAGATCTGTAAGTTCGAGGCCAGCCTGGTCTACAGAACAAGTTCCAAGATAGCCAGTGCCACACAGAGAAACCCTGTCTCAAAAAACAAACAAACAAACAAACAAAAGATAAAAATTGCTTCTTCCACAGAAAGGAAAGTCTAAAAGTTACTCCCACTATACAACAAAAGTCCCAGATGCTGTACAAGGAGAGAAGTGCTACCCTAGGGTCCTATGGGGTAGTTCAGTCAACAAAACGAAGAAGACGTTACTGCAGAACACAAGGTGATTTGGATTCCTGGGGCACACAGACATCAACTATCATTCCATTCTTCACTCAAATGTCTCCTCACAGTGATAGAACAGGGCTCTCTCAACACTAAGGAGAGGAATCAGGACATAATGCAGTTAGTTAATTCCCACTGATTTATATTTATGATAAGAAAATGTACCCTTAGAGGAAACTTCAACCTTCCAACTTTAGAGTTTCAGATAAGGATTAAAAAAACTGAAAATCCATAATTGGGGTGCTTTAAACCCCAACTGTTTTAAGCATAGGCACAATAATGAAATAAGTTTGGACCCTGAAGTATCTCAGGCTTCAGATTTCAGGGCTAAGTGTGTTCAACCCGTCTATATGAGTGTTCCAAAATCCAAAGACAAAAAAATGAAATCTGAGCTGGGTATGGCAGTGCAAACCTCTAATCCCAGCATTTAGGAACCAATGGCAGGAAGACTGTACTAAGTTTGAGGCCCACAGAGTCTACCTAGCAAGTCCCAGGCCAGCTAAGTGATCCTATCTCAAAAAATAAAGAGAAAAAGACAGAGGGAAAGAAATGGAAGGGAGGAAGGGAAGGGGGAAGACAGAAAGTCAGAGACAGAGAAGCAGAAAGACAGACACAGAAAGGCAGAGACAGATGGATAAGAGAGAGATAGAAAGACAGAGGCAGACAGGCAGGCAGGCAGACAGACAGACAGCACTTACTTCTGGTCTCAAGACATTTTAGATAAGGAATACTCAAACTGTATATCACAGATGTTTGTGGGGTTAGCTATCCAGTCACTCTTGTAACATGAATGTTATACTTTAATCAAAACCTGGCCTAGCGATATAGTTCCAGTTGGTAGAGTGCAGGCCCAACATGCAGGATGCCTTGGGTTCAACCCACAGGTCTGAATAAACCTGAGTAGTATTAAACAGGTCTGTAATACTAGCACTCCAGAGGCAAAAAAGAACGATCAGGAGTTCAAGGTATTCAAGAACCTAGTTAGCCTAGGCTATAAGAGACTCTTTCTTGAAGATAGAAAAAAAGAGAAAGGAGGAAGGGAGGGAGGGAGGGAGGAAGGGATGCAACACTGGCAGTATACGGATCTGTATCTGAATTCTATACTTCTACCACTTATTAGCTAAGTAACTATCCTCTCTGCAAGTTCCCTTATTTTGAAAGTATGCTAAATAACAGCTACTATAACATCAGGTAATCGTAATAAATAAAACAGAAAGTGCTTGGCTCTGACCTGAACCCAGGCAAACGTTAAAAAATTTTAACAAACATAATGGAGCTAATAGTTAAAAGACCAACAACCGAGGCAGAGAATGTGTAGCTTACTAGTACAACGCTTGCCTAGTAGTACAGTATGTGCAAGTTACTGGGTTTTATTCCCAGCAAAACATACACACACACACATACACACACATGCACGCACTCACACACACACACACACACACACACACATACAAAGTTATCTACTTTTATTATATTTATACCCCCTAAAATGTGGGAACTATCCCAGTACCTCTTGGAACTTTCTCCTTGTCCTGACCTTAGAGAAGCAAACAAAGAAAACCTTTGTGTCTCTTCCCTATGGTTTAATCAAAGCAAGAAAAACCGGTTATTTTCTCCATGAGGATGGGAAACATTGAAATTCCAAATTAAATGGTTACTACAACAACATGAAAGGTACAATCAGATTCCATGTATAAGAACATAATAAATACAACTATAATAATCATGTTGCTACACAAATCCAGAAAATTTGGATAGCTTGTTATTTTGTACTTTTTTTTTTGCATCTTTCTAGGAATTATTAGGAAAAGGACCATCTGTACAATGAGCTTTTGTGTGTCTGACCTTAGAGAAGAAAACCTTAGTCGTATATTTTTCTCTTTTCCCTGGTAGTGAAGAAGACAAGAGTTCTTGCTACAGAATACCCATGGTCACTGCCTCCCCTGATGTCCATAAGCTAATGTGGTTCTCAAGCACTACCTTGTTGGCTGAGGGAGGGTGCCCCCCTGTGATGGGAGAGAGGCTGAGGGCTGCACCGGCTGCTGCGATGACGATTGTTGCTGCATGCGATCCTGAAGGCTTCGTGCTTTTCGAATACTGATTTGCAACTTCTTATCGACTAGGGCTCTGCTGTGCGTGCTAGAGCTGGCATCATGCAGGGTAAGTCTTAGTTTAGCTAAAATGCAAAAGAAAATATAGCAGAAACAACACAAAATACAAACAAAAATAAAAGAACAAAAACTAAACTAAAACCAAGCAAAGATAGGCGGTAAAACAAAGTCCGCAGCAGGAATGCAAGGCATGGACTGTGCATGCGCTGTCAAGGACGCAGAACCAGCTCTGGCTCTAGGAAACATTCATGAAAGCCACGGAGGCCAAACAAGTTAATTAAACAAACAAAACACTAAAGAAAATAAAACAAACTTAAAAGGAGCAGGAGCAGGAAGATGAACTAGCCCATGGAGGCTGCCGCTGACCTGTTTGACTCTGCTCTCCACACTCTGCTCCCAGCTCCCCCTTTCTAATGGCCAATGGCAAAAAATAAGGTCCAAACCTGTACCTGTCTTTACAGAGCACAGCTTCATGAAGTCATATTTAAGAGTCAGTTACCAATTCTTAGCTGAGCCCCTTGCTGTTACAGTATGGTACTGCATACCAGAAAGGCAGGGGAGGAACAAAACGAATAGAGAATTACAATGAAAAGTTGCTACCTAGGGAGTCAGAGCCAGTCTCTTCAGTTTGCCTACTCATCAGTCAGTCACTAGAGAGAGAGTAGGCTAACCTCAAATCTGAAGTCTAACTTTATTTGGATTAGAATCCATCTGTGGTTTCCTGTTGAGGTTGTTCCAGTAAATGTCCACAGACCACAGTGATACCACCAGGTACATTTTGAAATCTGAAGGGGAAAGATAGCTAATTGGCCTCCCCTCAGGAACACAAGAGCCATTAGAAACTGTCCCTATGCCATCTGCGTGCCACACTGGTACCAGCTGTGGAGTTAGTCGGGAAGCGCCATAGCCATAGCAGTAGTTACTTACAGAGAGCTTCGTTACAGAGAGCCAGAGCTGCAGCACAGTCTCCCTTTTGTTCCAGATGCAGCGACTCTTCAAATATTGAATTTGCCTCTTGCAAGGACCTTTCAAAGCCGTCACTCCTCCCTGAAAGGGCCAGCACTTTCATTTTTATTATAGTTAATTCCAACTTCTCCTATGTACTGTTTCTTCACTTTGGGACTCACAGATCCTTGTTATCATCTACCTGTCCATTGCTATTAAGAAGTCTTTAGAACAACTAAGGCATCCATTTTTGCCTTAACTGAGACCTAGCCAAGGCCAGGAAAAGGAAGGGGGAGGGGCACCATATGAATGCCATACTACTATCCTAACTCCAATACCTCCTCTCAAGGAAAGAACAAAGTGTTGTCCATAGTAGCAACAAGAGTCTCATGCCTAGAACTGAACTGCCTCCACAAAATAACAGGACATACCTTGTCAACAGTCAGACACCCCAGACTTACTGCTGTAACCACAAGCATGGCTTACTATTCTGTGGAACATCACCCATGCCACTTCTTATATAGTTTCAATTCCCTCTTCACCGCTCTACTGTGACAGTACACTTCTTGGGCTTGAGGTGGTCTACAGTTTCTACTTCAAGAACTCTACTAAAGCATTGAACTGCATTTGTTACATGAACTAACCTTTCTTTAGAAATGAAAAGTTTTTTACTTTTATCATGCCTCATTCATCAAAAGTATCCATCTCTAAAAAGCTACCTCTCATATAACAACATACAGTATTTCTCCCTACTTCCAAAGGACATATGGGTCATAGGAGATACAAAAGAGGAGTCTAAGAACAGTGACAGATGAAAGGACTAAGACACTTTGTGAAGGACCATCAGATATCCTTACCTTCTAATCACCTCTAACCATAAAATGGTAGGAAGTTATGTTACTTCACCTGCAATTGGAATTGACATTGAGCCTTCACATGGTCACAGGGGCTGGAAGAATGAAATGTCAAGCCAGGTATGATGGCACATGCCTGTTATCCCCAGTACTTTAGAGGTGGAGAGGCAGGAGGATCCCTGATCTATATAGCAAGTTAGAAGCCAAATATTTCATGGTTAGATAATGAGATTGTATCTCAAAAACTCAAAATGACAGAAAAGAAACAAAATGAACTGAACTGGGATCAAAAGTCTGAGTCATTTTTCTTCATCACACCACCCTTGCCCTATCCTCACCTCACCTGCAGATGGACATGGTAAGAAAGGCTCTGTCAGAACGGTAATGAGTCCAATACCTACAGCAGTGAGCTTTTAGAAAGCAAAGACAGTGGAAAGTAGGTTGGTTCTGAAGTACTTGGCAGTCAATTTCTATCCCATCTCTACATCACTGATATCCCCCGGCCCTGGACCCAAAGTGCTTTCATTATGATTGTAATCATCTGAGTCTAAACACCTTTACAATTAGAGGTGGCAGCTTGAGGGAAAAGAAGGACCAGGCAAGGAGGTACACACATGTAATCCCAGCACTTCTGAGGCCAGGCATAGAAAAGTTCTCAGCTTTACAAAGATCTAGTTACTGAATCAGTATAGCAGATTTAAATCTTTATCATCTAGAATCTCAGCACTCCAGGCTACAACAGAGCTTATCAAAAACTGATAATGAAACACAATGAGCAGGATTCCCATTCAACTCTAATGCATGGTGTAACTAAGAGAGGAAGGAAAAGTCAAGGTCAAAGATGACAAGATCCCTCTTTTGGTAGAAATTTAACTTTTAACTAAGGAATGGTGGCACATGCCGGTCATCTCAGCACTTGGGAGGAGAATTGACACACACGTGAGGACAACCTGATCTACAAAGAGAGCTCTGGGTCAGCCAAGGCTCATGAGTGATGAAACCTGGTCTCAAAAAATATGGGGTGGGGGTGGGGTAAAAAGGATGAGGAGAAAGCTGAGGTGATAAAGCATTTGTCTTGCAAGCATGAGGACCTGTGTTTCATTCCCAAAACACACTGAATAAAGTCAGGTAGGAGTGTCCATTTGTAATCCCAGCACTAGGGAGGCAGAGACAAGTAGGTCCTTGAGGTTCACTAGCCAACCAGACTGGCCTACTCAGTTAGCTTCCAGAATAAAGAAGACATCCCAGGGCATGAAGAAAAAAAGGTAGACAACATCTAAGGTTGTCCTCTGGCTTCCACATGCACTCGAACATACGTGTGCACCTGTACACATACAAACATACAAACACAGAACAATATAAAATTGAAACATCAAACTGTTAAGACTTGAGTTCAAAATGAAAAATCGATTACTGAATATAGAAACAACTAAGAGGAATTGAAATTTTAAAGCCCTTTTCTTTTTGTTTTGTTTGGTTTGGTTTGGTTTGGTTTGGAGACAGGGTTCCTCTTCACTGGCTGTCCTGGAACTAGTTCTGTAGACCAGACTAGCCTTGAACTCAGAGATCTTGCCCTGTCTTGCCTCCTATGTGCTGGAACCAAAGGTGTGTGCCACCACACCAAGCTTTAAAACCCATTTTGAAACAAGCACAACAAATAACATGAGAAATAGAAGACAAAAATTGTCCTGAAATGAAAGAAAGTAGCGGGCAGGTGACTGGCTCAGCCATAGAAAGCCTGTCAAGTATGAGGCCCTGAGTTCAATCTCCAATATCACCAAAAAAAAAAAAAGAAAAGACCACAGTAAGGTTAGACGAAAAACTCTCCTCAATTGAGACTACTTAGTCCAAAAAAAGCCACTTTAAGTGTGGAAAGAGCTGAGAAAAAACAGCCAGTCCAAGGGCACAAAATCCTAGACTTCATGCGGTTTGGTCAGCAGATTCTGAGTAATAAGAGCGATAAATTCATTTTAGAGAGAGAAAAACATGGGTAAATGTTTCAAAGCCTATATAAAGAAGATTACCTCAAGCTGTTAAACTCCTATTTTGAAGACTAGTCTCTTGGCAGTAGTAACAATCTAAAACTAATTTGTTTGTTTGGTTGCTTGCTTGCTTAGTTGGAGTAAGTAACCAATATGAGGCAGTTGGGGAAGTTTAAGTCTATATTATCTAAGACGTATTTAGGAATGAGCTGTCATATGGATGGGTGTGGTGGTAGAAAGGTGCCATCCCAGTTACTTAGGAGGCTAAAGCAGGAAGATAGGAGTACAAGGCCTGCCTGGGCAACAAAGGGAGAACCCCATTTGAAAAACAACCCCATCCCTAAAACCAAAAATGAAAACAAAACTAGCAAATTCCGGCTAGGAATACAGCTCAGACAGACAGCCCATTTGGCATATGCATGACCACCAGCTCAGTCTCCAGCACTACATTAAGAGATGACCACACTTTGGTGCTCTCGCAGCTAAGACTTGTTTTACTTACATATTTTCTAGATGTTATGGAAACATTTTCCCTGAATAATGCAATAATGTACTGTCTCTAACCTTAAACTTTAAAAAAAAATTTTATGTGTATTACAGGTATTTTGCTTATGTGTGTGTGTGTGTGTGTGTGTGTGTGTGTGTCTGTGTGTATGTGTGTGTGTGTCTGTGTGTCTGTGTATGTCTGTGTCTGTGTGTCTGTGTGTGTCTGTGTACCTCATGGGTTTTCAGTGCCTGTGGAGGCCAGAAGAGGACATCGGATGCCCTGGCACTGGAGTTGCAGATGGTTGTGAGCCACCATGTGGGTGCTGGGAATCAAACCCAGGTACTCTAGAAGATCAGTGAGTGCTCTAAACCACTAAGACATCTCTCTAGCCACTAACCTTAGTGAAAGTTCCTAGAAATAGTGCTATCAATATGTTTCTCAATTCAAAACTTAGCTCTCATTACAGTAGCTGAACTGAGATAAAATCAAATATTGCTAAACAGTAGATAAGAAATTTGCAAGTGTGGATCTTATGTTTTGCCTTTTCTCTCTGTCCCCATTACCTATAGTCTAATTCTCACAATTACCCTGATTCTGCAGTTCATCCAAGTCCATGTATCGGCTGGGATGGGGATTAAACCCTTTAGCAGCCTCTAATTCCTTCTCCCGTTTCTTTCGAAGTTCCTGTTCCTGGGCCCGCCTGGCCACTTCTTCCTGCAGTTCATCCAACTCACTTTTACAGGTGATCTCTCCATCTGAGATAGAAGCAAAGAAGATAAATTATAACACTTCCAGAATCAAGGTGAATTATCTGTTAACCTTATGATCACTATGCCATTTTTCCTTTGGAACTCTTGCTTTCTGGTTTTGGATATTTTTTCTTTATTAGATTCAGAGAGAGAGAGAAACACAGGCCATGAATAATGATGATGTTAACAACATGTATATTTTCAATATTTCATGAATGGTAAGAGTGTAACTAATATTTCTTAGGCATTTTTAATATACTAAGAACAATTTTAAAAGCATTTTTATATATATCACTTCATTTATTTCTCTCAACTGATAAGGTAAAAGGGACATGGAAAAGAAAACTGAGACACAGAAAGGTAACACAAATGGCAAATGGTGGAGTTGACCTCAAGTCAAGCAGGTAAATCAGCTGGGGCTATTGGCACAGGCCGTGATCCCAGCTACTCCAGATGGTGGTGGAAGAGGGTAAAAAGCCCAAGGCCTACATGGTTTATACAATAAATTCAAAGCCAGACCAGACCACTTCGTGAGACCTTGGCTCAGAAAGTATCTGGACAAGGTACTAATAGCTGTGATGCCAGCACTGGGGAAGCTAAAACAAAGGAACTGCCATCAGTTCAACACCTGCCTGAGCTATAATATTCAGTTTCAAGTCAGTACAGGTTAAAAAGACAACCTGTCTCAGAAACCAAAACAACAGCAAAAAGATGCTGGGATATAGCTCAGTGACAGAGCACTTGCCTAACATATATGACCCCCAAACTCCTGGGTTCAATACCTGGTACTAAAAAAAAAAAAAAAAAAAACAACCTTCATCATTTTTCTCTCTCTCGCAATTTCTACCATCTTTTTAAATCAGTTTGTAAAATATCCATAGTGAAAACTTTTAAGAGTTCATTGATGAATCTAAATAGATTGAGAATGATATATATGATAAATCAAGTAAAAGTGTGAGGGACAGAACAGTATGCATAGCGTGATTTCAATTTTCATAGTTTTATATATATGGTGTTAACACTGGCTCATTCAGTTTCAGGAGGTAAAAGACAGTTATTGGATTGTTGGAGCAAATTTATTTCTATAGCTGGGTTTCTTTATCTTTTGGTTTAGTGGGGGGGCGGGTGTGCACAAGCACATGAGGACATACACACACACTTCCTCACGTGTGAATACATATACATACGTGACTAAAGAACTATTGTCATCATTTTGCTAAGTATCTTTTGCCTGCTGAGAAATCCTACTAAAAGATTCTCTTTTCTGGCCAGTTGATCTAGAAATGAGGACTAACAGGGCAAACAATGGCACTCTATTTTTTTTTTTTTTTTTTTTTTTTTGGTTTTTCGAGGCAGGGTTTCTCTGTGTAGCCCTGGCTGTCCTGGAACTCACTCTGTAGACCAGGCTGGCCTCGAACTCAGAAATCCGCCTGCCTCTGCCTCCCAAGTGCTGGGATTAAAGGCATGCGCCATCACCACCTGGGCACTCTATTTTTATCATCCTGAAAAGATACCACCTTTCTGAAGAGATTAGAAGGGGTAGTCAGTTCATCCACATTCACCAGGTTCTTAAAGTGATGTAACTCTACATAAAATAAATTAAATGGGCCTTTGAGTGTATAATTTCATCAGGAAGCAGGATTATTTTCTGCTAGTCCTTCACTTTAAGTTAACCAATATTTCAAATGTACCTGCTTCTATACATTTCTCTGCCTAGCAAGTGTCAGTACACAACACCTAAGCAAGTTCATGCCTTCAGATATATATGTATATGTATATGTGTATATATACATATGTATATATGTATATGTATATATTCACTTTACAACCCATTATCAATCCTTCCTCTCCTCCCAATACTTCCTCACGCAAGTCCTCCCTGCATTCTACCTTCCCCTTCTCAAAAGTACCCCCCACTAACACAACACCCCCCACTACACCCCACACATCAAGTCACTGTGGGACAGAGGCACATCTTAGGGATAGAAGGAGGAGAGGATTACCAGCTAGCTCAAAGACCCAGAAGATACCTTCAACAAAATCGTAGAAGAAAATTTCCCTAACCTAAAGAAAGAGATGCCTATAAAGGTACAAGAAGCTTACAGAACACCAAAAAGATTAGATTAGAAATGAAAATCTCCCTGCCTCATAATAATCAAAACAAAAATATACAGAACAAAGAATTATTAAAGCAGCAAGGGAAAAAGGTCAAGTAGCATATAAAGGCAGACCCATCAGAATTATATCTGATTTCTCATCTGAGACTCTGAAAGCTAGAAGTGCAGAGGTCTTAAAGACCCTAAGAGACCACAGATATCAGTCCAGACTACTATACAAAACTCTCAATCTCCACAGACAGAGAAACCAAGTTCACGCCTTCTTATTACTGTTCTTGCATACTCCTTTCCACCTAACTCTCAGGACCATTCAGTAACTATCAATCAACTGGTAAATGAAACTATGACGCAGAGACAAGGGAGGGTAAACTTGAATTGCTAATTTATAATTTTGCCCACATGTCTCTGTTGTATCACAGTTCACAACACAAATCACTGAGGAATTCATTTCTCAAGAGGTTGCCTGTAAGAAGGAAAGCCCTAGGACTTATTCTTCTAAAGAATGGAACCATTTTTACCATCATGCACTGTGTTTCTGTTCCTCCTCATTTCCACAAAATTCTTTCCAATGTTAAAATATCCAGGCAAGCCATGGAAAACAAAAACTAGAGAAACTGAGAGGAAGAAGCTGAACAGCTTCCACACTTACACCTAGGGTAGGTATGCTTGGATGGGTGTGTGTACTCACTGGGAGGTGTGAGTCAAACTTGACTACTATCCTTAGTACATTCACTTTGCTTTTTGAGACATGTTCTCTCAGTGACCTGGGGCTTGCTGATTCAGCTTTGGCTGGCTAACTACCCAGTGAGCCCCATGAATATATGCCTCCCAGCATGCTGGGAATTGAACTCAGGTCTTCATGGTGTTTAACAAGCACTAACTGAGCTAGCTCTGTAGCATACACATTACATTTTGATGGAATTCTCAAACAACTGTCTACTAGTTGAAGTATGATCAATAAAGTTAATTCCCAAATAGAACTGGTTGTCAAATCCAGTTCCCAATTCCTGTTTACCTGAGAGAGGTTGAGTCTTTGTCCAGCCGCTCATGGGTGCTGTAGAGTCTACCTCTAGGATACTACTGCTGTGAGACTTTGGAATATGACGCCAAGAAGGGATAAACCCAACAGGTCTCTTTGTGCTTTGATCCCTTCAAAAGAGAATCCAAAGTATAAAAAGTTTCAAACAGTGGCTTTTAATAACATTCCTGAGGCTAAAATTCAAAACAGAAAGCAAACATCATAAAAGCTTGGGAAGCAAGGGTCAGGGATCAAAACCATAATGCAGCTACTCCTGAGGCTGAGGCAGGAAAATAAGACTAGGAATGCCAGGCTTAAGCAACAAGAATTCCTCTCAGATTGAGAATGGGGAAAGACTAGCTTCTGTACTATATGTTGTATTGATTGGTAAATTCTCTATTTGTGCTTGTTAAAGACTCTGGGGAGGAATATGATGGAGAATGTCTTTAATCCCAGCATGCAGGTGGATCTCTGTGAGTTCAAGGCCAGACTGGTCTATAAAGTGAGTTCCAGGCCAAATAAGACTATACAGAGAAAATCTGTGTCAAAAAAGAAAAGGAAAAGGAGAGGAGGGGAGGGAAGGGGAGGGAGGAAGGGAGAGGGGAGGGGAGGGAACACTGTGAGGGTAAGGAGGCCCTGGCTGGTCTCCTTGAAATTCCCTGACCTAGGCAGACAGGTTCACTAACTCTATAGCAAACAGAAAAATAGTAAGCTGCTAAGAGAGTTAAAAACATTGTGTCCTTGGACTGGTAAGATGGCTCAGCAGGAACAAGGTGCTTCTGCATGGCCTGGTGACCTGTGATCAAACCAAGGAACTCAAGTGGTGGGAGAAAACTGACTTTCATAAGTTCTCCTCTGACCTCCCCAACCCCCCCCCCAAAAAAACATAAAATGTTTAAAAAATAATTTAACTAAAACCAACAAACCAAAATAAAATACTGTATCCTTAAGAACAGCTAGTAAGCAGCAGACTGTCTCCAACTAAGGGTATTATTGTGTATACCACAATGTACAAATGCCTACAAAGGAATAGGAACAGAAAGGTCATCCACAAAGGACAGAAGGGGACCCTCTACCTGGACTCTCTCGGTGGGAGCTACAGCCACCTTCTGCTGGAGGACTGGAAGCCCCAGTTTGATGGAGTTATTTATTTGCTATCATTTGCTCTTTCACTTGGAAGCCTCAGCCAAGGAATACTCTGTTCTGCTCAGGGTTCTCAATCAGGAGCTCACACTGGCTGCTTCAAGAGGCCTCCCCTGTCAATCTCTGCTGAATGTCTGTGAGATTCAGATTGATGATGGTACCTTTTGCTTGTGTTCTTAACTGAGGTACTCCAGTCATCTCTGAATGTTTTAATACATAAGATTTTATTATATCTTATTGCATATTTGCTGCCCACTGTTCATTCTTTTATCTTTTGCTTGCTTACTTAATAAACTCACTCATTCTGCTATAGCTACTGTTTTAAATCTTATTTCCTTGACATCTTGTGCATCTAATAGTACTGTGGGTCTAGTAAACACTCAAAATCTATGACATGAATTGATGAACATATTCTCATGTGTATTATCTTCCTCTTTGTTACTGAAGTCTTTTATTTTGAAGAAAAAGACTGGGAATCTTACCATGCCAGATAAGTACTCTACCCGCTGAGCTATATTCAAGCTCAACGTATTAAACCTTTGTAACATTTTCTCTTGTATAAAACCGAACAAGGTCCAGTAGGCAGGCAAGAACAGTGCAGAAGAATAAGTAGATGCCAACACCCTGGCAGAAGATATAATGACTCTTTTCAAAACAGCTAGAAGGCTACTGCTTCCACAGCGACTCAATAAAAACAGTGCACTGGGAGGAAAATGCTGCCTTTAAGCAGGGCATAATGAACTATACCACACTGCCATCATTACCTTGTAAGATCAATGGTTTCATATATCTGTTTCTCAGAAACCCAAAACCAAGACAGAAAAAGTTACAGGTTAGATGTCTTCTCTGGTTTTAATTCACTAACTCATTCTTTTATTGAAAAATATTTTCTAAACAGTTACTTTTTTATTTATGTGTATGTGTGTGCTACCTAACCTGGGTTCTGAGATCCAAATTTGAGTCCTTTACAAAAGCAACAAGTGCTTTTAACTGCTAAGTAATCTCTTTCAGCCGCTCCTAAACTATTTTTAAAATAAAAATGTAATATTGTAAATAGTCACGATGTGTATGGTAGGGCACCCCTGACATCTCAGCACTCTGGAAACGAGGCAAAGAGTCAGCTTAAGTTTAAGGTCAATTTGGGCTACAAAATGAATTCAAGACCACCCCTGTAAGTATTCTCTGTACTACTCCAATTTTATTATGCTGTGTTTAAGTATGTACTAAACAACGATACTGCACAGCTAATGCTTGAAAGAAAACCACTGCCTTTACTACTGCTCCCAACAGAGGGCGCTGCTGCTGTAGGAAAGCTGGGAGAATAGGGTCAGTGCTACAACCTATCTCTTCACTTGCCTACCCGTGGCTGAAAGCTCCAAGCTCACGTTGCTTCAAAGAATGATTGTTATTAAAAGGCCAGACAATACCTGTAGACATTCACGCTCTCAGGTGGGGCAGCATCCAAACTGACAGGGCTGCTGCTGTTCCTCTCGCTGCTCTCGTAGCCAGATTCCATCCTCTGGATTAGGCGAGGATGCTGCTCTAAAAGATGAGCACCTGGCCGGGCTGCTCCCCAGAGTTTATGCTGTGAGCTTGGTCCACCATCTTTAATGTCGTTAGCAGTTGGCTTGCTTACTTCATCTGGTGTAAATTCTTTAGCTACCCCAATCAAAGGACAGGTGTAGAAAATAAGGTAGATTTAGTGTTTGCCTAAATTAAAATGTAACTAAACCCTCCCTCTAGACAATATTCATTGGAGTCGTATCTTCAAAAAACATGACATCAGAGTAAAAATGTTCCTTGTCAGCTATACTAAAAAACACAGGATTTTTAAACACATAAATCAATTGTATTTGAAAGCCCACTTGTTCCCTTATTCTCTGCTCACCTGCATCTTCAGGAAAAGTCCTAAGCTGGGTGTAGCCACAATGCTTCCTTTTCTCCTTACTAAAAATGCTGTCAATATTTAGAGATTCCCGTTTGGGTCTCCATGTTGGGCGGTACTTGCTGGAAGAACTGGATTTTGCCTCACTACTGGTACTCTCCGTTTCCCAGCCCCGAGAATGTAAAGGGAAGTTCCTTGGTGGTATCTTGTCTGGCTGGTCTCCTGCCCTGCCTATACAGGGAGACCCTGCACTGGTCTGAGAAGCCAAGGAAGGCCTGCTGTGGATCATATTGCTGACTGTCTCTTTGAAATCCTTTAGCCTGCTGGTGCTGCTGGATTTAGAGGCATTCCTGGGAGCCTGCTTCTCCTTCAGTGTTTCTCCTAAAAATCAGAGAGAATAAAAGAAATGAAGACGTTTAAAATAATCACAAATGTTCTCATCCTAGACAAAGTAAGGAGAATCCGTTTGGCAAGAAGAACAGAAGTTTGATGGAGGGAACAGGAGTGCAGACGGCTTGCCTTCACTGTGGTACCCTGAGGCCTGTGGCTCATCGCCTTTCCTCCGCACGCGGCCAGAGCTTCTCCTGCGCTCTACCAGGGACCCTTTCTTTGATGTATGTTTCTGATTACATTCACTATCAGTCAGGTGTCCTGAAAGAACAAGGAAATGGGAGTAAGCTGCTTTCTGCAACTAACCCTGACCCTCCTGAGAATCCAGTCTCCCTTTGGGACTTATAATAGTGCCAAAAACTTATTATATACATGGATCAGAAAATATAGGGGTCAGAACCATCTGACCTAAGTGTAAGACTCCCAGAGAGTTAGTGGAGCCTTCCAAATCTATAATACATCCTGAACAATTATCAGTCTCAAGCCACACTCATCATATTTCACACTTGACCTAATAACTAAAGCTGCTGATTCTTAACTTCTCTTTGTTCCACTGTTGCTGAGGAACCAAACCCTTGCAAGAACAAGTAGGCACTAAGCTCCATCTCCAGAGCTTGGTAATTTTTAAAGGCAAAAGAAACAATTTTTAAAAATTAATCTAAAAATGTCATAAACCCATACTTTTTATTCTTTCTTCCTTTTTTAAAATCTGAGGTAGGTAAGTTTTATTTTATTGAGGCAGAATTTTGTTAGGGTCTTGTTTTTTATTTTATACTGTCCAAGCTGGCCCCAACTCACAGTAATTCTCCTGCCTCAGTCTCTTTCTTGAGTACCGAGATTACAGGTATGCATTACAACTACCTCTCACTCTCATGAACTGAAAACAGAATTTGTGCTACTTATTTGGCAACAGTTCTCACTATGATGACAGCTTTAGGACACAGTTCTAAATCCACTTTAAATGTTAATTTTACCATAGATTTCAATGTTCATTAATTCTCCTCTCCAACCTATGCTTCATCAAATCTGACTTCACTCAAATACTGTAATCCATAATTCTTCATCAGTAATCATTGAGAAGCCCCAAGGGAGCTTTGTAGTTTGTGTAACTTTCCCACCATCCTGCCCACTGTATGTAAATGTATAATATAAACTTAAGTTATATTAAAAAGAAAGGTCAGATTGTAAAAAATACAATCAGCCAAGCAGCTGGAACCTAAAGGTGAATTAAGTGTGGAGACAAGCTGATAGAGTCTGCCCAGGCTCTCAAATGCACGAGAGCTAACAAATCTCTCTTCACATGTTGGTACACACAGAGCCTTGTAGACAATCAGGTGGTCAGTGGTAGAATGGAATGGATACTATCCAGCTAACTGCCCCATGCAAACTTCTATTGCTTTTATCCATTTTATTTACTTCAACCCAAAAGAAAGATTTACAGAAAGAGAAAATCAACTGCAGCAACTAAATGATACCAAGATTAAATCACGAGGGATTCTTGTCACTCCAAACATAACATATGTACATCACTCCCATCCAGGAGTGGGTTCTCTCTGGCCCACATTTCAAGAAAGATAGCCCTTTAAAAATCAATTGCACCGAACACCATCTATACAGCAGTTATTAAGAGAAACCCAATAAGTCCAGTTAAACTTCTAGGTCCATAAACCAGGCATCATCTATAGGTGATGCTTTGATTCAGGGCTATTAAAAATTATTCTTCACTGGGCAGTAAGGGAACACCTTTAACATGCTTTTAATCCTGACATTCAGTAGGCAGAGGCAGGCAGAAATCTCTGAATTTGAGGCCAGCCTAGTCTCCAGAGCTAGTTCCAAGATAGTCAGTGCTACAAAGAGAAACCCTGTCTCAAAAACAAAACAAAAACAAAATCCAGGATGGAAAAAAAATGCTCAAATACCATAAGAATGATGTCAGCAAAATTCAGAACTTGGAAAATACACAGGTTAAATTACCTAGTTTTGAACAATAAATTGCAAGGGAAAAGTGGAAGAAAAAAGCTTATTCATTAAAAGTACCCTATGTGCAGTGGCATGCACCTGCAGTCTACCACTGGAGACACTGAGGAAGGAGGACTACAAGAGCTCAAGAGTTTCAGAACTGCCTAGGCAACATATCAAGACCCTATCTCAAAATTTTTAAAAAATAAACAAATATAAAGCCAGATATAGTATAGCACACCTGTAATGCCAGCACATGGGAGGCTACAGCAGGGGCATCTTGAATATGAGCCCCACCTATGCTACAAAACAAGAAAGACCTTTTCAAGAAATGCAAGAATCGCCGGGCAGTGATGGCACACGCCTTTAATCCCAGCACTTAAGAGGCAGAGGAAGGTGGATTTCTAAGTTCGAGGCCAGCCTGGTCTACAGAGTGAGATCCAGGACAGCCAGGGCTATACAGAGAAACCTGTCTCGAAAAACCAAAAAAGAAAAAGAAAAAAGCAAGAATCAAAAATAAGTAAGTAAAATTTAGAAATAACCTAAAATGGTGAGCAGCCATCTGAAACTCCAGGTCCAGGGGATCTGACACCCTCTTCTGACCGATAAGAGAACCAGGAACACACATGGTGCACATACGTTCATGTAGGAAAAACATTCATACACATAAAATAACAAATTTTTTTTAATTTATTTATCTTTATTTTATATGCATTAGTTTTTTGCCTGCATGTTTGTCTGTGTGAGGGTGTCAGATCCCCTAAAACTGGAGTCACAGACAATTGTGAGCTACCCTGTGCAGGCTGGGAATTGAAACTGAGTCCTTTGGAAGAGCAGCCAATGCCATCTGAGCCATCTTCTCAGCCCAGTAACATAAATCTTTTTAAAAAAATTATGAAATAACAGAAAAGATTCATCAATATGTATAAATATCTTTTGATTTTGGGGAAAGCACATGAAACCAGTAAAGACAGCATTTGCAATAGCAAACCACTCACTGGTTTACAACTGTAAGCAGAATTACTTTCCTTTTGTTCCCACGCAGGAATCAGACAAAGAGACTCACACATATTAAGGAAACACTGAACGACATCCCCTGCCTTCATTACTATTTTTAAATGTTTACAAGTGACTTATATTTTTGTAGTATATATAAGAATATCTATGAAAGAAGTAATATAATGTCTTGGATTTGCTTCGAAATAATTGAGGTGTAAAAGACATCAGTAAAAGTACAGGTAATTACTTTGGTCTTAGGTTACAATTATTAAAACTAGGTGATAAATACAAGTGGACAGGCATTCTTACTACTTAGACATGTTTGAAATTCTGTTATTAAAGAGGTAACTGAAGGAATGGCCAGTGGTTAACAGAACTGACTACTCCTCCAGAGGACTTGTATTCAATTCCTAGTAACCACATGGCAGCTCACAACTGTCTGTAACTCCAGCTCCAGGGGACCCAATGACCTCTTTTGGTCACTGTGCATACTAGGCACACACATGGTGCACTGATATGCACACAGGCAAAACACCCATCCATATAAAAATAATTAAAAAAAAAAAAACCCAAAACCACGAAATGTATAAAGCATTGATCAGAAGCCATGAGCTTCATTCATCCTCAAAGTCCTTAGGCAAGCAGACATAGTTCATGCCTTAGCTGTGCTATTTCTCATAACTTTTCATTTCAGTAGTCACTCAACATTCTTCCTTCTGTGTCCTGTAATGACTTCTTCCACTGATATAAGCACAGACTAAAACACAATTTAAGAATTCTTATATAAGGAATGTACAATAATAAGATGGCCATTTTTTCTTTATTTGCACCTCTGTCCTCCAAAAGCCTTGTGTTAGGATAAGTAGGTATTCACCACCATAAATACACATTCTCTTGAAGCCCTTCATTCGAAACCATGGAATGAAGCATGGCCAGGTAGAAGACAAGGCAAAGGGTGTTGAATGAGATATTATGGAATCAAAAGAATACCAGGACAAAGGTAGACTTAAGAAAAATTACACTGACAATCGTATCGCATGCTCCTTAGTGTGTACTGCTGTGTGCAATGGAGCATCATTACTCCTCAGAACTATCTTGTTTCTTTGTATCCTACTCAATTACCCAAATTCTGTACTTTTCTGCCTTGCGTATCATTTACTACTTGCCCCGGTTTCTTTTTCTTTGGAGACTTTCTATGCAGGAATTGAATCAGACCAGCAGGGTTCTATGTGTAAGTCCCTACCTGTGTCCCGACTGCTCTGAGACATGGAATCATTCTCCATATTATAGATGACTGTCCCCTGAGAGTCTGAAGAGAAGTGACTGACCACAGACTCATGGTGAGAATGTTTGTAGGGATAGCTCTCCGTTGAGGAATCTGTTCGAGTGTCACTTGAGATGGAAGGCTCCCTCCCTGAAGGAAGGAGGAGACACATATGCAAAAGTAAGGAAGGAGAGAACAGTGACAGCCCTGAGGAAAGGAGATAGATGCAACAAAGACCCATAAGCAAGAACTTCCTAGAAGGAAGGGTGAGAAGAATACACCACAGAGCCATTCTTCCCAACACCCGTCTTCCAGGTAATCCAGACACACACACAATTCCTCCCACCCCTGTCCCTACCTTGCTGAAGCCCTCACTTTGCCTGCCACTGTGAAAAACTGTGGGGTTTTTAGAAAACCTATGGGGGAAAGTGGAAGAAATGAAAAAGTTGTGAGATGTAAGCTCTACATAGATGAAAGCCCCAGGCCAACCTGCCACACATGCCAGCTGGTCACCTATCTTAGAAGCTCTCTCCTACACTGTCACACATGTTGCTTTAAAAACTTGACATGCACATTTTTAGTATCTTTGAAAAGTTATGGGCAGTTATTCACTCTTTACTGTGAATATGCCCAACAGAAGGCTTTTTCCCGGACCCTCAGCTAAAATAAACACAACAGACAAACGAGCACTTGACTGAGGGAAGAAATAGGGTAGGCCTGGGTGAGGTACAAAGCAGGAAGAGCAGTTGAACCTGGTATAAGCACAGAATTCAAGAGGCTGAGGCAGAAGGACCACCATGAAATAGAGGCCGACCTGCTACACAGTGAGTTCCAGGCTGGTCTGTGCTACACAGTGAGGCTCTGTCTCAAAGAACAAACCAAATCAAAACAAACAGCAGGAAGAAACACAGCAGACCAGACAGGTAGGAGATGCAATGGAAGAGGAAAGATTATGGGGCAAGTACCTTCTCTTTCAAAACTATACTAAGGGCCAGTCCTGTTATCTTTATAGAAATCAAACCTAAACTATGATGGCTATAGTTCCAATATTATCAGTCTCTGTGGGATATCCTGGGATAGTTACTTTGGGATAAGCCCAAAGTTACTTCTATAGAAAGCATTATATAATTCCAGACAGTTGGGTTATACTGGAACAAATGATTCATACACTGAGGACCATCATTTCTGCATCTGGAATTTAAACTTTTCCACCTCCAATAATGAGTACTGTAGTGATGTAGTGTTTCAGAACAATTCACTTAAGCTGGGGACTGATGAGCTCAGTGGTTAGGAGCACTTTCTGCTCTTGTAGAGGAGAACTTGGGGTTCAGGTTCCAACACCCACATGGCAGATCATAACCATCCATAATTCCAGTTCCAGAGGATTCAACGAGCTTTTCTGGATTCTGTAGGCATCAGGCATAAACACAGTGCAACATACACACGGCAAAACACTCACACACATAAAATAAAATAAATATATATCTTTTTCAGAATTCCCTTAAACCACTGTAACACTGCTAATAGGAATCAATAACCTTTAAGAATGTTCAAGGCTACTGAGGCATCCCTTATAACTTTATTTTAGTATCTCAATGCAAACAAACATAGTTGCCTTCTCACTTTTGATTTGGGCCAGCTGAATTGAGCAATATACTCTTGAAAGCCCCAAAAAACAAAGCTGAATGCTAATCGGCTTGTGCATATAAGTAGGCATTTCTTTCTTACTGTAATAGATCCTCTTTCTCCTAGCTACAAGCTAACCCTGTATATGAGACCCAACCATCTGCTGGGGTGGTAGGAGATCTAGGCTGCTCACCTGAGTCTTCACTATCGTAGCATGTCTTGGTGTATGACAGGAACTGAGCGTGGGGAGGCAGGTCCTGGGCAGACACTGGAGTACCCTGGGGATCTGCATAGAGCAGCAGTAAGGGCTGATAATGCCCTTTAATGCATTTGGTGACCACATCCTTCCACTTTGGACCAATCTGAACCACAAACACCAGAAGAACATGACAATTAATTTCATATCCACAATTCAAAACGCAACTCCTTTCCTAATGTAGTTAGTTCTCTTAGAATTAGAATTAGGTAGAAAAAATATTCAAAAAAAAAAAAAGATCTGAAAGACTTTCTATTAACCCTTTTTTTAAAAAAGCCATTTAAAATAGTATTAGAGCAAAGAACAATGAATGTAGGGCTGGAGAGATGGCTTGGCGGTTAAGAGCACTGACTGCTCTTCCAGAGGTCCTGAGTTCAATTCCCAGCAACCACATGGTGGCTCACAACCATCTGTAATGAAACCTGACGCCCTCTTCTGGTGTGTCTGAAGACAGCTACAGTGTACTCAAATAAATAAAATAAATCTAAAAAAAAATTAAAAAATAGATTTAAAAAAATGAATGTAAATAGTTTTATTTCTGTGAAACATCAATTCAGTTTGGAAATATACATAAAACCTCACAAAGGTGGACTTGCTATATGCGGTCCAAGTGGCTTTGGTGGTCAACTTCTTTTCACAGACAGTAGATTTAAGAGCTCAGTTCCAATTTTCATCTCCACAATTTTCTCCTAAATATTAAAATTACCTTAGCAAAGTGGAAAGGCAAAATAGGAACTGTCTTGCAGAGGGCCTTAGAAGAAACGATATTCAATTTCAGAGTTCAAACCTGGCAGGACATAAAATGTCAAATTGCCTAGGACAGACAGTTTGAACTTCTCACTCTTGGCCTTGTGATGGATTCAGCTCAGCTGTCACAGAGGAAGAGTGGTATAACAGCCATAGAAACAACAATTTGCCAACCCCCTAGACTTACCCCATCTTAAGTGTAAACCAGACACATTCTTAGGTATAAGCTATGGCTTGCCAGTTAGACAAATAGTATGGTAGTTTACTTATAACAGACATTTAATAAACTTAAAGTGAGTTGCCATTATTTTAATTGAAGCATAATTTATGTTTTCACATATCGATCTTATTTAATATTTTGCAAGAAAACTTTTCAGGTTAAAAAAAAACCTAATGGTCAAATAATTTGTTACCCCCCCAAAAAAGGAGAATATGGAAAATTGACAAAAGCTTTATTAATAGAAGATTTTTCCTTCAAATCTACAGATTGATATGGTCAGCATTCTTCATAACTGCTGATTTTATGACTAGCAGCTTCCTAATTGATGCAGACACCTAAAACATTGTATCCATATAGTCTGCTTTTGACAAGACCAAGTTTCTTGCTATAAGTATCACTGTAACCCCATGTTTCATATCTACCCAAATGCATGTTAACGTCTAATGAGTCGTTAAAAGGAAATGAGACTTAAAGATAAATCTTTTTCATTTGTTTGTTTTGAGACAGAGTCTCTCTGTGTAGCCCTGGCTGTGCTGGAACTTGCTCTGTAGACCAGGCTGGCCTTGAACTCACAGAGATACACCTGCCTCTACCTCTGCCTCCTGAGTGCTGGAATTAAAGGTATGTACCACCACTGCCCAGTAAAGAGTAATTTTTAATAGCCTTGAAACAAAGTATCACCTATGGATAATGCCAGGTATAAAATCCTCAACTCTGTGTTAATCATATCTAATTAGTTGTATTACATGTTCCCATTCAAGTCAACCATTTAATAATGATGATGATTTGTCAAGTATAAAAGCAGAACTAGGGTGGAGAGATGGCTCAGCAGTTAAGAGCACTGACTGCTCTTCCAGAAGTCCTGAGTTCAATTCCCAGCAGTCACATGGTGGCTCACAACCATCTGTAATGGGATCCAATGCTCTCTTCTAGTGTGTCTGAAGAGAACGACAGTGTACTCATACATAAAATAAATAAATAAATCATAAAAACAAAACAAAAAGCAGAACTATATTGAATTCCTAGAGAGGAGACTGAGAAAATAATAAAACATATCCTGTTCTTATCGATTATAGAATTTAAAATAAATGCACTTACATTTAGCAGATAAAGGCCAGGTATAATAGCTCTTATCTGTAATTTGGGGGGCTAAGAAAGGAGGACTTCTACAAGTTTGAGCCTGGACTACAGATCAGGACCCTGATTCAGAAAAAGAACAAACTGGGGGTTGAAGAAATGGCTCAGCAGTTAAGAATGTTTAATGCTCTCACAGAGGACGGGAGTTCAGTTCCCAACACCCATGTCAGGTGGCTCACAAACACCTGTAATTTCAGACCCAGACCCAGGGAGATCTGACACCATTGGACCCCGTGGGCACGTGCACTCACACATACCCACATTAAGTGAGCAAGCACAAATGTGCATGCATACACACACACACACACACACACACACACACACACACAGAGTTTTAAAAAAAAAATAAAATTAAATCATTTTTTAAGAAAAATAAAAATAGCCAATGCAGTCACAAAGTATGTATGCCTTACCAACATTGTAACCATTCAAAATTATCAAAATAAAATCTGAAGACAAGTAATTGTGATTTTATTTCTTATTTCAGTCACCAAATACTTCAAGATCTTTGCATATTCCTACCTCCTTGACATGAGCATCATCAAAATACATCCATTTTCGGATCTTTGTTTGAAAAAAGAATGTAGAATAATGCTTGCCATAGTAACAGATCATTCCTACTAAGTATAGTTCAGACTGCTTGGCCCGGTCATCTGTCACTCTGAAAAACAACTATGGGAAGGAACAAGAGAGAAGGGGAAGATCCATCACACAGTTGGCCATCTAACATAATCCCTCAGCAAACTCCACCAACATTTCTCTCCCTTCCCCCAAACCTGAACAAGATGACACTAAGTAGCCCTTGCTGGAGGTGCTCACTATGTAGGCCAGTCTAGCCTCAAACACATGGCACTGCTTCAGCCTCAGCCTTCTGAGTGCTGGGACTCTAGACACGCACTACCACACCTAGCTCTTCCATCAACATTTGTTGTTTTATTGGGCCTCATGTAGCCCAGACTGCCTTTGAACTCACTATACAGCTAGAGATGACTGAACTCCTGATCCTCTATCTCTGTTTCTCAAGTGCTGGATTACAGATGTGTACTACCATGTCCAGTGACCACCAACATTTCTTAATGATGGTAGTAATTTGCTTCTCCCCTCAAGCTGAAATATTTTTGCTAGTCCAGATTATTCACTAGAAATGAACTGAAAATGTACATACTGTGTTACATGCCTATAATCCCAACACTGAGAGGCTAAGGCAGGAAGACTATAAGCCTTAAATCAGCCTGTGCTACATGATGAGTTAATATTTTCTTTCTGAGGTATAAAAGAAGCCAGAACAATTTCAAAACAAACAAAAACCAGCTCTCAAGTTTCAAAATTTTTCAATTTCTAGGCACTCAGATCTGTCTCAAGTGTTAGAGACATACAAATACTTGAGTTAAGAGATTCTGACCTAAAAAGTTACCTAGTTGAGAAAATAATCAAAATAATTAAGTCAAAATCAGATATGATAGCACACCCCTGTAATCCTTTGTCCTTTATGTAAAGGCTAAAGGAGGTAGAGGCAAAAGGATTAAGTCAGGGTAACCGAGAGTACATATCCCATTGTTGTCCATCTTGGAGTATATGAGATTTTGACTCCAAGCCAGAAATAAACAATATATAGACTACAAAAAAAAAAAGACTTTTTAGTATATGTGCTGCCGAAGCAAGCACAAAAAAAGACTTTTTAAGATTTTAGAGTGCACAACCTATTCCAGATAGATCCCTTGAGAAGGAGACCCAAAATGTGATCCCAGACAATTTAATTATTCTCAAGAGTGGCTATTTAAAACAAGAACAGACTCTCCTTAGTCACAGGACTATCCCAAACAGAAACCAGCACAAAGGAAACAGGACTTTCTGGTTCTCTTTGAATGGAAGGAAAACACTGGCTGTCTCTACCTTAGGACATGGAGCTGATAAGAATGGCACCTACTCTCACATTTTTTCCCCATTCCCCAAAATAAATACATTTTAAAAACACTAAAACTAACTTATCATCTAATCCATTCTTTTTTTTTCAAAGATGTATTTATTTATTATATATAAGTACACTGTAGCTGTCTTCAGACACACCAGAAGAGGGATTCAGATCTTGTTACCCATCTAATCCATTCTTGTTGAGGATTTGTCTTTCACTGTCAATTGTAATGCTAAGTGAAGGCCCCCAAGACCTGGAGTCTGCACTTAGCCACTGTGACCCTACCCCCAAGTTAATTCTGATTGGTGAATAAAGATGCTGACAGCCAATAGCTGAGCAGAAGGAATGTAGGTGGGGTTTAGGTTTTGCAGGCTTGGGGGTGGGAGTGGACTAAGGAGGAAGAAGAGGAAGAGGAAGGAGGAGGGGGAGGAGAAAGAGGAAGGAAGGAGGAAGATGATGAAGGAGGAGGGGGTAGGAGAGGAAGTAGGAGAAGCCGCCATGGGTTACGGGTCAAGGGAGCATGGCCCTGAGGGCTGCCCAATTGGTGTTAACAGTCCTGATGGAACATAGTAAAATATTAAGTAAGTAAGTAAGTAATAATTCAGGGTTATTGATAGGACAGTAGATTCTAACAGCATGGAGGGTAGACAGCTGCCCAGCTATTGTGCTGTTTAGGGCTTATTGTAAATATAAAGGCTGAGTGTGTCTTTCATCTGGGAACTCAATAACCAAAGGCTGGGATTTAAATAACATACAACAAGGTCCTAACCCCACAAAATGGTAACCTGGGCTCAGCTCAGGCTGGACTCTGTCCTGGAAACACTTAGCATTCCTCAGGAACCTTGTAAAGTGAATTTCTGTTTGTCAGGAGAAAGTCATTACAGTCTTGTAAGGCCCTACAGGCCTCCAATCTCCAGAGGGCTCCTAGTTCTCTATTAACTTGAACAAGCTTCCAACAGGTCAGAACTCCATGCCAGCTCCCAAGCTGTTCAGCTATCAGGCCGTCCTCCTGCTGCAACATAACCCCGAGAACTGGCAGGACTCTCCCACTATTTTTGCTATCTTCTCTGCTCCCATAGCCCTGGCAATTGCAAGTGTGCCTCTCTCCTTGCCTTTTCTCTCTGCTCCTCTCTGTCCAGAGGTAGCCAAGGCAGACTCCCCCAGATCCTGCCTGCCACCTGCCCCCATCTATAATAAAAACATTACCCCTCACAAGGGAGTGACCTTGTTGGTGGTTTCTTTACAGAGTCCTCATATACAATCACCTTCTCAACAGAAAGTGCTTCCTCATTTCTTACTCTTGGGCTCAGGCCAGCACCTTGTACCTCATTCAGTTGCCAAAGTCAAGAAAGCGTGTTCCTTTAACCTTACTATTTCTCATGTTTGAATATACGTCTCACCGGGCGGTGGTGGTGCACGCCTTTAATCCCAGCACTTGGGAGGCAGAGGCAGGCGGCTCTCTTAGTTCGAGGCCAGCCTGGTCTACAGAGTGAGTTCCAGGACAGCCAGGGCTATACAGAGAAACCCTGTCTCGAAAAACCAAAAAAAAAAAAAAAAAAAAAAAAAAAAAAAGAATATACGTCTCTACACCATCCTAGTATAAAAATGAGCATTCCATAGAAACTGATTCTTTTTTTTCCTTTATCAATATTTAAGTTCTCCCCATCCTGTTCATCAAGGTAAAAATTGTGCCACTTTTTCTAAAAGGGTTCTACCACCCTCACAAAAGTGCTATGTGAGTATATATCTGATGAGGCTCATGAATCTGCACACAGAAACACAAGCATATCTGTCCAAAATGCTATCTTAATTGTCACATAGAACATAACTATCTGTTCAGTACTTGAACAATACAGAAATAAAGGTAACTAATACATACATCACCCAGCTTAAGGCAGGTGCCCAGACTGTGGATGACATCCTCTGCCAAGTCTGAATGGTCTGAGTCCCAAACCAGCCCAATTGTGATAATCTGTGGTGCATTCATCAACACACGGCGGATCCGGATTCTCTCCCCACAGTTGCTCTGAAATATACACACAGCACTAGTTCAAACATTCCTACCTGCTCTGCAGCAATGCTACAAGGCAGGGTTCTGCTCCTTATACTAAATTCCATAGAGTTAACTCACCGGACAGTTCCGCAGGTCCCCCATGGTGCTGGCATTCTGAAGCAGCTCACCAAACATACTTGGTGAAGGTTTCTCTCGCTTTTCCAGCATACGAATAGCCTGGTTACTTCAAGATGGGGAAAGGAGGAAGGTAATGGTAGTAGATGTTATTCCAAATTATGGCTAAATTAAAAAATAAAATCATTCATATAAACCCCTAACTCACTTCTTTCTTTAAGACAGGGCCTCATTGTGTAGCTCTCTCTGGCCTCCGACACATAGAAATACACCAGCCTATGCCTCCAAAGGGCTGGGATTAAAGGTATGGTATATATGATTTTTTTCATTTTCCCTGTCGTGACTAGTCTCAGTGTACTACAAGCACAGTTCCCCAAATCCAAAACCCACAAAATCCCCAATTCTTTTTTGCACTTTGCTAGCCACAAATAAGCCTACAAATTCAGAAGTTTTGTAATACAGCACAAATTCAGCAATAAGGATATATGCTATTTAGTGGCTTCCAGTTAAAGCCCAATCAACTAGAGGAATGCCTAACAGTACAATAAAGAATTCTGTAAGAATGGTCTGGAAAAATGGTTCAAGAAACAGTTAAAAGTAGTGGCTGTTCTTGCAGAGGACCCAGGTTCAGTCCCTAGCACAGGTCAGCTCATAGCTATCTATAACCCCGGTTCCAGGGGATCCTCCAACACACTCCCTGATCACTGTAGGTACCAGGCATAAGCGTAATATGCAAACATACATGCAGATAGAACATTCGTACACATAAAATAAAAATAAATAAGCCTTAAAGGAAAAAAAAAGAACTGCGAAACTCACCAAAGGGAAGTAGTAGAGATGTAATGCACCATCTGGATGAAAGGCAGTGGGTCAGAAGTGGCACCACAGCTAGTACACACACACTGGGCCGGAGGAAAAAAGCGAAACTAAGCAGCCACAGTCATGAATTGTTTTGAAACTCTTCACCCCCAGATAAAATATTCTTAAAGAAAAAGTCCAAGATATAGGTTTACCTGCTCAAACAGTGTCATTGCAAACTTCTGATGGGAAATGCAGTGTTGAGCAGTACATATATCCTCTTTGGTTTCGTCCGCAATATGGAAGTGAATTCTCATCAGGAGGTTTTCCTGACAGGAAAACACAAAAGCACTACACTTAAATCCCAAACCGGCAAAGTGGGAAGAAACTTACCAAGACACAGCAACCTTCCTGGAAAGCAGAAATATCTCTAAATATTTTTAATCTTTTTTTAAAGAATAGATAAATGATAGACAGATAGATGAAATTAATATAACCCATAGGTCATTCAGATCTTAGCAGTTTTATATGAACTTGTGTTTATATGTAACTCAGTGCAATTTCATCATATACAGTCATGTAACCACTTTCACAATCAAGACACCAGAGAGTGGGGCTGGAGAGATGTCTCAGTGGTTAAGAGCACATAATGCTCTTCCAGAGGTCCTACCTGGGTTTGATTCCCAGCACCCATATAGTAGCTCACAACTGCCTGTAACTCCAGTTCCAGGGACTCTGATATTCTCTTCTGATTTCTGTGGGCATCAAACATGCCTGTGGTGCAGAGACAGCATGCAGACAAAACACTCCATATACATAAGTTTAAAATAAATCCTTTTTAAAAAAGATACAGAAGAGTTTCATCACCACAGAGCTCCTCCACCCTACCTCTTTGTAGTATCTGTACTCCTAACTCCCAGCAACCACTAGCCTGCTCCTCCATATTTATCATGCTGTCATTTCAACAATACTAAAGAATACTGTAAAAATGGTACCACATAGTACATAACATTTAAAAAAGAAAAAAAGTCTCCTGTATCCTAGACTAACTCTGAATTCATTATGACCCTGAACTTCTGATACTCCTGTTTCTGTTTCATGAGTGCTGGAATTCCAAGTGTGTATCACTTTGGCCAATTTATACATTAGAGATTAGACTCAAGGATACAAGCACATTAAGCAAGTACTCTTACCAACTGAGCTACATCCTCAATCCCAGTAAATAAGCTTTTGATATTATATTTTCATTCAATATTAATCCTCTACAACCCCCTTTTTGATTTTTGAGATAGGACTCCAGTCCTACAAGGGGTCTACTGCAAAACCCAATCTCAAAAAGAAATAAACAGAAAAATAAACTCACTATGAAAACTAGCCAATGATCCCAACTCTCCTGTACTCTCTTCTATTTATCCAACTTCAAAAGATCATCTATGGCACTCTGTGCAATGGCACATGCATTTAGCACTTGGAAGGTGGGCGAACAAGGATTAAAGTCACTACAGCAACCTAACTGCTTATACAGAACATGATAGCTTCCATTTAACATCGTTAGAAACAGAGAAGCTCAAAATATGGGTTCTCTAGAGCAGCACCATCAATACACCATGGTCCTACACCAAATTATTGAACCAGAGGCTCTGGGACTAATTTGTACTTCATCATGCCTTGGTTTCTCTGAAGGTAAAAAGCCACTGTTTTTGGAAATGAAAAGCATTAAACTACCCTAAACTTGAAGGGAAAAAAGTCATAAAGTCACTAGACAATTCACATTGTAGTAGTAGACTCTGGACCTCTGAGACAGTTGAGAAAGTCCCAGTTCTTATGCAGAGACCAGGACATAGTAAACACCATCATAAAGTAGTCAGTCCTGGATGGAGATAAACAATTCTACTCCGTATCAAAGAGGACGAGAGGGGACACTTACAAAGCATTCTGCAGCATCATCCATAATCCCCAGCTGGAAGCGTTGTTCATCTTGGAAAGTCTTTGCCAGAGCACTGCGGAGAGTGTCAGAAGGAAGCACTTTTTCACTACTACACTGAAACTGGTTAAAGATGCCCTGCAGGGAAGAGGTTAAACAAGAGGAAAAACACAATGCTGTTACTAAGCTTCTGTACGTCCTAGTCTGTCACACTTATCCTGACAGTCATGGATACAAGATATATTCAGCTAGTAATTTAAAAAATAAAGACTAAAAATCAGGATGTGGAGAGTATCTCTGCTGTAGATCTTGCATCTGAGTGTCATGCTGTCAAGAACACACTAAGAGAGCCCACTGTCATGATGTGATGTAATGTAATGAAGTTACAATACTTCCTATGAGACAGAAAACAAGTAGATGCTTCTAGAATTAAGCTACATGAAAATGAATTGGCAATTGTTCTTTGGGAAGCATCCTCCTATGAAACTTAGCCCTCTCTTGTATTTTTCAGATAATATAAGATTCCCAGACTCATAAAGAATATACCAAGTCAGGTATTGTTTCTATAATCCCAGCACCTAAGAGGCAGAGGCAGAAAGGCCAAGAATTTGAAGCCATCTGGGTGTGGTGGTGCACACCTTTAGACTTTACTCACCACACATACTCCTTCAGTAATACAAAAAGGAAAGGGAAGAAGAAAAACAAAAGAAGAAGAGGAGTAAGAAGAAAAGGAGGAGGAAGAAGAAGAGGAGAAGAAGAAACAACAATAGAAAACTCTGTGTGCCATCCCCCTACCCCCACCCCCAGAAATAAGCACTCCATTATGTTTACTTCTAGTTACTGCCTTGTAGTTCATAAGCCAAAAATCTTGAAAATCATGATTGACCCCTCTGGTCTCAGAACTCACATCCTGTCAATCATACTCGTATATTCAAAGCATGCTCAGACTTCACATGCTTGCTCATCCGTTGTCCACTATCCTCCTCACTGGGTGATTGTTAACAATTTCTTTTTCTAATTTTTTTAAGATTTCATTTTTATTGTTTTTTATTATGTTTGAGTGTGAATATGTCCAATGATATGTACAGTGGAGGCCAAAGGTTTTAGAAGGTTGAAGCTGGAGTTACAGGAAGTTGTAAGGCACCTGAACTAGGTTCAGGAAACTAACTGAACTTGGGTCCTCTAGAAGAACCACTGAACCATCTTTTCAACCCAATTGCAACCATTTCTTGACTGAACCATATCTTCAAGGAAATACACGGCATGCTCAAAATAGTAGTCAAATGATTTTTTAAAAAATGAGATAAAATTAGTTGGCCTAACATGCACAAAGGTCTTGGTTAGACCCTCAGCATTGCACAGATCAGGCACAGTAGGCAGCACATACCTATAATGCCACCACTCCAGATACCTTGGCAGGAGGATCAGAAACTTAAGGTAATCCTTAGCTATATCGCAAGTTTAAGGTCAGATTAGGCTCCTTAAGACTGCCTCAAAAAAAAAAAGTAATAGAATCAAATGTCATTCTTCTGTTGAAAACCCGCCAAAGATTCCCCATCAAATATGCAGTAAAAGCCAAAATGAAAATGCTATATGTTATTTGGCCAACTGGTCTAATTGTGATTCACCACACCAGCCATATGGGCCTCTCACTATGTCCTACAACTACTATGCATGTTCTAGACCGAGGACTTTGTACTTGCGTTCCTTACTTTAATCACTTTTTCTCTCACTGTGCAACTTGATCACTTATATCCTGCAAATTTTTTTATGTAAGTATCACTTCTCAGTACAGTAACTCTAGATCAACCTACTTAAATTACCAGCTGTGTGCAGGGCACGCACACCTTTAATCCCAGCACCCTGGAGGCAGAGGCAGGCAGATCCCTGAGTTTGAGGCCAGCCTAGTCTAAAGAGTGAGTTCCACGGGCCTGGAGAGATGGCCCAGCAGTTTAAGTGCACTGGTTGCTCTTCTAGAGGACTTGTGTTCAATTCCCAGCACCCACATGGCAGCACATAACTCTATGTAGCTCCAATTTCAGGGGGCCTGGGGCCTTCACAGACATACATGCAGGCAAATTACCAATGCACATAAAACAAAAATAAATAAATCTTTAAAAAAAGATGAGAAGGAGGAAGAAGTAGAAGAAAAATGAATGAGTGGGTTCCAGGGCAGCCAGAGGCTACACAATGGAATCCTAACTTGAAAAACAGAAAAAAAAGACAGACAGACTGAAAGAAAAACCACAGGCTCTCTTTTCTTTTCCTAAATCTCCACCATTGTCTATTTTCCTATAACACTTAATATTAACATATTGCTTATCTTAGTTATTGTCTACCTCTATTTCCTAGAATATAAAAAAAAGAAAAAAATAAGTTTTGCTCTTTTATTGCCTAATATGCTCTCATGGCCTAAAAATAACACTATTATATAAAGGCAACAGAAATGCATGTTTTAAGTAACTGAATCAATCAATCATGTGATATGGGTAGATCTCATGAAAGAAGAATATTAAAGGAACTTTCTCCTCTCTCCTTTAAAAAAAATACAGAAAATTAGACTGGAGAGATGGCTCAGCAGTTAAGAGTGCCGGCTGCTTTTCCAGAGCACTTAGGTTTAATTCCCAGCAACCACATAGCAGCTCACACCTGTCTGTAACTCCAGTTCAGAACTTCTGACAACACACACACACACAAAACACCAATAAACATAAATTAAAAATAAATTATAAGAAAATACTGAAATCACATAGAAAAGCTGAAAACCTTGAGGTAATATAAATTGTTAAAGCAAAGTGAAGCCTTATAAGCTGAGCTCTGCTCATTCTAAAGTTAAAATTGTTTTCCTCATTTCACACTGGCATCTTTTCTGTTCATCCATCGTAAATATTCTAAAGCCACTCAAGTACAAATTACCATGTAACTTATTAGGTACCTACAAATGAGTCCATATGTTGGTGAGGAGGCAGGGCCAACAATACATACTCAGTATTAATTAATAAATTCTGAGGAAAATCTACTATAATTATTCAAGTTATTTTGGAGCAATTTAGGATCTACCTACATCTGTGTTATAAAGCTGGGTGAAGGCACGGCAAGCCGCACTACAGTCTGCTGAAGAATAAGCATGCCTACAAGAAAGCACTTAAACTAGACCAAGAGAGGACAGAGGTCTACAGTTAACAATGGGATAGCTATCCTAGAGACTGAAAATGTGTAGGAATGAAGAGAAACAAGTGAAAAGAAAAATGGGAAAGCAATGACAGATACTACAAACACATGGTGGCTTGGGCCTGACAGTTGGTGATTTCTGAAGAAAAAAAAAGTCTTGCCACCCCAGTTTGGCAAGACTTGTGATCACCAGCTGGCTCCTCTCAGCTGTTACTGATGGCACAATGCTGACAAAAACTCCACCTCCAGACTAAAGGGTAGAGCCTTTGTTTGGGGTCTAAACCAGTCTGCATGCCTGCCTGTGTGCAGGTACACATGTGCATGTGGAGGCCACAGGTCTGACAGCATCCTCAGTTGCTCTCCATCTTAGTCTTTACTGAGACAGGGCCTCTCACTGAACCTGGATCTCACAGATTCAGCTAGACTGACCGGCAAACGCCCAGGGATCCTCTCGTGTCAGCCTCCACTGCACTGGGATTAAAGGCGTTTACTATCATGGCTGGCTTTTTATGAGGGTGCTGGGGATCCAAACTCAGGCCCTCCCGCTTAGGCAGCAAGCAATTTACAAACTGAACATCTCCCAAGCTTCTAACACTAATGCTCAAATAGCTAGGAAATTATTTCTAGGACAACCCTGTACAAATTAGACATTTGCAAATTTCAACCCCTTTAGTCTTGGTTGAGTTTCCTTGGAAATTAAGTCCTTCTACTCATAAAGCATTCCTACTGAAATTACATTCTGTCCAATGCATAGCAGAAACTGTACAGCAACCTTAAGAACTGCAGTAAGTCATTTGGGCCCTGATTTGGTGGCTGGTACGCATAATCCTAGTACTCTAGAAGCTGGTATAGGCGGAATGCCATTAATTTGAGGCCAGTCTGGGCCACAAAGTGAAGACCCTGTCTCAAAAATATATAAATAAATTTAAAAAGAAAAGGAAAAAAAGAAAAGAAAAGCAGGTTTCCCATGACTTCAAGTAATTAGGGTTTGGGCACAGAAAGAAAAGGCCTAAGGTCGGAGCTCTGTCTGTTCCCAGTGGATGGGCAACAAAAGATCTGGCTCATATATCTAGTAGCATCAATATCTCCATGCTGTATTCTTTTCTCATCCCTTAATTAATTATAGGCCGCCTTCCCCCATCCACTTTGACTGAATCCTCTTTATTTTCTTAAATTAACATCAGTCTTACTCTGCTATCGCTAGAAGGAACTGTATTAGGGATGAGCAGCCTAAGCCTTCCTAGCTTGCATCTGTGGAGCTATAACCCTGCAAGAAGCTGAAGCACAAAGCCTCTCTGTTAGGGCAGCACACTAACCCTGTGTGTCTCTCTCACATGAGCACAGGGGCTGGAACGGGCCTCCTCCTGTTCTCTGGTTCACCCTCCTCCCACCTTTCCCAGAGGGAGATCCTGTTCACACCAAAGAAAGCCAAGAACATTTAGTTCAGCAGTAAGAACAGGTGGCAGTACCAATAAGGAACAAAATCTGGTAGTCTTCCAATTGCTGAATTCTACAGGAGGGAGAGAGAAAGGACAGAAAGAACTCAAACCTAGGAACCATCTTTCTTTGTGGGTTCCTAACAATTCCATTTTGATAAGCCAAAAATATATTCAGATATATGCTTACACTTCCTCACATGAGGAAACTAAAGGTCCTTATCATTCATGAAATAGTAAATCACCTTTATCTGTTAACTATTTTCCTGGATGCAGTACAAAAGCAACAAGACTTTAATGACTAAAAGCAGGTGCTTCCCCATCCATCTCTCTTGGATCAATTAGCAGACAATTCTGTCAATGTGAGCACATCATTATTTGGATTAGCAAAAGCCATGTAAATAAGACAGAAGTGCCATGAAGACAGAACATCTTTGTGTTTTGGCATCTGCAAATGCAGCTGTTCCTTAAGACTTTTCTTTTGTTCCCCCTAAAACACATACTTTTGCTTTTAAGCAGAGAACAGCTTTTTATTTCTGTCTCTGAATATCCTAGCTTTACATCTAAAATAATTCATAAGTATTAGAGACAGCGAAGTTCAGGAAGAAAATGTTCTCACTGATTCCAATACTTTAAGTGCCCAAGATATTAGAATGTCCTCCAGAGAACAGTCCAGCTCGCATCTCTCACAGGCCAGCAATTCCTTCTGCACAGGCATCATATACTTTATGACCCGTCTGCCATCTGCTCAGCTCTCAGGACTCCCATTCTGCTCCAGCTTCCCAATTTGTTTAGTATTTTGGTTCTCATAATCATTCTTTTCCTCTATCTACACGTAAACAATCTAGTCTGTAAATATAAGCCTCCAGAGGAAAGAGAGTTAGTCCTTGAGACCTGCTGATGGCTGGGGAAAAAACCAAAACCTTTCATTGGTTTTGTGTGATATAAGAATGCTGAAAGTTCTTCAAGACAGGGCACGGCCATGTGCATAATAACCATGTACCACCAGACATGCCAACAAAAGATATTTCACATTTTGTTACAGAAAAATCTTAACTCCATCAAGAGCAGACACAATAGGATAACCAGCTTCTATGTGTCCATAATCCAACTCAACAGTTACCAGTTGGTGGTTAATGTAATTCCCGTTGTGTTGACTGCCTGTACTATTTATCCTACTCCCGATCATTTGAGGCACATGTAGACATTTTGGAATATGCCTATGCATATTCCAGAACAGAACTCTAAAAAAACAAGAACTCTTTTTGTTTAAAGACTGCTTATACCATCCTCCAAATAGGTAACAATAATGCCTTAATATCATCAGATAACCATCCAGTTTAATAGAAGCCGGGGGCAGAGGGGGGGTGGGAGGTTGTCTTTTTACTATGTAACTCAAGATAGCCTCCAACTTACTACATAACCAAGCTGGTCTCAAACTCACAGCTATGTTCCTTCCTTAGCCTCTGAATGCTGGAGTTATATGCATGTACCATCAGGCCCAAGTATAAAAATATTTGATCCAACTTTAAAGAACACAGAAAACTGCCTATTGTCTCCCTTGTGTATTCTCTCCCCTTATGACTAAAAAGAGCTGCCTTCTAGACTTCTTAATTACAAAAGCATCTACAAATCCTATATTATTTCCTTTAAATTGTTATCAACATAATATCTACTGGTAAATTTAAGCCTTTATTTATACTCAGTTGATAACCTGATCTTTTGATCTTAGAATCCTAAGGATAAAGATCAATAAAGTTACTTATCACACTTATTCCTGCTGCTATGCATTGAAAGAAAGACATTTCCATATATTCAAAGACAGAGGTAGAGAGAGACAAAACTTCAAACCAATGAATACAAAGACAAGCCAGAACACAGTACTGCTTTTAGTGAAACATCATAAACTAATATTGATATTTTATACAATTCAATGGGCAATTTACTAACTTTGCCATAACAAAAGATGAGGGTCATCACAAATTACTGACATTATTAGAACCAATACCATATCCACTTACTGCACTGAGAGAATGAATGGATCCTTGTGGATATGCTCACACATTCTAAGTCTGTATTAAGCTTTAGACTGCCATAAATTCTGGGAAGGAAAGAGTTAATCCTGATTTCTAATTTTTTTTCTTGTAGTTAAACCCTTCTATTTGACTAACATGTGCAATCTGAACTCCAAACTCTAAAAAGGATGAAGGCTACCCACAGCCTAGGAGGATTTAAGAACCAAGACACCTACTCAAAGTACAGCATGATTATGCTAGCTTTCATAGGTAATCAAAAGAAGGAAGCTAACACAAGCACACACGAATTGAATAGACATAAAGACTTACTTCCTTATGCATTCTTATTTACTAGATAAAATTCCTAGGGAGCATACTAGAAATCTAATTTTCTCCTTTAAATAGTATAGGATAATAGATTTCCTCTCTGATACTTGTCATGAAGGATAATGAGAAACCTTCCATTGCTATAGTCTAGAAAACACTAGGAATAAAAATAACTTTATTCCATGTACTAATCTTTCAGTACTCAAAAGGAAATAGCCACATGGTACCACTCAAAAGATAGTAAAGGAATGTTTTTCACCTAGATTCTCATATTTGCCCAGCTAAACAGTCTAACTGCTCTCTAAATACAGAGGTTTCAGGACATCTTAAAATACAAAACCTGGCCGGGCGGTGGTGGCGCACGCCTTTAATCCCAGCACTTGGGAGGCAGAGGCAGGCGGATTTCTGAGTTCGAGGCCAGCCTGGTCTACAGAGTGAGTTCCAGGACAGCCAGGGCTACACAGAGAAACCCTGTCTTGAAAAAAGCCAAAAAAAAAAAAAAAACCTGTTTCCCCCCAGCACCCCACCCCCACAAGCACTATCCTCTAACTCTTATGCTATATTATAGGATTCTTTTTTTTTAAGTCATTAATTGAAGAAAATTAAATTTAATCAATCAAAAGCCACATTCTTCTTTGCCTAAAACAAAAGTACTCTGTCCTACATGCTGGCACGTAGGACCTCTAGTACAATCCCTGGAAGAAGAACAAAATCTTTGTAGCACATTAAGTACAGAGGACGGATTTCCTCTCCAGAACAGAGACAAATGAATATGCCAACACCAAAGTAAGATTATCCCCTGTGGAAAGGAGTACAAGAGCAATCCAACATGAACAATAAAAAGAACTCTGGGCTACAGGTGATGACAACTTAGGTAAGGAAAAATCATTTACTCATAATAGGTGAAAATAGATTGGGTTTTGAAAAGAGACAATAATTGGTATGACACAATCTTCTATTTGTTAAATCAAACTTGACAGGCATCAAGGTTCAAAGTAAGCAAAATAATACAGTAACACCAATTTTTTAAACTAATTTATTTGTATATGTGTGCATGCGTATGTGTAGGTACACGTGTACCACAGCAAATGTATGGAGGTCAGAGGACAACCTGTGGAAGCTCATTTCTCTTTCCACACAGTGGGTCATGGTGATTAAAGACAGGTCGTAAGATTGAGGGCAAGCACTTTTCCCCAGTGAGTCTCTTGCTGACACAAACAAAAATCATTACCAGGTATTTGCACACCAGAACTAAAGGTTGAAATTAATATATACATGTAATACCAATTAACACAGGGGAAAATAGTATATTTCATTGTACCAAAAACACACTATAAATTTTTATCGAAATCACAATGAAGCAATTGGAAGCACTGGATACAATAGATATACAGTGAACTCAAAAGACCCAAGAACTCTTTTTTTTTTAAAGATGTATTTATTTATTATGTATACAGCATTCTTCCTGCATGTATGCCTGCAGGCCAGAAGAGGGCACCAGACCTCATTTTAGATGGTTACGAGCCACCACATGGTTGCTGGGAATTGAACTCAGGACCTTTTGGAAGAGCAGCCAGTGCTCTTAACCACTGAGCCATCTCTCCAGCCCCCGACCCAAGAACTCTTAACAGATGCTGAGAAAATACAAGGAGAAAACAAAAATAATAAAGATATCTACTAATGCATTTCATGTAAGACCATGGCAAGAGCACTTGAGGTAGTGGAAGGTAAAATTCTGTACCCAGAGAAAAAACAGGGTGTACATCCCAGCGATGCTTACAAGGGCGAATCCTTCACTAAACATGGCCTATGGCTGGCTGGCCTTTAACTCTTCTAGGAACATGTTAGCGAGGATATTTTGTGTCTGTGTGACAGTGAACACTTATGTTCCAACATAATCAAATCTGACTTCATGGACTTTGCAGGATGTTAAAGCATACTTCAAAAGAAACTTTTGACTTTCCTGTCTTGAAAAAAAATGAGAAAGGATTTTGTATGCTAAACTTAATAGGATAAAACATTAAAGAATACAAATATGCTATTAATAACTAGCAAAAAATAAGTTCTTATTAACAGCACCAAACATTCCTCTAACTGTGAAAAAGGAAACAATGTGAGGAAGGGACTTAAAAATAGAGCATTAACTCCATAAAGTAACATGGAGCCACAAAATATCATCAAGCTTGAATCTCTCAATACAGGATGACTATTTTTCTGAAAAGAATTCCAGTCCTTTACTTTGCAGAGACCAAAGAAAGGGCAGACCAATCCCAGATTAAGAAAGAAATGTAAGTGGTTGTAATGGCGAGTACCTTTAACCCCAGCACATAGGAGAAAGAGAAGCATGCAACTCTCTAGAGGTCAACCTGGTCTACATAATGAGTTCCAGCCCAGTTAGAGCTACATAGTGAGACACTGGAGGAAGGAAGAAAGGAAGGGAGGAAGGGAGGGAGGGAGGGAGGGAGGGAGGGAGGGAAGGTGACAGCAAGATTGGAGGATACTCAGGCACCAAAACAGGAGAACAAAGTGTTTATGAACTAAACTTGACACAGGTAGCCTACACTTAGGCTTTCTCCAAAACTATAAACATGCCACACACAATACTTGGCTATTTTAACATCTATATTTACCGTGTGTGTGTGTGTGTGTGTGTGTGTGTGTGTGTGTGTGTGTGTGTGTGTGTGTGTGTGTACATGTACACACGCATTTGGAATACATGCCAGAATCACCTGCTGGACAAAACGACACAATCAAAATGACATGAAGTTAGTTCCCTGCAGAGCGTGAGTGCCTAAGTCACTATATTTTCTACTAAGTTAAAGAAAATAAAGCTGGTCAGATTAAGTAGTGACAACATGAGGAAAATACTAAAGTTGTAACATATCTTCAGAATCACGGTCCCAAAATATCGCCTCTGACTTCCTAAGTGTATCTACCCATCTATCACAGCATCTTTTCTGAAGTTTCAAGGTATTTCTTCAGGACAAAAAGACTGAAAGACAAGTTTCCTTCTGTACTTGGATATCTTTGGGTATGCAGCATAAAAACTGCATGCTAATTTTCTTCTAGCTTATAAGATACTAGTTTACATTCCAATAACCATTTGTCACTCTGTAAATACAACGAAAGTATGGTAGTTGGTTCTCCAGAGTCCCTCCTAAGTCAATAAATAGAACACATTCAGACATAATAGATCACACCTGCAATCCAGCACTGAGGAGCTGAGAGGGGGATTTTACAGTGTGAGACCCCATTTCAAATAAATAAATAGTACAGTAAAGTCCCAGCCAGTCAGTGCATATGAGAAGTCTCACAAGCTCAACCACCCATTCTTAGTACAGATAAGAGTTTCTAGTTTCAGGAGATTATTCTGCCCAGAATCTATAAGATTAGTATTTCCTTAGCAATATCTGCCTAGTATGGTTTTTGAACTTACTGACCAAGCAGACACTATATTGATCTAAAAATGTCATTTGTAAAATTAGGTAAAATGTTCTTTTGGAATTTTTTTTTTTTTGAATGGGCCTCGAAATGTTACAATCAACTTATTAAAGACTTAGAATAGCCGGGCGGTGGTGGCACACGCCTTTAATCCCAGCACTTGGGAGGCAGAGGCAGGTGGATTTCTGAGTTCGAGGCCAGCCTGGTCTACAAAGTGAGTTCCAGGACAGCCAGGGCTACACAGAGAAACCCTGTCTCGAAAAACCAAAAAACCAAAAAAAAAAAAAAAAGACTTAGAATATTAAAACTTATAGAAGGGGCTGGAGAGATGGCTCTGCCATTAAGAGCACTAACTGCTCTTCCAGGGAACCAGGGTTTAATTCCCAGCACCCACATGGCAGTTCATGGCTGTCTGTAACTCCAGGTGCAGGGAATCTGATAACCTCATACAGACAAAACACTAATGCAAATAAAATAAAAATAAATAATTTTTTATAATTTCACATATGTACATATATATGTGCATATATAAGTTATAGTGGTTCTAAATAAAGTGTAGAAGATGTCTGTGGCCCAAATAACAGAAAGTTCAGAGGACTCATCTAACTCTTCCCAAGATTCTATCACAGTAGCTAAACCAGAACGTGGAAACTAGGTGCCAAAGAATCACAATCAAGTTCAAAGCCAGTCTAGAACAGAGCAAATTCAAGATCAGCCAGGTAAGCATAAAATAACAAAACAAAAAAGACAAAATGTTTCCAAACCAATAGCAAGTAAAGGCTGGCAATGTAGTTCTGTTGGTAAAGTGTTTGCTGGCATGTACAGAGCCCTAGGTTTGACCCCAGCTAAAACTGGGTTTAGTAGTGCATGCCTGTAACCCCAGTATACAAAGGAGGTATTGTCAAGAGAAGCATCCTCAGTTAAGTAGTGAATCAAGGCCAGTCTAGGCTAAAAAATTTAGCCAACTATTGCATATAATCAATGCAAATTAGAAAATTAAAGACTATTTAGCTCACAATTTCTACTTTAAGCTAAAAGGAAACTAAATTAAATATATAATGATCACACCTAGGCAGTCATGAAAAAACTAAGAATTCAGATGTCAGGCTGGGTGTGGTGGTGCATGCCTTTAATCCCAACACTCAGGAGGTGAATTCAAGGCCAGCCCAGTCTACAAAGTAAGTTCCAGGGCAACCAGGGCTGTTATGGGGAGAAACCTGGTCTCAAAAAAACCAACCAAATGAAAAAAATTCAACCTTCATGAACAAAATAATGACCCCAGAATCTTGCTCTGAACTCACATGGATGTTACAGATTTACTCAAACACAACTAATCTATTGCACATCTGAACAACAACAACAACAACAAACCACAGGAGAACTAACACATTGGTCAAGGATATGGCACCAACCAAGGACCATCATGTTTCTTCTTCTCTGTGAAATCTCTCTCATTTTCTTTGTCTCTATACAAATGCCTAGACTTATTTTACTCATAGCATGAAAATATGAGATAGAGAACTGGTAGAAAAAAATTGAATGGGGAACCGGGCATAGTGGTGTGTACCTTTAATCCCAGCACTCCTCGGGAGGCCGAGAAAGGTTGATCCCTGTGTTTGTAGCCATCCTGATCTACAAAGCAAGTTCCTGGACAGCCAGAGCTACACAGAGAAACCCTGTTTCACTCACACACAGAAAGAAAGAAAGAGCCAGGCGGTGGTGGCGCACGCCTTTAATCCCAGCACTTGGGAGGCAGAGGCAGGAGGATTTCTGAGTTCGAGGCCAGCCTGGTCTACAAAGTGAGTTCCAGGACAGCCGGGGCTACACAGAGAAACCCTGTCTCGAAAAACCAAAAAAAAGAAAGAAAGAGAGAGAGAGAGAGAGAAAGAGAGAGAGAGAAAGAGAGAAGGAAGGAAGGAAGGAAGCTAGGAAGGAAGCAAGGAAGGAAGGAGGGAGAATGAAATGGGGGCTGTGAGATGATTCAGCAGGTAAAGCCATTTGCCTCAAAGCCTGATGACCTCAGTTCAATCTCCAGCTTTTACACCGTCTCTTGAAAGCTGTCCTCTGACCTCCACACAAGTATCATGGCACAGACTCACACAAAACAAATAAAATTTAATTTTTGAAAAATCTAATGGAAAACATTATGAAACAATAAATTTCTTAAATTTAGTTTTAACAATAATAGCTAATTCCATTAAAAATCGTTTGTTCTTTCAAAAGGAAAATTCAGGATTAGCTTTGGAAGTAAATAGGCAAAGCAGAAGCACACTTGAACAGTATCCTCACATCAAAAAGAAGTCTTCTGGAAAGCTGTCTCAGAATGGAATACTAGCTGCATAATAATATTTCAAAGCAAAATAATCACAATCATTTTTTGCTAAAAACTGCAAAAAGAAAATTCAGTACCAAGTTCTTAAGAATTGCCCTAATCGGGGCTGGAGAGATGGTTAAGCAGTTAAGAGCACTGACTGCTCTTCCAGAGGTCCTGAGTTCAATTCCCAGCACCCACATGGTGGCTCACGGATCTGATGCCCTCGTCTGGTGTGTTTGAAGAAAGCTACAATGTGCTCATATGCATAAAACAAGTAAATAAATCTTAAAAAAAAGAAAGAAAAAGAAAAAAAAAATTGCCCTAATCAACCAAATCTCCTCAATAGTAGCAATTTGACAACCTAAGATACTGAGAAGAGACAACTTTATGGAGCTTACCTTGAGAGCACAGAAGATGCAGGAATCACCCATGCACTTGTGAGTTGTAAGCTGCCGAAAGCTACGGCGGAAGATGTCCAAGTGCCACAAAACCTTCCAAAAAGGGGGGATATTCGTTATCCTACAAACAGCCTTTAACTTAAAAGTCAAGAATTCAAGCAAACAGAGACTGACTGCAGAAAAAAAAATAATTTATTCTCAGAACAAAAGATCATTCTTATAATATTAAGACAAATCTCAAAATGGTGAAGCATCAGGGCTGGAGAAGACTCAGTGGTTAAGAGCATATACTGTTCTTAAAGTTTGGGTCCTACCACCTACCGAAGATGGCTCACAACAACCTAGAATTCCAGCTCCAGGGAATCCAACATCCTTATCTGGCCTCCATAGGCACACTGCATTCCTATGTACAAATCCATACACAAACACACACACACACACACATACACACACACACACACACACAGAACTTTTAAAACATTTTTTTTTAAATCAAAGGAGGAAACTGGAATAAAGTAACTAATAAGAATGACAGATGAACATATTCTAGAAAAGTCATTCATTTGAACAGAAGTCACCAGGTGAAAATATCCTATGACAAAAATCAAATGTGATGTTAAAGAAGAAATTTAGGGATTAAAAACTATAGAATTGAACTAGGGGATTTGCCATGTGACAGAGCACTTTAGCAAATGAACAGTTCATCAATAAATGGTACAAATGAATGATCTCCACAAGAAAGGGATGAATACCTTTAAATTTGTATTAGAAGTTTGAACCATAATATAAAAATTTTACCTTTGTGACAATTCCTTAAGTCAATAGGATAAAAAGTAATAGTGGGCTGTTGGGTGTGTGACATAAACCTCTAAGAAGAGTCAAGTGGATCTCTGTGTTAAGAAGCCACATTGAGGGGCTGGAGAGATGTCTCCCCTGGCCTCCAAGTACACATATATGGGTGCATACACAAACACATAAGTGCATTTATACCGTACAACACACACATAAGTAAACAAACAAATAAATAGATGTAATAAAAGTAGTTTTTAAAAAATTAAATGCTATCGGGGCTGTAGAGATGACTCCGCTACTAAGAACTGGCTGCCGAGGACCTACCCAAGTTCTATTCCCACACCCAGAAGACAGCTCACAACTGTTTATAATGCCAGTGGCAGGGACCAAACACCTTCTTCAGGTCTCCACAGACCTTGTAACTTATGTGGTGCACACACATACAGGCAGGCAAAGCATCCATACACATAAAAATGAATTAACAAAAAAAAAATTTTCTTAAAATAACTCCAATGTCTAAGAAAGTTTTCCTTGCTAGAAAAAAAAATGGCACAATACATCAAATAAATAAATAGCCAGGCAGTGGTGGCACATGCCTTTAATCACAGCACTTAGGAGTCAAAGACAGGCTGATCTCTGAGTCTAAGGCCAGTCTGGTCTACACATAGAGTTTCAGGACAGTCAGGGCTACGCAGAAAAACCCTGTCTTGAAAAACAAAAAAACAAAAAAAAAAAAAGAGGGACTGATCTAGCTCTGTGGTTAAGAGCACGGACTGCTCCACCAGAGGACCCAGGTTCAATTCCCCGCACCCACACGGCAGCTCAAACTTGCCTGTAACTCCAGTTCCAGGGCTTCTGACACCCTCATACAGACATACATGCAGGCAAAACACAAATGAACATAAATTAAATATAAAATATATATAATACATACATATTATCTATAATATATATTATTTGTATAGACAAACCAAAAGAGGAAAAAGAATAAAAAGTCAGTTATGGGGGGCATACACCTTTAATCCCGGAATTTGGGGGGCAGAGGCAGTTAGATCTCACCAACAGGGATATACAATGAGATGCTATCTTTAAAAAGGGGGAGAAGGGATTTGAGTCTGGGAAGATGGTGTAGTACTTAAAAGCATTTGCCACTCTTCTGGAGGACCCAGATTCAATTCCCATCACCCACATGACAGCTTATAATTTCCTTAATTCAGTAGAACCCTGGTCTCTGAGAGCACCTATACTCACATACAGACACATGCCTATACATAGTTTAATAAAAATAATCTTTTTTGAAGAAAACAATAATAAAACTTCTCTGGAAAACTAGGAGACAGCACACCTAGAGTTCCTACTAACTGAAAGCAACACTATCCTTGGAGCTGGAGAGATGTCTCAGTTAGCCAATCACTTGCTGTATAAGCAAGAAGACCAGAGTTCAGATCCCTGGTACCCAGTAAATGTTGGGTGTGCATGGCAGCTCTGCCCATGGTCTCAGTGTTGGGTAGGCAGAGATGGAGGCTCTCCAAAGCAAGCCGACACTCACATGTGCACCCACACATACCAGCCCATAGGCATAAAAAAAAAAAAGAGAGATACTATTCTCAAGACACAGTTAAGAATTTTGAAACAGATTAATAATAATTTTATCATTATTAATATCCAATTCTACAAATTAGGCAACTGACATTAGGAAAGATAAAAAGTGTTACCTAAAATCACACAGATAAATGCAAAATATGATCTTGGGAGCCATCAAGTATCACATTTGAAAATCTGCAAACAGGGCACTACCAGCACAAAGAAGGAGGTGGGGCTTACCTGCAGGGCGCTGTTGAGGAAGCAGCTGTTTTGCCCGGGCTCATTGCTGAGGCCTTTGCTGGGGGCAATGGACACTGAGCTCCGAGGTGCAAACATCCCTTGAACGCTACCTCGGCTTCCAGAAAAGTAATTTCTTTTCCAAGACATTATTGTTCACATTAGCCCAAAAAGGGGGGGAATGGGGGGCGTTATATCTTTTTGACAAGGAATCTGTGCCTTTTGAAGTCCTCAAAAGAGAAAAAAAAAAAAAGGAATCCAGAAAATTGCTCAGATTGAAAGGCTGAGTTTATATCTTCCCAAACATCACATCTGTAAACTCAGGGAATTCAGGTGTCTCCTTAGATCCAGGTGCCAAAGCTGTCCTTCCTTCACCTGCCCCACTGTTCAAAATGTAACTTGGCACATGACCAATGCAGAGAAGTCCTTAAGCACTGCTTCCTTCTATGTGGCTGACACTGCCTCCCTACAGTCCTGGTGAGACAGATGGAATCTTCAAGTCAACAGGATCCAGGACCAAGCAAGGTGTGTTCTTCAGCCCTCTTTACAATGCTTCTTGTGAACTGAAGACTGTAGGACGAGGCAGGAACCGAACACACTCCCCCTCACCCTCTTAGTGCCTCGTCTCATCATCCTCTAGCAAAACTCAAGCTCCGAACAACTGAAAAGACACCATGAAGCTGAGAAGTTTGTCTGGGTTCCCGGTGGGATTGCTGCTGATGTTCCTTGCTGTACTTTTTAGTTGTATTCCAAATTTCTTCTATCCTCTCTACCAGATCTTCATAAAGTCGCTTCTCCTTTCTTCTGAGACCAGAATAGCCAGCTGTGCCAGAGAGCTTTAACAGAAAGAAAAAAAATCAAAAGCTTACGTCATTTAATGACTCTACTGGCTTTGCACTGTTCTGCCAAGATCAACGTTGCCTCACCTCTCAGTATAAACTTGAAACCTTGACAAACATTGCCGAGAGAGAGAGAGAGAGAGAGAGAGAGAGAGAGAGAGAGAGAGAGAGAGAGAAGGAGGGAGAGAGGGAGGGAGGGGAGGGAGGGAGGGAGGAATGATCAGAAACAAAAAAGGGAAATGCCAAATGAAAGACAAAAAGAAATGTGGGCAGCTTCACTTTCATGGAAAACTTCTCTTAAATTTTGAAGACGAAAGCTGAACTAGACTAAAATAAAAACCAAACACAAACTTTCCAGAATGAAGCTAAGAAAGAACAAAAGCAACAACAAAAATCACTAAGACAGCAAACACCAAGCAGGGAAGTCGTCCTCTGGGTGCTGTTATTAAAGCGCTTTTCTGAAGGTGCCTTCCATGTATGGCTACAAAATCCTGGCTACAGGTGGCACATCCGCAGTCTGGACTCCACTCTAGGAGAACGAAGCTCCACCCCAGGGAATCCCTCATGGTCATTAGACCACATGTCCTCAATATCCAGTCCAAAAGACAAGTCTTTCTGCCTCATCTGTTGCCTTGGTTGACTGATTTGTTTAATCAATATTTTGCCAGAGGATCAGAAAAATAATTTGAGTTATAAATCATTTAAATCTTGAAATTATCTATAGAGGCCCAGGATGAGAGGTCGTCCATTGACCAACCTTTGACTTCAACTAACCAAAATGTCTGTGAGGCAACAGTATTATCAAATCAAGCAGAATTCCTAGAAGGAAGCATCTGAGAGACAGGGTCTCACCATGCTGGCCTGGAACTCTCTATATAGACCTGGCTGGCCTCAAACTCAGAGCGGTAGGCTTAAAGGTGTATATCAACAATATCCCAAACTACTTTCAGGAGTCAGTTCTCTTCTTCAACCATGTAAGTTCCTGGTATCAAATCCAGGTCATAAGATTGGGCAGCAAATGCCTTTACCCTCTGAGTTATCTCAATGACCCACATTTATATTGAGATGGGGTCTTAATATATAGCCCTGGCTGGCCTGGAACTTACAACACAGACCAGGATGACCTCACCCCTCCAGCAATCCTCCTCCTTGTCAAAGTGCTCATATTATAGGTATGTGTAACCACACCAGGCTGAAGTGCTAAATCCCAAATTATCTCCAGCCTCCCATTAATGTCTTCTATGTATACCATTTAGAAAATCAAAAATGAGCCAGGTGTTACAGCAGGTGCTACTATCCCAGTATCTAAGAGGCAAAGGCAGAGATATTATAAGTCTGAGGCAATCTAGGCTAAATAGCAAGACTATCTCAAAAAAAACTTTAAATTAAAAAGAAAATACTCAATACGTGCATCTTTAATCCCACCACTCAGGAGTAGGGGCAGACAGATCTCTATGAGATAAAGGCCAACCTGGTCCACAGAGAGAGGCCAGCTAGGACTACAAAGTAAGACCCTACATAAACAAACCAACAACAACAAAACTAAGATCGGCAGAGGAGGCGTGGTGGCCTCCCTAACTGCAGGTGAGGATCGTGAGCTCCAGAACAGTCTAGACTACGTGTCAAGACCCTGTTTCAATCAAGCAAATGAAAAGCAAAAATTCAGCTGGGCGGTGGTGGCGCACACCTTTAATCCCAGCACTTGGGAGGCAGAGGTAGGCGGATTTCTGAGTTCGAGGCCAGCCTGATCTACAGAGTGAGTTCCAGGACAGCCAGGGCTACACAGAGAAACCCTGCCTCGAAAAACCAAAAACAAAAAAAAAAGAAAAGAAAAGCAAAAATTCTTTGAGGTTTTAATCATTGTCTAGAGAGCATGTGACTCTGTCCTCAGTGTGTCCAGTGGAATGGTTGAGACACAGGAATATTAATTGGTTGCATAAGACTATTCTTCCCCTTCTCTACATTCCTGGGCTATTTATAATCTTCATAATCTACATGTCACAATTAAAGTATTTAGTTATACATTGTATGGTCATTCTATTTACTATGTTTTTATTACTCTCCTTTTGTTTTATATAGTATAACTCATGTATCTTATGACTATATAAAATAAAATGCTATCTAGTATCAAGCATATGATGACACTATACTGACATTCTTTACTTAATTGTCACAATAGCCTATCAGGTAGATACTATTAGTTCAGCTTTATAGAAGAATAAACTGGGACTTAAAGACATCAACTTGCCTAACTGGTATGTGGCAGAGCTGGAACTGGGTGGCTATAATATTTGTCACTTAATTATGTATCTTATTATAGTATTCCCAAAGCCCCCATCACAGTGATAGTCATAAAGACTATCAACATCTTTTGATTAATGTAGAACCAGGAGGAACCCACATCTCCAACAAAGACTGTAAGACCCTTACTTTTCTACATATCCCTCATGGACACTATATGTAAGGCACTAAGAAACTTCCAACAAGCCGTGCAGCATTCCTTCAGCTCAACTGCTGCAAAGGAATGACAACTACCAAGCCTCCACTTGGCTCACAGCAGAAGGGACTTGGCAGGCGGGTGGGGTTTTCAGTATCCACATGAGGTGCTCACTGAAACCGCCTGCCCTATGACACATGCCCAAACACAGAGAGCAAAGGGAAGACAGACAGTGGCAGAAAGGACTCACAGGCTCTGAATGGCAGCATTATGTGGGGAAAGCAGTAAGGTTCTCATACTAGTTAGGTATGTCAGAAACTAAAACAGCAGCCAAAAAACAACAGAGAGGTAGTCGAAATGGTTCAGGCAAACACTGATGGCAAGATCATTCCACTCCAAATGAAATGCTTGCTTCTAACTCACATAATCGTTCTCTAGTATCATCTACTGAAGATGAGAATATAAATGGTATTTCTAGCTACATGGCTCTAATAATCTGTTTTTAAAGATAAAAAAATTTAGGCAATACTGAACTACTTCAATGTAAAAGAACATTATGTCTGCCACTCATTCTCAAAGGGCTCAGAAAGAAAAGAATATGTATATATGCATATACAAACACAAACAGAATATGTAGATAAAACAAATACAGAAAAATGTTAACAACAGATGCCTCTCACTGAAGAGCACAAGAATGCAAGGCTGGGGAAACACCTCAAATGGCAGATTCTGTCCACCATGCATAAGACCCTGGGATCAACCCCTAACACCACCTAAATAATATGCCTATAATCCCAGCACTTGAGAGGCAGAGGCAGGAAGGTCAGGAAAGTCATCCTTAACTACATAGAAAATTTTAGGCCAGACTGGACTACATGAGATCCTATTTAAAAAAAAAAAGAGTATGAGATGTCATCTTACTATTCCTTATAACTTCTCTGTAAACTTTATATTTAAGAACAAAAGAGGTTGTCAATTTCAAAATTAGGGGAAAAGGAAAAAGACAAATTACAACAAATACAGTCGTGAGGATCTAGGAGATGGCTGAGTCTGTAAAGTGCTCACAGCAAAAGCATGAGGACCTGAGTTTGGTCCTCAGCACCAGACAGAAAGCCAGATGTGCTTAAAATCCCAGTGCTGGGGAGGAAGAGACAAGAATATCCCCGGAACATCCTAACTAGCTAGTCTAGCTCAAAAGTAAGGTAGAACAGCAGCTGAGGGTGGCTCACGTGTGCTCATGTGCCTTGAATCCGGAGCTCCAGAAAAATACGTAAGGATAGTACGAATGTAAGGATAGTATGTCATCAGAAGGAACAAATGCAGTCCTAAGGACTAGGGCTAGAACTGAAGATAGAAGACAGTGTTCTGTTTCTACTTCTACACTTTTGTGTTCAATTATTTTAGGTTTAATTCCAGGCAGATTATACAGGACAAGATCTTGAACTTCATTCTCTAAACAAATATATTCACTAAATGATTCACAGTTGATGTAATGGCATGAAAATGAATAATTAATCCAATGAATAAGAAGTGAACTGTGATACCTTTGAGCAAAAAGGTAAATTTTGTTTTAGGGACCTCAGAAAATGAGAAAGTTGTAAGCCACAAAGAATGTGTGTGTATGTGTATGTATAGGTATATTTACAAAACATGTTAGGGGCTGGAGAGATGACTCAGTGGTTCGAGCACTGGCTGCTCTTCCAGAGGACCAAGATTCAATCAATTCCCAGCGTCCACTTGGCAGCTCACAACTGTCTGTACTTCAAGACCTCTGACATCTTCACAGACATACTTACAAGCAAAATGAACATAAAATAAAAAATAGAATTTATACACACACACACTTTTTTTTTTAACCAGAACAAGTTGAGCAGTGGTGATGCACATCTTTAATCCCAGCACTCAGGAGGCAGAGGCAGGTGGATCTCTGTGAGTTCAAGGCCAACCTGGTCTACAGAGGAAGCTCCAGGGACAACCAAGGCTACACAGAAAAACCCTGTCTAAAAAAAACAAAACCAAAATATACACATGCAAGCACACACGCGTGAAAACACACACACACAGAACAAACTATATAATAGAAAAAAATTTGAATTACATGATTATTCTAAAAAAAATGAAATTTAAATTAACCCAAATAATTAAGTCTATTACAAGCAATGAAGGTATACTTAACCCAGGTGTGATGGCGCATGCCTTTAATACCAGTACTTGGGAGGCAGAGGCAGACAGATCTCTGAGTTCGAGGCTGTTCTGATCTACAGAGCACATTCCAGGACAGCCAGGGCTACACTGAGAAACACTGTCTCAAAAAAAAAAAAAAGAGAAAGAGAAAAAAGGGTATACTTAAGAACATCTACAAAGGGGAGCTGGAGAGATGGCTCAGTGGTTAAGAGCACTGACTGCTCTTGCAAAAGTCCTGAGTGCAAATCCCAGCAGCCACATGGTGGCTCACAACCATCCATAACGAGATCTGACACCCTCTTCTGGTGTGTCTGAAGACAGCTACAGTACTTACATATAATAATAAATAAATCTTTAAAAAAAAAAAAGGAAGGTCTACAAAGGAGATATACAGCTTAGAGGTTAAGAGCATATATTGCTCTTGCATAGGACCTAAATTCGATTCCCAGCAACCATATCAATCAGGTGGCTCCCAACCACCTATAACTACAGCTCCAAGGATAATCCAATGTCTCTGACCTCTGTAGGCACCAACACTCACATCCACATACAAACACACATTTTGCAAAATAATACCCCTACACAAATATACATATATAACTTAAAATAATAGATCCTTTTAAATGATCTACAAAGTAATCTATACTAACTTATCAATGATTAAAGTGGAAATACATGTGTGTGTGTACATGTCCATATGTGTTATATGTGCACATGCATGTGGAGGCCATGGGCTGACACTTTCTGTCTTCTTTAATCACTCTCCACTTTGTCTTCTGAAACAGGATCTCTCAACTAAACCTGGTGTTCACCAATTCACCTAGACTCCCTGGCCATCCAGTCTCAGTGATTCTCCTACTTCTGTTTCCTTAGCAATGTTTGCTGCTGTGCCCAGACTTTTATGTGGCTGTGAGGGATCCAAACTCAGGTCTTCGTGTTCCCATGGCAAGCCCTAAACCCACTAAGCTATCTCCTCGGATCCTAGAACCTGACTCTAATCAAGTGCCAATGATTCTATAAGCTCTGGATCTTCTTGACTCTCCACCGCAGTAGAGCTTGTAGCATCACATCTAGTTCTGAAATAGATTGGCTTTGTCTTGCATGAGGGTTGTCTCATAGCTAAAGATAGCCTTCAAATGCTGATTTTTCATCCTGTGCTCTAGGAGAGCTGGGATTAGAAGTATGTGCCACCACACCCAACTCCACTACATTCATTTGCTTACTAGTGTTCACTGTGATTATATATCTATGGGAGTAGGAATGTAGAGGCCACAGTGTGTGAGTCAGCTCTCTCCATCATATGGGGTTTAGGGATTGACCTTGGGTTGTCAGGCCTGGTGGTATATACATTAACCAGCTAAGCAATCTCACTTGCCCCCAAAATAGATTTTTCTTTATTAAGAATCACTCCTACTTTCCTAAGTCCTAAGCAAGGCAATGACGTCTAATTGAATCATTCCTACACAACATTATTCTGAAGAATATAGCCTATGCAAATAAGGCAAGAAAAAATACACTGATTGAAAACAAATATTGTAGACTTGTGCTTCGTAATTAAGAACTTTTGCTCTTTCAAAGAGAAGAGAATGAACAAGAGGATTAAGACAAGTCAAGGATTAGAAGAAATAGTTGCAAATGACATTAAGGAAAATAACAATTAACATGTACATACCACATGTTTTATATATATAGTATGCACAGATGGTTTATAGTTTGTGTGTATACATGTATACAAAAAGAGAGGATGAAAGAAAGGAGACACAATGACTAGTCCTATCTTGTCTCCTAATGTACTTCATCCTTCTTTATGCTCTCAGGACAACTGGAACTTAGATCACAACATCCATACTCTACCCTGCAGGAGGCACAAAGGGTCTTGTGCTCAAAGATAAGCACTAGGGGAATCAGAAATGCTAAACACACAAGGTTGTTCCTTCAAAGGAAGGGATGTGTAACCTGTTATCTGCCCCTGAAGGCTGGGAGCTGAGGTGGTTAATAGCCTGGTCCTTTTTGTGCAGTGTGGATGAGACCTCACCAGATCCTCCCCTAGACACTTATCTTATCTATCATGAGGTTCTCAATCTACAGAACCCATCTTTATGGAAGATATCATATGAACTTTACAAAGTGTTCTGATGCAGTCATGCCTTAAGCTTTATTGTGCATATGGAACTGAGTTATCACCAGGAAAATTTTCTCCAAATTGAGCTATGTTTAAATATGCCTAAAATAACTTACTTGGGGTCAGATTCCCAAAGTTTGAACCAATACTGGCTACTCAGTTGTACTGAGCTGAACTTCTTGCCTCTCAAGAATCATTATTCTGCAGGCCGTGGTGGTCACAGAGACCCCTACCACCACCCCACCCCATATTCCTTTATGTGAGGTATTTCTGAATAGATTACAGTACATGGAATTTTTATTCTATAGAGTTGGAGATAATATGTATGAAATGAAATCACTAAACGTTTAGTTGAAATAGAAAATGTAACTATAATAACCAATTCCAGAATTTTATTAAATTCTGATTCTCTTTAAGTCGCTAAAATCCATATCTGAAATAAGATACAGGTGACTTTTTTTTTTTTTTTTGGTTTTTTTCGAGACAGGGTTTCTCTGTGTAGCCCTGGCTGTCCTGGAACTCACTTTGTAGACCAGGCTGGCCTCGAACTCAGAAATCCTCCTGCCTCTGCCTCCCAAGTGCTGGGATTAAAGGCGTGCGCCACCACCACCCGGCTGCAGGTGACTTTTAAAATAAAAACTTGGGGTTGGGGACTTAGCTCAGTGGTAGAGCGCTTGCCTAGCAAGCGCAAGGCCCTGGGTTCGGTCCTCAGCTCTGGAAAAAAAAAAAAGACAAAATAAAATAAAAACTTATAAACAGAATCAAATATTTATTTCCTTCTAACTTGAGCTTGAAAATACAGATAAGCATCTACAACCATTTCTAAAAGATTAACTATTTGTTGATTTATAGGCTGGTTATCTGAAACTCCTGAATGAACAGTTACTCCACTGAACAACATCCTGAGGGCTGAACTTTGGCATCAAATTAGTACATCATGTACAAAAAGAAGAATTATATACTGTTAAAATACAGAAAAACATGTTTTTGTAAGAACCTAACCGTCACTTTCAAGCAATTTGTCCGAAGACAGCTAAAAAGAAAATAAACAGACAAGAAAACATGTTTCACTTTGTTATAGGCAGAAAGGTATAGGTAGGCTACTTAGCTCCTTTGTATAAAGATTCACAGTTCCACAGATAATTTACCAACCTCAGTGGAAGATAGTTAAGTACAAAGAGGAGAGTAATTAAAGTACAAGTACTGGGGCTAGGTTTTACAGCTCAGTAGGTAATAGTGTTTGCTCTGCAAACCTAAGGATCTGAGTTTGAATCCCCAGCACCTACATAAAAAAGCTAGGCATGGCCTCACAAGCCTGAAATCCCAGCGTCAGGCAGCAGAGACAGACAGATTCCAGGCATTCAATAGCCAGTCAACCAGCTAGTCTAGCCAAAATCACTAAGCAAGAAGGCTCAGTGAATTAAAATTCTTACCACCAAGCCTGACAACCTGAGTTCTATCCTAGAACCCACAAGATTCCCACAAGTTGTCCTCTGACCTCCACTAGGGCGCCAAGACAAATGTATGCCCAGACATACATATACACTTGCAATACATGAATGAAGTGTAATAGTAAAGATCTTTTTTTTTTAAGTGCAGGTTCAGCTTGACAGCAGTGATGCACACCTTTGATCCCAGTACTTGGGAGGCAGAGGCAAGCTAATTGAATTTGAAGCCAGAGTAGTCTACAGTGAGCTCTAGGACAGCCAGGACTACACAGAGAAACCCTGTATGGAAAAAAAGTAAGTTCTACACCAGTTGAGGTAGCATGAGCCTTGTAATACTAGCACCTGTGACAGAGGAAAATTGGAAGGTCAAGGTCATCCAAGGTCATCCTCACCTACATAGCAAGTTCAAGCTCAGACTGGGCTATGTAAGATCTCTTCATCCGCCCACACACAAATATATATATATATATGTATGTATGTATATATATATGTATATATATATATTCAACACAATAATATGTACAAAACACTTAAGAGTTCAGTAAAAAAAAAAGTAGTTCCACAAATAATAACTATGTCTATATCTCATACACACACACACACCTATAAAAAAAGATTCCAAGAAAGCTGGGCATGGTGCCACATGCCTGTAATCTCAGTACTTAAGAGGTAGAAGCAAGAGATAACTGTAAACTCAAGGCCAACCTGAACTACCATAGCAAGTTCCACTCCAGACAGGGATATACAACAAGACCCTGACTAATAAAACAAAACAAAAATAAAAAACAAAAAAGTTTTTTTAAAATCATTCTGCAGATATGCCCAGTATTTTGCCAGACTGTTCTCTGCCCACACCCATCTTCCGAGTCCTCCTACCTAAAACCAGCAGCACTTGGAGGCAGCAACTCATTCTGACAGGGTCTAATGATGGTCACATCTTATAAAGAGTAGTCACTTGGATTCAGTCACTTTCTTGGGGCCAATTGGGAAGGGGAAGTTCAGTGAGAGGGGAGTAGGGCAGGATGTGATCAAAACACAATTATCCACGTGTATCAAAGTGTAATGATGAAACCCATTATGTGTGATTAATATATGCTAATAATCTTTTTTCCCAGGACTGGTGGTGTACACCTTTAATCTCAGCACTCAAGAGAAAGAGGCAGGTAGATCTCTGAGAGTTTGAGATCAGCCTGGTCTGCACAGAGAATTCCAGGGCAGCCAGAGTTATATAATAGAGAGGCCCTTTCTAAAAATATAAAAATAATAAAATGTTTTATACATTTTTCTAAAATATGTATATTTAATATGTACAGTTATATTTTTATATTTAATAATTTATAAATATCTTTTAAATATTTATAAAAATTTATAAAATAATTTTTAATTACTTCTACAAGATTGTCTTTAAAATATAGGCAACATCTAGGGCTTCTCCCTCCCAGAACTTCACTAATTAGATTGTGCAAGTATAACCACCACAGTGCTTTATTAGAATACAGATGCTTAATACTTGCTGAAGAGTTAATGAACTGGGCAAAGGTGGTACATGCCTTTTACCCAGGTCTCAGGAGGCAGAGGCAGTTGAATCTCTGAGTTCAAGGCCAGCCTGGTCTACAGAATAAGTTCCAGTACAGCCAGGGCTACACAGAGAAACCCTGTGTATATGTTTGACAAAATCTTGTAAAACACACAAAACTTTTTCCTGGTTAGAGGTAACTCAGTGACAGATGAGCAAATGTGACAGATATGACCAAATAACTCTTTAGCTCTTTCCCAAGTCTCCAACCTAAATCATATCACACTTCAATTTCATTTTATGTTTTCAAAAAGTCTACAGAAAAGATATTCTGGCCAGTTAGACAAATATGATGTTCTTTCCTAACCACAATGCCAATAGTAGCAAACTAGTAACAGGTTGAAAGAAGAAAGTTTCAGGCAATTTATTTGGCCCCTGGAAAGAAGAAAAAAAAAAAAAGAATTCCATAAATTTACCCTATATAACCATCTGATTAAATCACTAAGAACCAAAGATGTTTTTTCTTTTCTAATTTTTTAAATCACTAAGGAATGCTTTTATAATTTAGATACTTGATTACAACTACAAATTATTTTACAGTCATTATAAACACATCAGTACCTGGGCTATTTTGCACAATAATGAAAATATAATGACAGTATCAACAAGAGGAGAATAGGAGAGGAAGCCAGTGATAGCAGCAGCTTGACTCATTTCTGTCAGGAGAACACTGGCACAGAATGGTACAAGCAGCGCCAGTGTGAGAAAGCAAGCAAGCTCGTGACTGGGAAGGAAGGTGACAGAGAATACAAAGCAAGGAATCAGAAGGAGCGCAAACAAAGCTCTCTTCAGTGAGAGCAGTAAAAACCAGGAGGTACTGAAATCTATCCTAAAGTCTTTCATATTCTCAAAAGCTACTGAACTCCAGCATTTGAGTCAGTTCAAATGTTAACCCTACCACTTACAAGGGAGCGGGAGTGGCCTTCCATACCGACTCTGTCACTGTAAAATTGTAATAATGGTAGCAACTAAAGTGAACATTACTAGACACACAGCATGTCCTTAGTCCTTAAAAGGCAGGAATCATTTTCCTCATACTGCAAGGGGAAGAGGGCAGAGAGAAGTTCTACCTATGCATGATAAAGAAAAATACTATCTACTTGTCAGGGTTGTAGTGAAAATTAGAAATATATGTGTAGCATTTAGCATAGAATCTAGGAGATCCAGAAATTATTTTATACAAGTACAACCTCCACTTAAAAGCAGACTCAACTAAACAGCAATAAAATCTCAGTAAGTTTTCCTCATATTGCTAGCAGCACTTCTACAGAACCCAAAGCTTTTAAAAAATGTAAGTGCAAGTACGTACACACACACACACACACACACACACACACCACTATTTCATAGATGAAGGTCAAAATATACAATCCAAGAAAATAGTCACATTATGAAACACTTCAAGTGGCACAGGAATGACCTGACCATCAAATATAAAACATTTTATTTTCAAAGGATCAAAATACCTCATACCTGAAGGGAATAGGTCTAGTGACAGAATCTAACTTCCTAGGGTACTCTCTAGAAGCAAGTGACTGCCACTCTGAAATACTCAGCAAGCCACTTCCCAGAATGACAACATACGTCAAAATCTAAATGAATTTTACCAAGAACATTCTGGTGACAGAAAAACAAAATCACTCTGCTTCTGGAAGTAATGTTACTGCACAGATTAGCCACAAAACAGGACCTCCATTACTTCCTTAACCCATATATTGAGCTTGAAAAATATAAAGAATACAACCTTCTAACAAATAACTTGTTTGAAGGAAATTCAAAACACTAAACCTACAACTCTCTTCGTTAAACCTGTAAATCTTCCCTTTAATTCTAACAAGTTTATATATATAATATATGTTAGAGAAGGAAAATAAAATTCACAAATTTAATAGCTCGTTGGGGAAAGGGCAGAAAAAAGACAAGATAAACAAGTCTCCTGAAAATTGAGTTCAAAACTCAATTTCAAAGTAAGCTATTATAGGGATTGGGGGTGGACTGGGATAACTTCACAAACACTACCCAATCATTGTATCCTCCCTCTACACAGTTTTAATACAACTGCAATGCTTACCAGACAACCCATTCGAGCTTAGCAAAAAACTTCAAGCACTCACAAGTGCATTTGTGGGGCAAGCGACACAGAACAGAACAGAGGAAGGGTACAGAGGGAGGAGACAAGCACCACGAGCAACAATGGGAACCTGTCATCTAACCACAGAGGCACACAACAGGATGTCAGGGATAAAACAATTCTTTTGCCAACTACCAGGAACAATTCATTGAGAAGCTAAAACTGAAGGAACTAACCAAAACTCTCTGGAAAAGACTTATGACGAACTTCACTGGGGGCTTACAACAACTATGTGAGGCTGCTTCCTCCAAAGGCATTCTGAAGGCAAGATCATCAAAAAATAAGGTCTGCAGGGTGGCAGCTGCTTCCAAAGGGCTGGTCCTAAAAGAACCCTTTGTGTGGTGTCTGTGAGAAGACACCTTTGCAGCGCCTAGAGAGTCACCAAAACAATGCCATCTGAATCAGTTCAAAGTCCCAAGACTAGCTGCAATGAAATGGGCCATTCTATTAAAGAAATTAGGAAATTATGTGAATAGAAATTATGTAAGCTAAGCTGCTGGGGTTGTCAGTCGATTTAAAACAAGACCTGAATCTAAAGGTTCTTACTGCCAAGATCTCTGCACCTCTTTAGGGAGCTGCAGTTGGATCCCACCCTGAAACATGTGATCAGTCAAACAGAACTTGCATGTGCAGGCAGGGAATAAGGCCCAGAGGACCAACGTGCAAGCTTCCATGTATCACTCTGCGTATTAAACAGCTTTATTGAAATGAGTTGTTTTATAAGCATACTGAGGAAAAAAACTCATCAGCAAAATTCTTGCCATTTGTGAAAGTTGGCTTTATTTCTGTATCTTGAGAAAAAATACTTGAGGTCACTAAAACAAGATTTAATTAAAGGTTATTGGTAAAATTAAACAACCAAGGACACTGCCCAAAACTAATTAAGCTTACATTTTAACAATATGCTTAAAGTAAAGTAGTCCTTTGGCAGCAAAGCAAGTGCCAAGCTCAAAAGAAAAAAGATAGTGTTTCTCTTGCTCACTCTTAGTATTCTAACCAGGCTTCTAATACCTAGTGCCAAGACCAGAAGGGACACATCGAGGCAAAGCACAGACTTCCACTGATCAGTACTAAATGGAAAGAAAGATGCCCAAAGGGTACTTGTTCTTTTCTCTATGAGAAAATATCTGACAAAGCAAATTGAGAAAAAATGACTTAGCTCCCAGTGAAAGGCTTAGCTGAGGGAGAACGGACAACCGGTACGCTGTGGTGGCCGTCAGGAAGCAGGGAGTGAGCAATTCGGGCTGCTGTTCCTCATGCTTTCATCCCAGTCCAGCCCCAAGTCAAGGTGCTTCCCACACTCAGAGCAGTACTGCCTTTTTAAACCTTTCTGAAAACACTTTCATAGACATACCTTTAGGTATGCAATTCCAATGGTAATGCTAAATCCAGAAGGCTGACAATGAAGGAGATTAAATATTAGATGCTGGAGAATGGCTCAGTGGTTAAGAACCCTGGATGCTCTTCCAGGGGACCTGGGTTCAATTCCTAGCACACACATGGCAGCTTACAACCATCTGTAATTCCATTCTCAGGGGATCTGACGCCCTCTTCTAGCCTATACAGGCAATGCACTCATAGTGCACATATAAGCTAAACATCTATGTACCTGAAATTAAAATAATGATTAATTTTAAAAAATACATTAACTATCAGAAATATAAAAGGTAGCAGTTCAAAGTCATTATGACATAGTATATAGAGCCCAGCATGGTGGCACACACCATTAATCCCAGCACTTGGGGAAGTAGAAGCAGGAAGATAGTGCTTTCCAGTCCAGCTAACATAGCGAAACCCTGTGTCCATTTATTTAAAAAATGGTATAGAGCTGTAGCTAAAGGTGTGGGTCCCACACTTGACATGAAGAACCCCCGAAATCAATGCTCAGAACAGATCACTAACAATTCTGGAAGAGCACTGACCCTGCAGAGCATTTCCATCACTTGGTAGGCTAGTGGATTTAGGAACTGCCTAGTGGGTTTAGTAGTTTTGTTTTTTTAAGATTTATTTATTTATTTATTATATGTAAGTACACTGTAGCTGTCTTCAGACACTCCAGAAGAGGGAGTCAGATCTCGTTATGGATGGTTGTGAGCCACCATGTGGTTGCTGGGATTTGAACTCAGGACCTTCAGAAGAGCGGTCGGTGCTCTTAACCGCTGAGCTATTTCTCCAACCCTAGTAGGTTTTTTCTTACAGTTTTTCTTTATTCTTTGTTTCTTTTTTTTTCTTTTTTTTTTTTTTTTTTTTTTTTTTGGTTTTTTCGAGACAGGGTTTCTCTGTAGACCAGGCTGGCCTCGAACTCAGAAATCCGCCTGCCTCTGCCTCCCAAGTGCTGGGATTAAAGGCGTGCGCCACCACCGCCCGGCTATTCTTTGTTTCTAATGTTCATAAAACCAATCTCCTCTGCTTGGCTCATGTCAACACTCTATTTTATAGAATAAAGTGCTGCCTGCAGCCACCCAGATGGCTCAGGGGGTACAGCCAGTCACTTGTGACACAAGTTCAATAACCTGAGTTATGATGGAAAGAGAAGTCATGATGTAAGCAGAGCACAAGCTACCCAAAGTTAACACTCAGTGATGATGATGATGATGATGATGTTGTTTTCAACTGAAGTGTTGCTTGATTCTAGAGTTACAAAAAGAGGACAAAATCTTTAAACTGTTATGTTTCTGTCTACTGAAAGAAAACACACAAATGACAAAAAAAAAAAGAACAAAATTAGATAAACTTAATATCATCAAAATTAAAGCTTGGGATTGAAGAGATAGCTCCACAGTTAAAATAGTACACTACTCTTACAGAGGACCCAAGTTTGGTTCCCAGCACCCATGTCTGGCATCATACATCCACCAACCAGTAACTCTATCCATAGAGCACCAGTTCTCAACCTGAGGGCCTCAAGTCATTTGGGAGATGCATATTAGATATCCTGTATATCAGATATTTGCACTATGATTCCTAACAGTAGCAAAATTATGAATTAGCAATGGAACAATTCTAAGGCTGGAGTCCCAACAACATTAGGAATTGTATTAAAGTGTTACAGCATTAGAAATGTAGAGAATCACACTGCTCTAGAGGATCCAACACCCTCTTGTGGCTTCCAAGGGCACTTGCATTAGCTCACGCATAGCACATACACATAATTAAAAATAAAAAACTTTAAAATTAAAATTATTAAGGTGATCAGAGTGGCATACACCTTTAATTCCAGCACTTAGGAGGCAAAAGGCAAGGCAGCAAATCTCTGAGTTCAAGACCAACCCAGTCACACAATGAGTACCAGGACAGCCAGGGCTACCTCAAGAGGTCTTGTCTCAAAATAAAGAAATAATTGAATAGATATATACATAGATGGATACATAGATAAATGGGTGAATGTACTGGCTGGCTTTGTATCAACTTGACACAAGCTAGAGTTACCACAGACAAAGGAGCTTCAGGTGAGGAAATGCCTCTACTAGATCCAGCTGTAAGGCATTTTCTCAATTGGGCTGGTAGTCCTGGGTTCTATAAGAAAGCAAGTTGAGCAAGTCAGGGGAGCAAGCCAGTTAGAAACATCCCTCCATGGCCTCTGCATCAGCTCCTGTTTCCTGACCTGCTTGAGTTCCAGTCCTGATTTCCTTTAGTGATGAAAAGTAATGTGGAAGTGTAAGCTGAATAAACCCTTTCCTCCCCAACTAGCTTCTTGGTCATGATGTTTTGTCCAGGAATAGAAACCCTAAGACAGTGGATGAATAAATAAATCTGTCAAACAAAAAATAATATGTTCATAAAATAAATATTTTTCAGTCACTATAGAAATACTACAAAAATGAACCTACTAAGTAAAAGAATGAACACTAAGTGAAAGAATCCAGTCCACATATTATAGATTGCATTTATATGAAGTATTCAGAATAGATAAATATACATACATTGAAAGATTACTGGTTGTCTAGAGCAGTTACAGTATGTGAAAGAAACAAACTGCTAATAATATGTGCAGCATTTCATTGTACAGAAATGAAGTTATTCTAAAAATGATTGTGGGAACAGCCATTCTGAATATATGAAAACCACTGAATTGTACACTTTAAACGGGTGTATTATATAACATGTGAATTATATCTTAATAAAGCTGCTTTTTTTCCCCCACAGTTTTCCTTTTTGCAAAACAAGATACTCTTTGTTTCATGTCTGTGGATTAAATTGGGTCTCCATAAACAACAGCAGCTGCCGCCTGGTAAAACTGGATGGCTTCAAACACTAGGCAAACAACTGTGTGTGGTAAACAAGTTCTGTTTGTGTGTGTGCCAATTTCAAGTAATTACTTTTAAAGAATATGTAGGAAAATCAGACTGTACATTTTTTTTGCTATTGTCATTTAAATCAGAAAAGAATGCAATCATAATTTCCCGAGCCAAGAAGTCAGTATCACTACCATTTACTACACATAGTCCATGGTGACTGGAGGGAAATAGTCCACTCTGACTTTAAAAAAGAGAACAGCTGAACATGTACGGAACAGGCACAGCCGCAGACGTCAGACTAGTCTTGGGCTGAGGCAGAGCAGATGAACAAGGCAGGTTGAGTGGTGCTTGCTGGACACACCCTGCTCAACAATGACAAACATTCCACTTCATGTTTGTAAAAACTCCCCCTCTTATTTGCTGAGAGTATTTCCCTAGTGTACTCAGAGGCCAAATGAAAACCATCTGATAAACAATCTGACCATAGGGCAGGCAGGAGCAGGGAGCTGAAGAGCAGTAAAGCTGGGTGTGACCTAGCCCTGGCTCTAGGGACGCTGAACCGGGAGAGGGAGAGGCCGATTACCTAGCAAGACCAAGAAAGAGAATGAGGGAGGGGAAAGAGAGGAGGAGGAAAGAAAGTAAAATGTGAGAGACAGAGAGCGAGCACAAGAGAGCGAGAGCCCAGCACTCGTCTATGTCTTGGCAGGTGAACAAAGGTCAGAACACAACGTGCAGGAGTCAATTCTCTCCTTCTACCTTGTAGATTCCAGGGTTGGAACTTAGATTGTGAGTTTCGACATCAAGCATCTTTCCCTGTTGAGCTTCTAGTCTTTCAATCAAAAAAAAAAAACCTCTGTGGGTTAAACACTATAAGGCTTACACAATCAGATAAACGTAAATCTTTACAAATTGTGTATTAAAAAAAATTCTAGTTCTTTACAGCACACTGGAAACCTTGCCATTAAAAATCAGGCACTAGGGGCTGGAGAGATGGCTCAGTGGTTAAGAGCACTGACTGCTCTTCCAGAGGTCCTGAGTTCAAATCCCAGCAACCACATGGTGGTTCACAACCATCTGTAATGGGATTCAAGACCCTCTTCTGGTGTGTCTGAAAACAGCTACAGTTGGACTCTTAGAATAAATAAAAATCTTTAAAAAAAAAATTGAACACTAATTTCATTTTCAAAATTTTATTATTTACTTACATTTATGTTGTGCATGTGTGCACATGTGGGACTATAGTGTGTGCACCCATTCCATACATGCTCAGCTGTTCTCTTTTTTAAAATCAGAGGACAAGGATAGGCTCTCTCAATCTACCAAGGGCATCCAGGCAATCAAACATCAGCCTGGTGGCCACACCAAGCACACCTGCTAAGCCACCTCATTGTTTCCCCTAATGAATTAGTTTGGAAACATTGTAAAAGCCAGAGGATGGAGGAGTTGGCTGTGAAACAGTGTTTCCTAGAAATGACAGACGCTTCACCCATGAAGTCTTACCAACACGACTGCCTAAACAGGAGCTGAGTGAGAACAACACGGAGAGGCACACTAATGTGAACAAGGCAGGACCTGAACCCTACACAAAGAACTATAGGAAGGCGAAAGAGCTCAGTGGTTAGGAGCACTGGCTGCTCTCCTGGAGCACTCAGGCTCACTTCCCAGCACCCACATGGCAGCTCACAACTAACTCCAGTGCCAGAGAATCTGACACCCTAATACAGACTTACAAGCAGGCAAAACACCAATAAGGAATGCTGACAGTGGGAGAAATACTCTTCCCCAGGGAAGAGCACACCAATTAGTTACCCAATACCAAATCTTCAGTCCTGAAAACATATATCATATATACATATGTATATATAGTATATATGGTGTGTACACACACACATACACACATGTATGTATATAACAAAGATCAACAAAAAAGAGGAACTTTTCAAAGAGAACAAGGAAGGTATGTTGGAAGGGTTTCGGAGGGGAGGAAAGGACAAGGAGGAATTGATGTAATTATAATCTCAAAAAAATAAAAGAAAGAAAAACAGAAAAAGCAAATTTTCATCTTCATTTCTTTTATAAATATGATACCCATACTTTTTTTAAAGTATAATGCCAGCTAGTGGGAGGTGGAAACAAGAAGATAAGGAGATTAAGGTCAGCCTCAGCTACATACCAAGTTCATCCATAGCTACCCTGGACTATATGTAACATTGTCTCAAATAAGAAAAGAAAGAAAAGAGAGTGAAAGAGGCGCCAGTAAGGTGGCTTGGGTAAGGGCACAAGCCTGATGTTCAATATCTGGAGCCCATATGATAGAAATAGAATCAATTCTAGCAAACTGTTTACTAACCTCTATACAGACTTTACAGTATGTGTGCCCATGTACACACACATACACATACACACACAATAATAATAAATATTTTTTACAATTTATTTTATTTTTATGTGCATTGCTGTTCTGCCTGTACACTTATCTTTGTGAGGGTGTCAGATCCCCTGGAAGTGGAGTTTCATACAGTTGTGAGCTGCCAATGTAGGTGCTGGAAATTGAACCCAGATCTTCTAGAAGAGCAGCCAGTGCTCTTAACTACTGAGCCATCTCTCCAGCCCCAATAAAAATATTTTTTAAAGGTTTTTGTTTGTTTACTTATATGTGAGCATGCTGTTGCTGACACACCAGAAGAGGGCACCAGATCCAATTACAGATGTTTGTGAGCCACCATGTGGTTGTTGGGAATTGAACTCATGACCTCTGGAATAACAGCCAGTGCTCTTAACCACTGAGCTATCTCTCCAGCATCAAGATATTTTTTTTTTTTTGGTTTTTTCGAGACAGGGTTTCTCTGTGTAGCCCTGGCTGTCCTGGAACTCACTTTGTAGACCAGGCTGGCCTCGAACTCAGAAATCCATCAAGATATTTTTAAAGAACAAAAAATAATAAAGTGAACAGGCTGTGGTAGGACACACAAGTAATCCCAGAACTTGGAGGTTTCCTTCAAAGGATCATAAATTCAAGGCCAGATGGGCCTAAATAGTGAAACTATATCTCAAAAAAAAAAAAGGTGGGGTCTGAAGAGATGGCTCAGCGGTTAAGAGCACTGACTGTTCTTCCAGAGGTCCTGAGTTCAAATCCCAGCAACCACATGGTGGCTCACAACTATCTCTAATGGGATCTGATGCCCTCTTCTGGTGTGTCTGAAGAGAACAATAGTGTATTCCTACCCATAAAATAAATAAATCTTTTAAAAAATGTTGAAGTGTAAGTGAGGATTAAAAAAAGACTAAGGTTGACCCAGCAGAAAACAATCCACTGCACCCCCTGTGACAAGTGGTCAGCCAGGAGCCAGCATAAAGACAGGGAGCTACTGAAGTGACTGATGGCAGCAACCACCAAGCGGTGGCAGCATTGACTCAGCATTGACTGTTCTTGAACCTCAGGATGCCAATACTGTAGTAGTCAGCTCTCTGCACATGACAGGCTCTAGAATACCAGTAGAAAAATAAGCGTATTTTGAGCCATGCACAAGTGAGGTGTGCTTGCTGAGACTTTCCTAGAAAAAAAATATGAGTTTTTACATTTTTCCCAGAAAAAGTTTAAATACCCTCCTCCCAAAATTGAAAACCACTCTTTTGTTGCTATCCTGACAATACAGTAGCCTGTCATATTTCTCTTCTATAATGAACTCTCATTTTCTTTCACTTCAGAACTAGTAGATATCTGATATCTAGCTTAAGACCCACCCAGCTAGAGACAAGATATAACTACTGATTCTGTCTGATTTTAAAACAACTCTAAAGCTGCGCAGTGGTGGAGCACAACTTTAATCCTAGCATTTGGGAAGCAGAGGCAGGTAGATCTCAGTGAGTCAGGGCCATCCTGGTCTACATAGTGAGTTCCAGACAGCCAAGGCTACACAAGAAAGACCCTGTCTCAAAAACAAAACAAAAACAAACGAAAAACCTCTAAGACAATCCGATGCTGAGCTTCCCATCTGTCTGTTAAATGTTGTTTATCTATCAGATGTGTGTGTGTGCTCATACACGCCATGGTGCACATGTGGAGTTCAGAGGACTTCTCTGCTTCTACTACATGGGTTCTGGGAATCAACTTGGGTCACCAGGCTTGACTGCAAGCTCTTTTACCCACTGAGCCATCTTGCCAGCCCAACCTTAAATATTTTAATTCATTAAATGTTTGGTGAAGAACTACTAAAAGCCAAGCATAGTGTTAATATCTCAGAAACAAAGACTTTCAAGATTCACTAATGAAAAAGTAGACTAGAGATGGGAATGAAGTGCCTTGGAAATCTATAAAAACTTTGGAAGGAAGTAACATCTGAACTCACCCCAATACTGCTATATAATAAAAGAGCCTCATCTGTCTTCACCACTCATCCTGGAAGAAACACTCTACATTTTTGGAATTTTCCCAATGACTGGAGTATCTAGCACTGTTTTGTGTGGAATCCACTGAGTTTATGCCAGCCATCCGACTCACGTGTACCTTACCAGCCTCAATGTTAGACAATGTGGAAAACAAATCAAGGGGATTAACTGTTCGAAGAATTAGTGATCATTACTGAGCCCAGCTGAATCTGGTATGAATTAAGACTTTCTTGAAAACCCTTTTGTGCCTGGGATAGAATTTGTGTGAAAGACTCATCTTTTTCCTGCAGTTTGCTGTCAATAAAGTTCTTTCTTGTCCCATGACTCTGGCTTTACCTAATGACAATAGACCTGGATGGACCTTCTGGGGTTGTCAGGACAGAGGTTCTTGGCCTTTAGAACCCTCTCAGACTTTATCCTCTGCATGAGGTTTCAGATTTGTACCTTTTTGCTAAAATAAAGCCAGAAGCATTTAAACAATGCTTTCTTTCTTTTTTTCTTTTTTTAAAAGATTCATTTATTTATTCTATGTAAGTACACTGTAGCTGTCTTCAGATACCCCAGAAGAGGGCGTCAGATCTCATTACAGATGGTTGTGAGCCACCATGTGGTTGTGGGATTTGAACTTAGGACCTTCAGAAGAGCAGTTGGTGTTCTTAACCACTGAGTCATCTCTCCAGCCCCCGAAACAATGCTTTCTTGAATTCATTGAGTTATTCTAGCCAATTATCAAACTTAAAGAGATCAATGTGAATCCCTGAATTTATATCACCTTGGTCAGTTCAGAAGACCCGGAAAGTGTGAATCCCTGAATTTATATCACCTTGGTCAGTTCAGAAGACCCGGAAAGTCTCAAATTTTCAGTCTGTATCTACAACAAAGGTCATCTCGTAGAGGATAATCAATACCCTTGTGAATTTTGAGCTAATGCAGGGTTAATATCAGATTGGTAATACAAACACTCTAGAGAAATTAGTAGAAAATAAGATTTATACCTGATGTAATGGTGCTGGCTTGTATCTACAAAAGAAAAGTTGGGAGATAGATTCTAAGTTTGAGGCCACCCTGGATTACATAGTAAGTAAGACCTTATTCAAAAAATTAAACAGTGCCACACATGATAGGGCACCTTTAACCAGCACAGAGTAATGATATATAGTTGAGATGACAGGCCAATTACCCTGATCTGATTGCCATACATTGTTTATGTATACTGTGTATATTACTGTACCCACAAATATGTACAATTACTATATGTCCATTAAACACATTTACCTTGTTGGCCTCAAACTTAGAATCCTCACAGAGATCTTTCAGCCTCTACCTCCCAAGTGCTGAGATTAAAGGCCTGGATGACCATGCGCAGCTTTAAAAACTTTAAAATTCTTAAAACATGTCTCTTGAGAAGTCAGATTTTACAGCTATAGAATAAGAAATTCAAAATATTGCCTATTAAAAGATTTGAAAAACAAAGTTAAGAAATTACCAACTAGGGCTGGAGATATGACTCAGCGGTTAAGAGCACTGACTGCTCTTCCGAAGGTCCTGAGTTCAATTCTCAGCAACCACATGGTGACTCACAACCATCCCTAATGAGATCGGATGCCCCCTTCTGTAGTGTCTGAAAAAAGCTACAGGGTGCTTACATATAATAAATAAATACATCTTTAAAAAAATAAAGAAAGGAAATTACCGGGGGCTGGAGAGATAGCTCAGTGGTTAAGAGCACTGACTGCTCTTCCAAAGGTACTGAGTTCAAATCCCAGCAACCACATGGTGGCTCACAACCATCTGTAATGAGATCTGATGCCCTCTTCTGGTGTATCTGAAGACAGCTACAGTGTACTTACATATAATAATAAATAAGTCTTTAAAAAAAAAAAAAGAAAGGAAATTACCAACTAGAGCTGGAGCTATTGCTCAGTTGATGGAGGGCTTGCCCAGAATGTACAAAGCCCTGGTCACAATTCCCAGCAGGTACGCTACTAACAGACTGTCTCAGAAATGAAATGAAATGAAACAAAGGTGATAAATAGTTAACTGTGAGTGAAGGGATGTTATACTAGTTTTTGTAGTTTTAGATTTTTTTTCACTACCACCTCTATTACAAATCCTGTTTTCTAGCTAGAGTTAGGCCAGTGAGATGGCTCGACTGGCAAAAGCACTTGGTACACAAGCCTGATGGCCTAATTCAATCACTAGAGCCTACATAAAGATAGAGAACATTAACTCCACAAGTTATCTTCTAACCTACACAAGCACTACATGGCGCGCGCACACGCGCACACACACACACACACACACACACACAAATATTTAAAGCCACTAAATCTGGGCTGATGGCACACACCTTTAATCCCATCATAGAGGAAGGTAGATCGCTATGAGTTTGAGGATGGCCTGGTCTATATAGCAAGTTCTAGGCTAACCAAGTGCTAGATAATGAGACGCTGTCGACAGACAGACAGAGCCACCAAAGCTTTTCTCAATCTCTCATGCACTTTCCCACAGTCCTCAGATTAGAGAAAGTCTAAGTGTGTCTCACTTTCAATTTGACATACACATCCACATATTTCAAAGTTTCCCCCAACTGCTTTTTGCCCCCTACTCACAAACTGCTTGAAGTTTCAATCACATCCTGTTTCTCCCAGCTGTAGGACATGTAATAAGAAAAGCATCCACTCAGCGTCTAGGGCAGGTCTGGTTAGAATGATGAGGTCATCACGTCAGATTCACACCTGGTCCTTAAGAAACAGCTCCTCCTCCAGAAAGCCAGTCTCTGTATGCTTAAAGCAATATCCACAACCTGCACAGCAATGTGGCTAGAGCCACAAGTCCTTCCTTACACTTATCTAGCACATGGATCCTGCTCTGGCCACTTCACACCACTGAATTCAGGGACCAATGGCAGCAGTGACTACATCTGCTGCAGCTAGTATAGGCTCACAAGAAAACTTTACATTCAGCTACAATGAAGTCAGGTCTACCACCATTATCCTGGAAACAGTACTATCTATTTCAACAGCTTGTTCCATAATTGAACTTTACTAAAAAAATAAAAATTAAATTAAAAATTTAAAAATTTAAAAAAAAAATCACTGCTTCTTACAGATTTTCCAAAAAAAAAAAATTCCTCAAGAGGGAATTATAGCTCTTCTATATTTTTTCATTTTTCTTCCAATAAGGTAGAGTCTCCTGTATTCCAGCTAACCTTGAACTTGATATGTACAACCTTTAGTTTCTGATCTACCTGCTTCTACCTACCAAGTACTAGAAATACAGGTAGTGCTGGGTATCAAACCCTGGACTTGTATACTAGACAAACACTCTAGAAACTGAGCCACCTTCCCAACCCCACTACATATTCGTCCATTTGCTCTGTTCACAAATCTAATGTAGCCAAGGCAGCTAAATGTGCTGCGTGTAGTGAAAACTAAATACTTCCAGGTCTTCTCTCAGCTTCACCATCTTTAAGAAAATATTTACTGGGCTTGGGGATTTAGCTCAGTGGTAGAGCGCTTGCCTAGCAAGCGCAAGGCCCTGGGTTCGGTCCTCAGCTCTGGGAAAAAAAAAAATATTTACTGTCATGCCCATTTCTTTAATGATGAAACAGAACAATCCTAGCCCAAAGATAAGTAGAGTTGATTTCATTTCAAAATGCTCTAACAGTGTTATTAAATAGCTTCAGTCAGAAGTACCGAAGAGCAGATAACTGATATATCTACACTTCTGTTATGTACAAAGGCCTCTGGCTGGTGCTTGCTGACTACACTCTGAACCTGAAACAAAACAAGAACATTTCTCACCTCAGCCCTCATTCACAAGACCTCTGCAATATTTTACTTCAGCCAGGAAAACCTTCTAACAGGCTAGCAGCCTATCTAAAGATTAAAAGTAGCTAGAGTAACATCACATTCACTACTACTGTTATCTTTTGATTGTTTTCAGACAAGATCTGACAATCATAGGCTCTGAACTCCCCATCTTCTGGCCTTAACCTCCAGAGTTCTGGGACTTTAAATGTGCACCAAAAGCCTTGGTTATCTTTGAGAGATAAAAAAGGATTTGTAATCAGTAGAGCAACTAAGTATTTACACACTAGATAGCACATATCTATAATTCCAGCACTCAGGAGGTTGAATAAGAAGTATTATAATGAGTTCAAGGACATCCTTGGCCATACACTGAGTTCCAGGCCAGTGTAAGCTATTGAATGAGACCCTGTCTCCATAAAACAAAACAATAAACAATAGCAACAAAAGAGGTTAATATGTATAACATGTGGAGAACTCTTACAACTCTACAACAAAACATAACAAAGAAAATGGATAAGAGGGATTGGAGAGATGGCTCAGTGATTATGGGCACCCCCTGCTCTTGGAGAGGACCAGGGTTCAGTTCCCAGTGCTCATACGAGCTGTGGTGGTTCACAACTGTAACTCTAGTCCCAAAGTGTTAGATGCTTCCAATCTTCACAGGCTCCTGTGTACATATGACTCACATATATACACTCAGACACATAAATGCACATAAAATTAAATTAATACATGTTTTTAAAACCTCAAAAATAAAGCTAGGCAGCGATGCACTCCTTTAATCCCAGCACTCAGGAGAAAGAAGCAAGTGGATCTCTGAGAGTTCCAGGCCAGCCTGATCTACAGAGTGAGTTCAAGGACAGCCAGGGCTACATGGAGAAACCCTGTCTCAAATGAAGGAAGGAAGGAAGGAAGGAAGGAAGGAAGGAAGGAAGGAAGGAAGGAAGGAAGGAAGGAAGGAAGAAAACCCCAAAAGTATATGATTATAGGAAAGAAGGGGAAAAAAGAAGAACGGACAAAGGCCTAAATGAAAATTTTACCAAGTAATATATACAAAGAGCATCTCAGGATTACTGATCATTAGGGACACAAAACATAATAAAATGATACATCATCTCCCACCCATAAGAACACTTTTTGTGCTGAGCATAGTGGTGCACATCTTTAACCCAGCCCTTGGGAGGCAGAGACAGGTGAAATCTGTGAGTTTGAGACCAGCCTGGCCTACATAGTGGGTTCCAGGACAGCCAGGGCTATGTAGAGAGACCTTATCTCAAGGTGGGGGTGGGGATGGAGGGGAGCAGAAACAGAGACAGAGACAGGAAAAAAGAAAGCTGTCCAAATTCAGTTTGAAGAAACTAAACTTTAAAATGAAATCATCATCTTTATCTACCGTGCAGGGTTAACTGTTTTCAGTTTGTTCCTGTTATAATAAATGGTGTATAATTAGTACTTTTATGCAGAAGCAAATTCAGACTTCCAAAACAACAAAAGAAGACTGATTCAATGAAAAGAAGTACATCTAGGCTGTCCTGAGCAGGGTGAGAGGACCACTTTCATACCACTCCATGTATCACTGAACCCTGCCAAGCATCTCCATCTTCTAGACAAGGTTCTCATTCAGTTCTCAAGGATTTGTGTATCTGCTTGTTCTTTTGCGCAAAACTTTTCTTGGAAATATGTCTCAGTGTCTCAAAAATAACTCACAAAAACATGTGAGTGTTTTCCAGACAGTTTCTCTGTGTAACAGCCCTGTCCTGACTGTCCTGTCCTGGGACTTGCTTTGGAGTCCAGGCTGGCCTTGACTAAATAGGTGCCCACTTAGATAAAGAAGTGTTAGGGGGGAAAAAATCTCATTTATCCATATGCTATTAGCAAAAATCAATACAGATGGGAACTGCTTCAAAAGTCAACTCAAGAGAACACACCACTGACTCATCTTCAATCTGTATCACCTGTCTCTCTCTCTCTCTCTCTCTCTCTCTCTCTCTCTCTCTCTCTCTCTCCCTCCCTCCCTCCCTCCCTCCCTCCCTCCCAAAACAGGGTTTCTCTGTGTAACTCTGGCTGTCCCACCTACTTCAAACTCAGAGATCTACCTGCCTCTGTCTCCCGAGTCTTGGGATTAAAGGTATGTACCACCTTGCCCAGCTAAATCTGTAACCCCTATTTAAAAAGAAAAAAGAAGCCTGGTCTACAAAGTGAGTTCCAGGACAGCCAAGGCTACACAGAGAAACCCTGTCTCGAAAAATCAAAAAAAAAAGAAAAAAGAAAAGATAAAATAATCCAGTAGTACACACACACACACACACACACACACACACACACACACACACCACACACCTCAGATATAAAAGGCACTTAGATAAATGATCTGAGGGTTGGGCATTTAGCTCAGTGGTAGAGCGATCGCCTAAGGCCCTAGATTCGGTCATCAGCTCTGAAAAAAAAAAAGATAAATGATCTGAATGCATTTATTCTATGTAGGATACATAAATATAATAAAAGGGAAGTCAGTAGTAAGTTTGTACTTTGTCTTTTTTTAAAAAGATTTTTTTTAAGATTTATTTATTTATTATATATGAGTACACTATAGCTATCTTCAGACACACCAGAAGAAGGTATCAGATCTCATTACAGATGGTTGTGAGCCACCATTTGGTTGCTGGGATTTGAACTCAGAACCTCTGGAAGAGCAGTAAGTGTTCTTAACCACTGAGCCGTCTCTCCAGCCCCTTGTACTTTGTCTTTTATCCAGTCTCCTGACAACACTGGTTTCCTAAACTTCCCTGAGAGCATCTGTCCCTCTTCCCATAAAATTATGGGAAAGTAGAAAATAAGTCTCTGCGCAGCACTCTACCACAAATGGGCATCTACTTTACTCCTACCCCGTAAGGCTCAGGCCACTGAGACTCTAAGAGCCAGAGACTGGGGAGATCACAGAGAAAGCTGTCTTCTGAACAGGACAGCACCACTGCATTCATGAAGTCAAGGCAGCTGTGGTTGCCTACACAAGATCAGCACAAGACCAAGCCAGTTGACATTCCAGCTTGGAAGAAGTAGGGACTCTCCATGCCTCACTACTAACTCAAAAACTATTGTCTGTTGATGGCTTCTGTGGGAAGGAGGTCAGTTTTCTTTAAGGGTGTGGCCCTGCTAGGTAAACTTGCACTCCACTGGATAGGCCCACACCCATGAGTATGTGGACAGGCCCCAGTCAGACTCAGTGGATTAAAATAGTTTAAAAAAAAATGAGGGGATTTTAAGGTTTCGATGGGAGGCCAGTTCATGATGGTGAGATCCATGCAGGGCAGTCCTAAAACAATGTAGCAAGAATGTCTCGAAGACATCAACTGGGAGAGTAGTTCAGTGTTTGTCTAGCATGTGCCAGGCCCTGAGCTCAATCCCCAGCATCGCATAAAACTTCTAGTGGTGCACACCAATAATTCCAGCACACAAGAGGTTGGGACTGGGAGGTCAGGAACCTAAGGTCATCCCTGGCTATGGAAGTCTGTATCAATATGAACAAAAGGTGGGGGTGTAATTAAGTGGTTAAAAAAATGGGACAAGAAAAGGATGCAAAAAGGCAAAACACATTTGGAAAAAAAAAAAAGCAAAGGAAAAAAGGACATTTGTGGGGAAATAGGCCAGGTATAGTTGGTTCAGGTTTTTGATAGTTGATCACTGAAAAAAAAGTCTGTTGGAAATGACAGGAGAAAAGATTGAAATCTGAACGAATATTGGTGGGTATTAAGCATGAAGGAACAGATTTTTAAATTTTACAATCTAAAGAATTAGAATTTTTATGCCGGGCGGTGGTGGCGCACGCCTTTAATCCCAGCACTTGGGAGGCAGAGGCAGGAGGATTTCTGAGTTCGAGGCCAGCCTGGTCTACACAGTGAGTTCCAGGACAGCCAGGCATACACAGAGAAACCCTGTCTCAAAAAACCAAAAAAAAGAAAAAAGAAAAAAAAAAAAGAAAAGAATTTAAAAAAAAAAATGAGTAGGAGGCAGGAGGGACGGTAGTACACATCTTTAATCCCAGCACTCAAGAGGGAAAGGCAAGTGGATCTCTGTGAGTTCAAGACCAGCCTGGACTACAAAGCAAATTCCAGGTCAGCCAGGGCTGTTACAAAGAGAAACTCTGTCTCAAAAAACCAAAGCTATTTACAGATACATAAAACTTTAATTTCTGACCAACTAGATAGCTCAGAGTACAAAATGCACTTGCCAAACCTAAGGACCTAAGTTCAATACCAGAACTCACATGGTGGAAAGAAATGAGTCCTGCAAGTTGTCCTTTGACTTCTCCAAACACACCATGCATGGCACACACACCCCCATGGACAAATATTCACGAATAAATGTACTTTAAAAATACAATTAGGGGCCGGGCGGTGGTGGCACACGCCTTTAATCCCAGCACTTGGGAGGCAGAGGCAGGAGGATTTCTGAGTTCGAGGCCAGCCTGGTCTACAAAGTGAGTTCCAGGACAGCCAGGGCTACACAGAGAAACCCTGTCTCAAAAACCAAAAAAAAAAAAAATACAATTAGGGATACAGAGACACCTCAGGGGTTAAGAACACTGACAGCTCTTCCAGAGGTCCTGAGTTCATTTTCCAGCAACCACATGGTAGCTCATGACCAACTGTGATCGGATCCAATGCCCTCTTCTGAAGAAAACGACAGTGTACTCACATACATAAAATAAATCATATATATATATATATATATATATATATATATATAATCACACACACACACACACACACACACACACACACACACACACACACACATATATATATATATATATATATATATATATATATAAGGCTGGAGATGGCTTAGCAGTTTAGAGTACTTGTTGATCTTGCAAAGGAACTCACTTGGTGTCTCACAACCATAAGTAAAACTCTAGTTCCAGCCGGGCGGTGGTGGCGCACGCCTTTAATCCCAGCACTTGGGAGGCAGAGGCAGGTGGATTTCTGAGTTCGAGGCCAGCCTGGTCTACAGAGTGAGTTCCAGGACAGCCAGGGCTACACAGAGAAACCCTGTCTCGAAAAAACCAAAAAAAAAAACCTCTAGTTCCAGGGGATTCAACACCCTCTTCTAACCTCACCAGGGACACATGTGGTATATATATTTACCTATAGATAAAGCATCCATACATATAAAATAAATCTTTAAAATTAAAATTATGTGTATATTATGTTATATAAATATATATACATATATATTAATTTTAACCAAAAATTTCAAGTAAGATGGCTCAACAGGTAAAGGCACTTACCACTAAAGCCAATCACCTGAGTTTGAACCCCAGAATCCACATAGTGGAAGGAAAAGAAGCAATTCCACAAGTTGTCCTCTAATCTCTACATGAAACCCCATATACATTAACAAAATATAATGTAAAAAACATGAAAGCAGATTTGCATGTATATGTATACGTCTATCTCTCTGTATATAGGTATGCATAAATTTGTGAAAGTATACCAAGAAGGAAACACTGCCATATAAAAATATTTAGTTAACTACCTTAGAGTCTAATCTAAAAACATTCCTTCGAGGCAGATGATTCCCTATAATTCCAGCACTGGAAGACAGAAGCAGGAGATCAGGTACAAAGCCAACCTTAGCTACTTTAAGTTCAGAGTAACCTGTGTATCTGAGATCCTTCCTCAAAAGGAAGAAAGAAAGAAAGAAAGAAAGAAAGAAAGAAAGAAAGAAAGAAAGAAAGAAAGAAAGAAAGAAAGAAAGAAAGAAAGAAAGGAAGGAAGAAAGGAAAAGAAAAGAAAAGAAAGAAAACACCTGTAAGTGCACACCTGTAATCCCAGCACTTGGGAGGCAGAGGCAGGTGAATTTCTGAGTTTGAGGCCAGCTTGGTCTACAGAGTGAGTTCCAGGACAGCCAGAGTTACACAGAGAAACCATCTTGAAAAAAATCAAAAAAATAAAATAGACCCAGTGAGATAGTTCAGAGGCTAGAGGACCTTTCCTGCAGGACTAGATTACCTTGCTCTAATCCCAGATCCCACAAGGTTATAGGAGAGTCTCAACTCCCTATAGACCTATGACCTCTACACATGAGCCGTGGCACACATGCACTTACACTCTAACACACACACACAGACATGCACATACTCACACAATAAATAGATACATTTTTCATTTTTTTAAAGATTTTTTTTTTTTGTGAGTACACTGTAACTGTCTTCAGACACACCAGAAAAGGACATCAGATCTCATTACAAATGGTTGTGAGCCACCATGTGGTTGCTGGGAATTGAATTCAGGACCTCTGGAAGAGTACTCAGTGCTCTTAACCACTGAGCCATCTCTCCAGCCCACATTTTTAATTTTTAAGGTTGAAAAAATAAGCCCAGCAGTGGTAGCACATGCCTTTGGCATCAAACCCTGAATAGCCAAGGCACAGGGAAACCCTGTCTCAAAAAATGAAAACAAACAAATAAAAACTGTAAAAGATAAAAACAATTTTAGTCAGGCAGTGGTGGCGCACGCCTTTAATCCCAGCACTTAGGAGTCAGAGGCAGGAGGATTTCTAAGTTCAAGGCCAGCCGGGTCTACAGTTAGTTCCAGGACAGCCAGGACTACAAAGAGAAACCCTGTCTCAAAAAAACAAACAAAAAAAAACAAACAAACAAAACCCAAATTTTAATTTTTGCCAGCACTGTGGAACATACTTGTAATCTCAACACTTGAGACATGGAGGCAGGAAGATCAAGTATTCATGGTATCCTCAGGTACAAAGGGCAGCCTAGGCTAAAAGAGAATCTATCTCAAACACTAAAATATTACTTAAGAGCATCAAATTAAAAAGTAACATTTGGGACTAAAGAGATGGCTCAGCAGTTAAAAATACTTGTTGCTCTTACAGAGGACCCAAGTTTAGTTCCCAGGACCTAAATGTGTTCACAAGCATCTATAATTCTAGTTTCATGGGCTCTGATGCCCACTTCTATTTCCCACAGGCACCAGGCACACATGTAGTATATACACATAGTTGCAGGCAAAACACTCACACACAAAATTAAATTTTTAAAAATTATCATTTGCCTCATATATGAATATAAATAAATAACTATTTCTACTACTAAAACAATCATTTTCTGAGAACTTGCAATGTTAATTATTTCTTGTTACAACTATTTTCTCAAGCATAATTCCCTATACAATTATACACAGCATGAATATTATAATTTATTCAAGTCCCCATATAACAATATAAACCCTCAAATTTAACATCATGTTAATATTCAAATTAGTTTCTCATGTGTAGTATAAATATATGAGGGAGGAAACCCTATGAAGAGATACCTCTTCCACAAATGTAGACTCCCCCCACTGGCACCCTAAATTTTGATCTCCTAGACAATTTCAACTTCAATCTCTCTCTACCTTAATATCAGATCTGCACATCAAGATTGCTCCTTTTTCTTCCTTCCTTTCTTTCTTTCTTTTGAGACAGAGTCACGCTACAGCCTTGACTGTCCTAGAACTCACTATATAGTCCAGGCTGGCCTCAACTAATGGAGATCCACCTGCCTCTATCTACAGATTAAAGGTATGCAGCACCACACCCAGTTTAAGAATCTATCTTTAGCCAGGTGTGGTGTCTTTTGTTTTGTTTTTTCTGTTTTGTTTTGAGACAAAACCCTGACTGTCCTAGAATTCATTTTGTAGACCAGGTTGGCTCCGAACTAAGAAACACACCTGCCTCTGCCTCCCAAGTGCTGGGATTAAAGGCGAGCGCCACCACTGCCCAGCTGGCACATATCTTTAATCCCAGCACTGGGAAGGCAGAGGCGGACTGTAAATTCTTTGTAGAGCCAACATGGTCCAAGAAGTGAGTCCAGGACAAAGACTCTCTTTTATGTATTTTACAGGGCAGCGACTGGAACCCTGGACTTTTCTTAGGCTAAGCATGATAACACTGAGATCACCAAAGTCTAGGTTTTATGTGTATGTGTCTCACTCTCTTTTTTAACATTTTGTATGTGTTTACATGCACAAAAGTTGGGAATAAAACTATGTCTATGCCACATATATATGTGGAGGTCAGAGAATTTTGTGAATCTCCCAACACAGAATAGATGCTGAGAATCAAACTCAGGTCTTCATGCTTAGCTGCAAGTGCCCTTATTCACTGAGCCATCTTGCTCACTGACTCTAGGTTGTCTTCTTTCCTTTGAGACGGGTCACCCACAAGCTCACATGGAGCTTCTAGGCTTATGTGATCCTCCTTGTCCCAACCTCCCAGAGTCACCAGGACTATAAGCATGTGCCACTATGTCATTTTTTAAAAAAAAAATAAGAATCACATCACTTCCAACTAATTCCTAATCTGGCACTTACCAGCTCTATGATCTTTAACAACTTCATTTTAACACTTCCTTATCTTTTGCTGCCATTTAATTTTTTGAGTTGGGGGGGTCTCCCTATGTAGTCTTGACTGGCCTGAAATACACTATGTAGACCAACCTGGCCTCAAGCTTGCCTCTGCCTACCAAATTATAGGATTATAAGGATGCGCCACCAATCCCAGCTTCCTTTTGTTTTTCTGAGTTACTTTTTTAAACTTCCTTATCCTTACTTTTAAGATTTATTTTTTATTTTCTCTATCTACATGTGAGCTGAGTGTATGCCATGTGTGGGAGTGACTGCAGAAGCCTGAAGGGAGCATCAGATTGCTAAGAATTGGAGTTTGGTACTAAGAACCAAAACTTAGGTCCTCTCCAAGTGCAGTACCACAATCTTCACTGCTGATCTCTCTCTCTCCCCAGCCTGATCCTTATTTTTAAAACTTAGGTCTTCAAGGCCATACTGGTAGATACTCATGCAAGGCCCTAGGTAATTGCTTGCATGTGGCAAAAAAGAAAACCCTAGTATCAGTTGCAGTGTTCCAGACGAGATGACATGCACAGAACATGAACTTAACACATGTTGGATATCATTATTAGTTACTTAAGAATGTTGTGAGTTGTTGCCGAGGTAGTGCATGCCTATAATCCCACAGCTTGGGTGAAGACAGGAAGATCAGGAGCTCAAAACCATCTTTAAGCTACACAGAGTTCCAGACCAGTCTGGGCTACATAAAATACTGACTCAAAGAAAAACAAAATATGTGACATTTGTACTTTGAGAGATCCTGTTTCAGAATGAAAGGAAAAGAAAAAGTTTGTGGTGTTTACTTTAAAAGGCTAGGTGACAGGTTTTACACTACAACTACTGCCTGGCCTTCTGCCTCCCTGCACAATAGTCAATAATCATTATTTTTAAAAAGAAAAGATTTAAAGGACTAGATTATAAACTGATACCCACACACATCTGTAATCTCAGTGACTCAGAAGGTTGGTACAGGAAGATCCAGGCTACCAATTCCATAATTCCATCTCAAGGGGTAGGGGTGGGGGAGCAAGCTAGAAAACCTTCTTTAATTTCCATTATAACTTTTTCTTCTCCTGAAAAATATTCATATAGCATAGTTTAGAATTTGCTTAATGACATATATATAGAGGGGGGGGGAGGAACACACAGGGACAGAGGATTTCTCTGTAGCCCTGGCTGTTCTGAAACTCACACTGGGTCTGGAATTCAGAGATTCACCTGCCTTTTCCTCCTGAGTGCTGGATTAAAGGCATGTTCCAGCACAATTTGGATGTTTTTAAAGATTTTAAGTCTTGTCAACTATGTAAATACAAGGACAGAACCTGTTCCAAACTCACAGTTAGTATAGTACACTCATTACATCACCCTTATGTCTCCTTGTCTCCCATGTGGGTTCTAAGCAGTTACAGGCACAGAGCCTTATACCCTTTACCTTTATACTCTGAGGTCTTCACACAAAATAGCTCTCAATAAATGTTTGTTGATTGGATCTATGACATAACCTTTTACCTTCAACACCTCGCATAATACTCTACACAACAGGCATTCCATAAAGCTTGTTGAAGAACTCTTAGAGAAAATTTTTCAACTACCACATAAAGCAGTTTCCTTGTCCCAGAAAAGCACTAAGTTCAGTTACAAACACCACAAACTAAGTTTTCCTCTAATACACATCAAATAAGTGGGTTCCATGACTATATTTAAGCTAGCTCAAGGATTTAAAAGTCATTATTCTAATTAATGAATTTATGAATCTCAATATGGCAAAATCCAGTTACATAATCAAAAGAAGTTACCCTTTGTAAATTTATAGCTACAAAATAGAAAAATTTTTGGAAAGCTTGTTTCTGCAGATTAAAATGGCTAAATTATCATTATCTCTGACATGAAGCCATGATTTCCACTAGAAATGAATTAACCAGACAAAAAGTCCAAATTCAACTCCAGAAAACAGCTCTTGAAATTCAAAGGGTAATTTTTTTCCCCTCAGTAATTTTAATTCCTTAAGCTTGCTTTTATTTCCAGGTTTTCAAAATTTTTTCTGTCTCCTAAAATAAACTTCACCTACTTCTTCAAAGATAATCTGATGGGCATACTGTGGAAACAGTATGGTTTCTATGCAAGGTACTAAAACGATCCCTAGATTGAGTGTTCAACCTGCTACAACCGAAACAATTTCTTAGTTTTAAGTTCTATTTGTGAAAGGTTTGAGTGTCTTACTGTACATTCTTTTGCCATATCGTCTCTTCTGATTTTACACCGCATATATAATTTCACGAGCACATCGAAAAGGAATTACACTTGAATGAATCTGGGAAGAAACACACACCCCCTTCTTTCAGCTCACAAACGCTCCAGAGGAAGCACACCTCATGGTTTGTGGGTTTGTTTTTTTTCCCTCAAGAATGTCTCTCTCCCGCCCCCACCCCACGCTTCATTTTAGAGCAGCAATCAATCACTATCCTACTCACAGTCTCTACGCTAAAAAGATCCTCTCCAACTAATACTAGTTTACCCAGACTTCTCCTTTCACAAGTCCAGAGTGTTGGTTCGTTGGATTATTTCTTTGGCTAGGGGAACGGAAAACTGGAAGGTTCCGGGACGCCACCATTCCCGCCACACCATTTAGGAGTCAGGGCTGGCCCGGTGGCCCGGCCCAACCTTAGGTGGAGCAAGGAGGGAATGGGTGTTTGCAAAAATCTGACCCTCCCTCTTTTCCGCACTCCTACCCCACCCTCAACAGTGAAAAAACAACGTGGGCCCAACTCTTTGCTCCCATTCAACATACCCTCTTCTGCACATAACCCCCATTTTCTTCCCACTTCTTTAGGATGCAGTTTGGCTCCTTTTATCCGGTTCTGGGTCTCCTTAACCTCCCAGCTTCCATCACTCGCATCCCTCTCTGCTCCCACACCTGTCCCCTTGAGCCCAATTTTACCCGGGTCTCCCTGCCCCCTGTCCCCGGACCTCCGAGCAGCGCCAAACCTCCCCTGCTGCCCCAGCTCAGAAAGACGCCCGGTCCCGCTGCGCACAGAACGCGAGTCCCTCCTAACACGTCACCCCGAGGTGCAGGTCCCCCGAGACCCGACCTTCCGCACCCCCTCCCCCTGCGCTACCCCTGCACCCCGTTTCCGCCGGCCCCGCCCCCTGAGAGTGTCGCACTCACCGCTCCCGCCGTCGCATCCTTAACCGCCGCGGCTGCTATAGCTACGGGGAGCCAAGGCAACCAACTCTCGCGATACTTCCCTCCTCTCAGACGAGAACGGTGGAAAAGTGACTCACTGGAAAATAAGTCCGGCGACTGACGGCTGAGGACGTCTCGCGATAGTCCTGTGTAAGATGGCGGCGGCGGTGGGGCTGCTCGGGGTGAGCCGGGAAAGGTTTGGAGGAGGAACGCGGGCGAAGACCAACTGCTCTGACCGTGTCGAAGAAGGCTGGCTAGCCGGTGGTCTGTTCCCGCCGGGGACAGTTATTATGGCAGACTCTCTGCTGAAATAGACTTGGGCATGTGCGCTCCTTCCTCATCGCACCGAGAACTGTTTACCTGAGGTTCCGTTTCCCTGACATTTTCCCTAATTGTCGAATTGCTGGTGATGGAGTGGGTAGGCCCGAAATTGACCTCCTCACCTCCGGGTTACCTTCAAGAATTTTTCATCCGTTCCTTTTCTACCCTCTGCCAAACTTACTTTGCTTCCTCGGAAAAGTTTATCCCAGGTGCCCCGCCCCATCAATTTTCGAGACCAAAATAGGAAGTAAATCACAGACCCACACACAAACAAGAGGGAGAGAGGGATGCAAACAGAAATCTCGCTGTAGTAGCACTTGATTACTTGTGCTTACAGCCTCTGAAGCTGGACTTACAGTCTCTCTGCTCTCATGCCAATAAAGCGAGCCTGTGAAGCTGAAGGATTTACGGAACACTGGTCAACAAGGAGGAATGAAACACAGGGAGTGAATAGGACAATAGAAATTGGGAAGAATTTTAACCTCGAGAAGCCCTTGAGTAATTTTCGTGAGGTGCATTTAGTTCTATCAAGTAAAACCATATATGGTTAACCACAGTGTACAACTTAAATTTTCCACTTGCTACATTTATTAACAATTAATTTCACTAGTAGTTTTAACCGCTTCAATTTCGTATCAGGCCAGGTGTGGTGGCTCATGCCTTTAGTGGTAGGCAGAGAAAAGTAGATCTCTTGCAAGGCCACCCTGGTCTACATACTGAATTCCCGGACAACCAGAGCTGCATGTTTCTGGAAATTAACTAGTTTTAAAAAATAATTGTAATCCATATTAATCTATTTCATTTTTGAAACTAGGTCTCACTCTGTCGCCCTGACTAGCCTGGAACTCACAGAGATCTCCTGTCTCTGCCTCCCAAGTGCTAGAAATTAAAGTTCTGCAGTGCCACACTCATCCAAGATTGGCTTTTTTCCCTTACTTTTTTTCAGAAACCAGTGTTTAGAGGCTGAAGAGAGGTCTCAGCGGTTAAGAGTATTTGTGGAGAGTGTAGCTCTTAGACAGGTTCAACTAACAACTCCAGTTCCACAGGATCTAATGCATTCTAGCTTCTGCAGACACTGCATGTATGAGGTGCACAGACATGCAGGCAAAATATCCATATGACGTAAAAAATAAGAGTAAATAAAAGTTTCAAAATACTTATTTTGTATTTATTCCACATTTCAGTCTCAACCAGAAATGTTTAATGAACTCAGAAATCACATGCAGCTCGATAGTAAGTACAATATTGTACAGCATAGACTGTCTCTATAGTATAGAATGAGCACTCTACCATAGGAGTAATATTCTGGCTATGTGATTTATAAAAGAGGGACCTTTGAAATTGCTAGCTCAATGGCAGCAGAGGCTAGGTAAATAACAAAAGCTAGTCTTGTATAATATAAAAACTAGTGAGTACTAGAACCCACTAGAATCACAAATTCTTATCTGAAAGGACTCTCTTGAGTTCCTTTGTTTTTGAGATAAGCTCTCACTATATAGCCCTGGCTGTGCTGGAACTTGCTCTGTAGATCAAGCTGGCCTTGAACTCCAAGAGACCCACCTGCCTCTGCCTTTCAAGTGCTATGCACCACCACACCTTGCTTCTCCTGAATTTTACAACAGAATAACGTATCTGTGAGGCCTTAAGTTCAATCCCCAACACTGCAGTAAAAATAAAGATCATGGGCTGGCTGTGGTGGCAGAGTTGGAAGAATCATCATGAGGTCTGGGCTAGCCCTGTTCCACACAAGAGTTGCAGTTCATCCAGAGCTACACAGACCCTTCAAAAGGGAAAAAAAATGATGGCAGACAAAAGACATTGAAGAAGCCAACACGTTTCTCATGCTACTAGAGAATGGAACCCAAGGAGTCTTCACCCTAGTCAAGCCCTGCACCACAAATATTGCAGAGGTTCTCAACCTGTGGGTCCTGACCCCTTACAGCATCAAATGACCCTTTCTCTGGGTTTGCATATCAAATATCCTGCATATCAGATGCCTACATTACAATATATAACTGTAGTAACATTACAATTATGAAGTAGCAACAAAATAAAGTTATGGTTGGGGGTCACACAACATGAGGAACTCTATTAAAGGGTTGCACAGCATTAGGAAGGCTGAGAACCACTGATCTTTTACATACTCAGACATTAATTGTTGTTCATTTTATGTTTTTTCTTTTTTTGTTAAATTTTTATCAATGAAGAATCAATTGCATTAATTTGGGAATGCAACATATAGACAGACAACCTGCAGAAGTCAATTTTCTCTTTCCACTGTGTGGATCCCAAGGATGGAACTTAAGTCACCAGGCTTAGAGGCAAACACCTATACCTACTAAGCCATCTCACCAGCCTTTAAGTTTTTGCTTGTTTGTGGTTTTTGTTTTGGAACAGGGTCTCAATGTGTAGCCTGGCTGGCCTGGAATTATACAAACCAGGCTAACCTAGAACTCATAAAGATCCACCTGCCTCTGCCTCCTTGAATATGGAGGTTAAAGGTGTGTGCCACCATGTCCAACTAGCCTTAAGTTTTTGAGACAGGATCTCACTGGGTGAGTAAAAGGATGGCCTTTGCTCTTTCCACCAGCTGAGCAAGATGCCCAAAGGAAAGAAGGCCAAGGGGTTCTACTCATCTATTAAAAATAATGAATTCGTGAGATTATTGAGCAAATGGATGGAACTAGAAAATACAATCCTTAGTGAGGTAACCCAGTCACAAAAGAACACACATGGTATGTACTCCCTGATAAGTGAATATTAGCCCAGAAGCTTGGAATACCCAAGATATAACTCACAGACCACATGAATCTTAAGGAAGACCAAAGTGTGGATACTTTGTTCCTTCTTAGATAGGGTACAAAATACCCATGGGAGGAAAGACAAAGACAAAGTGTGGAGCAGAGTTTCAAGGAAAGACCATCCAGAAACTGCCCCACTTGGAGATCCATCCCATATACAGTTACCAAACCCAGACACTATTGTGGATGCCAACAAGTGCTTGCTGATAGGAGCCTTATATAGCTGTTTCCAGAGAGGCCCTGACCGTGCCTGACAAATACAGAGGGGGATGCTGTCAGTCAAACAATGAACTGATACAGGGTCACCAACAGAGGAGCTAGAGGAAGGACCCAAGGAGCTGAAGGGGTTTACAACTCCATAGGAGAAACAACAATATGAACCAACCAGTACCCCCAGAGCTCCCAGGGACTTAAACACTAACCAAAGAGTACACATGGAGGGACCCATGGCTTCAGCCACATGGGTAGCAGAGGAGGGCCTGGTTGGACATCAGTGAGAAGAGAGGCCCTTGGACCTGCGAAGGCTCGTTGCCCCAGGCTAGGGGAATGCCAGGTCAGGAAAGCAGGAGTGGGTGGATTAGTGATCAGGGGGAGGGAGGAGGGGATAGGGGCATTTCAGAAGGGAAACAAGGAAAGGGGATAGCATTTGAAATGTAAATAAAGAAAATATCTAATAAAATAAGTTAAAAAAAAAAGGTCAAGGGAAGAAGGTGTGGCTCCAGCCCCGACCGCTGACGTCAAGAAACAGGAGGCCAAAAAGGTGGTCAATCCTTTGTTTGAGAAAAGGCCCAAGAACTTTGGCATTGGGCAACCCAAAAGAGATCTCTCATGCTTTGTCAAGTGACGCCGATACATCAGGCTGCAGCGGCAAAGAGCCATCCTCTATAAGTGGCTCAGAGTACCTCCTGCCATTAACCAGTCCACCCAGGCCCTGGACAGATAAACAGCTGCTTAAGCTTGCCCACAAGTACAGGCCAGAGACGAAGCAGGAGGAGAAGCAAAGGCTACTGCCCGTGCTGAGAAGAGAGCTGCTGGCAAAGGGGACGTCCCAACTAAGAGACCACCGGTCCTCCGAGCAGGGGTCAACATAGTCACCCCCTGAGTGGAGAACAAGAAGGCTCAGCTGGTGGTGATCGCCCATGATGTAGGCCCCATTGAGCTGATGGTTTTCCTGCCTGCTCTGTGTCAAAAGATGGGGGTGCCCTACTGCATCATCAAGGGAAAGGCCAGGCTGGGGCGCCTGGTCCACAGGAAGCCAAGCACCACCGCTGCCGTCACACAGGTTAACTCAGAAGACAAGGGTGCTCTGGCTCAGCTGGTGGGAGCTATAAAGACCCATTATAATGACAGATATGACGAGATCGCTGCCACTGGGGAGGCCATGTCATGGGTCCTAAGTCTGTGGCTCAAATTGCCAAGCTGAAAAGACAAAGGCTAAAGAACTTGCCACTAAATTGGGTTAAATGTACACTAAGTTTTCTGTACATAAATATAATTACAAAATTATCTTCCCAAAAAAAAAAAAGGATGGCCTTTTACTCTGTGTTGTTCTCAGACTGGACTAAGGTTTATTATCTTCCTACCGCTTCCTTGAGGATGCCTGGATAACAGGTATGCTCTACTGTGTCTGTAGAAGCCACATTTAACCTGATGGCTAAGGGGTGGTAAAACCTGAGACAGTGATGTACTTTCTGACTGGAGCCTATCCAAGTATACATTTTTATGTGCTAGGCCTCCATTGCTGCTTCTGAGCACAGTTTGTCTTCTAAGTGGACTTAACTACAAAAGAATTAGCAATCACTCTGGCTCTGTAAGTTTTTTTAAAATTTGTCTCATAATTATTTTGTCTCATTTTTTTTTAAATTTCAGAAAATCTGATCTTGAAAAATACTCAGTTTCTAGGTTTTCAGTGGTATTAACAACAGATGCTGAGCCCCTCTACCCACTTTAAGGGGCAAATGTAATAATCATTTCATGATTGACTATGAAAGTTCTTTATCACATGGGGGCTATTTGTACATCCTTGGCCTAATATAGAACCTATAATAAACAGTAGGCATAAAATAAACATTTGTTAAAGAATACAGATGAGGTTGGAGCAGAGACTCAGTAGTTAAGGATGTATATTACTCTTCCAAAGGACCGTATTTGAATCCTGACACCCACATCAGGCAGCTCACAACCCCTGTAACGCAGTTCCAGGGGAACCAACACTTTTTCTGGCCTCTAAGGATACCTGCACTCATGAGGTCACAACAACGCGTAGACACATACACATAATTTTAATTTTTTTTTTAAAAAAGGAACACATTCCCTGTTCCAAAGGCCGAGGGATCATTTCAGAAGAGGAGGCATAAAAAGTGTAAGCCAGAGGCAGGGGATATCTACAAGGTAATGCTGTCTTCTGGACACAGCAAGGCTGCTGCACAAATGAACTTATAGTACTTAAGACAGCATGCAGAAAGCCTGTGTTAGCCCAAGCTAGACCACATCCCAGCACAGAGAGAGGAGTCTGACAGAAAGTCCCACCCCTAACCAAGGAGCTATTGGCATTGTCAGCTTCTGGGAGATGAGAAGTCGGTTTTCTCAGTGGAAAGCCACTCATCCAATATTATTTGTGCAGCATAACTTGGCTTTGATGGAGAAAAAATAAAAAAGACACAAAGTTAGGTGGGTAGAGAAGGGGTGGGTCTTGGAAGTGTTGGGGAAGGAGGGTGAATATAATTGTACAAATTTTTTCAAAGAACTAAGAAGAAATGAAGAACATAGACGGGCCTGAGTTTTACAGCTATGTGGCAGAGCATGTCACCTAGAATGTGTGAGCCCTGTATCCAAAATAATACACAAGTGTAGGAATGTAGCTCAGTGGATAGAGCGCTTGCCTGACAGGCACAAGCCCTGGGTTTCATCCCTAGCACTGCATGAACAGAGCATAGTGATATAATCAGCACTTGAGAGATAGAAGCAGGAGGGTCAGAAGTTCAAGGTCAGCTGGGATACACAAGACCCTGTCACAAGAAAACAGCAAAAAGACTACAGTTCTCAACCTCTAGCAGGGAGATCCTACAACCTGCAAGCCCGAGAACCTGGTGGAAGCTAAGAACTCTTGCCAAACCTATCTGTGCCTTAACTATATTACCTCAGCATATTACATCTTTGGGACACGCTCAGAGCAATTCCCATCTCAGAATATCTGAACACAGGATTCTTTTTCCTTCATCTGTAGGGAATATGATCTGAACCTGCCCATATGCCCAAAACTGCAGATAGTACCAAACCCTAAACATACTAAGTTTTTTTATATTTCGATATGGATGATAGAGTTTTAATTTATAGAGCTAGTAGTATAGCCTATGGTAGAGGACTTGTTTAACATGAGACCCTAAGTTTTATCCTCAGTACCCCTGAACTGGACTTACAAATGGTTGTTAGATGAGAACTGAACTCAGATCCTCTGCAAGGACAACAAGTGCTTTTTACTGCTCAGCCATCTCTCTATTCCCAACACAGTTCTAAAGGTTTGAACTGCACACTGACATAGTAGCATTCTGGAAAGTATGCAGACCTATACTGTTTCCTTTACATAGCATATCCAGACTATAAAAGCTATCCTCTCATTAGAAATCATCTTAGTTATAAGAAATAGAGTAGAGCTGTATTGCTTCTCGACCTTTTGGCTAAGACCAAGTGAGTAGTGCTGTGTGTTTAGTCTAATTATTTGGTGTATTGCTATAATTGTATCTTATCAATTCTTGCTAAACCTTCTTAGGAAAATTCACATATAGACTTTTGCTTAGACGTTTAAAGAACATAATTCTCCAAAAACTGCTCTCTCTCTCTCTCTCTCTCTCTCTTCTTCCCCCACCCTTCTTCTTGGGAAAGGATCTCAAGTAGCCCAGGCTGGTCTCTAAAGAGAAAAAGAATTTAGTAGTCAAAACAATTTTAAAAATTAAACTTTAATTCCAGCACTTAAGAAGAGACAGAGGCAAGCATATTTTTATGAGTTCAAGGCCAGCCTGGTCTACATAATGAATTCCAGGCCCCAAAACTGGAACTCAATACCAGGGTATTGTCACTCATTCCTGTTGTGCTTTCACGGTTTCCTCAAGCACTGTACTTTTTGAACATCACTAATCCCTTGGAACCTTTAGATCATTTCTTGCTGTGCTCACAGAACCAAGCACACTGTCACTATAGCGGGTTTCTCCTGCTTCTCTCTCGATTCTGTCTGGTTTCCTGTTTAGTTCTTTTATGTCTATGATTGTTCTGCCTATATGTGTGTACATGCACCTCATTGGTGCAGGGTGCCTATGGAAGTACAGGTTTTTGTAAACCACAATGTGGGTGCTTAGAACTAACTATACTCTGGTCTTCTGCAAGAGTAACAAGTGTGTTAACTTCTGGCCATCTCTCCAGTCCCATATAAACTTTTATATTCCCAAGCTTACTCTGGTTTCTGGTAACTTGAGATTTACTTATTTTTATTTTATGTGTATGAGTGCATTTTGTCTGCATGCATGTGTGTCTGATGCATGCCTGATGCCCTAGGAAGCCAGAAGATGGTAACATATCCCCTGGAATTGGGATTATAAATGGTTATAAGCAGCCCATTATGGCTGCTGGCATCCAAACTCTGGTCCTTTTGAAGATCAGTGAGTACTTAAACTGCTGAGCCATCTCTTCAGCTCTTTCAGTAACTTTAAGCATGATCTTGCTTTCTGAAAATCAAAGGAACCTTCACTTTCTTAACACCCATTTTTCCTTTCCTAGTGTTTCCCAGCTTCTAACTGGCTACACAAAGATAACATCAGTACTAAGTGTTACCAACCTGATGATTTCCTAATCAGTGTACAGTAGCTTCTTAGCTTTATACACACATAGGCCAGCATGTGGGTTTACACACAAGATTTTATCTCATGTAATACCAAATAATATTCTTTGTTTATACCTGATGAATGTGTTTTGTGGGTACTGATGCAGGTGTGGGTGTGTAAGCGACCAAAGCTCATATATGGTCCTAAAGCCTGAACAAAGAGTGTTTAGTTTTTTGCTCTAATTAGCCTTTGTGCATCATCAGCCTAGGTTTCATCTGCCTTCAATTACTAGAGGAAGAATGAGTTCATTTCCTTGAAGTTTATTAACCATTACCGGTAGCAGAGAAAATTCCATAAAAGAGCAGATTCCATACGGAACAGCAGGATGGGTGCTCTGAGCTGGTGAGGAGGGGTACTTCAGAGCGGGAACTTGAAGGGTGGAAATGCAATGGCTCCCACCCTTTACCCTCCGTTGCCACAAGGATACTGGAGTAACAGTTGGGGCATCCTATCCAGCATCCCCTCTCAAATCGGAACCAGAGAGGGGAAATGATGCACATGACAGGAGGAGACATTTCACAGCTCCTCTGTTTCTCCATCCAAGGGGATACCAATATCCACATTGTAGTCTACATGCTCCCCAGAGCTCAACCAGGGAATAGGGGTTCGATTGAAAGAAGGCCTGTTGGAGAGGTTCTGGTTGTAGAGGACCAGGGGTTCACTCAGCAGAGGCCCCAGATCAAACTTGGGCATCTGGAAGGTCATGCGTTTGGAGGCCTTCTCATATCCACCGTAGGGCATTGCTGTCCTGGGGGGGGGGGACATGTTACATAATTAAGAATCAGAATAAAAGAGAAAGTACTTATCAATGAGCTACTATCACCCTGTTTTAAGGGAGGAGAGTGTATAAATCACAGATATTGCTTCCATGCTTCAGGTTCTCCTTCTCCCTTAACACCCACTTACCTGGCTTGCTCATCTATCCAAAGTTAGTGATGAGAGATGTCTAGTAGACTACATAGTCTCATGGACAGGTGTGACATACACCAGCATTTTGGCCCCAAATACTTAGAGCCAAGAGTATGAGACCATCCTAAACTACAGTGTATACTGTAATTTACAACTCCAACTCTATCCTCATCTCAAATGGATAGTGGCTGGAGGACTTAACCATCAAATGCAAAAGCACTTCTGTAGACTTTCCTCAACCTGCTCTAACACAGATCTCCTATCTATGGTCTACAATGCCCAATTCTAAAACAATAGAAACTTGGAGTAGGGAATAAAGAAAGAATTATCCTATAGGGAGAGTAATGGCATCATCACCTTGAATAGGAGGGAGCCAGGAAATGCCTTCAACCATAAAGTGTAGAATCCCAATTTTACCTTCAAAAAACCCACGCTGAAAAAAATCAGTGCCTAACCTCTGATCAGTGAACTATACCATAGAGATCTTGCTTCCCAGCAAATCTCTCCTTTGCCACGCTGCTATGAGAGGCAAGAGAGATCCTCCGTGAGGGTCCCATATTCCTGCTGTTACACCTTTGTCCCCTCCTGAAACATTTGAACTAAAGCCACATACTAAGTAAAGCCCAGTATCACACAGTGGAGTACATCTGGCTCCTTCCCCATTATCCTACCTGTTGAAGGACTTATATTTGGGGAGTTCAGCTTTGGCCCCATATGCCAGTAGGTCAATGCCAAGTTCCACTTTTTGCTGTGGGTCAACCCCCATGGCCCGATCCCATGGGGAAATATAAGTCTTGAACACAGTGATATGTTTGCCATCTCCACCTGCCTGGTCACCTGGTAGCCATGAAAGAGAAATGTAAAACAAATAATAGCAGCTGTTATTAATAGCTAATGAAAGCTAATTCCATATCCTACTACTAGGGAAGTTGCTGCGTCTAGGTCCAGAGATATAATATCTTGGGAATTATATATGGTTTGTAACATAATGGTAGTCTGGGGTGAGATTTGTGACTGAATCTGAGAAACCCTGTGGGGGCGGGACAGGGGGGCGGGACCGGGGGCGGGAGGTGGGGCGACTAAACGATAAGGCTGTGGGTGGAGCAAACACATTGCTGTATCCTGGATACCTTCTGGGCCTAAGACGCCTCGGTCTCCCTCCTCTCATATCTCAACTAGGCCTCATTACTAGGGACATGTCTACTGGTGAGGATCAGACACATTACTTCTGGTGAGAATACTTACCTGATCCGGGATCTCCAACTCCTACTGTGCCAGGAGCTCCTCCTCCGCCAGCCTGGCCCCCAGGACCACCTGAACCCCCAGCTCCAAACCCAGAGCCCTGCTGATGGCGGTCAGAGCCATACTGTCCAGCAGAGCCACTGCCCCCAGCCTGGCCTCCACTGCTGCCCTTGCCGTAGGATAAGCCCTGACCAGCTGTCCCCAGCTGTCCTCCCACTGTGGGTAGAAACTTCTGGAAGTGATCCTGAAAAGAGAATACAAAGTAAGAGGAAGATTAGCAATGGGTGTGGAAAAGGCACAGAGACAGAGGTATTTACACAAGGAGGGGTGACAGCTAAGGAAGGCCCAAGGCTCTGAGAAATCCCCAATAATGAATGCATAGGAAGATTGTCAGTCTCAGGGAACTACTTTCTGGGAGAGAGGTATAATTCCCTGATGATACCTCAGGGTAAGGCACTCCCTATCCTATTTTCCACTCCCTATCCTATCTTGGCAAGACAAAGCAAGCCAAGACATCTCCTCAACAAGAAACTGCAAGGTTCAGTTTCCAAGAAAATTCCAATTTTCATTTGAAAGAAAAAAAAAAATCAAAAAACAAAACAAAAACCCAACTCTGTCCCTCCCCTTCTCAGTTTGCCCTGAAGGGAGGGAGACCTCTCTTCCCCAGCTCAGGTCTTCTCTCTTCCTCTTGATGGACCATCAGGCCAGAGCTTTCTTACAGTGTAACTGTAGCAGGTGAAGTGGGGGAGGAGGGCCAAAAGGGCAACACCGATTTGGGCTCCAAAGCCTAAAAATAGCCCCACCAACTCCTTGAGGAGGCCCTCCTGGCCACCTTACCCCCGTGTCCCCCACGCTCCACCCAGTGTAACCAGATCTGGCCCAGAGGAGGGCTTTTGGCCTCCTAAAGTTAGCTATGATCCACTCAGCACTTTTACTCTGATCCTGCAGAAGGGCTAGGGACAGACACTCCTGCTTGGCCACATCCTTATAGGCATCTATTTCCACTGTCCCCACCCACCCAGAGAAGGTGGAGGAGGAAGAGAGGAGATGGAGCCAGGCCCCTTCTCTGCTGTGGTAACATCCTGTGCCTGGCCTCTCTCCAATCCCCACTTTTCCTTTCTTGGAAGATGTGTGACCTTAAAGAAGGAAGATTTTAGTTCCCCTGTCAGACATCTTTCAAAATGAAGAGGGCTATAAAACCTTAGTAAACTCTCCTAACGTCCCAAAATTTACCACATAAAATTATAATCACTCAAATTTAATGTTCAGGTATATAACATTTTTAGTATAAAATATGCCTTAAATATTTAATAGGACATATTTACATTAAGAAAGTATTTGTAGCTGGGAAGTGGTGGCACACACCTTTAATCCCAGCACTTGGGAGGCAGAGGCAGGCAGATTTCTTAGTTCGAGACCAGTCTGGTCTATAAAAGTGAGTTCCAGGACAGCCAGGGTTACACAGAGAAACCCTGTCTCAAAAAAACAAAACAAGAAAATATTTGTAGGTGCACACACCTTTAATCCCAGCTCTCAAAAGGAAGAGCCAGGTGAATCTCAGTGAGTTCGAAGCCAGCCTGGTCTACAAAGAGAGTTCCAGGATAAGCCAGGGCTACACAGAGAAATCCTGTCTCCAAAAACCAAAACCCAAAATAAAAAAAAATGTTGTGTATTTAAATTTAAAATATAGCAAGCACATCTTTAACCCTGGAAATCTGGAGACAAAGGCAGGCAGAGCTCTTTGAGTTTGAGACCAGCCTGGTCTTCATAGTTCCAGGCTAACCAGATTTACATGGTAAGATTCTGAGAACAACAAGAACAACAACAAAACCCTAATTTTTATTATTCAAATCTTATATTTTTTAAATCCAAAAAGTTACATGTTATAGGTAACATATTTAACAACTATCCATTGTAAAACCTTTTCTCCAACTCAGAAGCAATCCTCCTTCCTCGGCCTCCTCAGAGACCCAGCATTGTATAAATTTGGAGGTCAAATCTAACTGGGTACTCTCTTTGGACTTTTGCTTGCTTACTGTTTGATTGGGGGGGGGGTTTACTGGAAATGAAACCTAGGGTTCTATGCATTCTAAGCGCCTGCCCGCCACTCAGCTATTCAGTCAGCCCCAAGATTCTGTAGGTCTCAATTCTTGTTTTATGTCCGTAATAATACAAAGAACACATTTTAGTAGAAAGTTACTAATTGTGTATCTTAGTGTCAAAACACAGAACTGGGTGTTCTGTGTTTTATCTGGCAACCCTATTTTAACAATAGCCACACTGGGAAGGAATTTTGTCCCTATAGATGTGGTCCTCATGCCCTCACTGGCTCTAGGATGAGGTCTAAGCCTCAGAAATGGACTGTAACCCACCCTAGAGTTGTTGGAAACGTAGTATATGTAGGCTCTAAATGAGCTTCTCATCTCTCATGGAGAGGACATTGGTGGTATTTGGGGAATTTGGGGACTCCTGAGACCCTGCCAGGAACGACACTGGGCTTTGAGAGAGTGGTTGACGTCCATACTCACCATTGAGCTGTCAGAGAAAACATCAGGGTGGTTCTCATAGATAAATTTCTCCACACGCATCTGCCGAAGCTTGAACATCTTGGAGCCTCGGTTGGTGAGGAGCGACAGCTCCTCCAACATCACATCCCTTGGGACACTGATCTTCTTGCCCAGGTTCAGGCCCGAGCTCTCCCGACCGCCTTATCCAGGAGGCAGAGAAGATGCAATAGAAAGAGGAAAATGAGGGCTCTCAGTACTGGGAAGGGAAACACTCCCCACAGCTGAGTGTATTCTAAAAGAGACCATTTAGGGGGCAGATGCTGACAGGGCTGTCTGGTTTACAAGTTATTGTTTCTCTTGTGTCTTTTAAAAGATTTTTCTTTTCTTTCTTTCTTTTTTTTAAAAGATTTATTTATTTATGTATGTATGTGAGTAAACTGTAGCTGTCTTCAGACACACCAGAAGAGAGCATCAGATCTCATTACAGATGGTTGTGAGCCACCATGTGGGTGCTGGGAATTGAACTCAGGACCTTTGGAAGAGCAGTCAGTGCTCTTAACCACTGAGCCATCTCTCCAGCTCCTAAAAGATTTTTCTAAGACCTCTTTATGTTTTATATGTATGAGTGTTTTTGTTGCATGTATGTATGTGCACCATGTACATGCCTGGTGCCCACAGAAGTGAGAAGAGCGCTCAGACGCCTGGAACTGGAGTTACTGATGGTTGTGAGCGGCTGTGTGGGTGCTGGAAACTGAACCTGGATCACCTGAAAGAGCAGCAAGTGCTCTTAACCACTGAGTCATCTCACCATCTCTTCAGTGTGTGTGTGTGGGCGCATGTGTGTGAGAGAGAGAGAGACCAGGTCTCACTATGTAGCACTGACTAGCTGGAATTCACTATTAGACTGATCTGGCCCAGAACTCACAAAGATCTCCCTGCCCCTGCCCCTGCCTCTGCCTCCACCTCCTGAGTGCTAGGATTAAAGGCATGCACCACCATACACAGCCCATGAGAAGTATTTTTGTTTTGGTTTGATTTCCCTAGCTTAGAGTTAGAGAGAACACAAGGGAACAAAGGGAACAATATATAGGGTTGGAATACTTGAGTAGAGAGGTAACTGGGCCAAGGGGCATGGGCATGGAGTGAAGGAGAACAAGTATAAGGGAACACCGCAGACAGTGGCCAAGGGAGAAAGCTGATAGGCCGATCCCGTGTGCAACTGCCCATTTTATTTTGTCTTTTCTTTTTTTCCCAGAGCTGAGGGCCGAACTCAGGGCTTTGTGCTTGCTAGGCAAGTGCTCTACCTCTGAGCTAAATCCCCAACCCCACAACTGCCCATTCTAAACACAGATCCTTGTCTTCTTTCCTTTCTTTTTTTCTTCAGTGAACCCTGACTCCAAAGGTATCAGAAGAACTTCACACTTGGTAACTCATGCACATCCCCAGGGAGTATGGCTGTGCAGTTTCCTATTTTAAATGCTTACACAAGTTCCCTAGCACTTAGAAAGAAATAAGGAAGTTAACTATTTGGTGAGGCCTAGCCTGTGTCCTCGCACAGACTTGACTATGGGTCCTGCTAAGATGTCCGGTATCTTAGCAGGGTGTTGTCTCAGGGTAATCAGTGGGAAGGATGGGAGGTTGCAGAGTGAATGCTGAGTTCTTCCTGCCTCTTCCTCCTGGCCCTTCCTACCTCTCCCATCACCCCATCTCCCACACCCTCCACAGTTGCAATTCCTCTTGTCTTTTTTTCACTCTGACTTATATCCTGTCTTACGTCATTTCTGGGACTCTTGAGTCAGGGATGCTCTTAAAAGTCGTGCATTAGGGACTTACAAGCACTCACACCCTACCTCCAGTGAGCTCCATAATCAGTTTGCTTGGCTTCCTCCTCTTGTTAGGAGCCGGGGTTCCTGAGAGCGGCATGGTGGAGGTGGATCTGACCTGGAAGGAGGGACAGAATGGGAAGATGAGCTTGTCCACTACAGCCTACTACTTAACTTGGGGCTACGGACAAAATTTCTTCAGATTTTTTTTCCGTGTGCATGTGCTCATATGTTTTCACAGAAATTAGTATCCTCCAAATGTAAACTGTCACAGTCTTCTGTTTTCTTTTTTCTTTTTTTTTTTTTTTTGGTTTTTTTCGAGACAGGGTTTCTCTGTGTAGCCCTGGCTGTCCTGGAACTCACTTTGTAGACCAGGCTGGCCTCGAACTCAGAAATCCTCCTGCCTCTGCTTCCCAAGTGCTGGGATTAAAGGCGTGCGCCACCACCGCCCAGCCAGTCTTCTGTTTTCTTTGGAAGCAGGACAGGAGGCAGAATTGCACCCCTTTCTTTGCCTCTTACCAACCGCTGTGTCCACTTCCTATAGCTGTGTGGGCCAAGGCGGGTTTCAAAGGCAACAGTGGCGGAGGACTGCCCTCAGGCTTCTTGGGCCTGGCATGACTAAAGTCCTTATTTGTATTGGAACATCAGACTACAACTGTGGCTCCAGATATGGTCTACTCCTTAGGCTTCCCTCAAGGTCTAAGGGGTAGAGAAATGTTCTGCTAGAGTTGAGGAGATTCAGCCAAAACCTTCTCCATAGGAAGGAGAGGTTGTTGTTCTTCCAGGAGGCCAACTGGAACGTGGCCCGAGAGGTCATGGGTGTGCTTCTTGCTCCTTCAGGCACTCCTATCCCAAGCTGCAGAGCTGGGGCAGAGAGTGAACTAAGGGCATTTGAGCTGTGACAGATGTCAGTTCAGCAATATCATGCATGGGAGTAGAGAATTGTGGGGAGACAGAAACACAGGAATAAGATCTGTGGATGGGGACAAGATAGGAAAAGATGCACACTCCGCTCTCCCCCTAACAGCCCTGCTGTTTTCTGTGGTGTCCTGGACTCACAAACCCAACTACACTCTACCAACTTAGTGGTATCTCAAAGCACCCCTTCCCATCCATCAGGAACCTCCCCACACATGTTAATTCCTCCCAACTCCTTAGGTACTTTCCATCTCTCTAACTCCAAATGGACCTTTGGCAGCTGAGCAGAGATGAGAAGAAAGGACACTCCCTGCGAATGAAGAATCACAATTGCAAACAAGGAGGTGAGAAGAGTGGGGTCCAGCCCCTCCCTACGGTCGAACCATAGACTTACCAGCCGCTCAGTTGGTGGTCAGCTCTCCCTGGGGTCCAGCAGCTTTGGAGGACTGAGCTGCTGTGACTGGAGAACCTGAGCCGGGCAAGCGTAGGGGCAGCACCGGCAGTGGGGGAGGGAGCGAGGGAGGAGTGAGGTTATTAATAGAGCTGATGAGCACAAGCAGCTCAAATGGCACAGGGGGTATTGAGACCCTGGAACCGAGATCCTGCCCTCCTTGCCTGAGGTTCAAGAAGAGGGAAGACCTACAACAGAACTGTCTGAGCCCGGGATCAGCCTACTGAAGGGTGTGCCTCCTCTTTGCCTTGATAGCCAAAGAAGCATTTCAGGAGGCAATTGAAAGCAGAGGCAGAGAGGGAGCAGACAGTTAGTGGTGGGTAAGAATTAAGAGTAGGTATAGGGAAAAACAAAAAGACGAAACAGAAAACATGATCTGTCATCCACTCAGGGCCATTCCAGGCCAGGAATGGAGGGGACCCAGGAGTATATTTGGGGTGGGAGAGATTAAGGCCCTAAGTTGAAGATAGGATGGAGGTTTTCACAGTGGCATTGCTTTTTTTTTTCTAAGTTTTTTTTTTATTTACATTCAAAATCATTTCTCCCTCTCCGAAAGTCCCATAAGTCCCCTTCCCTCCCTCTTTTCCCTATTCAACCCCCTCTCGCTTCTCTGTCTTGGCATTTCCAGGACCAGGGGTCTCTCCTTCCATCTTCTTGGAAATCGATTGATATGTGAATTGTGTCTAGGGTATTCCGAGATTCTGGGTTAATATCCCCTTATCAGTGACTGCATACCATGTGTGTTCTTTTGTGATTGGGTTACCTCACTAAGGATGATATTTTCCAGTTCTGACCATTTGCCTAGGAATTTCGTGAATTCATTGTTTTTAATTGCAGAGTAATATTCCATTGTGTAGATATACCACATCTTCTGAATCCATTCCTCCGTTGAGGGACATCTGGGTTCTTTCCAGCTTCTGGCTATTATAAATAAGGCTGCTATGAACATAGTGGAGCATGTGCCCTTATTGCATGCAGGGGAAGCCTCTGGGTATATGCCCAGGAGTGGTATAGCCGGATCTCCCGGGAGTGTCATGCCCAATTTTCTGAGGAACCGCCAGACTGCTTTCCAGAGTGGTTGTACCGGCTTGCAATCCCACCAGCAGTGGAGGAGTGTTCCTCTTTCTCCACATCCTCGCCAACAACTGCTGTCTCTTGTGTTTTTGATCTTAGCCATTCTGACTGGTGTGAGATGGGATCTCAGGGTTGTTTTGATTTGCATTTCCCTAATGACTAAGGATGATGAACATCTCTTTAGGTGCTTCTCAGCCATTAGATATTCTTCAGGTGAGAACTCTTTGTGTAGCTCTGTACCCCATTTTTTAATAGGGTTACTTGCCTCTCTGGAGTTTAACTTCTTGAGTTCTTTGTATATATTGGATATTAGCCCTCTGCCGGATAACTTCCTGAATAGGTTGGCTTTCTGTCTGAGAGGGTTAGATCTTGGCAGCATGAGGAACCAACTTAGTCAACCCCACTGCAGATGATGTGATAGAGGCCTGCAAGTACTCTCAGTACAGCTGTTCGCAACCTGTGGATCCTGACCCTTTTGGGGGCCAAACAACCCTTTCACAGGGGTCAGATATCAGATATCTTGAATATAGATGTTTACATTACAATTCATAACAGTAGCAAAATTACTGTTATGAAGTAGCAACAAAAATAATTTTATGATGGCAAGCACAATGGTGCACGCCTTTAATCCCAGCACTTGAGAGGTAGAGACAGGTGGATCCCTGAGTTTCAGGCTAGCCTGGTCTACAGAGTGAGTTCAAGACAGCCAGGACTACACAGACAAACCTTGTCTCCCAAAACAAAACAAGGCCTGGCTGTGGTAGCACACACCTTTAATCTCAGCACTTGGGAAGAAGAGGCAGGTCACTCTCTTGAGAGCTGGAGGTCAGCCTAGTCTACAGAGCGAGTTCCAGGACAGCCAAGGATAAGAAACTCTGTCTCAAAATAATGATAATAATAATGATGATAGTAGTAGTAGTAGTAGTAATAGTAATTTTATGGTTGTGGGTCAACACGACATGAGGTACTATGTTATGGGGTCACAGCATTAGGAAGGGTAAGAGTAGCTAAAGTAATACCCTGGGCCCTCCCTCACCTTCGCTCTCGTTCTGAAGCTAGCTTGCTTCTGTACCTTTTGCCCTTGTACAGCTGCCTAAGGAATTGGCTTTTTTGGGGGGTGGGCATGGGTGTTAATTTAGTAAACATATGAGCCCAACATAGTGATGCAGGCCTTTAATCTCAGCACTTCAAAAGCTCAGTCAGAAGCCGGGCGGTGGTGGCGCACGCCTTTAATCCCAGCACTTGGGAGGCAGAGGCAGGAGGATTTCTGAGTTCGAGGCCAGCCTGGTCCACAAAGTGAGTTCCAGGACAGCCAGGGCTACACAGAGAAACCCTGTCTCGAAAAACAAAAAAGAAAAGAAAAAAAAAAGCTCAGTCAGGTGGATCTCTTAAGTCCCAGGGCTATATAGGAAAACCTTGTCTCAAAAATCTTTATGACATTTTTACACGTATGATTAAATCATTCACATTCACACCACACGATCCTCCCTTGTTCCCATTCTTTACAGGAAGCAGCTTCTGAAGCTTCCAGAGTTCACCCTGTCCCCCTGTGAACTCCCTGAACCATCCCCATCCTTCCTGACCATACCCTTCTTCCACCCTATTCTTGCCTTGTTTAAACTGGGGGCTAAAAGTCCTCCCTGCACACACAGCAGGTGACTGCTGCCCAAACCTTTCATCTTTGGTCCATTTCCTCCTAAACCAAGGAAACAGGGAAAAAAAAAACATAGTGAAAGGTAATTTTGTATTACTACTACAATCCTGTCAAAAAAGACCCTTAAAGTCTGATCTCCTATGACCAAATATCTGAAATAAAATATATAAAGACATGCTTTTGAGCCTATGATGTCTCAGACCTTTCTTTGGAATTCTTAGACTCTACTTGGGAGCATCTGGTCATTGGCACAAATATGCCCCCTGCTGGTAAGCTAAGTAATGACACTTTCCTTCTCTTTCTCTCCAGTCAATCCCCAAATTCCTATTTCAGTCTCACTGCACACACTCTCTTCTGTCTTCTGTGCCACCCATACCTGCCACTACATTCCTATTTTGTGATTCCCAGAGAATGCTTACTTAACACAGCTACTTCCTCCGGGGAGCCAGGAAATGTTCATGGCAAAGGGCTCAGGGAGCCTTTCTGATTACTCTGAGTTGTGCAAACTGAGCCTTGCCTAGAAACAATGAGCTTCTGAAGAAGAGGGAGAGCCTCTACATGGAGAGACTGCAGGTTGAGGTAACCAGAGGAGTGGTGAAGGAGATTAGATCACAGCAAGGCAATTGGCAGTGCAGGAAGAGAGAGAGGGAGCTGGGATCAGATGAACACAATGGGCTAGGAAAGACCACAAAGAAATCAGGACTGGGATAAAACCAGAAGAGATGACAGAAACAGACGGTTGCGGGCATACGTTTATTCTTGTGCACAAACCAAAGAATTGTGACACCCAATATTGCAAAGGAAAAGATTGGTTTCCAGGTCAAACAGTCAGCACGGCTGGTGGTGGTCTTCACGGAAGGACAGTCCTTACCCTTCTGGGATCAGACATGAGGATCTGAAGCTGCAAAGAACTGGGCTTCTACAGGTAGGGTGGGACAGAAGAGAGGTTTGGGCTCAGTGTTTCCCTGGTCATCAGGAGAAGCTCCAGAAGCGTGGAAGGTCAGCTTCACAGGGTAACGCAGCTACTGAACGTCCTCCCGCCTTTGCTCTAACAAGGCATTCTTCTCCTGAGCTCAGCACCTCCCCCAGACCCCCTCACACATAGTAGGTTTCTTGTTGGCCAACTTTCCTCTCCCCCTTGGTCACTCTCACTCCTTCAAGCCTTGCTCCTGGTTTTTGCCTCACTCTCCCCATTCATTCTGGCTTTCCACACCATCCTTTCTGTCTTACACTCATTAAACAGTTCAGAAGAAATTTTCTTTTTTACTTTCTGGATTCTGATGTGCTCAGCATAGGGCCCTGGTTGCTAACGTCCAGTAATCCAAGGAAATAGAATTCCTAGTTTTATTCCGGATCTAGCTTGTATAACTCAGGACCATGAAAATTGTCCCTGCCTCCTGGTCTTGTCGGACTCGTTAATTTCACAAGATGCTGTGCACATTTCTCTACATGCTACAGATACTCCTCTCTCGGGAGTTTTTCCGCAGTAGCTCTTGTCCCCCACAGGTCTTTATGAAACAATCTGACCCTTCCAGTAGGAGGAAAAAACCTCCTCTCTCACCTTTGCCTCAAGAGAAGCACACATGTATGTGTATTTGATGGCTTTCTAGACCAGATCCTAACCACACACATTTGTGAAAGCACGCTCGCGCGCACACACACCCACACCCACGCATATGCCAACTAACCTAGGAAAAACAGCAGAGTGAGGAGTATGGAGGACGGAGGGGCTCAGGACACTCCATACTCAGGAGTGAGGAGTATGGAAGACTAAGGGGGTTCAGCCCCTGAGCTGCTTGCCTTATAGTGAGTGAACATTTTGCCTGAGCGCTCAGTGGTCACTTTACAGTGTGCTTTTTGCCTAACACTAAAGTGCTGCCCACAGAGAGAAACACAAATGCAAAACAAAAACAGAGACCTACTGAATCCTCTGGGTGGAGAAGCCAGACAGGCAAGGAAATATAGAGAAGATTCCAAAGCAGAGTTAATGGGCTTAAAAGCACCAGCAGGGAGTTGAGGAAACTGAGGGAAAATACTATCTCTGGCACGAGACAATCAGCCTCAGATGTGGGGAGAAAGTCGGTAGGATAAAGCAGAAGAAACTTCTGGGATTCTAAGTTCCATTACTTGGTCCTGGGACCTATTCCCTGCTCACTGGTGCCCTGTCCCAGGCCTCCAGACATGGGCCTGCAACCCTGTTCTGGTGGCTGAGAACCGGGGCCTGGCTACCTGGAAACCACAGGAAGTGGGAGTGGCAGCAAAGCTCCTAAGAGACTCTTGATGGTCTGGGTTAGGGACAGGGGATGAGGCCAGCTCTGCCCTCCAAATGGGTTTGTCCAATGTGGTAGCCGATCTGGGGGCAAGCACAGTGGGAGCCAAGGGTTCTGCAGTGGGCTGGGGCGCCGGAGTGGAAAATCTGCGGATCTCCTGGACGCGGGCAGTTTTGGGAGGCTCTGAAGTGGGGCCAGGAGTTGAAGGACCCTCGTCAAAACAAAACATGGCAGTTTTAAGTTGGTATGGCTGGTGCCGCATGAAATCCAGGGCCTTGATACCCTGCTTAGGGGTCGCCCGAGGGCCCTGGGATTGAGCCTTATTGGGGAGAGTTCGGGCAGCTTGGGGGAAATAGGGTGAGAGAAGTGGGTTGTAAGCAATAGGAGGTGGGGCACGGATGTTGGGTGAGTATTTCCAGGATGGGGGCAGCGAGGGTGTGGGAGAAGGACTTCTAGGGTGAAGGCCTGGATTAAGGTTAGAGCCAGGTGTAGCTTCTACCACGTACCTGTCGGCACGGCTCTGCCGTTTGGCAAACAGCTCCCCACCCCTCCCCTGCAGCCTCGGAGGCTCAGGGATTCCAACCATAGGGGTAGTGGATCCATTCACTAGCCCATCAAGGAGCCCTCGAGACCCAGGTTTAGGAGCCACAGGGGGTGGAGTCTTAGGCGTTGTAGGGGGTGGAGTTTTGGGAGCCATTGGAGGCGGGGTTTCCGGTGACACTTGAGACACGGTCTTGTAACTCCTGCCCCCTGGTGGCTGCATGAAGTTACAGGCTTCAGCTCCGAGGCTTAAAGCGTCCTCCTCGGGACCAGATTCCGCACCGCCGGCCCGAGGTTTTTCATCCAGGTTCTGCACCAGCGATAGCAGCTCGGGGTTGGGCGAATTCTTCGTCTCTTCCTTTCCAGACCGGAACATCTGCTTGCGGGTGCCCCGGCGCCTAGCCTCCTGCAGGATGCCGGTGCGGGCAGCCGGCACAGAGATGCGCTGCTCCCGAGTGCTGGCAGGCTCGGGAGCCGCGGGGCCCGACGCCTCCGGGCGCGCAGAGTTTCTCAGAGGAGTTGACAAGAAGATGGAAGCGGTGGAGGTCATGGCAGCAGCACTAGGAGGAGTGGGAGGCTCTGGGGCGCCTCCCGGTGTAACGGGCCGGCTCGGGGCAGGGATGTACAAGGAGCTGGTAGCGGTCACAGGACCGGAGGAGCGCTGGGTGCTGCTGGTAGCCCCGGAGACTGGCGTGTGGCTGGGCACCACTGTGGTGAAGCTGGGCAGAGGGGTGGGCCCCTGTAGAGAGCCTGAGAAGGGGGACGGGGCGGGGCTAGTGCCCCCCAAGCCTTCATTCACCTTCTTAGGGGCTACGGGCCGGAAAATCACTGAGGTGGTACCTGACCTTTGCCCTTGTAAACCTGGGGTAAAAGGCCTCGCTGATCTGTTAAAGATACTTGGTGCAGGGCTGGGGGCTCCACCATCCGGGAAGAAGGGGGTAGGGCTGGCTGCAGGGGCCGACAAAGGGCTGAGTGGGAGCACAGCTGCCTCTGGGGGAGCACTCTGTGCTCGAGGTGGGGACGGCAGACCCTGCCCATTAAGCATGGCTGCTGGGCCCTCCTGAGCCAGCTCCTGGGAGCTGGAGGCTACCCGCTGGCGCTGCTGTTCAAAGAGCTGGACCCCTCGCCCAGAGACCTCACTTAGCTGCCCTCCCAGTCCAGAGTTCTGACTCTCTGCTGTGCCTGAGCCAGCCCTAGCCAGCTCCATGTCTAGATAAGGGCTGTCCCAGTCGGATTGATTAGTAAGGCTGCGGGCGTCTGAGAAGGCCTCCTCGTCCAGCTCCGACTCACTCGTTGGGGGGATGCCGTCCTCCTCCTCTGTTCCTGTCCCAGCTGCAGCCCCGAAGCTCACTAGGGTGTACTTCTTGGCTCTCTGCCGCCGCTTCTTAAACATAAGCACCCCCTTGGAGTGAGGGTTGGGGGCTGCTGTTAGCAGGGATGCAATGGTCCGGCATTTGGTCTTAGCCTCCTTAACACTCTTCTCCTGGAGGCTCTCTGCGCGTTGCAGTTCTGAGGAGATGAAGAGGTAGATTGATCAGGGGGCTTCGCAGATTGTTCTAATCCTGCTCCCCAAAGCTCCTACCTCCTGTTTTTTCACCGAAGGGACCCACAATGTCTCTCGCCTGTGGCAAAGTCCTCCGACTTAGAGACAGAATGGAAAGGGAAAGGCGAAAGCAGGGACAGAGACACTGCCACACCACATCCCTTCTGCCCTGTCTTCCCTGGATTGCATTCCTATCCTCCAGGAGATGAGCCTTATCCACTTCACACATTCTTCACCTGCCTCTCATTCTTGACTGGCAGGAAAATGAGACGCAGCGGTGAGAGAGAAGAGATAAGGGGTGCTTTTCTCCTACCATGCTTTGTAAGCGGTCGCCTCACAAGGCTTGGACTTTACTCCTACCTCCCTGCCACCTGTTACACAGATAACTAGGACAAACGGACTCTTTTTGTAACAGGGTCTCTCTATATAGCCCTGGCTGTCCTATAGTTCACTATGTAGACCAGGCTGACCTTGAACTCACAGAGATACAATTGCTGCTGTCTCTCAAGTGCTGGAATTAAAAGCATGCATTACCACACTCAGTCCAACATACAGATTCTTAACATGAGGCTCTTCATCACAGTTCTGCCCCTCAAGCTGTTCATTTCCACTCATCATAAACACTCGAAGAAATAACTCCCCACACACCTTGCTAACACCAATCTCCTGAAAGCCCGCTATGGGCGCACTTTCTCCATTTCTTTTCTTATTCACAAGTATTCCAGCTTATACACACATCAGTTCACATATATAAACACAGTGCTGTCAAAGTCAGATACATCTGCATACCAACATGCTCCAGGTAGTTCTTCCCAGAGCCTTCCCTGTAGAGGCTCTGGTATAGTGTAGATGGGATTGTAGAACAGATCTTGGCCCTCCCAACTGCTAGAACATTCCTTTGTGCTTCATACCTCTGCTCCTCAAATCCAGGGATAATCTATCCAAGATGCCGGAAAAGGCAGGGTGCCGCTTTCCAAGGCGACCCCTCCCCCTAAGCCTTTAGGAGATTTCCAGGTCACCAGGTAAATACATTCTCTTTCTCACAAGCTGCAGCTGGCACTGAAGAGATGGCTTTGGAGGCTAGCACAGTTTCCTCTCCCATTTGCCCTGTCTTTCAAATAGAGAACTCCAGAGCAGCCCCATCAGGTGGGCACGAGAGGGTCTACTTGCTGAAGAACCAAGGCAGGAATTCCTATATTATGTGGGGCCTGAGTAGGTGGGGCCAGGAAGTGGGAAGGGCTGCCCTGCTATAAGACCCCGCCCTGGACATGGATACCCCAGTTCCTCCTGGAAAATTCCTGGCATTCCATCTACTTTTCCTTTCAAGCTGCTTTCTAATTAGGGACCTCATTCCTTTTGTCCCCACGTGTATAATGCGAAATAGTACTACTGTCCGTGAGAGAACAGACACCCGTGTCAGGATTCAGTTCTGGGAGAATTACTTCATGAGGATGATAATGGCTACCTCTTCATAAGATCACATGAACACAGTGAGATAAGTCAACTAAGCATTTAGCACACTGCCCAGGCCCACTGTGAGCAGCCATTATGCTTTCTTGATGTAAGCTGCTCGTGGACACAATACATTCTTGTTCTTACATATCTTCTCCCAGACTGGCCCATTCATGTCTTCATGTGTTCATAGTGCACTCTCACTTCTCACTCTTGTCCCATGAGCTTCCTACAGCTCATGTGGCCAATAACCCCTTGCCATGTGGTCAACCCATTCTAAGAAAGGAGAGGTGACACTTTCCTGAAAGAATGAGGGGAACGATGGCAAAACAAGAGAGAGGACAGGAGTATGGTCTTCCCAAAAGACCGCCCTTCCCCCACTGCTGCAACATTACCCTCCACTCTGGCCCCCAGCACTCTCTTGAATGGGATAGGGTAGTACCTGCATAGAAGGGGTCTTGGAGCCCGGGAGCTGGGGCTTTCTCACAGCTGGCTTGGCAGAGGGACTCTTGGACGGTGGTCTCCATGCTGAGAAAGGCAGTGCTGGCTGGAGCAGGACCAGCTCGAGCCGCCCCCAAGGCCTTTTAAAGCCCCTTTGTCTTGTCCCCAGAGCTGGCAGCTGAATGAGCTCACCGAGCTGTTTTTAGAACATGTCCCCCTCCCTTCTTTCCCTGTCCCACAACTCCTGGTGTGATAGACATGGGCACCTGCCTCCCCTTCCCCTCACCCCACCCCCTCTGAACTGTGAGGTCTGCCTGGTTAAAAATAAACCTGAGCCATTGCATAGAATCTTGCCCAGCAAGATGGGAAGGGGGGGGTGCTAAAATGAGAACTGGGGTTAAGTGTGGGATCTTGAGCATGCATCTGGAATTTTGTGTAGGATATGGGACACTCTCAGGATGGCAGACTATAAACTCTCATGCTTTTAGCCTCTGCAAATTCAAAGACATAAAACTTTCTGAATTGAGAATCAGAATGGTGGAAGAAAAGAAAGATTACTAGAGAGAGTGAATCCTGAGATTTCAAAAGTGGCAAAAAAAAAAAAAAAAGCTGGGCAGGGCGGTGGTGGCGCACGCCTTTAATCCCAGCACTTGGGAGGCAGAGACAGGAGGATTTCTAAATTCGAGGCCAGCCTGGTCTACAGAGTGAGTTCCAGGACATCCAGGGCTACACAGAGAAACCCTGTCTCGAAACAAACAAACAAACAAACAAACAAAAAGTCTATGGAAGGGGTATGGGAGGCACAGGACAGAGAGAAACTTCACTAGATTCCATTCTGGAGCTCACATCAAAATAGCAGTCAGCCTGTTATAAGTGGAACTGGCCTGTTCTGCCCAGGCCCACATTCTTGCCCGAAATAAGAAAACAAAGATCCTTCCCTCTCCCACTTCCTATTTTGCTGGTCCCCAGAAATCCCAAATGAACTTACAAGTAGCATTCATACTGTGCCTACAATTAACACTGTGAAGAGCCCTATAGCCTCACCTTGCTTTCAGGCGCTCTCTACCCAGAACCATTCTTTCTTCACCCTCCATTCTGTCATCTAACAAAACAGTCACCACCACCACCCAAAACTCTGGTCAGATCCCTTCCCTATTTCCCCTTTGTTGTCTGATCTTGGCTTGGATTGAGCCATTGTATAAGACAGTTATAAGGTAATGGTTATAGCAACGATAACTAGGGACGATGAATAAAATTATTCTCTCCTTCATAACTCTTCTCAACCCTGTTTTCCAGAGAACATGAGGTAGGTAGACTGTGTGGACATGAAGGCACAGATTTAGGACTCATATCCTCATTGAAAACAAATGGATTCAGGCACTCACTAGCTTGCTTGGCCTTCTGGGTGTAGGTGGTAGTGAGATCTTCTGCCACCGGGTGGGGGACAGGGCCCACCATAGGGATGAGATGAGGACCAGGCTGGAGTGAACCATGAGGTAACAGAAGTGCCTCCGCTGGTGGCGGCTGAAGGGCTGCCCCTTCCTCCCAAGATGGGGAGCTCACACGGCTGTTGCCCTGGCTGGGAGAGCCAGTTTTAACAGGTGCTGGTTCTGCAGGACTGTCAGACAGGTACACCTCATCAGGTGGGGCTCCTGGAAGGAAAGGCCTTGCAAGGCCTCGGCGGCGGGTACGGCGTGGCTTCTCTTGTGTGGCAGGACCATCAACATCACTATCTGTTTCCCCATAGTAAGCTTCACTGTCAGGGGGTGAACGAAGGCTCGTGGGCTGAAGAGACTGGGAAACAGGAGCACCTGGGGGCTCAGGACTCAATGGAGATAAGGGTGACAGCACTCGAAGCTCTCCCGGAGATGGAGATCTCACAGACCCTTCATCTGCCACCCTGGGGAATGGAAAAGAGGATAGAGTTTGAAAGAGAGAGCTACAGAACAAACAGCTCCGGAGGGGACCAAGGGGCAAGGCAATGGAGACAGAAGGGACTGGCATACAGATGGAGTAGGTGGGCTAGGAAGAGGGAAGGTCTGACGACTTTGACCAAGACGTGACAAGGAGGAGACAGGCAAAGGGTTGAATGCCTGCTCTCATCCCTGGGTGGCAGATACATTCCATTAGAGGTATATGCAAACATTCTCCCCCAGAAAAACATAATCAGAAGAGGTACTTAGTTCCTGAAGTCAGGCCAGTGAGACAGAGTTGAGACAGGCAAGGAGAGACCTAGGCCAGGGGAAAAAGGATGGGAGGACTCCATACCTCCTCACAGTAAGGACAAGTTGGCGTCCTGAGGCATCGATGAGGGTCATGGCACTGGCATGGGAGAAGTTGGTGCAAGAAACCCCGTTGATCGCTAAGAGCTGGTCCCTCTCCCGGAGTCCTGCTCTGCCAGCCTGGCTCCGTCTTCGGATCTGAGGTGTTGGAGGAGAGATCATGGGTCATGGAGAGCTCCAGGAGGGTTGGAGTGAAAAACAAAAAAGGACCCACATGAGACGTTTTTGACTTTTGAAGATTGGGGAGGGGGAAGTGGTAAAAAGGGTAAAGAGATGTCTGGGGTGCCACCAGGGAGGCCTGTCTAGAAAGAAGGGGCAGGTCTAAAGGGGGGCAGCAGTGTAATCACTGCCTGCAACAGGGATGGAGAAAACTCCGTGACTGAGATCTAAGAAATGCTGAGTCCCCAGTATTTTCTTCCAAGGGCAGTATGTCTACTGGCCAGTTCTTTTCTAGGTTTTGAAATCCCAGGTGCCTGGGAGCTGGAGAGATGGCTCAGCGGTTAAGAGCATTGATTGTTCTTCCAGAGGTCCTGAGTTCAATTCCCAGCAACCACATGGAGGCTCACAACCATCTGTAATGGGATCTGATGCTCTCTTCTGGTGTATCTGAAGACATTGACAGTGTAATCTCATATATATATATATATATATATGTAAAATAAATCTTAAAAAGAAAGGAAGAAAGATCTCAGGTGCTGTTGTGTGTTGACATTTTAGAACGGTATTCCAGACTGAGGTAACACAGCTATATTCTGGGAGACGGTGATACTGGGCTGTCAGAGTTCTCACTGCACTGTATGGAATTCTGTAGCACTTAATTCTTAGAATGGTTTATAAAATTGATACTTTTGTTACCCACATTTCACTGCCCAGAAGATTAAGTCTGTAGGGTGAAGCCATAGGCTAATGGCTTCCTAAGAGAGTCTAGTATCTAATCTTGCCAGTAAGAGAATGCTTATGGCTTAGAAAAAGAGGAACACTGAAGGCATTGGCAGCATAGGGCAGGGCAGGGCAGGGCAGGGTTGGGCTGGGCTGGGACTGCTTTAGTTTGTCACATATCAGTTTAGTCAGAGAGAAATTAGAACCTTTCCTACATTCCTGGGGTTTGGAGTAGTGAGGCTCACACACTTAGGGGAGCAAATACTGGATGACCAGACTCAGCCTCTTTTCCTACAGTACCGAAGCAGGGCATTCTTTTTGCTCTGCTCCCTGAAACCAGAATCGACTTTGCTAACAGTCCTCCAGGAGCTTATGGTCACAGTATGCTCCCCTATAGCCTTGAGCATGCTTACCTGCCCACCTGCCCACCACCTCTTCTTCACAAACCCCCACTCTGCCCACCCCCCACCCCCAGCCCAGAAGGCTACCACATGACTCTTCCCAACTTCCCTCGGGTTCCCTTCTCTGTGAGACATCATTTCAGGGCGCTCTCCCTTACCTTAGATACCTGTAAAGGTTTCCTCTGTTCGGTCCCCCCCTGAAGTCGGAAGCCCCAGGGTGCTCCCCCTGCTAATGTGACCTGCACCTCCTCCTCAGCACCCATTGCACAGCTTGGCCTGTGGCCCCCGGAGTTTGGACAGTGTCCCTGAGAGAGAAGTTGAGGTGCTGGTACCCCGTCCGGCCTGCCTGTCCGGCTGTCCTGCTCCTGCCGACCCAGGCCTCCCCCTACAACCCCCACCACCACAGGCAGGCAACTTGGCCCTGGGATCAGTACAGTCCAGTACACATGTCTTGTCAATCACAACTTGCTCAAAATAGTTGCTGGCTGTATTTTCCCTCCCCCTACTGTGTTACTCCTAGAACTAATTATAGTGAAAACTTCTGCCCTCCATGCCCTCCCTTTTACTGCATGGACCTTTTAGTCAGAACTCCGTATCAGATCTCTAGGCTTTTTAACTAAGTGATCTATCAGGCACCATGCCTTCCCCCAAGGATCATGAGCCTAACTGCTTTTGGCCGAAGTCCATTGGAAAGTGACATCAACAGAGACTTCAGTTCCAGAGCTGCTAAGAAATGATGGGGTTTTCTCCCATCAGCTCCTCGGGGAAGAGTGCTGCTTTGCTGTTTGAACTTACTCTCAAACCAGGAGCTACTTATACACTTTGCCACAGTCATTGAAAGGATGAGTTCTGTGAAAGAATAGGAGTTTAATCCTAGCACTTGGGGGACAGAGGTAGTTAGATCTCTGAGTTCAAGATTAGCCTGGTATATAGAGCAAGTTCCAGAACATCCAGGGCTACACAGAAACATCTAAAATAAATAAATACATACATACACATATACACACATATACACGTACATACATGGATGTATAAGAGTTTATGCATCAAGTAGCCAGAAATATCAGATCCAAGCCTCAAACTTTCCTCCAGAGGGTACAATTAAAGAATATGTATAAGATGACTCATCATTTCACCCTTGATGCCTGACCTAAGTTCTATCCCTGGTACCGACACAGTGGAAGGAAGAAACTGACTCCAAAAGCTGTCCTCTGACCTCCACATGTACCTTGGAGTGTTCAAAAAACAGCATCAGAGAGGTCTATGGTTGGGGAAAGGTATTTGGTGGTGAAGCAATTGATGGGTGCTCTGTACAAAGATCATTTTTACATGTTTCCTCCTGTGATAATAGGAATAGAATCAGGCTTTGTCCATGGTACAAAAAAGATGGAGTTCTGAGCTATATCCCCAGCCTGCACAGCTCTCTGTCAAATGTGTGTGTGTGAGTGTGTGTGTGTGTGTGTGTGTGTGTGTGTGTGTGTGTGTGATAGCAAGCTGTCACTCATCAGACACTTGCAGAGGTCCAAGTGAAAATCAGTTCTTTTCAACAAAAGCAGCCTCCAAGCCACTGAAAGGGAAGCAACCCACATAGCTGTTATTATGACCCACATAGCAGAATGCTTTGCACACTCCTGCACACACATCACACACAGTAATATACTTTTAAATTAGTGACATTTAAAGTAAATTAGACTCAAGTAACTGAACATAAGTGATTCAAGGGGGCTGATGCAAGTGTGCTCCCATTACTATTAGAAGTCTGTATTATGCACCACAAGACTGGGGACTGTGTAGAATCACACTGTGTTTAATCACCTCTGATTCAGCTGTTTTGATGCCTCTTCCTTAAAGTATTTTCTGACCATCTCCCAGCAACTCCTTCCTTGGGCACCATGGGTTTCTTGTGCACACTTTTACTTTTTCAGCTAATCTAGTAGATTATTCATTGTCTCCTAGACCATTAAAAAGTTGAAAGCAGGGAATGTGTGCTGTGGTTCATAATCTGATTTTTTTGTTTTGTTTTTCTTTTGAGGCAGTCTCATGGAACTCAGGTTGGACTCCAAACTCCTCATCTCCCTTTCCCCACTTCCCAAGCCACGGGCTGCATTCTATTACATTTTGTATTTCAGCTTGTTAACAGTAAACATTTGCTGAACTAAATTACTATCACAATCATGTAAAGCAGAGGAGGGGAGGTCATGAAAACATGGACACAGAGATGTGTGTGTAATCAGGCGACTGTTGATATTTATAAAATCTCCACATTTTTCTAGGTTTCCATTGCACAAATGTGTCCCACATTATAAAACATCTTTCTGTAACAAAACGTAACATTCTCATGTGGCAAGTGGTCAAGTGACTACGGACAAGAAGAGGGTGTTATACGTCCTGGAGGTAGAGTCAGGTGATTTTAAGCCTCTCAATAGTAAGTATTAATTGGGGATTTCTACCCCACCTTAGATCATGTAGTTGCCAAATAAAGGACACAAAACCTTTATAAAAAGCCTTAAAGCATTAGAGCTGGGCAAACATCAACCCTCTATGCTATTTTGTCAGTAACCCCGAGATATCACTTGCCATGTTCCACCTGGGCCACTTCTACTCCAAGATGCCAGCCCTCATGACCATGTGCTCATGATCCCCCTACCCCATAGTGGCTTCTTCCTTCTTCCTATCTTTCCTCTCTCTTATGGTCCCTGCCTCAGATCCCAAACCCAGGAACCAAAGCCCCACCTACCTCTCTTCTGCCTAACTACAGATTGTAGGCATCTTTATTAACCAATCACAGATAACTTGGGGAGCAAGATTTATATAAGAAAAACTGGTATACATGACCATCTGCTCATCTTGGAGCAACCAGATCTTAGGGTACAGAATTAGCATTTGAATAAAAGCGGGACCAGACCAACCCACTACAGTTCTGCTGGTGTGTGACAAATCCTAATGATGATACAGTTATAAAAGTCAGAATTTAGAGTTAGAAGAACAATAAAAGACTTATTTATTTATTTATTTACTTATTTATTTATCATATAAGAATGCTGTAGCTAGCCGGGCGGTGGTGGCGCACACCTTTAATCCTAGCCCTTGGGAGGCAGAGGCAGGCGGATTTCTGAGTTCGAGGCCAGCCTGGTCTACAGAGCGAGTTCCAGGACAGCCAGGGCTATACAGAGAAACCCTGTCTCAAAAAACAAACAAACAAACAAACAAACAAAAAAAAGAATACTGTAGCTGTCTTCAGACACACCAGAAGAGGGCATCAGATTCCATTACAGATGGTTGTGAGCCACCGTGTTGTTGCTGGGAATTGAACTCAGGACTTCTGGAAGATCAGTCAGTGCTCTCAACCCTTGAGTCATCTTTCCAGCCCTCTGAGTTCTTGTTACCTTATTATTGGTGTGATTTCACAAAGTTACTTGACTTTATCAGTAAAAAAAAAAAAGGCATCTGGATCTCCCTTCATTGATTATTCAAATGTTTGCGTGTGGGTATCTGCATGTGACTTCAAGTGACAAGAGGCAAGAAGAGGGTATTATATCTCCTGGAGCTGGAGTCACAGGTAGTTAGAGACCTCTCAGTCTTTTGCAAGAAACAAATGTGTCTTTTGCAAGAAACATTTTTAACTGCTGAACCATCTCTGCCAGTCCCTTAGTTTTACTTTTGTTATTTATTTAAGATTTATTTTATGTATATGATCACACTGTCGCTGACTTCAGACACACCAGAAGAGGGCATGGGATTCCATTACAGATGGTTGTGAGCCACCATGTGTGCTGGGAATTGAGCTCAGGTCTTCTGGAAGAGCAGTCAGTGTTCTAAACCACTGAGCCATCTCTCCAGCCCTAAAAATACTTATTTGTGTATATGAGTACACTGTTGCTGTCTTCAGACACACCAGAAGAGGGCGTTGGATTACAGATGGTTGTGAGCCACCATGTGGTTGCTGGTAATTCAGGACCTTTGGAAGAGCAGTCAGTGCTCTTAACCGCTGAGCCATCTCTCCAGCCCAAGATCATAGAATCATAGAGTTCTTTCTTCTTTTCTTCCTTCCTTTCTTTCTTTTATGGTTTTTCGAGACAGAGTCTTTCTGTATAACCCTGGCTGTCCTGGAACTCACTCTGTAGACCAGGTTGGCCTCAAAGTCAGAAATTTGCCTGCCTCTGCCTCCCAAGTGCTGGGATTAAAGGCATGCACCACCACTGCCTGGAACTTTGTTTTTTAAAGCAGAGTCTTATATAGCCTAATCTAGCCTTGAACTTGTTATAAACAAGGTGGTGCCAGAGTTTCTGATCCTCCTGCCTCTACCTCCATTCTAAGTGCAACGTTGAGTTATAGGAAAATTTAAAATGCAGTTTATAGCCTCTGTCTTCAAGCTGTGGATCTTAGCTCTTATTAGGAGTGTGTAACTTTAAGCAAGACAGATTATATCTGCTTCTTTATGGTGAAATGAAATATGAATGGGATAAATCATGTGAAATGCTAAGGTGAGGGCTCGAGCTTGGGCAGTTCAAGTGCTCAACAAACGTTAATTGCATTTGGCAAATTCTTAAACTAGACAACTCTAAGAGAATCATCCAGGAGGGAGTCATCTGCCGAGCTCAATGTAAGGGAGCTTGTTGCTGAGCCCTGTCTCCAAAACTGAACTACAGCTGGGTGAATTAGAAATGCACATTCTGGGAGGCAGAGGCAGGCGGATTTCTGAGTTCGAGGCCAGCCTGGTCTACAGAGCGAGTTCCAGGACAGCCAGGGCTATACAGAGAAACCCTGTCTCGAAAAACCAAAAAAAAAAAAAAAAAAAAAAAAAAAAGAAATGCACATTCTAGCCAGGTGTGGTAGCATATGCTTTTTATCCCAGCTCTCTGGAAGCAGAAGCAGAAGGATTTCTGTGAGTTGGAGGCCAGATGGACCACACAACAAATCAGAAGGGTTATACAGTGAGACCTCCTTTTAGAAAGATAGAGAAAGAAAGAAAGAAGGAAGGAAGGAGGAAGGAAGGAAAGAAGGAAGGAAGGAAGGATGGAAGGAAAGAAAGAAAGGCAGATATAAAAGCAGAGGCACTTGGGAGGCAGAGGTAGGCAGATTTCTGAGTTCAAGCCCAACCTGGTCTACAGAGTGAGTTCCAGGACATCCAGGGCTACACAGAGAAACCCTGTCTTGAAAAACCAAAATAAATAAATAAATAAATAAGAAAGAAATTAATTTACATTTCTAACAAGTCCAGCTGATATTGATCCTAGGATCCACTGACAGTATTTTAAAACTGGATAGAAACAGGGCTGGTGACAAAGAACATTGGCTGCTCCTCCAGATGACTTGGGTTTGATGTCCAGCATCCACTTATCTTTTAACAAGATTTTGGTAACTCCAGTTCCCGGGAATCCAGTGCCCTCTTCTGGCCTCTGCAGGTACTGCATTCGCAAAGGGCACAGATATACACACTCAGGCAAAACACCCATACGTAAGAAATTTAAAACAAGCTAGACAGAAACAACTGTTTAGTAACATATACGCAAACTTAAATACCCATTTTTCTCTAAGCATTATTGTGTAACTACCATTACGTACGAAAAAAAACTCCACAAAATATTTTGCCTACTCTATCCATGAAAGCTAGGACCTCGGCTGGCTCACAGACTGCTTGAAGCACAGTACAGAAAGGGTTACAATGCATGCAATGGAGAGACGGAAGCATAAAAATTGTGAGTTCAAGGTGATCATGGATTATATATATCCAGTTTCAGGATAGGCTGCCTATAAATTGAGATCCAGTCTCAAAAAACTGACTAGAGGAAAAAAGAGCAGTAATCATTGATTAGTTAAAATTATTCTGTAAAGAGTCTTACAATTACTGATAGAATTATAACTCTTTTAACAGAGAGCAGGGAGATCTTTATATTCTGGTAGAGTTTTACCTCTATAAAAAAGGGCAAGGGATAAAATGGTAACTAATCTATTGAATTAAAACTATACTAGTCGATCTTAGGAAAATGTCTCTAAATTCATCCCAATTCACTGTTCGATAGGCATTCTTTTCATTAAAGAAATAAATCGGGGCAGAAGTTGTCCAAACACTGAAACTAATCGGCCCAAACTCGAACTAATAAGAACACAATCTCATAGCAAGGGTTAGTACCCACCCTACCACCACTACGTGTGACTCAAAGGTCAGGGTGAGCGCTACCTGAGGGACGCAAATCAACGGGGTGAAAGGTTAACAGGAAGTGGATACAAGACTAGCGACCCTTAATGTCACAACACGACGAAGGGAGCGTTACTAAAAATAATCTGACCTAGTTTTTTCAAGACCCTCTCAGCTGGTAAAGCCATAAAGAAAATCTGGAAAATGTGGAAAGATCTGAAAAAAAAAAGCATGAAACTCATTAATACTTTCCAAACTGCGTCCATGACTGGATAGAACAAATACGCATGCGCAACATCCGGGTTCCCGGAAGCATGCCTAAGGCCGACGTGGCAGAAGGAGTGGCTTAGCTCTAGAGCATGGGGCGGAACTTCCGGGGCCGACACGCCAGCCCCCCTCGGAACCGGAAGTTGAGCCTGGGAGCCTTGACGTTAGGAACGAAGTCGAACCTGGATCTGGAGCCGGGTGAGGAGTGGCATCGCGAGGTTGCGTGGTGGGGAGGAATGCTGAGGAGAGGCCAGGGTATTTTTGGCCTGATCGCTGTCCGGTTTTAGAGGAAAGGGAGGAGCCTGTAGGCGGGGCCCAGAAAGAGACCCTCACCTCCCGCATCTGTGACCGGCAATGGGTCTCAGGTCCCCACACCCCTCCCTTCACCTCCTGGCCCAGGTTCCGGCTCCCGCCTCGCCCTCCCAGCATGTTGAAGGGCATTAGAGGATTGGTCTGTACTGCTTAGTGAACCGGCCCTCTTCGTGGCCCTAGAGGCTGGCTTGGCTTCCAGATCTCGATCTCTAGAGCTCTCAAGCCACCGCATCTCGGGTACTTTCAGAGTTCTAGGAAGCTTGCCCCGCCCCTTTGGGTTGTCACCCTCGACTGTCTACCTAGAATGGAGTCAAGATTGGAGTTTGACTCCAAGCTTATTCCGCCCCTCTCCCTCCTTCAGGAACTTAAAGGGAGAGGGACATTTCCCAGGTTTGATGTTGGTGGCATGTGCAGCATTTGGGGTTTGGAAGGACTGTTCCTAAAATGGCTTTGACTTTACAGAGTTTTCAGTCCGGCAGCGGTTCAGCTTTTGGGCTCTCCTAGCAAAGAGAGACCTATTGTTCTACTGCAGCACCTGAGAGGAGGTCTCACTTTTCCTGGGCCTCTTCTGCCTGTAGAATAATTAGAATGATGTTTAGATCTCCAGTCCCCTTCTTGGAATGACCCTTGAAAGGACCTCCAACTCATCCTTCTGTTGCTGGGCAAGATTGTAATAGTTTGATAGCAACCTATCAAACAAACATTAGAACAGAAACAGAATTACAGGTATGCTTTTGAATTTAGAATACCCATAATACTCTGCTTGAGGGATGAGATGAATGACTTTTGTCCTGGAATATTGCTACATTTTTTTATCTTAATGTTTCATTTTTGAGATCAATACATTCTTTTCATGGAAAGAATACTGTCAGAGTAACATTTGGATTATGGTAGGTCAGACAAAGAATACTGTTTCTCCCAAGCAGAGCTACTTTACAGTTTTTCTTTGTGTGTGTGTGTGTGTGTCTGTGTGTGTGTACATTTGAAGTTACTCTGTTTTGGGGATGAATGGATGACTTGGTAGTAGATACAATGAATGGAAAGTGGAAACATTGTTTTATTTACCTGTATTATCATGGTAGTTATCAGGCAGAGGACTCTGTGGCTGACTAGACACTGAAAATCATACCACTGGAGAATGGCGGCTGCTGTTCTGTTCCATTAAGTCTGTCTGAAGTTGAAATTTATACCTTCCTGGCAGTGGCACAACATGGGGTTCACAGTAACAAAATCCTTGCTTTGAGGAAAGCGACTAGGTACTGGCGGGAGCAGGAAGTTTCTAAGATCCTGTGGTAGTATGGGAACAGTTCAACTGATCACTGCCTGATAAGGTCAATCCCTTTTCATCTCTTACTTCCTTCCCTAAATAGCTACTCTCTCCTTGGAAAGTTTGTTTTGACTGATTTCTTTCTTTTCCTTCATTCCTTAGGTGAGATCAAATCGGGGATGCTCTCATAATGAATGTCAACCAGTCAGCTCCACCTGTTCCACCATTTGGGCAGAACCAGCCCATCTATCCAGGGTATCATCAGTCTAGTTATGGTGGGCAACCAGGACCTGCAGCCCCTGCTACTCCCTATGGAGCCTACAATGGGCCGGTGCCAGGCTATCAGCAGGCGCCTCCTCAAGGTATGGTTCCAGGTTCCTTTTGAGCTAAGGAAGGGAATGAGCAGTCTTCAGGTCAGATTGTATTGCTTTACAAAGCTGCGTAGGTACCGTGATTGAGGAACATGAATCTGGCTCACTGAAAACGAAGGCCCTGGGAGTAGTTTTGTCTCATCTTGTTTTTACATGACTGTTTCTACCTAAGCCATCTAGTAAGAATGCATCTTCCAGATTTAATAACAGCTCACTTTGACGGGTGTCAAAGTCACCCTGGATGCCTCATTACTGTTACTGCATTACTAAGAACTGGATGGAAGGGTTGTGGTCATAGTTCTTCTGTTGCCTGTTGACTTCGTCTCCCTGAAGTCATTTGTTCCTTATATGTGTTGAGAATGCCTGTTATTTGCCTTCTGGTTCTTAGTATACTACTACTCTGGGACACATTTCTGTGTAAATGAATCTGAGTGGAAAAGTGTATTTGTGTGCCTGACTTGTAGCACTCCTTGGATCTTTCACTGTCTTCATTTTCCTTTGCTTGGGTTTCCTCTTCTTGGATGTTCTGTCATATGAGTGAAATAAGAGAATTTGGTGTTGCATTAGATTCTGCGTGTGTCTCTTGGGGAGTTGAATGTAGGTCCTGTGTATACATGCTTTAGCATTGAGCTACACTACTGTCAGCCTCAGTTTTGTTTTATATTACTTTTCCAAGAAGGTTAGGTGGTCCTCTGCATATTAACCTGGCAGACTTTATAGTTATTAATAGTAGACTTTTGGTTATGCTGGCTGAAGAGGTAGAATATTGCCAAACTCTATGAGTCTTTTTGTTGCTGTTTTCCAGACAGGGTTTCTCTGTGTAGCCCTGGCTGTCCTGGAACTCTCCCTGTAGACCACGCTGGTCTGGAACTCAGAGATATGCCTGCCTCTGCCTCCATACTGCTGGGATTAAAGGCGTGTGCCACCACTGCCCAGCAACCAAACCCTATGTTGTTTAAGAGTAGATTCCACCAGGCCTACGGTCACAGGCCTGTAATTCCAGTTATAAGGGAGGGTGCAGTAGGAGGAATCCAACCTCAAGGCTTGCCTGGGCTGTAGAGTGAGTCCAAGTCCAACTTAGGTAACAGAGTAAGAGTCTGTCTAAAAATAAAAGTGAAGAAAGAAGTTATAAGTTATTAGCAAAGTGCTTGCCTAACAAGTATGAGATCCTAGGCTGAATCCCCAGAACCATCAATGAATGAATGGATGAATGAATGAACGAGTGAGTGAATGAATGAGGTGGGTGGGGTGGTTTTAGAGGCTTGAGATAGTTTAGCAGGTAAAGGTGTTTACCACTAAGCATAATGACTTAAGTTCAATCTCTGAGATACACACCGTGGAAGGAGAAAACAAGTTGTCTTCTGATCTCTGCACGTGATAAAAACATAAATATAATTTTATGGGGGTTAGAGAGACAGCCTAGTGGTTAAGAGCACTTCTTATTCTTGTAGATGATCCAGGTTCAATCCCAGGACCCACATGGCAGCTCAAACCATGTATAGCTCCAGTTTCAAGGGATCCAATTCCCTCCTTTGACCTCTATAGGCACCAGTCATGCATGTAATGCACAAATATCCATGTGAGCAGAACACTCTTACACATGAAATAAAATACATAAATCTAGTAAATAAATACATATAGAAACTTTAAGAGATTTAGTAAAGAGGGGAAATAAGTATCAGTCAGGTAAGGCATGGGTAGGTTTTAAAAATGAATGAACTATTACCACTTTAATCACACTGTAAAAAAACAAATTGTGAAGTAGTAAAATTAGGTCTTAGTTCTTTTAGAAGTGCCCTGTTCTGGAGTGGGACTTTGACTGGACAGAGTCTACTTTTGCTCTGTTATGTTTGACTTATCAGAATGGAGTTTGTCACTCTCTTTTGAAAGAGGTTTGTTAGTGAAGAGAAATCTATCTGGTTCTGTTATGGTTACTGAACAAGTTCAGCTTGGGAATCTAATTTCTCCTAAGGGTCAGGAACATTTCAAAAGTATGGCTAAGCTTAGTGGAAGTAGTTTTGTGGGGAGATCTGATCAGAGGAAGAACAGTGCCCAGCTTTTGTGAGAATGTAGGTAGTGGCATTAGCCATGGGATAAGCCATCTGTCCTGACAGAACTCTTTGGTGAGGAAAAAGCAAGGTTTCCGACTTGTGAGACCTCTCCTGAACATGGAAGTGGGCAAGAAGAGTGTGAATAGGATATAGGAAGTGAACAAAGGAGGGGTCCGAGCAGCCTTTCTGGCGGCTGGCATAGCTTAGTGAAGGAACACTTGCCTAGCATGCATGAAACCCTGGACTCAGTCCCCAGCAAAACAAAACACACAAGCAAACACGCCCCACCTCCACCCTCAGTTTTGTGAATTTCAGGTCCTCTTGACTCCCAAATGCCAGGATTATAGGTGTGCATCACTACATTTTTTGTTTTGTTGTTTTTCGAGACAGGGTTTCTCTGTGTAGCCCTGGCTGTCCTGGAACTCACTCTGTAGACCAGGCTGGCCTCGAACTCAGAAATCCACCTGCCTCTGCCTCCCAAGTGCTGGGATTAAAGGCATGTGCCACCACTGCCTGGCCAATTCATTCTTATTTTCTTTTACTGGTGAGAATGTTTTGCCTGCGTGTATGGACTCAGAAATCAGAAGAGGGGTTCTGATCCTTTAGAATTGGAGTTAGAGATGGTTGTGAACCCCCATCTATCTGAGTACTAGGAATGGAACATAGATCCTCTGCAACTAGAACCCAGGTCTTAAACTACTGAGCCATCTTTTCAGGCCCTGGCAGGTGCTGGGGGTTGAATCCAACCAAGGCTTCATACTAGGCAAGCAACTGTCCACATCCTCAGTTTCCTAATTTCTTCTCTCTCTTCCTGCCCCCCCCTTCTTTAAAGATAGCATTTCTCTGTAGCTCTGGCTGTCCTAGAACTCACTTTGTAGACTAGGCCTAGCTTCAAATTCACAGATCTGCCTGCTTCTCCCTAAGTACTTGGATTAAAAGCGTGTGTCACACCTGCTTAGAACCCAACTTTCTTATAGAATAGTTCATTATATTCTTGCTCATCACCCTCTACATGTATCCAAGTCTCTAAGTTGTGGAGTAAGATGTTTTCCTGAAAAAGATTGAAGGCTGTCTTAGATTGAATGGGAATGTGTGTGTTGGTCTGAGGAAGGTCCTACGTTGTGTTGCTCTGACTCCCTTCAGAGTCAGAGCAAGCAGCCTGTTTGTTGGGTATCTACATGCCAAATACTGCTGTGGTGAGAGTGCTGTGGTGTCCCTTTTGCTGTGCAGCTGGAGGGTGAGGTCAGTGAAGGTTTTACTGATTCTTGTTTTGCATTCCTGCCTCAAGATGGAGGAGAAAGTTATTTCCCATCTATCTGGTTTCTGTTTTTTATTCTCAGGTGTGCCAAGAGCCCCACCTTCCTCAGGGGCACCTCCAGCCTCTGCAGCACAGGTTCCTTGTGGTCAGACTACATATGGCCAATTTGGCCAAGGTGATATACAGAATGGGCCAAGCTCTACAGCTCAGATGCAAAGGTATGTACTGGGTCAGCCTAAAATCAATGTGATGAAAGTAGGTTATGAGTGTTAATGAGGGTCTATTTTTTTCCTTTTATCTATCCTATTTGTCTTCTTTTAATTATTTTTTTAAAATATTTTATTTATTTATTTATTATATATAAGTACACTGTTGCTGTCTTCAAACATACCAGAAGAGGGCATCAGATCCCATTACAGATGGTTGTGAGCCACCATGTGGTTGCTGGGATTTGAACTCAGGACCTTTGGAAGAGCAGCCAGTGCTCTTAGCCACTGAACCATCTCTCCAGCCCTAATTATTTTTTAATACATGTATTTATTTTGTATGTATGAATGATATGTGTGTGGGCATGTTTGGAGAGTCAGAGGACAACTTGTAGTAATCAGTTCTCTCCTGCCAGTATGTGGGTTCTGGGAATCAAATTCAAAGTCTTTAGACTTGACAGCAAGCATCTTAACCCACTGAGCCATGTTGTCAGCCCTTCCAGGTTCAGGTCCTACTAATGTCCCGCCCTATTATGGACCCATCTTAATACCTGGGTTCTTTTCCATATTATCTTCTTGTGAACCTGGGTTTTCCCCCACTTTTCTAGACATCTATTCCCACAATGGTTCCAGTCCTCATGAGTTTATGCTAAGGTGGAAATGGAAAGCTGCTCACAGCTGCCTGTATCTGTCTCCCTTTTCACTAGGCCAGGCACTTAGTAGGACTGACTGGTTAAATTTGTACATAGCCAGTTCTGAAATGAACCTATTCAGAAGGAAAGCTGCATAATGAGAACCTGATAAAGTTCTCTTTGCATCAGAGTCCATGAAAGGAGGAAGGTCACGTCTGTCAGGATGTTGTTTGGGCTCTGGGAACAGTTGAAAAATATAACCAGGTAGTGTATATGGATGATTCCGGGCACTTACCAAGTGTCTCGTACTCACTCATACATTAGCAATGAGTATAAGTCTTAGATAAAGCAAACGTGGGACACAATTCGTGATAATGGACAGAAATAGAAGAGTCAAAAAGTTGGAAAAGCAGGCAGATTTTCAGTATGGTCTCACTGTGTAGCCCTGGCAGTCCTAGAACTTGTTCAGTAGACCAGGTTGGACCTCAAACTCACAGAGATCCACCTACCTCTGTCTCCTGAATTCTGGGATTAAAGTCGTGTATTGCCACTACAATACACAGCAGATCAAAGACTTTGGTGTGTCTTAATGGAATAGCATTTGTTTGTTTGTTTATTTGTTTGCTTGATTGAGACAGGGTTTCTCTGTGTAACAGTCCTAACTATCTTGCAACTCACTCAGATAGATCAGATTGGCCTTGAACTCACAGAGATCCACCTGTCTCTGCCTCCTGAGTGCTGGGATTAAAGGTGTGTGCCACCACTGTCTGGATTAATGGACTAACATTTAATGGAATGGGAATGTCATAGATAAAATTCATAAAAATATGAAAAAAAACCCCCACAAAACTCAGTGTGTGAGTATGTATGATGATTTTATGTATATTAGTGACATTATCTCTGTCTGTCTGTCTGTCTGTCTATGTATGTATCTATCTATCTATCTATCTATCTATCTATCTATCTATCTATCTATCTATCTATCTATCTATCTATCTGAGATCCCTTGGAACAGGAGTTACAGAGAGTTGTGAGCGGCCGTGTGGGTGCTGGGAACTGATCCTGGGTCCTCTGGAAGACCAGCCTGTGCTCTTAACCACTGAGCTATGTCTCCAGCCCATGATTCTATTTTTAAAAGGCTAAAAACTGACAAAACTGAACTCAGTGTTTTAAAGACAAGAGGATGGTAATTGAGAATTAGGAGTAGTTACCCCTGAGAGAAAGGGGGGGGAATTATGAAGGAGATCCTTGTAGGGCCTTTTGGATGTAGTGGTCTGTACTTTCTGATTGCTTTTTTATATCATTGGCTGTATTAGAATTGCTCAAGTATATATATCTATGTTACATCTTAAAAGTAAGTTGGGAACCAATTTTAGACTTTGGTTCTAGCTCATTCTGTTATGCTTTTAGTTTTCTATCTGCTCTGTCTCATTCTTTTGCTGTAGGTTTAGATTAAATAGAAAAACTATAGATGTTATATATAGGTGTAGTAGAAGATTTGACAGAATAACACTGGGCAGTTGATAGCATTGATTCATACTACTTGAGTGCCATGCAGTATAATTAGTCTGACAAGATCTGTTGTGTGACTGGCATGTTCAGTGTTGTGGACCACAAAACAGTGCAAAGCCCAACAAAGAGCTTGTGGTAAGGTTCACTAGCAGAAATACTAGTTGAAAACAAGTGATGGGGGGTAATGGGATAGTTCACCATTAGAGTACTTGCTTGCCTAGCATATGAAAGTGTCTGGGTTCAAGTCTCAGTACAATACACATAAAAGAGATACCAGTTGAAGGAGAAGTGACTGGCTGGCTGGACGAATTAATGAATAGATGAGTGTTAAACTAAAGAATAGATAGAACTGATCAAATATAAAGTACTAAGTTATTTAGTAGAGATAAAATAAGGTAGGGAGGGACTGGGGAGATGGTTCAATAGTGCCTGATAACCTCAATTTAAGTTCTACAATCAATTCCGGATGCATGGTAAACATCTGTAATCCCAGCATTCTTGCAGTGAGATGGGATGTGTAGACAGGAGAATTGGGCAGAAGCTTGAGATCCAGCTATCCTGGAGTATGCTGTGCAGCAGAAACTAGAAAGGCTGCTTCATCGTGGTGGAAGTGGAGAAATGATGTCTGAAGCTTGTCCTCTGACCACACATTCACTAACCTTGGCATGTACATGGGCATGCATGCACACACAGCAATCTAGAGGCAAAGGCAGGTGGATCTCTGTGAGTTCAAGGCCAGCCTGGTCTACAGAACAAGTTCCAGGGCAGCCTGGGTTACACAGAGAAAGTCTGTCCCAAAAAACAAAAAAAGAGAGTTGAAAAATCCAGCTGTATTTATTCAGTCTCACATTAGTGAGCACTTGCTGTAAGTCTCTTTATGTGTGCCTTTCCTTTCAACTTTCTCACAAAACTCATCTAGGATTGAAGCTCAGGAGATGGTAACTTAACTGTCACAATAAATAGTATTCGACTTGAGAGTGCTTGGTATGTGTGGAGTGAGCCTAGTGAAAAGTACACTTTGCCACAACTGTACATGTGTGAAGCTAGGAGAGAGCTCAGAAGGAACATAAAATGCCAGAACACAGTTAGCTTCCTATTATGGTGTGGAACTCTGCCAGCTGTGACAGACATCCCACCTCCAAGTCACCTCTGCTTTCACTCTCTTTACAGAGTCCCGGGTTCCCAGCAGTTTGGGCCTCCATTGGCCCCTGTGGTCAGCCAGCCAGCTGTGCTTCAGCCCTATGGCCCCCCCCCCACAAGTACACAGGTGACTGCACAGCTGGCCGGAATGCAGATCAGTGGTGCTGTGGCCCAAGCCCCTCCCCCTTCTGGGTTGGGCTATGGTAAGTAGTTGTGGGACCAGGACACTATCATCCACTTTTCAGAAATTTTGGTCCTAGAATTTTTTTTTTAAAGATTTATTTATTTTATGTATATGAGTACATTGTTGCTGTCTTCAGACACATCAGAAGAGGGCATTGGATCCCATTACAGATGGTTGTGAGTCACCATGTGGTTGCTGGGAATTGAACTTAGGACCTCTGGAAGAGCAGTCGGTGCTCTTAACCACTGAGCCATCTCTTCAGCCCTGATCCTAGAAATTTTTATTTCCTTTACCTATGAGCCCCAGATGTAGGGACAGTCTTTTGAATTGTTTTTGTTTGTTGATTTGGTTTTGTTTGTTTGTTGTTTTGTTGATGGGAGCAGAAATTACCAAATAGGGCAGAATGACTTGGCCTCCACCTCCTCCTCTTCTCTCTCAGGTCCACCAACATCATTGGCCTCAGCCTCAGGAAATTTCCCTAATTCTGGACCATATGGCTCTTATCCTCAGAGCCAGGCTCCTCCCCTTAGCCAGGCTCAAGGTCATCCTGGAGTCCAGCCTCCCCTTCGGTCTGCCCCACCACTGGCTTCCAGCTTCACATCCCCAGCTTCGGGCGGTCCTCGGATGCCTTCCATGACTGGTCCACTCCCGCCTGGACAGGGCTTTGGGAGTCTCCCAGTGAACCAGGCTAACCACGTGTCCTCGCCTCCTGCTCATGCTCTGCCCCCAGGCACCCAGATGGCTGGGCCCCCAGTACCACCACCACCACCACCTATGCACTCCCCTCAGCAGCCGGGTTATCAGCTGCAGCAAAATGGTGAGTTTTTCCCAACATTAGTCAAAGGCTTCAGCTATTGAGAGTTTTTGTTTGTTTGGTACTGCTTGCAAAGTAAACCAGATGGGACAGCTATTTCTAGGATATGAGATTTATAAGACATTTCTCATGCCTCTTAGTTCATTCAGATAATGTGGCCTTTCTTTGAGTGGCTTCTTCAGGCACTACTAGACCTCATAATCTGTTTCAAAGGGTCCAGTTATTTTCCTGAGGCTTTAAGAAGAGATAGGGAAGGGATTTTGAGTTTGTCAACCTTGTGCCCTTGTCTCTCAGGTTCCTTTGGACCAGCCCGAGGCCCTCAACCTAATTATGAGAGCCCATACCCTGGAGCACCTACCTTTGGCAGTCAGCCTGGGCCTCCTCAGCCATTGCCTCCTAAGCGCCTGGACCCTGATGCCATCCCCAGCCCTGTAAGTAGGGGCTCATGTGGTCTTGGGGAGCATACGTTGTGGACCAGAGGAGCAGACTGACCTAGATGAGATGTTTGCTTGGCATTTTTGACAATATTCCGTTTTCAACCATGTTCTTGAAGACTTAGAAAGTCTAAGTGTTTGAAATGGACTTGAAGTTCCCAAAGTCTTTAAGGCAGTTTAACTCAACAGCTATACAGGGAAGAAGGGAACCAAGAGTGATCAGGGTGGTGATAGAGCTCTGGGTCGAAGGCATTGTTCTGTGGCTCTTGGACATCATCATCATCATCATGATAATAATAATAACAACAACAACATGGTCATCTTTGTCCTCCTGTGGAGTAGTGGCCGTGTCTCCCTCCCTTAGATCTAGTAAGACATCATTCTGTTGCTCATCAGAGCAGGTTAGGAGCTCTCTGGTGTTAGGTGGTCAGAGCAGGAAAGTCTCACTGGTTTCTCTCTGCTCCTATGTAGGCAGTGTTGTGGGATGATTACCCCCCAACCCCCACCCCCACTACTATTGACTGGCAGGTCCCTACTGTGTAAATGTGGAGCAGTCACAACATATAAAGGCAGGGTGCATATAAAGTCCATTAAGGAAGTTGTTTGTCCCCTAGAGCTGCTGGAATACTCTCCCCTTCCTTATCAGACGCAGGTTGAGTAGTTCTTTCATATAGGGCCTGCTTTATATCCTGTCTGTAACACTGATGTCAGTTACCTCTTCATAGTTAGTCACTGTCATATTCCATTCGTTCTCTTCCCTCTTCCTTTGGGGAACTACCATGGTGAGAAAGCCTATTGTCTAAGGGGGAGCCCAAGAGGACCGACAAGTTCCCCTCCCCATCCTGCTTCTCTCCTCCATGGAGGGAAGGAGAGTCTAGCTGGATAGCTGAGGCATCGCCCAGCATGAAAGTTCTTAGGTATAGGTTTGACCTTCTAGGGAACTTCCTGTTCCTCAAGTTTTTTTTTTTTCCCCATTAGGGCCTCCTAAGAGAGTCCTGCTTGCCTCCTGCTCACTCCCTGAGCTTATCTTGCTCCATTGTAGTCTGAGTCACTGAGGCCTCCTTGTGAGGCCTCTGGACTAGAGAGACTTGGAATTCCACATCCACTGGATCCCTGACTTCTTCAGTCTGAGCTAGGCTCCAGCTCTTCATGTCTGATTCACCAGGGTTAGAGAAGTAACATCTGCCTCTTGTTCTTTTGTCTCCCTCCCTGTGTATCCCTGCTGCCTTTATTATTAAAACACTAAAAGCAACTTAATGAGCTGCCTCCTCAGCAGAAAACCAGGCACAGAATAGACCCTGATGCCATTCCTAGTCCAGTAAGTGCAGGGGTGGGAGTCCGTGCTTGTCATCCTGTGTTAGTGTCACTCATGCATGCTTGTGACTTCACCTCATCCACCATGTCCATCCCTATCATTCTCTCCCTGAGCACTTCTAGATCCTTGCTTTTATAAGCTGAAGGATATGCATGCCCCAAGTCACAATGTACAGAAGAAATAGCCAACTGTTAGCAGTGCCTTGAGTATGGGATGGTGGATGGCCAGCCTCTAAGGGTGGGCCCTGTAGCATGTGAAGCTTTGGTTTTAGTCCTGCTGGCTCCTCCAGGAGCTTGTGTGTGGCATGTGATGGAACCAGACAGAGTTGAGCAGCAGATCCTTCCAGTTTGGTATGAGGAGAAATGTTGTAATGGATGGCTATGAATGTATAAGTTCATAGCATTTCTTACAGGGGAAGAGATTTCTTGCTTTGGGAGAGTGTGGGCTACCTTCTCATTTGAGGAGTTTTAGACTTTGGTGTATCTCTAAGCTTCAACTCTTTCTGCTGCGGGATATAGTCTTATTTGCCCTTTACTTTTTCTGGTTTTATCAAACTCATCTTGAAGTAAATGACCAAAGGTCACTAGCCTGAACAAGGGTCTGATTACCAGCTTTGCATATCCTTTTTGTGTTTTTGTTCTCCTCAATGTCTTGTCACAAGTAGAGGTTTGAGAACTGGGCCATAAGGATCGGGCACTCATCCTTTCCTATATGGACCCATTGATGCTCACCTGAAAGGAAGGCAGCATTTGCTTCCTTACCTTACCTGATCATTTCTGCCTGTTTAATTCTCTCCTCCCCGTGTTCCTTGTTAATTTCATTGAGTTTAGAACCATTCCGGGTAGATTCATTTCTATATGGGTTTCTGTCCTCTGTTCTCCTTGCTCTGACTCATTGTATCTTATGGAGAGGAAGGGAAGGAAAGGTTTGATGGAGAATGGAATCCAATCATGTTGTATCATGATAAGCTTTCCTGGAGTGGAAGAAATAAAAGGGTACTCACTAATGATTGGAGGCCAGGGGGTGGTTTATCGGAAAGTCCATTCTCACCAAGGCCTACCCAGCATCTCCTGCTAGCTGCTGCAAAGTGGAAGGTCAGTGTTATGGCATTGGATAAGGTCTCCAAAAGGAGAGCATGCCTGGTGCATGAAGTGTTTTTGGCAAGTTATCTGTTCTTGTGCTACCAGCTCTGGCCTGCTTTTGTCCAGTACCTGTTTTTATCATCCCACTCACTTAACTTCTTTCCTACAGATTCAGGTTATTGAAGATGATAGAAACAACCGGGGTTCAGAGCCATTTGTCACTGGTGTACGGGGACAGGTGCCACCTTTAGTCACCACCAGTTTCCTGGTGAAAGACCAAGGTGAGAGGAACTTTAATGTCTTTTTCCTTATGGCAGCTAATTCTCTAAGGCTGTCAGCTATGGATCATGCTTTTGTCTGTCTTTAACCAGAGACCAGTCCCTCCCACCCTACCTCAGTCCTTTAAGGTCTAAAAGCTAGTGCCAACTCTTAACATTTGTGGAGGTGGAGTTACTCACCAATGAAGAGCTGGTATCCAGAAGGCTTCTGTGATGTGACTCAAATCTTCTACCTTTCTCAGGGAATGCAAGTCCCCGTTACATTCGATGCACATCCTATAATATCCCTTGTACATCTGACATGGCTAAACAGGCTCAGCTGCCTCTGGCAGCTGTCATTAAGCCACTGGCAAGGCTGCCCCCAGAGGAGGTAAGTCTGGGAAGGGGCTAGAATACAATGAAAGGGGGTGGGAGGATAAGGTTTCTTTCTGGATGGGATTCTGGACAGCATGGAAGACATTTTGGTTGAGCAGGAGGGGACAGACATTATCTTTGGTATCTTTCTTTCCCAGGGCCCAAACCTGGTAGCAGTGGTAAGGATGAAAGCAAAGGCAAACAAACTACTTTGTGAGACCAGGGTTCATAGGAGGAACAAATGAAAAGAACCAGAGACTGCCGTGTGTGGAGGTTCACACCTATAATTGTCGCATTTAGGAAGCTGAAACAGGAGGCCATAGAGTACCAGCCCAGCCTAGCCACATAGTAAACTCCATCTTGGAGTTAGAGCCCTGGTACTCATGAAGCAGAGGTAGGCAGATCTCTGTGATGAAACCAGCCAGGGCTATATCATGAAACACCCTGTCTTAAAACAAAACAGGCAGGGCCAACCTATTTTCTAGAGGTAAGAGAGCTGGATGTAGGAACTTGTCATTGTGTAGTCACATCTCTGGATGGTTATTCTGTTCTGTATGTGTGGTTTTTTTTAAACTCGAGTTGTGTTGGCTTGGGTATAGGCAAATAAATGAGAAGGTAATATTGTATCCAGTATTCCATCCCTCACCTGGCTTGGGCCCCCATTTGTCAATCTAGTACCTAAAATTAGCATTTTTTGTTTTTGTATTTTCAAGACAGGGCTTCCTGTACACCTATTCCTGGGACTCACTCTAGACCAGGCTGGCCTGGAATTTAGAAACCTACCTGCCTCCACTTCCCAAGTGCTGGGATTAAAGGCATGTGCCACTACTCCTGGCAAAAACATTTTTTAAAAATTAGATAGCTGTTTTTTAGGTCTTGAGAAGACCTAATGTACTTAAAAAGAGTTCTCTAGAACTGGACAGTCATGTTCTGCCTTCTTATTTCCTGAGTGGGTGCTAGTGAGGACGGTTGGATGCTGTTCTTGTGTTTGTAAGATGATATCTACGGGACAACAGTAGGTGTCACAGAATTCTCTTGTGAGTGATGGGAGAAAGTATCATAGTTATACAGGGAAGGAAGCAGAAGTCATCTCCAGGACAGGAGGAGCCATCCTGTAGGATCCTTTGGCTTTCTCTTCATACACTCATGGCAGTCCCTGGCTTGCTATAGCCAGTTTCATAGAACATCTTCTTTTTTAAGAAGAAATGCATTTTGGGATAGAAAATGAAGTGAGCGAGCTGGAGTTTTTTCCAGTTCTTACCATTGTTCTCATTCCCTTCCACTGAATTCTTTCCCCAGGCAGAATACCTGAGCCATGCTGCCTCTCTCCAGTCTGTGTCATATGTTGCCCAATGTCTGATCCCTCTGTAACCTCCCTCCATCTGAGCCTCTTCTCTTTGTTCCTTAGGCTTCACCATATGTTGTGGACCATGGCGAATCTGGTCCCCTGCGCTGTAATCGCTGCAAAGCGTACATGTGCCCTCTCATGACATTCATTGAGGGAGGGAGGCGCTTCCAGTGCTCCTTCTGCAGTTGTATCAATGATGGTATGTTGTGACGGCTGAGCTTTGGGGCAAGGCTTGCATCCACATTGTTCTCTTTCGCATTAGATGAGGGAGCATTTCTCAGGAGCTGGGGAAGTAGGCACAAGTGAGGACGGGTACTGGAATGATGTGAAGGAGCTTAGCTAGGAGTTGGCATACTTGGGTTGAGGATGAATATTTTTAGTAACGTACTGCATCCTCTCCAGTTCCTCCCCAGTATTTTCAACATCTGGATCATACTGGCAAACGTGTGGATGCTTATGACCGTCCTGAGCTGTCTCTGGGATCTTATGAATTCTTGGCTACTGTAGATTACTGTAAGGTAAAGGAAGAGGAACAGTGGGTGGAGGATTGTGAAAGCCCGAATCAGCTGTTAGTGTTTTCCTCACTCTGTCATGGTCCCCTTTGATGCTCATTGCCTTCTTGTCTACTGCCTGCTTACTGTTTCTCTGTACCCTCAACATTTCCTTCCTCTACAGAACAATAAATTCCCTAGTCCTCCTGCCTTCATCTTTATGATTGACGTCTCCTACAATGCCGTCAGAACTGGTCTTGTTCGGCTCCTCTGTGAGGAGCTCAAGTCACTCTTAGACTACCTGCCTCGGTGAGAGTTGAGGAAGTACTGCTTCCTTTTGGTTCATGGTGGGTGTTTGGGTTAACTGAACAAGTGGAACATGATGTCATAAAATAGTGGGAGGTAAGAAGGTCGCCAGTCTGGACACAGTCTGGGTAACAGTGTCACCTTCCACAGGGAGGGTGGAGCAGAAGAGTCAGCAATCCGAGTTGGCTTTGTCACCTATAATAAAGTGCTCCACTTCTACAACGTGAAAAGCTCCTTGGCTCAGCCACAGATGATGGTTGTATCTGATGTGGCTGACATGTTTGTGCCACTGCTGGATGGCTTCCTAGTCAATGTCAGTGAGTCTCGGGCCGTTATCACCAGGTAAGAGCCAGATGGTGGAGATGAGAGAGTGGGAGAGTACAACTGCAGAAGCCAGGGAGTTGCAGAGTGGTTAGTGGATGGCCAGGGGTGTGTTCCAGGAGTTTATTAGTCTGGGAGCCAGATAACTATTCAGGATATTGAGAATGGAGGCAGTTAAAATCTGGGTGGCAATTTTGGTTGTCTGCCATCATCTGTCTTTTCAGCTTATTGGATCAGATTCCAGAAATGTTTGCAGATACAAGAGAGACAGAGACAGTATTTGCTCCAGTTATCCAGGCTGGGATGGAAGCTCTGAAGGTAAGGCAGGAGTCCCCGGCAGCCTCCTCTCGCTTTCCTCTGACTATGTTATCTACTGGATTGATAACTGTCAGCCCGGATCACACAGTTAGTGCCTAATGAACAACAAAGAAAGATGAGTGAACAATGGATGAATAAAGGGAGGAATAAATGAGTAGTTTATTTTTGTCCTTAGGCTGCTGAGTGTGCAGGAAAGCTGTTTCTGTTCCACACGTCCTTGCCTATTGCAGAGGCCCCAGGGAAACTGAAGAACAGAGATGATAGGAAGCTGATCAACACAGACAAGGAGAAGGTGTGTGACTTAAATGGGAGGGGCATTCCATTGTAGAGGAAGACTTTCCCATGTCAACTCTTCAGTGCCACCCAGTGGACTGGGATTACATTCTGCTCACTTGCAACTGCCAACCCGATCACAAAATTCTTGGTTGACTGGACTAGAATTTTCCTTTTTTCTCTTCCATTTTTTGCTTGAGATAGGGGTCTAGCTCTGTAGCCTAGGCTGGCCTGGAACTCACTAAGTAGTCCAGGCTGGCCTCATACTTGTAGTGATCTTGTCTCTGTTTTCTGTGTGCTGGGATTATAGGTGTGCCCAATTACACCCTGCATCTTTTCTTTTTCTCTTTTTCCTTCCCTTCCTTTCCCTTCCCCTCTCTATTCTTTTTCTTTCCAACTTTCTCCTACTGTTGAAAATGCAAGGTAGTAGGGCTGAAGTTTTGAAACTATGAGGTTCTCATTTTACATACACAATTCTCAAGTTGAGCAAAGCTTTTTGACATTTCTTCTCTTCCCTTTCAGAGTCTGTTTCAGCCTCACACAGGTACCTATCAGACTCTGGCCAAAGAGTGTGTGGCCCAAGGCTGCTGTGTGGACCTCTTCCTCTTCCCTAACCAATATGTCGATGTGGCCACCCTCTCTGTTGTTCCTCAGCTCACTGGAGGCTCTGTCTACAAATATGCTTGCTTCCAGGTATAGAATTCTGGGTGTGGAAATACATGCTTATATGTGGAGTGGCTCTTTAGCTATTAACTTACAAGTATGTGTGAAGTTGAGCCCAGGGTATAGTGGTTAGGTGCATAGGTTTTAAAGTCAGTCCTGGGTTGATAGTGAGGCCCTCACTTACTGGCCTAGAGTACTCAATTACTTATCTTTTGTTCTTTCATCTGCAAAGTAGAGTTTACTAACTAGGATTTGTCTACAGAATAAAATAATTATATATAAAGCACTGTGTACTACCTGCTATATCATTGTCATTGTCATCCTTGTTTTGCTGTTACTCTGATTAAGTGGGATTGTAGAGAGAAAGGGATGCAGGGAGATTGACTGCACAGTGAGTTGTGTGGTCAGTGATGTGACTTTGGGCATGGACTGCAGGTGGAAAATGACCAGGAACGGTTCTTGAGTGACCTGCGTCGGGATGTACAGAAGGTGGTTGGCTTTGATGCCGTTATGCGGGTTCGGACAAGTACTGGTGAGTTCTGGTTGAGGTTAAATCTGGTTGAGGCATATGTCCTACCTTTATCCCTGACCTGTCCCCATGGCCTCAGGCATCCGTGCTGTAGATTTCTTTGGAGCTTTCTACATGAGCAATACAACAGATGTGGAGTTGGCTGGACTGGATGGAGACAAGACAGTGACTGTGGAATTCAAGCATGATGATCGACTCAATGAAGAGAATGGAGCCCTACTGCAGGTGGCAGGCGGGAAACGGGCAGGGGACAGAAGTTGGGGTACATTTAATGGGAAGATAAGGGGTGGGTAAAATTGTGAGGGAGGGGTGTGAGTTCCCCCTTTCTCCCTTCCCCTAGTGTGCCCTGCTTTATACCAGCTGTGCAGGGCAGCGTCGGCTCCGCATCCACAACCTGGCCCTAAACTGCTGCACCCAGCTGGCTGATCTGTATCGAAACTGTGAGACTGACACGCTCATCAACTACATGGCCAAGTTTGGTGAGAGTAGAAGCAGGGCAATGTGGAAGTGGGGATGAGAAAGTCCTGGATGGTCAAGAGTTCAGCACTCCTGGGTAGGTGTGATGGTGGGAAGATGCATGGATGGAAAGCAGACCAGTGACTGCTGTCTCCCCTGTCATGTAGCATACCGGGCTGTTCTGAGTAGCCCTGTGAAGACTGTCCGCGACACTCTCATCACCCAGTGTGCCCAGATCCTGGCCTGTTATAGAAAGAACTGTGCCAGCCCTTCTTCTGCAGGACAGGTGGGACGAGGATGTTAGTGGAGGGATTGATTCAACAAAACTTTGCATTTTAGAGGGACTTCTCATGACCATTGACTTTATTTCCATAAATCCCTCAGTTGATTCTTCCTGAGTGCATGAAGCTACTCCCAGTTTACCTGAACTGTGTGTTGAAGAGTGATGTTCTGCAGCCTGGAGCTGAGGTCACTACTGATGATCGTGCCTATGTTCGGCAGCTGGTTTCCTCCATGGATGTGGCTGAGACCAATGTCTTCTTCTACCCTCGGCTCCTACCACTGGTGCGAATGAGGATTGGAGTGTGGGACACTGTACTGAGCACAGGGCCGAAGGAGGGGGTGGATTACTTTACACTAAGAAATTTTTTATGTACACTTCATACTACTATCTAGAGACTTAGCTTTCTTAGTTTGTGTAAGTAAAGGAGTGTGTTGTAGTTCTTGGTTATGTTTTTTTCCTCTCTGTCTAGACAAAGTCTCCCCTTGATAGTACTGCTGAACCACCAGCAGTTCGAGCCTCTGAAGAACGCCTAAGCAGTGGTGATATATATTTGCTGGAAAATGGGCTCAACCTCTTTGTCTGGGTGGGAGCAAGCGTTCAACAAGGTGTTGTCCAGAGCCTTTTCAACGTCTCCTCCTTCAGTCAGATCACCAGCGGCTTGGTGAGAACAGGGTGTCAAGGATGAGATGGGTATAGAAAAACACTTTGGTGATTTGACTGTGGGCTAGTGTCATGCTGGACCCTTTATTATATATCAGAGAACACTTGGGGTGAGGGAGGGAAGGGGCTATCATGGTTTTTCTGGTTTCCTCATTTCAGATGATACCTAAAATCTGTGTTGTTCCCTTTTAATGGACTTAAAAGTTCTCTATCATAGTAATGAATGAATTTTTGTTCCAGAGTGTTCTGCCAGTTCTGGATAATCCACTGTCTAAGAAAGTTCGAGGCCTCATTGATAGCTTACGGGCACAGAGAATGCGGTACATGAAGGTAACACAGGTGTTCTCTGTTTTGCAGTGGTGGGCTGGATATTGAACCCTAGGCTTTCTGTATCCAGACAAGCACTCTTATCACTGAGCTACCTGCCCTGCACAGTAACCCTGCTCTGAATCCTGGATTTTTTATCTTGTCAAGTTAGCAGGAAGGAGCATGGGGAGGGAGTATGTGTGTTCTTTATTACCATCTGCCCTTCCTTACAATTTGCCTTCTGGCTGTAGCTTATCGTGGTCAAACAGGAAGACAAGCTGGAGATGCTGTTCAAGCACTTCTTGGTGGAAGACAAGAGCCTCAGTGGAGGTGCATCCTATGTGGACTTTCTCTGTCACATGCACAAGGAGATTCGGCAGCTACTGAGCTAAAGCAAGTGGGTAAATGGCATAGGGTCCCAGGCCCCTTCCAGGAAGAACCCCAGGATGGCAGAGAAATTGGGACAGTTCCATATCTTATAAGTCATGTAAGCTGACCTCAGTTGACTTCTTTGGGGGGGAGGGCGAGATATAAGGAGACACCTTTCTGGGCTCAAATACCCTACCACTCTGTCATGTCCTGCTGATTGAAGGTGCCCCAGGCCCTTTACTCTACCTTCTCCTGCTAATCCTGTTGTAATGAATGTAGTTTCTCAGTTCACTGTATATGATTCGGTGTTGGGGATTTGGAGGCAGCCGGGCCCTGGCAACAATGTGTTCCTTTGGACTAGCCTCCAAGAGGAAAGGGGCAGGCAGGAAGAAGTGCGAATCCCAGGGTTATTACAGGAGGTGGCAAATTCAGCTCCGTGTCATCAACAACTTCCTATATTAGGGATAAAATATACAGGTGCACAAGAGCTGGGGTACAGGCCGTAGGTGGCAGAGAGTCAAATAGTTGGTCCTTCAGGGGCCTGATGGTCAGTAGCAAAGTCATAGTTACTGAGGATGGATGACTAGTCTCTCTACTTCCACTGTGTGTGCTCTCTCTCCCCTGCAATGATTGGTGAGCACTTCGTGGACAGAAGCACATAGCTAGAAATGAATGAGCCTGGGGTAAGAACTGCAACGCAGCATATTAACACCTAGGGGAAGTAGCAGCCTCCTTTCCAGATGGAGAAGCCCCAATCCTGGATGGTTCTGTAGAGAGCCTTATGGTCAACTTGCAATACCTCACAGAGCCAGCCCACATCCCACTCAGCTTCCACCAGAAACGTTGTTGGGGAGAGGCAGAGATGGCAGGAGCCCTGTCTTCCAGTGCCTGGACGTTACTGGGCTTTGATATTGACTGAGTGGCTGACAAGTTATCTTCCAACTCCAATTGGCTGGGCAGGACAAGGGCTAGGAATGACGGTGGTCAGGCTTGCCTGCTCCCAGTCCAGGATGCCCCTGCTATGGACCTTTCATTTCTTTTCATTGGTTTATTTTTCAATGCATCTTTAATTTGTAAAGAAATAAAATAAGATGTAACCAGTATCCCTTTCATTTCTCGCGACTTCTCCCTACCCTGCCTGCCGCTAAGTTACGCATGCGCCGCTTGCCCCTATGGCGTAGGACCTAGTCCACTCCCCACTCGCCGCAGGGCGGGGTTTCGTGCTGTCCGAGAGGGTCCGGAGTGGACATGGCTGCTCGCTGCACCGAGGCGGTGCTGGCCACCCTGGGGCTGCTCAGTGTATGTTCGGCCAGCAGCTCCGGGTCCGAGGCTTCTGGGGAGGCAGAGAGGGAGGAGCCGTGGGATGGCGCGGTTTTCCGGCCGCCGGCTGCCCTAGGCGCCGTGGGGATAGCACGCGGGCCGGAGACCCCGCCGCCCGGGAACGCGGAGACGATGGACCTACCAGTGTTGTTGTGGTGGAGCCCAGGTCTGTTTCCGCACTTCCCAGGTGACTCGGAGCGGATAGAGTGCGCGCACGGCGCGTGCGTGGCGTCCCGGGATCGACGGGCGCGCGCCGACCCGCGGACGCGCGCACTGCTCTTTTACGGCACAGACTTCCGCGCGGCTGACGCGCCTCTGCCGCGCCTGGCGCACCAGAGCTGGGCGCTCCTGCACGAGGAGTCGCCGCTCAACAACTTCCTACTGAGCCACGGCCCGGGCATCCGCCTCTTTAATCTCACGGCCACTTTCAGCCGCCACTCGGACTATCCGCTGCCGCTGCAATGGCTGCCCGGGGCCGCCTATTTGCGCCGGTCCGCGCCTCCGCTCCGGGAGCGCGCCGAGTGGCGTCGCCGCGGGTACGCGCCGTTGCTCTATTTGCAGTCCCACTGCGACGTGCCTTCCGACCGGGACCGCTACGTACGGGAGCTCATGCGTTATATCCCGGTGGGTGAGAGACCCGCGGGGAGGGGCGGGGGTGGGCCGGGCGAACGCCACACCCTGCTGACCGCCGTGCTCTGACTTGCTTAGGTGGATTCCTATGGCAAGTGCCTGCAGAACCGCGAGCCGCCCACCGTGCGGTTACAGGACACGGCCACGGCCACCACCGAGGATCCAGAACTCATGGCCTTTTTGTCCCGGTATAAGTTCCACTTGGCCCTGGAAAATGCCATCTGCAATGATTACATGACAGAAAAACTGTGGCGCCCCATGCATTTGGGTGCTGTACCTGTGTATCGTGGATCACCCTCTGTGAGGGACTGGATGCCCAATAATCACTCCGTCATCCTAATTGATGACTTTGAGTCTCCTCAAAAGTTGGCAGAGTTTATTGACTTTCTGGATAAAAATGATGAAGAGTACATGAAATACTTGGCATACAAGCAGCCTGGAGGCATCACCAACCAGTTTCTTCTGAATAACCTGGAGCACAGGGAGTGGGGCGTGAATGATCCTATGTTGCCGAACTACCTCAATGGCTTTGAGTGTTTCGTCTGTGACCATGAACTGGCTCGGCTGGATGCCGAGAAAGCATATGCATCCTCTCATGGGGACATTCCTGTCCCAGAGCCTCACATTGCCCAGTCGTCACACATGAACTGTCCAGTGCCTACTCCTGGCTTTGGGAAAGTCGAAGAGATTCCTGAGAATGACAGGTAAAGGGGTTGCTGGGATGCCCTGCAGCTGCCAAATCAAACTACTTGCTTGCTTAGCATGTTGGGGACTGTGAAAAAGACAATATAGTCTCATTTTAAGGTGTCAGTAGTAGTTGGGGAGCTGGGTGTGGTGGAGACACCTGTTATCTCAGCGGTGTGGGAATGTTTAGAAAACCTGAGCACATAAAGTGGGGCCAGGTTATAAGTAGCCTGTGAGCCAGGCTGAGGATCAGCACCTGGGTTGAGTACCTTTGATGGGGGGGGGAGGTGGGCAACATAAGGATGAGTTTTGGCTGTGCTGAGATTAAGCCCAGGGCCATCTGCATGCCAGGAGAATACTTTTCCACCTACTCATACACTTAGCCCAATAAGAGCATTTTGAAAGGATTTTCCTGGTCTGCAGTAATTAACTAATCAGATAAACTGGAGTCTCACTCTGTAGCCTGGGCTGACCTCAAACTTGTGGTAATCCTCCTGACTCACCCTCCCAAGTGCTGAGATTACAAGAGCAAGCCACCATACCCATGAAAAGCATTTTTATCTTTGTGTGTAATGAGGTCAGAGCTTTGAGTATACTAAGCAAGCCATCTACCATTGAGCTATACTCCCAGCCCTCCTTTTACTTTTATATGCCCTGATTTATTCACTTTAAATAGAATTAAAGGAATACTTTTAATAGGTGTATAATTAATATTGGGTGCCAGTGTAGGTAAAGGGAAGTAAGTTGAAAGCAGGATATATCTGCATTGGGAAAGGTGTGCTTGGGAGGTAGAATGGGAAATGTTGACACTGCCCACAGCAAGCCACCACAATTAATTTGGAGAGGGATTACTAGAATAGCTCACAGAAAGCGACTTCAACAGTGGGTGGCAGCAGAGGCCTGCTTACATATGCTGCTGGCACAATAGAGTCTTGATGGTGGAGTCTCACTAAGAATCTGTCAGTTTATGCTGAATATATGATTTACTAGAAGAAAAATCAAAACATTAGGGAAATAGCCAGGGATTGTAGTGCATACCTCTAATTCTAATGCTAAAAAGACCAAGGCAGGAGTATCAGGAATTCAAGGTCATAGTTTGCCACATACAATGAGTTTGAGGTCAGCCTGGGTAGAGACCCTGTCCAACTAACAAAAGAAAATTCAGGTTATGCTTTTTCTACACACTAGATGTCACTGTACCTTCATTTAGATTTTCAAATAACTGTGAAGGTTAAAGCCTCCCTTGCTTTCCTCTAGAATATCATTTCCATGCTCTGAACCCTTTGCACTTCCTCCACATTTGGGAGCTAGAGGCAAGTCTGCGAGGTCAGCTACTTGGGAGGACTATGATGTCTTTATGTTTATGACCTACTTCCTTTCTCTTGGACTAGAATTAGTTTTACTCCATATCTTCTTTCCCTCACAGCAGAGCCTTGTCCTATCCAGAGGCCCAGTATCTGCTTAATTTTTTGTTTGTTTTTCAAGACCGAGTTTTTGTGTGAAGGCTTGGCTGTCCTGGAACTTCTATCCCCCTGCCTCTGCCTCCTGGGTGCTGAGATTAAAAGTGTGTGCCACCACCATGGCCCTGCTTATGATTTCTTTGGGACCACTCAAAGAAAGGCAGAGCTATTACTGCTGGGGCTCCCCAGCTCACCTCTCACTCCTGTTTTGTCATTTCAGCTGGAAGGAAATGTGGCTACAAGATTACTGGCAAGGTCTCTATCAGGGGGAAGCTCTTACTGCCATGATCCACAACAATGAGACACAGCAGAGGAAATTTTGGGATTATGTACATGAGATCTTCATGAAAAGGAACAAAAATCTCTAACTGCCTTCATGCAAGAGCTGTCAGCTTGGAAGCCTTTAGGAGACTGCTTTACCATGGCGCCTAAGGCACCACATCCACCTTTAGCGAATACTGTCTACTATGGATGGACACTTTCACTGATTCTCCTGCCCTGTATTGGGGATTGGAACCTTGGGTTTTGAGAATACTAGGCAAGTACCCCTGCCATCTCCACCTGAATGGTATGGAGCCAGTATCTCAGCCTGTGGTAAGAGAGCATCTCCTTAAAGAGAAGCAGAAGCCAGAAGCACCCATTTGATGACTCAAGTACACTTCTCATGCCTGTAGCCATTTCATCATTTTAAATATGGGCGGGATGGTTCAGGCTATGATCTATAAAACTTCCGTTATTTAGAACCTTTAAATAGTGTCCATTCCTCATCTTATCAGCTGTCACACTGGTGGGAGGCAAAGCCTTATGTGTGAGTGTGTTATTCTGTTTTTCTGCTTTTTTCTCCCTTTTGAGATAGGTGGTTCAAGCCAGCATCCAACTCCTAGGCCTAATTGACAATACCTGCCTCAGCCTCTAAGTAGCTGGGGCTACAGGTATACAACACTATTCCCAGCTCTGCAAGTTACTTTAAAAAATACTTGCACTGTCTTTAATATCAAATGTCTTTTAAGTAGCTTGCTCTTTCTGGTTTTAGGTGAGTTCCCACAAACTAGAAAGACTGACAAACATTTCCATCTTTCTTACTGTTCCATTCAAGCCATTACTCATTCTTCCAGATAACTTTTCTGGTGCCGAGTCACTGTTTTTGTGTTTGTTTGTTGTTTTTGTTTTGTGGATCTGGGAAGGCAAGCATTCTATAAATTGAGTTATAGCTGCAACCCTAATACTGAGGGTTCTCTCTCTCTCTCTCTCTCTGTGTGTGTGTGTATGTGGTTTTTTGTTTGTTTTTTAATAAAGCCAGCCCAAGGCCCCCAGTTCAAACAGATTGAAGAAAGCAACGAATTTAAGTCACCCTTAAGTGGCTAGCTAAATAAAAACTTTAGATTTGGGGTTTGAGAGATGGCTCCACTGTGAAGAGCACTGGCTACTCTTCTAGACAGCCCAAGTTTGATTCCCAGCACCCACATTAGCAGCTGACAACTGTCTGTAACGTCAGATCCAGGGGGATTAGATACCTCATCTTGCTGCTGTGTGTACCAGGCACACATACATAGATTAGGCAAAACTCCCATATGTATCCACAACAACCAAAACTGTTTCTGGGGCAATTAGAAAGAATGCCTTGGACCTTAGAGCTACGCTTCAATTCAAGAGATGAATTATCTCTTGAGAAGTCTCTTGGTTTATCAGTGCATCTGATTATAAAGTACAGATATCTGTGAATCCATGTCAATACAGATAGATACAAATATGCGTGTTAGATGCTTTAAGCAACCAGGCTTCATGGTTAATATTGTGATATCTAAGGATGTGATCAAGAAAAGCTTTAACATAGGTTGGAATTACATTGCTAAGGTTTTTGTTTTTCATTGTGTATGTTGTTGGAGATGGATCCTAAGGCTCTGTGCATGCTAAGCATGTGCTCTGGCCCTGCCTCTGAGTTATGTCCCCAGACCTTCAGTTTGTTCTTTAGTAAAAAATGTCTTCAGCAGTAGCACGGAAATTGTTTAACCTATTTTGTCTTTTGTTTTTGCAGAGAAAAAGATGTAAAAAAAAAAAGTTAAAATGTTATAGCATAGATGGGCATGGTTGTACATGCTTTTAGTCTCAGCATTCCAGCACTTTGGGAGGCAGAGGCAGGTGGATCGAGTGTTCCAGTCTAGCTAGAACTCTATGTCGAGACCCCATCTCAATAAGTAAATAAACATAAATATCATAGTATAAAAGGAGTCAGAGGATTCTGATTCCCAATCAAGTCATCAATTTCAGTGCAGGTGCTGATTCCTACAGCAAAGTATTATACAAGCCTAAATCAGAACTCACATGTGATGTGCAACAAGAAGGGTGAGGGTTATGCAGGTGTAGGGTCCTGTCCATTCCACCAGCTCACAAGAACACTCACTCCTCTAGAACTTTTATGCAGAGTGAGCCAGCTGCTCAGGAATGGTTGTTGCAGGAGAATCAAACCTGCTTTTTTGCTCAGTGCTTCCCAGACTCCTTTATCCCTATCATTATGTAAATAATCATAAAAGACGAGGGCAAATCAGGTGCTACATTTCCACAAGGGGAAGAACTATGAATAACCACATTGTACTATACCCGTGAGAAAGCTTTACTTTTCCATATGAAAACAGCAACAAGATATCTGTCATATGCACCCCCCCCTTTGAGGCTTAGCTACAATGTATACAGCACCATTATTTGCTGCAGTATGGGTACTAGTGGTAGTAGTTTCTTCCTTTTTTTTTTTTTTTTTTGGTTTTTTGAGACAGGGTTTCTCTGTATCTAATAGGAGTTTTTTATTTACTACCAGAGGATGGGATAGAACACAAGGCTGATGGCAAATGTTACTATTTTTTTTATTATTATCTCAGATTTCATTTTATATAATAATCTGCTTTTACAGTGTCTTCTTCCTGGTTACTTTATTATACTTGTTTATTATGTGTGTGTGTGGTAGCTTGTACTACCCTATACATGTATATGTCAGAAGAGTCGGCTGTCTTTCCACTATGGGCTTTCAGGGACTGAACCATCAATAGACTTCTTGGCAGCACTTCTGTTCACCAACTGAGCCATTTTGCTGGCCTGTATTTGATTATTTTGGGGGATTAAGGGTGATAAAATTGGAAACTTGTAAAAAAAATAACGGTAAACACTTTTCCTTTTTTGTTTTATTATTTTATTTGTTTTTTGTTTGTTTCTTTAAGGCAGGGTCATGTTATGTGGCCCTGGTTTGCCTCGCACTCATTATATGTAACTTAGGCTGGTTTCAAACTCTTAATCTGTCTCCTGCCTCAACTTCCCAAGTGCTTGGATTGTAGGCATATGCCACGCCTGGCATAACTATTTTTAGCATGAACAAGATACACAAAGGTTTGTCTCTCCTAAAGAAATATTTAAAATATTTTTCCGTGCTCGCTTTGACAGCATATATACTAAAATTGGGACGATACAGAGACCATTAGCACGGCCCCTGTGCAAGGACGACAGGCAAATTCGTGAAGTGTTCCATATTTTTGTAAAGTGAATAAAAAAGATTTGTTAGCAAATGCAAATTAAAGTTTGGGAAAGAAAAAAAAATTCCATGCGCGTACGCGAGACACACACACACAACACACACACACACACACACACACACACACACACACACACACGGACAGACGGACGGAGGAAGAGAACGCACTATTGGTAGAGGTAATTATGAGCCCTGCAAAGTGGATGCTGGAAACCAAACTGAGTCCTCTGGAAGAACTAGAGCGGAACTGAGATTTCAAAGTAGATGCTGGGGTAGATAAGGTCACAAGCAATAAAACTCTTGTGTGATGGGTGCTGTGACGGCTACGGGAAGTGTGTGACGAGAGGGAAAAACCCCTCTGATGTGAACCCAGTGTTAATCTTGAGATTCGCCAGAAAAATCAAGGGCTAAATTTAAAGCAAGCTTTATTAGATACTAAATATTGACCAAAAAAAAGATGGACTTTGATCAGGACCATTCCCCTGAAATTTCCGAGCTTGGCCTCGAGCTACATGACTCAGGAAAAAAGCCATCCAGGTAGGTTATTAGGGAGAATTCCAAACATTTGTGGTAAAGTATCTATGCGGGCTGGATGGCTTGGTGGTTAAGAGCACTGACTGATCTTCCAGAGGTCCTGAGTTCAATTCCCAGCAACCACATGGTGGCTCACAACCATCTGTAATGGATCTTCTGGTGTGTCTGAAGACAACTACAGTGTACTCATATACATTACATAAGTAATTTTTTTAAAAAAGTAAACCTCAAAAAATCTAAAAATAAAGTATCTATGCAAATACATCTTGCTTTAGAGTAGACATCATATAAACTACAGGACTTCTGGATTCTGCTTCCATTAGCAGAAATGTCTTGGGAATTTATTTGCAAATACCAAAGAATCCATACCACATCTTTTGACTTGGTTTTGTAAACAGTTAGGTCAAACACTAAGTCCAACAAATCACAACTGGAGGTCCATAAAAAATGATATAAATGCTGTAATATTAAATGTTTATGCCATACATAAATGTTACAACATTCACCCCACTGTGCTATCATTCCAACCGAATAAACAGCATCTACCCAGCAGTCCATGTAAGAGTTGTAAAAAGCAACGATTATTTTATTATTTTGGTTTTTCTCCACACGGTTTCTCTGTGTAGCCCTGACAGTCCTGGAGACGGAGACCAGGCTAGCCTCAGAGAGATCCGCCTACCTCTGCTCCCACCCACCCCTACCCCCCCAGTGCTGAGATTTAAAGGCGAGCGCCACCGCCTCCTGGCAAAAGGAATCGTCATTCTCACAGATTTGTTAAAACAAAAGTACTTTGCAAACCAAAATCGTTAACCCCAGCCCCAGGGACGCAGCACTCACGTGGTACCCGCACACAAACACAGACTCACAAATAAGGGGCAGCCTCGGACATGAAGCCCTTGAGTCCAGTCCCGGCCAGAGCACGCAAAGGGTGCGCACAACCTAGAGCATCCTAACCTGGTGTCCGCTGCCAGCCCCACGAGGCTCGAATCGAGTGTCACAGTGAGGCCAAAACCCGGAAAGTGCGCGCACTGTTGACTGTGGGCCGCAAGCCAAGCGCGTAGAGGTCAAGAGGGGTCACGCACGGCGCCGCGGAGCCTACTGGGAACGCTGTGCAAAATGGCGACTCCCAGTCTGCGCGGCCGCCTGGCGCGGTTTGCGAACCCGGGTAAACCTATCCTGAAACCCAACAAGCCTCTTATCTTAGCTAACCGCGTCGGGAACCGACGCCGAGAGAAGGGCGGTGAGCACTTGGAGCATGGGTGGCTGGGTAATCTCGGGGGGAGAGGTGTTAGGTCGGCCTGTGGCTGAAGGACCCCCAGTTCTTCCCCTCCAGAGGCAACCTGTATCACCGAGATGTCGATGATGATGGCTTGCTGGAAACAGAATGAATTCCGCGACGAGGCGTGCAGGAAAGAGATCCAGGACTTCTTCGATTGTTCTTCCAGGGCTCAGGTGATGTCTGGCTACTTGCGTGCCCTCTTGGAAAGAGAAAGGGAAATACAAACAAATGGTTCACACGACCTTGTGCTAATGAGTCTCCCTTTCATTTGGGACTGGCTTACCCTCACCAAAGTGAGAAAAGTTAAATTTTGTCGAAGGTTGATCTTCACTAATTTGCTAGCCAGAATAGTAGTTTCAGATGATAACAATCATTTGTACGTCCCAAATTCTTTTAAATCTCCTTTTTGTTCCTGTGTGTGTGTGTGTGTGTGTGTGTGTGTGTAAGTGCTTGCATGTTTGAATATGCAGGGACACATGTGTGGGCACCAGTGCTTCGTAGTGGCCTGAGGTAAATGTCTGGAATTTTCCTCCATTCCTCTTCCACTTTATTCCTTGAGGCAGGGTCTCTTGGTGTTTGGAATATTATGAACATTATGTGTCTAGTTCAGAATAAGCTGAAGAACTGTTACTATTTTTTTTCTGTTGTGTTTTCAGGAAGCCGGAAAGATGAAATCAATCCAGAAGTCTCTGGGACAGTTTGAGAGTTTACCTCCCCACAAAATGACCAAGTTATTACAGAGATTTCCCAACAAATCTCACCTCAGCTGAAAATGGAGAAACATTTTCAATGAACTCTCATTTCCAAAAGCTACAGAGCAGCATGTTAGGGATGTTTGTATTTGTATTACCATGAGTTTTTGAAGGATAAAATGAGGCAAAACACTTACTTTTGCTCCTCTGAATGAGTCATGTTCTGAATGCTGTCTTGAAATAAAACCTTCTAAGAAGAAATTGGCCATTTCTTCTAATTAGCTACTCCTCCTCACACCCCCAACCCCATCCTGAAGATGAACGTCTTGGCCTTTCCTTTCATTGGGCGAGCACCCAACCACTGAGCTAACCCTTCGAACTTCCTTTCTTGAGCTTTATAATCGCCCCTAGACCCTGGAAGTTCTTTACTTCCTGGAATGCTCTTCATTTCGTTTTGTTTTTTGTTTGTTTGTTTGTTTTTGTTTTTGATAGAGAGATAGAGATTGATTGATTCTCTGTATCACCGGCTGTCCTGTAACTCACTCTGTAGACCAGGCTGGCCTCAAACTCCAAGATTAGCCTGCCCCTCTCTCCCAAGTGCTGGGATTAAAGGCATGTGTCACCACTTCCCAGTCCAAGTATGCTTTTGATGAACAAGTCTGGATGTCTTTTGTTGCCTTTCAAGTCCTTTACATCACTTGGTCCTTCGACTTTTAGATACATAAGTAGCATCGAAGTCTTTACCATCAGCTGTATTCAGAGAGTGCATACTTCACAAATAGTCTGTCCAAAGTACTTACTGTAGCAAGTACATAGACTGATAGCCCAGAGATTCTGCACATACATTTAATTTGATTTGTACAATTAATATTTTTAGGGGCTAGAGAGCTGGTTTAGCATTTAAGGGTGCTTGCTACTTTTGCAGAGGACTAGCATTGGGTTCCACAGCAACCATGCTAGGTACCTCACAACTTCCTGTAACTAGCACTAGGGACCTGATAGCCTTTTCTGGGGCCTGCAAGTGCACTTAGAGACAAATACATACAATAAAAAAAATGTTGGATATGGTTGTTCTGACAGTTTGTATATGTGCCAAAGGAGTGGCACTATTAGGGTATGAGGCCTTGCTGGAGTAAGTGTCTCACTGTGGGAGTGGGCTTAAGACCCTCATCCTAGCTGCCTGGAAGTTAGTCTTCCACTAGCAGCCTTCAGATGAAGATGTAGAATTCTCAACTCCTGCACCATGTCTCCCTGGATGCTGCCATGTTCCTGCCTTGATAATGGACTAAACCTGTGAACCTGTAAGCCAGCCCCAATTAAATGTTGTCCTTATAAGAGTTGCCTTGGTCATTCATGGTGTCTGTTCACAGTAGTAAAACCCTAACTAAAACAGTGGTACATGCCTTTTTTCCCAGCACTTAGAAGGCAGGCAGGCAGATCTCTCAGCAATGCCATAGAGACCCTCAAAACAACAACAAAACAAGAATCATTTTTTTTAAAAAAAGTTGCTTAAAAAAAAAAGCAAGTTGAGAGTTGTGGGTTCACACCTTTAGTGCAGCACAAAGGCAGGCAGATCTTTGAGTTAATCTGAGTTATAACCAGCCTGATCTATAAAGAGTTCAAGAACAGCCAGGACTACATAGTGGAAACATATCACAAAACCCCCTAAAAAGAAAATTGAAAGGTAAAAATTATCAATAAATTAAATAATATATTTAGTAATTAACTTTTACCTAAGAAATTTGAAGGTAATTTTTTTCATTTCCCCTCTGCCAACTATTTTCTTTTTCTACTAAATAATCAGGTAGAATAGATTATCATGCCTCAATTTTCCAGTGACTTTCCACTTAATTCTCCCAAGTGGTAGAACTAAGATTTGGTAGGCAATTCATTGTGAATTACTGAGATTTTTTTTCTTACATTCTCCTCTTTGCTGACAGTATTTATTGTCCTCTGATAGTAGGAATAATTATGTGGGATTTTATGTATGTTCTGCCCCTTCAGGCACAACCAAGTTAACCTTTTCTTGGTAGCTGATAGTATTGATGTGGTATAGAAATGAGAATTCTCCATGGTCTAGTGTGGTAATTACTACGGTGAAGAGGGATCTTTCCTCCTTATCTCTCAATAGCTAGATTTCCCCATAGTTGAGTGTTCCACTATAACTGCCTGGTTCTGCAAGCTGGGTCTTTTAGTTATACGAAGAAATTCAGTTTTTGAATACTTTAAGGTCAGTAGATTCCCATTAGCCTAATAAGTCTGTGAACTGGGATGAGGAGAAATATATCTAGCCACAGCTGAAATTTATCATTTCAGTCAGGGTTATACGAAACAATCGACAGTAGCATTGGTGTCCATATAAAATAATCAAGAGGGGTGGGTGGTGGCATAGAATTCACGGCCTTGTAAATGCTAGGCAAACATTATCAATTTAATACCCTGCCGAGGCTAGAGAGGTGGCTCAGCCAATAAAGACTGGGTTCACAACCAAAAATCTACCCTGCCAATTTTGGCGTTTAATGTATAAACAGAACTAAGTTACACGTTTGTTTTTATAAGTCTCGATAATTGTATTTAAACCTAATTAATGTGTAATTCATAAACAATCAGGCGAGGTGGAAGGCATTCACGGACTTCACTATACTGATAAAAGGCTTTCATCACGCGCGCACACGCACACTCGTAGATTAAAAATCCCCAGATTCAAAAGCAGTACGGAGGAAAAGGACATCCATTTCCTGAAATCAAATGCTTTCTTTCCTGGCGCTCCCCTTTAGACGCTAAAGTGGCTGGATTATAGGCTTTGGACTGCAACTCCCAGAAGGCGGTGCGGCCTCGGCCTATCCAGAAGCGTGACAATAATCTATCCAATGGTCACTGCACGGTCCGATGACAGCCAGCGATTCTCCATGTGAACAGTGTCTGCTTCTTCTTTGGGGACACTATGGGTACCAAGTAATTGCTGTAATCTGTGGCCTTTTCCTATACCTTTGGGAGCTGTGTTTGAGGGTGGGCTCGAGAAAACTGCAGGCAATGCACACACGTGTCCCCTACACCCGCCCGTACGCGGTCCAGTCCTCCAGCACGCGAGGGCGGAAGTAGTGATGGCCGGCGCGGCCGGAAGTTCGGATCAGCTGATGGGGGAGGCGGCGCCGCAGCCGCCTAGAGGCCCTGGCCGCCCAGCGCTTCGTCCCGGCCTTGAGTCTCGCAGACTGGCCACAATCCCTGCTCACACCTCGCTGTTGGGTGAGGCCCGGCCCGGTGTCCCTCCCAGGCCCGAGATCCTTACCCGGCACGGCCGCCCTGAGCGCCCCGGCCACCCCCAGCCCCGGCTCGCCCCTCAGGCCCCGGGCCTCCCCTCAGTCCCCGGCCGGCGGCCCAGGCCCCGGATCCGCGGGGGGAGACCCGGCCCCGGGGGGTGCGGGCCCCATGGAGCTGATGTTCGCGGAGTGGGAGGACGGCGAGCGCTTCTCATTTGAGGATTCCGACCGCTTTGAGGAGGATTCACTCTGTTCGTTCATTTCCGAGGCCGAGAGCCTTTGCCAGAATTGGCGAGGATGGCGCAAACAGTCAGCGGGGCCCAATTCCCCCACTGGAGGCGGTGGCGGAGGTGGCAGTGGCGGTACCAGAATGCGAGGTGAGGATGAGCGGGGAAGGCTGCGAGGGGGAGGGGAGCAAGCTGGTCCCGCCTGGGCCTTGCTTGGGAGCTGTCCGGACCGGGAGCTGTCCCAAGCTTAGAGCAGACCTCAGGACACACTTCTCTGTCTGGCCTCCCAGGGATGGGGTGGCATCTTAACAGCAGAGCGGGGGTGGGAGAAAGATAGAGAGGGGAATGGGGGGGGGGGGAGAGAGAGAGAGAGAGAGATAGAGAGAGAAAGGAGAGAAGAATGAATAGGCTTACTCGCGCTCGTTCACACAAGCTTGTGTTGTGGCTAAGAACATCCTGGCTTGGCCAGAAAGATCTTTTGTTATTCCTTTACGCCTTAGAGACGGAATATGGGCGAGTACCCCTTCTTGGTTTTAAGAATGCTTAACGGAATTTGGCCTTTAGTAAACCAGAAGTAGGCAGAAGAGAATGTGGTTAGTCGTGGATTGTGAAAAGTGACCACTTGATGTGTGTGGCTCTATGGGATGGTGCATTGGTTGCTTTGCTTCCAGGATGTTAATCTCTCCTCATAAACTGCACCAAGAAAGTATTCCACCAAGAGGAAAGTGGAAGTGAACTTGCCTGTGAGAGGAGATGCTAGAATCTGTAGGGTGAAACCAGACTCCTGGCATCTGTTAGGAGTAAAAGCTGGGACTAGTGGGTGGGAGCCTCTAGTCTGAGGAGGGCGAGCAGTTATCTTGGGGCTCTCCTCGTGAAATACCTTTCCTTTCTGTTTCCTTCATTATTGATCTTCCAATGAAGTCATGTATTAGTGTTATGAAGAATTTTGCTTGTGGAGGGGGTAAAAAGGAGACTAAAGATGAAAGAAACCTCACAGGCTTAGGAATCATCACATCTTTCCCCCACTCAGCCCAAGGCAGTTTTTGTCCTGGGCCGCAGAGGAAGCTGGCTTTCTTCAGTAGTTGAAAGGATTAATGTATGTGTTCTAGGTAGGCCATTCCAAAAGACCTGTTCTGCAAGCTGCAGAGATTTCTGGTGCCCCTTTAGGATAAAGAGGAATTCACTTATGCCGCTTTCTAGGAGTGTGGTATTCAGCTTCTGTTGGGGGAGAGAGCACTTGTCTGTATGTGTATGCACACATACATGTACAGATGACAAGCAGCTTCAGTGTGAACCTTTTGTGATCTCCCTACTTCTTCTATGTGTGAGAATGTCGATTGTCTCACTTTGGCGGAAGTAACTAAAAGCCTGGTGGTAAAGATTTTCAGTATATTGATTCAGTCCTGCAAAGGTGAAAATCTTTTCCCTCTTTCTTCCCTGCTATCCTCGTGAGAGGATCTGGTTCTGCAGCTTGGAAAGGTCTTGACCCTCCCTCTGGCCTGAGTGCACCATTTCTCCCCCACGCCCTCCTCAGCCACCTTCAGTTGCTTGCTTGTAAAAAGGTTGCTTTTGTTTTTAAAAGGTTCTTTTCTGTTCTGTGATTTTTTTTAACTCAATCTTCTAATGTAGCCATTTGCTGTGAGATCTGCAATCTGTTATATCATTGCTGTTTTTTTGTTAAAATAGTGTAGAAAAACCTTGGGTGCTAACTCCCTCCCATTCCAGGGGATTTCAGGAGGAACAGCCAGGTGCCCTGGGATAATTAGCTCCCCTGGCTTCGAGGATGAGAAGTCAGACTGTGTGGGCCTTGTGGACTCTTCTGCCTCATGAAGTCCCTGATTATTTTGAATTCTGGCTCGTCTTCTCTCCTTAGTGGGCCCTGCAGTCATTTAGAGAAAAGGTGATAAGTAAAAAGGCAGCCAGAGGTGAATGACAAAGAGACAGTGCAGTGTAATAGGAATCTAAATGGAGAATGTGGGAAATTTGTTTTTGAGGCCCATGAGTAGATGGAGCACCTACTCAAGTCCAGAACACACCTATCTGGCCAGAAGTGTCCTAGAATCTCCCCGGTATCTTCTGTTCTGGACCAAGGCTGGCCACCTGACTGAGTGTGGCTAGAGAGTGCCCATCTCTCCTCTCCCAAAAGGAGATTTGAGGGTCATTATACCCTGACAAGAAGGGGCTGAGTGCTTGCTGCTCTTTCATTGGTCCTTCGTTCAATTCCCTGCACCCATTCGGGGTGGTTGACAACCACCTGTAACTCCAGCTCCAGGGGATCTGACACTTCCTTCTGGTCTCCATGGGCTCCTATACTCACATGCACAAATTCACACACAGACACATAATGAAAATATAAAATTTAAACTTAAAAATATAGCTGGGTGTCGTAGCACATGCCTTTAGTCCCAGCACTTGGGAAGCAGAGGCAAGCTGATCTCTTTTGAGTTCAAGGCTAGCCTGGTCAACAGAGTGAGTTCTGGGACAGCCAGGGCTACACAGAGAAACCCTGTCTTGAAGAACAAAAAAAAAAAAAAAGGAAACAAAAAATATATATGTGACACACACACACACATATATGTTTCCAAGAAGAGGGTGTGTGTGTGTATGTGTGCCCAGGGTGTGGCACTGGTTTCAAGTAATTATTGCAAAATAATTCTGGCCCTTTCTCTTCCTCCATCCCTATCTGTGTTTTGGAAGATGGATTGGTGATCCCATTGGTGGAGCTGTCAGCAAAACAGGTGGCGTTTCACATCCCATTTGAAGTGGTGGAGAAAGTTTATCCTCCAGTGCCAGAGCAACTCCAACTCCGAATTGCATTTTGGAGCTTCCCTGAGAATGAAGAAGACATTCGGTGAGTCCAGAGTATTGATAATGGGATGGAGTTCTAAGGTCTCACACTGGCGCCAGGCTTTCTGCAAAACAAAAGAGATACTGTAGTTGGAACTGCTAAGAGGAAGATAAGGGAGGTGGGAAGTGCCTGGGCTTCCGCCTAAGGAGTGCTAACAGAGAGTTGCCTAGAGCTTGGTGGTCTCTCAGTGTCTGTGGAAGGTTATTTGCTGGGTTGTGGCCAAGTCCTCTTCTTCCTCCAGTCTATATTCATGCCTAGCCAATGGCAGTGCGGATGAGTTCCAGCGAGGGGATCAGCTGTTCCGAATGAGGGCTGTGAAAGACCCACTGCAGATAGGTAAGGGTTCCAGCATGCCCGTAGTGACCTCTCCTCCCATCACTGGTTGAAGATTAAGAACCTTTGTGGATGAGCAAGTTTGCACACATCTTTAATCCTAGCACTCAGGAGGCAGAGGCAGGTGGATCTCTGACTAGTTTGAGGCCAGCCTGGTCTCCATAGTAAGTTCTAAGACAACCAGGGTTATAGAGACCGACCCTGTCTTTAAAAAATAGAAAACAAAAATGAAACAAAAACCCATGTGGAGTGAATTATATAATTCAGTATGGGTCCAGGGAGGAGAGCAGAGACTTGGGTTTTGACAGCTACTTCTGATCTTGCCCTTATTTCTCCCTAGGGTTCCATCTGAGTGCTACAGTGGTGCCACCACAGATGGTCCCTCCCAAAGGGGCCTACAATGTAGCTGTGATGTTTGACCGCTGCCGGGTCACTTCCTGTAGCTGTACCTGTGGGGCTGGGGCCAAATGGTGCACCCATGTCGTGGCACTCTGTCTCTTCCGCATTCACAACGTGAGGCCCTCCCAATTTATCCTGGCCCTATCCTACACTCCATTCCCCTTCTCTGCTGCATGCCTGGCCACAGTGTGAGCCCCTTTCCCTCCCCTCTGCCCACTTCTCCCCAGCTTCAGCTCCAGAACCTTTTCTCAGATGGTTATTTGCTCCTTCAGGCATCTGCAGTCTGCCTGCGGGCTCCAGTCTCAGAGTCCCTGTCTCGGCTACAAAGGGACCAGCTTCAAAAATTTGCTCAGTACCTTATCAGTGAGCTCCCTCAGCAGGTGGGTGAGATGGGACAGTTATTACTGCTGGCTTTCCAGCTTCACCTCAGCCTTCACCTCAGCCTTCGCCTCAGCCTTCGCCTCAGCCTTTTTGTTTCTCCCTGGCCACTTTGGATTCACCTGTGCCTTGTTCTCTCTGCCTTTGTCCTTTTCCCCTCAGATTCTCCCCACAGCCCAGCGTCTTCTAGATGAACTCCTTTCCTCCCAGTCAACAGCCATCAATACAGTATGTGGAGCTCCGGGTGAGTGTGTTGAGAAGGGAAGCAAACAAGCAAGCTGCTAGTACAGGCTATCACTTCCTAAAGGCTCCATGCTGTTAGGGGAATCCTTGTCCTTATCAATAGGTGACTGATTGCCTGTCATCCCCAGACCCTACAGCAGGACCCTCAGCTTCAGACCAGAGCACTTGGTACTTGGATGAGTCAACACTCACTGACAACATAAAGAAGACACTGCACAAGTTCTGTGGCCCCTCCCCTGTGGTCTTCAGGTAAATCGCATTCTAAATCTGTGGTGAGTAGGTACCTTCCTTAGGCCACTGGTGATCTTTCCTTCCTTCTCATCACTGCACTGGCATGGTACCTGCACATGGGCATCAGTGATGGGCATGGTACCTGCACATGGGCATCAGTGATGGACATGGTACCTGCACATGGGCATCAGTGATGGACATGGTACCTGTGCATGGGCATCAGTGATGGACATGGTACCTGCACATGGGCCTCAGTGATGGACATGGTACCTGTGCATGGGCCTCAGTGATGGGCATGGTACCTGTGCATGGGCCTCAGTGATGGACATGGTACCTGCACATGGGCATCAGTGATGGGCATGGTACCTGCACATGGGCATCAGTGATGGACATCGTACCTGCACATGGGCATCAGTGATGGACATGGTACCTGTGCATGGGCATCAGTGATGGACATGGTACCTGCACATGGGCCTCAGTGATGGACATGGTACCTGTGCATGGGCCTCAGTGATGGACATGGTACCTACACATGGGCATCAGTGATGGGCATGGTACCTGCCCATGGGCATCAGTGATGGACATGGTACCTGTGCATGGGCATCAGTGATGGGCATGGTACCTGCACATGGGCCTCAGTGATGGACATGGTACCTGCACATGGGCATCAGTGATGGGCATGGTACCTGCACATGGGCCTCAGTGATGGACATGGTACCTGCACATGGGCCTCAGTGATGGACATGGTACCTGCACATGGGCATCAGTGATGGACATGGTACCTGCACATGGGCATCAGTGATGGACATGGTACCTGCACATGGGCATCAGTGATGGGCATGGTACCTGCGCATGGGCCTCAGTGATGGACATGGTACCTGCACATGGGCATCAGTGATGGGCATGGTACCTGCGCATGGGCCTCAGTGATGGACATGGTACCTGCACATGGGCATCAGTGATGGACATGGTACCTGCACATGGGCATCAGTGATGGCTCTGTGGTTGATGACGACCTTGTACAGTCAGTGATTTCCTATCTGGATAGAGCCAGCGTTGTTTTTCTTCCTTTGGCTGGTCATATTGACACAGATGCAGAGAAAGATGAAGAATTTTGTCACACCTGTCTTTCCCCCTCTAGTCTGTATTCTGGGTCAGGATCCCCTTTAGGTCAAAGCCCAGCTGTTTTTACCTCCTTCATTCAGCAGCCTCACCTTAGCTACCTTCTTCTCTGCTCCATTTACAGTGATGTAAACTCTATGTATCTCTCTTCCACGGAACCTCCTGCTGCTGCTGAATGGGCTTGTCTGCTGCGGCCCCTGAGGGGTCGAGAGCCTGAGGGGGTCTGGAACCTGCTCAGCATTGTTCGAGAGATGTTCAAGCGAAGGGACAGCAATGCTGCCCCCTTGCTAGAAATACTCACTGACCAGTGCCTCACCTATGAGCAGGTAACACCTCAGAACTGGGGAGCTGTGTGTTAGTTCCTTCTTTCCCTCTCTCATCTTATTCTCTTTTTTCTGACAGGAACATGGAGGAGGGTAAGGGTCTTTTAGATTTTTCTGAGCTTTTGTGTACCTTACATCTCTCTTTGCCTCCAGATCACAGGCTGGTGGTATAGTGTGCGCACCTCAGCTTCACACAGCAGTGCCAGTGGTCACACAGGCCGTAGCAATGGGCAGTCAGAGGTAGCAGCCCATGCATGTGCAAGTATGTGTGACGAGATGGTTACCCTCTGGAGGCTGGCTGTGCTGGACCCTGCCCTCAGCCCTCAGCGGTGAGTCCTCCTTAGGACTACTGTATTCTGACAAGGACAGCCCAGGACAGCCTGCACACTGGACAGTCAGCTTAAGTAGAGGGATTTCTCTCATCTAGGGGAATGGGAAGTGCTGAGCACTGGTGGTACTACTCGAAGTTTCTGAGTCCTGTTTCTAACAGACTTTCTTCTTCCCCTTCCCTAAATAAGACTTACTTTCCAAAATACATGACTGTTGGACTGATGTTTTATGGTTCTGGCTCAAAAAGAGCAGCCCCTCCCCACTGTGCCCCTTGTTTATGCCTTTCTTTGAGGGAGAATTCCTGCTTTATCTCCTCCTTTCCGTTCTCCATGCAGCCGGCTTGTCACCCTCTAACAGCCTCCTGCCCTTTGTTTCCACAGCCGCCGGGAACTGTGTGCACAGCTGCGTCAGTGGCAACTGAAGGTGATTGAAAATGTCAAGCGGGGACAGCACAAGAAGACCCTAGAGAGGCTCTTCCCTGGCTTCCGGCCAGCTGTGGAGGCCTGCTACTTTAACTGGGAAGAGGCTTACCCCCTTCCTGGTGTTACCTACAGTGGCACTGACCGGAAGCTAGCCCTGTGCTGGGCCCGGGCCTTGCCTGCTAGGCCAGGAGCCTCTAGATCTGGGGGTCTGGAAGAGTCCCGGCCCCGACCTCTTCCTACTGAGCCAGCTGTGAGGCCCAAGGAACCTGGGGCCAAGCGCAAAGGATTGGGTGAGGGGATCTCCTCACAGCGGGGTCTCCGCCGCCTCTCTGCTGAAGGAGGAGATAAGGCTCTGCATAAGATGGGTCCAAGTGGAGGCAAAGCCAAGGTACTGGGTGGGACTGGCAGCGGGGGAAAGAGCTCAGCAGGCAGTGGGAGCAAACGACGGCTAAGCAGTGAAGACAGCTCCCTGGAGCCAGACCTGGCGGAGATGAGCCTGGATGACAGCAGCCTGGCCCTGGGTGCAGAGGCCAGCACCTTTGGTGGATTCCCTGAGAGTCCGCCACCTTGTCTTCCCTCGGTTGGCTCCAGAGGACCTTCCACCTTCCTTCCTGAGCCCCCAGATACTTATGAAGAAGATGCTGGTGTCTACTTCTCAGAAGGGCCTGAGCCTCCCGCAGCTTCTGCAGCCCACCCTGGTCTGCTGCCTGGGGAGGTCTGTACCCGAGATGACCTCCCTTCCACAGACGACAGTGGCAGTGGGCTACACAAAACCAAAGAAGCAGCTGCTACAGCTGGAGAGGAGGAGGATGACTACCAAGCATACTACCTGAGTGCCCAGGATGGGGCTGGGGGCGAGGAGGAGAAGGCAGAGGGCGGGGCCGCGGATGAGCATGACCTGTTTGCTGGTCTGAAGCCACTGGAACAGGAGAGCCGAATGGAGGTGAGGGGCTGAAGAAGAGAGGGACTGTGCAGTGTTCTTTTCAAATGGCTCTGACTGGAAGTGTCCAGATCATTGGCGTGACTACATTCTGTAGGGCATTCCTAACCTCCTGGTCTGCAGTCTGCCCTCTCTACTGGGTATTTTTCAGATATGTGTCAGTGTGCTACTTCAGAGTCCTCAGTGCTTGCTCACTGCCCTTAGACTGAAGGTCCTCAGCACGGGCTGTGGGGCTCCCCTCAGTCTGGTCTCTGCCAGCCTCTCCAGAGCTGAATGCCCCAGTCTTTCATCTTCTACATACCCCACTTATTCCTGGAGTTTGCCGTGCTCCCTCTTGCCTACATACTTAGGTATAGATTGGCCTTTCTGCCTGTAGTAATCTTCTCACCAGGCTTGGTTAGCTCTTAGAGACCTTAAAGTTCTGAGAGATAGGGGCACAAGATTGTTGAACTTAGAATCCCTCCCTGCCAGGTGTGGTAGCAGATCCCTCTTATCCCAGCATTCTAGAGGTTCACGTAGGAGAATCTCAAGTTGGAGGCCAGCTTGAGTTATATAGTGAGACCCTGGCTCAAATAAAACAGACCTTGTCATTTTAGAAGTCTCTCTCTTAGCTCCCCACAGCCTCTGCTGGCTTCCCTAGCCTACTGTACCTGAGATGACCCCCACTTTCACAGATAAGAGTAACAGTGTTCTTCTGTCCCGAGTCCCTATGAGCCATCCTATCCGTTTGTCCCCTCTTTTGGCCTTTTTCAGCAATACTTGTTATCACATCATGTTCGATGATAGTGGTGTCTGTGACCAGACTAAATTCCTATGGTATGCCCAGGATCAGCATGGAACCCAGTGCTTTAGGAATATTGTGCGATGTAATCAAGTATGATGTTCTCCAAGTGCAGGCCTTTGATCTTTCGGTCCTATGTCCTGTAGGTATTATTTGCCTGCGCTGAGGCCCTGCATGCCCATGGCTACAGTAATGAGGCCTCCCGCCTCACCGTGGAGCTTGCCCAGGACTTGCTAGCCAACCCACCTGACCTCAAGGTAGAGCCGCCCCCTGCCAAGGTGAGAGAGACCTCCTTCCTCTACTTTCCGGGCCCCACTTATCCCTGCTCCTATTCCCCACCCCAAGTGAGAGCTTCCCTCCATCTCCACTGAGGTAAAACAGTCTCATTTGTCCAACTCTTTGCACTTCCCATTTAGGGCAAGAAAAACAAGGTGTCCACAAGCCGTCAGACCTGGGTGGCTACCAACACTCTGACCAAAGCAGCCTTCCTGTTGACAGTGCTTAGTGAGCGCCCCGAGCATCACAACCTGGCCTTCCGAGTCGGCATGTTTGCGTTGGAGCTCCAGCGGCCTCCTGCTTCAACCAAGGCCTTGGAGGTCAGAGGTTCATTTGCTTTATCCTTAATCTTTTTAGAGCCTTATGCTTTGCTCTCCATTGAGGTAGAGGGGGTCTGAGTTCCTTCCTGTACTCTCAGGTAAAGTTGGCATATCAGGAATCTGAGGTAGCTGCTCTGCTCAAGAAGATCCCTCGGGGCCCCAGTGAAATGAGTACCATCCGGTGCCGGGCAGAAGAACTTCGGGAGGGCACCCTGTGTGACTATCGGCCTGTCTTGCCCCTCATGTTGGCCAGTTTCATCTTTGACGTTCTCTGTGCTCCAGGTATAATGCCCTCCCTACAGTAAGTGGAGATCTTGGGGGGTGGGGAGGGAATAGGGTAGGTTTTTTTTTTTGTTTTTGTTTTTGTTTTGTTGTTGTTGTTTTGTTTTTTTAAGGAAAACTAAAAATTCTAAGACTCTGTCAGAGTCGTCTTTAGGACCCACCAGGCAGCTTCCTGGGTAGGTCTTGGATGATGAGGGCCTTGGATTCCACTGCAATTTTTCTGAGGTGCTTTGGTTGGCTTCACTTAATCCAATTTTCATCTAGTGGTTTCTCTCACGGGTTCCCGGCCCCCAAGTCGGAACTGGAATAACGAGATGCCTGGAGATGAGGAGCTAGGATTTGAAGCAGCAGTCGCTGCCTTGGGTATGTGTCTGTCTTGAGTGTGCTCATGAGCAGTGTCTGGTTCAGGCCTTGAGGTGCTGTGTTGGGAAAGTCAAGATGGCGTGTGGAAACCAACTCGTCATCGCTTGTTAAACAATCAGGATCTAGAGAGGGGCAGGAGATGCACTTACTGCTTTTCCAAAGGACCCACGGCATGCCTAACTATAAGTAATTCCATTTTCCAAGGGATGCAGGGCCCTCTTCTGGCCTCCATGGACATATCAAGCACATGGTACACACATGCATGTAAGCAAAACACAGACAGACAGACAGACATAAAAATAAATAAAACTTAAATGTGTATGTGTTATATGTGGTGGGTGTTTAAAGGACAGCAAACCAAAAATCTAAAGAAAGGCCTCAAGGAGGTGACCGACTATGTAATGTCACCTAAAAGATCAGGGAGCTTGATAAGAAATTCTCAGGAACATACTCAGTTCTAAGACCAGATAAGCTGGTTATGGCTACAATTCCAGTACTTGGGAGGTGGAGGCAGGAGGATCAGGAGTTCATTTTCATCCTTGGCTACATAGCAAGTTTGAGGCCAGCCTGTGCTACATGACATCTTGCCTTAAAATCATTATCAACAACAAAAGCAAGCAATCAAATAAGCAGTTAGATAGATGTGCCTGGGTGGGTAGGACACACCTTCAATTCCAGTAGACTAGAGCAGGTTACAAAGGTCTTGAGAAGGCTGGATATAAGCAGTGGGGACTGTTTTCTCATGAGCTGGTAGCTGGCCCTAGCTTGTATGTTTTTGGAGTCTTCTGAGCTATAAACACTGACTCCCAAAGGCCCTCCTCACAGGCATGAAGACAACAGTGAGTGAGGCAGAGCATCCCCTCCTCTGTGAAGGCACACGGCGGGAGAAGGGTGACCTGGCCTTAGCACTCATGATCACTTACAAGGACGACCAGGCCAAGCTCAAGAAGGTAAGGGACTGAGATGCTGGGTTTTTGCCAGGCAGCAAGTGAGCAAAACGTTACAATCTTTCTCAGAAGTTTCCAGTACAACGACCAAAGTACTGGTCTGTACAGTGTAGAAGGTAAGTAGAGCATTTTGGAGACTTCTCATAAAGAACAAGAGACCAATGGTTCTTATAGGTATGCTTGGGCATGAGGTGGAAGAAGAGAAGCAGAGAGCATAAAGTCAATCATTCATTTATTTCAATATTTATTGAATATCAGTATGTTCAGTCCTCAGGTAAGTGTTATGGAAGATTCCAAGACATGTAAGCTGGGAGGTTATCCTGTAGTTATAACTGGGGAAGACTTCCTGAGGAGGTAGCATTAGGCTGCTTCAAGAAGAAAGGAATAAAACAGAATCCGGGAAATAAAGGATGTCATGTTACTGCTTGTCTCGTCTCCAGATCCTAGACAAACTCTTGGACCGAGAAAGCCAGACACACAAGCCACAGACCCTGAGTTCTTTCTACTCATCTAGCCGGCCGGCCACAGCCAACCAGAGATCTCCTTCAAAGCATGGGGCCCCATCTGCTCCCGGGGCCCTGCAGCCACTGACTTCAAGCTCTGCAGGGCCTGCTCAGCCAGGGAATGTGGCAGGGGCTGGGCCAGGTCCCACTGAGGGCTTCACAGAGAAGAATGTGCCTGGTGAGGAACTGGGTAGGGCGGGCGGGTGGTGGTCAGGTTGTGCCCTTTCCTGGGCTCATCCCAGTCTTCTATTTTCTCCCTCAGAAAGCTCCCCACATTCCCCCTGTGAGGGTCTCCCACCTGAGGCAGCTTTGACTCCACGGCCAGAGGGGAAGGTTCCTAGCCGCCTAGCACTTGGCAGTCGTGGAGGCTATAATGGTCGAGGCTGGGGCTCCCCAGGGCGGCCCAAAAAGAAACACACAGGTACAACAGCCTATGGGATGGCATGGAGGGAAGGCTAATCCTGAAGGCTGGAGACTGACTTCATTTTGGGGGTACTAGGCATGGCCAGCATTGACAGCAGTGCCCCTGAAACCACATCGGACAGCTCTCCTACCTTAAGCCGAAGGCCACTTCGAGGGGGCTGGGCCCCTACCTCCTGGGGTCGAGGACAAGACAGTGACAGCATCAGCAGCTCTTCCTCAGACTCCCTGGGTTCCTCATCCTCCAGTGGAAGCCGCCGGGCTAGTGCCAGTGGAGGGGCCCGAGCAAAGACGGTTGAAGTTGGCAGGTCAGTAGAGAGAAATACCCCTCCTCAAAATCATATTCCTAGTGTGACCCAACTGTTGTCCCCTAACAGCCTTATTTACCCTGGTCCCACCTAACCTACTTAGACTCCATTCTGAAGGGATTCCAACCCTGTCCATACCCCATTGCTCCATCAGGTGTTACAAAGGCCGCCGCCCTGAGAGTCATGCCCCCCACGTACCCAATCAGCCGTCAGAGGCAGCTGCACACTTCTACTTCGAATTGGCGAAGACAGTTCTGATCAAGGCAGGGGGCAACAGCAGCACCTCCATTTTCACACATCCATCTTCCTCAGGAGGCCACCAGGGTCCTCACCGCAACCTGCACCTTTGCGCCTTTGAGATTGGGCTTTATGCCCTAGGCCTGCATAACTTTGTTTCTCCTAACTGGCTCTCTCGTACCTATTCTTCCCATGTATCCTGGATTACAGGTAAATCCAGTGTTGTGATTTGCATACAGGACGGAGGTGACTAGGAAGGGTCTTGTCTTTGTGACACTGCTGATCTGGTGAAAGATCTCGTCCCCAGACCTCCAGGGGTGCCCACTTTGCTCCTTGTTCCTTCTCCCTGAAGGGCAGGCGATGGAGATCGGCAGTGCAGCTTTGACTATACTGGTAGAATGCTGGGATGGGCACCTGACACCCCCCGAGGTCGCATCGCTGGCTGACAGAGCGTCACGGGCACGAGACTCCAACATGGTGAGGGCAGCGGCAGAGCTGGCTCTAAGCTGCCTGCCTCATGCCCATGCACTGAACCCCAATGAAATTCAGCGAGCCTTGGTGCAGTGCAAGGAACAGGTATTTTCTACTTTCAGCCATCAGCCACAGGGCAACTTTACCCAATGTTTTTCCTCTAGAAAATGTATTTGTATGTGTGTGTACATGATGGGATGGGGTATGTGTCACAGTGCGTGTGGAGGTCAGAGGACAGCTTGTCCAAGTTCGTTCTCTCCTTATACCATATGGGTCCTAGGAATCACACTCAAGTTGTCAGCCTGCCCTCCCTCCCTCTCCTCCTTCCAAGAGTTCTAAGTTGCCTATGTGGGGCTTGAGCTCACGGTTCTGCTTCAGCTCTCTGAAGAGCTGGGACATACTATTTATTATTTGGGGTTTAGGGACCCTCTCTTGATTCCCATATTCAGGAGTTTATGAAGAATCTAATTTTTTCTCTCATTGTAACATTTCACATATTACAGGTTGAGTATCTGTTAGGTTCAAGATTGGAAGTGTTTTGGATTTTCGGTTTTCAGAGTATTTTCTTAAAACTGAGCAATCTTGTGGATGGGACCCAAAACTAGTTATGAAATTAGTATTTCATATGTTAATTACACACACATCCTAGAAGTAATCTTGTGTCTCTTGGCCTCTTTCTCGCCTATGTATGCATGAATGCATGCAGAGGAATTGGATCCAGGGCCTCATGCAGGCTAGGGAGCCAACCGACTTACAGTCTCCAGTCTTGTTTGTGCATGAAAGCATATTTCATGGTATTTTCCTCTTGAGGTATCAACGAGCCTAGCTGTTCAAAAAAGTTTCTGATTTTAGTGTTTTCCATTTTCAAATTAGGGATACTCGGTCTAATAATATGAATTCTCATTTTTTTTTTCGAGACAGGGTTTCTCTGTGTAGCCCTGGCTGTCCTGGAACTCACTTTGTAGACCAGGCTGGCCTCGAACTCAGAAATCCTCCTGCCTCTGCCTCCCAAGTGCTGGGATTAAAGGCGTGCGCCACCACCGCCCGGCTGAATTCTCATTTTTTACATTCATCCTATTATATTCATATACTATGTGTTGTGTTCTATTATATATATGTATTCTGTTATAATCCTAAAGCTAGGCTTATTCCAATCATGCACACAAGCAAATAGAGGCGTACTACTTAGGGCACAAGATGATTCCTGAGAATGGACTCAGAGAAATGAAGAGCTTTGGGTGTGTGAGAGGGAACAATTATTTGTTCGGTGCCTGTGTGAAATTTTCACTGCAATTAAAGTCAGTGAGTCAGTAACTTTGACCTCTGATGCCCCCTCAAGCAGTCTAAGGCCTCTCCCTCCCCCTAATGCTCTGTGCTCCTTTCCAGGATAACCTGATGTTGGAGAAGGCCTGCATGGCAGTGGAGGAGGCAGCCAAGGGTGGGGGCGTATACCCTGAAGTGCTGTTTGAGGTCGCTCATCAGTGGTTCTGGCTTTATGAGGAGACAGCAGGCGGCTCGTCCACAGCCCGTGAAGGGCCTACAAGCTGTAGTGGCAGTGGGATGAGGGCTGCTGGGGAGGCTGGGCGGGGACTCGTTGAGGGTAGGGGTGCCCCAGGAACTGAACCTGTTACAGTGGCTGCGGCAGCAGTGACGGCAGCAGCCACAGTGGTTCCCGTCATCTCCGTGGGGTCCAGTTTATATCCAGGTCCAGGACTGGGGCATGGCCATTCCCCTGGCCTGCACCCCTACACTGCTCTCCAGCCCCACTTGCCCTGCAGCCCTCAGTACCTCACCCACCCGGCTCACCCTGCCCACCCTATGCCTCATATGCCCCGGCCTGCCGTCTTCCCCGTGCCCAGCTCTGCATACCCACAGGTGAGACTGGTGTCTACTGACGGTGTGGGGCGTGTGGAGAACACTAGTTCATAGGGTTGGAGTACTTTGGGTGTGTACTAGGGCTGTCCAGGAGCCCCGGAAAGGTGGTGGGAAATGGGAGACCAAGGCAACTAAGTAAGAAATGTAGGCGTGCCCGTTTGTTACCCAAGCCTTGAACCCGCTCTCCTTTCTCATCTATTATAGGGTGTGCATCCTGCATTCCTGGGGGCTCAATACCCTTATTCAGTGACTCCTCCCTCGCTTGCTGCCACTGCTGTATCTTTCCCTGTCCCTTCCATGGCTCCCATCACAGTCCATCCTTACCACACAGAGCCAGGGCTCCCACTGCCCACCAGTGTGGCTTGTGAGTCTCAGGGACAGGGAGTAGGTGGATGGAGGGGAGGTGCACTGGACATGGGAGGTAGGGAGGGCGTCACCTCTGCACCGCTTCTCTCACATGGCTTTCCATCTACCCTCAGTGAGCAGTGTCCATCCAGCATCCACATTTCCAGCCATCCAGGGTGCCTCACTGCCTGCTCTGACCACACAGCCCAGCCCTCTGGTAAGCGGAGGTTTTCCACCGCCCGAAGAGGAGACGCACAGTCAGCCAGTCAATCCACACAGCCTGCACCACCTGCATGCTGCTTACCGTGTTGGTAAGAAGTCCCTTTTCATTTGTTTCCCATGGGTCTGGGTCAGGAACCAGGATTGGGGAGGAGGTGAAGGATGGATCCTATTGTGTTGCCCATCTGTGTTTCCTAGGGATGCTAGCACTGGAGATGCTAGGTCGCCGGGCACACAACGACCACCCCAACAACTTCTCCCGCTCCCCCCCTTACACTGATGATGTCAAATGGTTGCTGGGGCTGGCAGCAAAGCTGGGTAACACCTCCCCTCCCCAGGACCATTGTCCCCCGGCCTGCTTCCCTTTCCTTCCTACCCCAGACCTCCTTCCTAGCTCTTGCTCAGAGTTGAGGCCTTGGTCGGGTATGTGTGCGAGCGTGGGGGGTGGGGGTTTACCTCAGCTCCTGGAGTGGAGGGTGGCTCTCTGTCAGACCAGAGCTGAGATATATAAGTGGGTCCCTAGGGCAGAGGTGGCCACCCCCGTCTCATGCCCCTCCCCTGCCCCCCAGGAGTGAACTACGTGCACCAGTTCTGTGTGGGGGCAGCCAAGGGGGTGCTGAGCCCGTTTGTGCTGCAGGAGATCGTCATGGAGACGCTGCAGCGGCTGAACCCCATTCATGCCCACAACCACCTTCGAGCCCCGGCCTTCCACCAACTGGTGCAGCGCTGTCAGCAGGCATACATGCAGGTGATGACTCGGGAAGTATGGAGAAGGGTGGAACACCTCCTGGGAAGTTGGACCAAGTCCCTCTGCACGTGGGGAGGTGGGGCCCCAGCCATGTGTGCTTTGTGGTGACTCCTCTCCAACCCTCCCTCCAGTACATCCATCACCGCTTAATTCACCTGACCCCTGCCGACTACGACGACTTTGTGAATGCGATCCGCAGTGCCCGCAGCGCCTTCTGCCTGACACCCATGGGCATGATGCAGTTCAACGACATCCTACAGAACCTCAAGCGCAGCAAGCAGACCAAGGAGTTATGGCAGCGGGTCTCTCTAGAGATAACCACCTTCTCCCCCTGAGTCTGGCCCCTGTAGGGCCCTATATAGGGATGCAGGCCTGTGGCTATGGGGAGCCCTCACACAGAGGGTCATGTGATTCTTGGCTGGACAGATCATCCCCACTCAATTCCCTTGTAGCCCAGACTGGCAGCTGCTCTTGGGCTGTAGCTTGGGGCCAAGATGTCTCAGACCTTAGAAGCCTAGGGTTGGGGGAGACAGCTTTGTCTGGGAGAGGGCGTTGGGTGGCCTCTGGTATTTATTTGGCATTTATAAATATATAAACTCCTTTTTTACTCTATTTTCTGGGTCTTTGCCTTCTTCCTTGTGTAGAAGAGCTGTGGAAAGACAGCTGATACCTGCTGTGGTCTAGGGTTTGTTTGGTTTTTCCCCCACTGCAATGAAGCAGACAAAACAGAAAAATAAGAATGTTTATTAAGGACATTTCTAGCCCACAGCTAGGGCTCATATATGGCTCTATGAGCAACTGTCTGACCTCATCCCCATTCAATGTGAATGACACTAGAGAGGTCAGGCCACAGGTAGATCCCACTGTCTTGACTAAAGGGGCCATAGCAAAGGGCCCTCTCATGGGTAGGCATTGACAGATAAACTTCTGGGGATGAGGAGGGAAACCACTGAATACATTCTTCTACCCCTTTCCTGAGCCCTCTCTTCCTCACCTCCCAGGTTCATAGGTCAAAGGTACCTAGTACCTAGTACCATGAGGGGTACCAAGGGAAGCCCCTTTATTAGGCCCCAAAACTATGGGAAAGAGATGGATGCCCCTCCCTTTTCAGCCATTCCAATCCTGGGGGCCACTGAGGTAGAGGGGTAAGGGGCCAGGCCACGTTAATCCCCCTGTGGGCTCTGCTCTAAGGCTTGCCCCTCAGTGAAGTTAGCAGGCTTTTTGCTGGTATGGAAAGACTGGGGCATCAGCCCACACTGGAATGCTGCATTTCTTCCCGAAGCCACAAGGGGGCTGGCTGTCCGAGCCGACTCAGCAGCTTTGATAGCTCCAAATTATGGTTCCGGAAAAAATCCGTAAGGAAAAGGCGAGACTGATGGGAGAAAAAAGTGAGAGGAGTAACAAACAGTAAAAGGTACAACAAGGTCAGACCCTGGAGGTGGAGGGGCAGCTGAAACCCAGGTTCCATTTACCTCCATGTCCATGTCTGGGTACCTCCGGCCTTTGCTTCTCCCTAGACAGCGAGTCTTACCACCTTCAAGCCCCTGGCACCAAAATCCTTTATCTTCATCAAACCTACTCAAAGGAACGGGCCATTAGATGTCAGGGAGAAGGGAAATTCAAACCCCACAAATGCTTGAAACCCTACCCCTCCTAGCCCACAGGGAGAGATGTCTCTTCCGAACAGAACCTCCCTCCCTTGCCCCATAAAACCTTCTTTCCCTTGGCTTATGCTCTCCCACCTGAGGGTCCTCGTGTAGTTCAGAAAGGGGGTGATACCCAGGAACTTCTGGATGATCTCCATGGAGGCTGCTGGGTTGACACGAAGCTCCTGCCCATCCATAATCAGCAACTGAAGGGACAGAGATGTGGTTCCCTCTCAGTTCTTAAGAAGACTGGGTATGAAGGGAAGGGGTGCCCTAATAAGGGCTTTCGCAAGACTGTACCTGTCCAGAGGGGTAGTAAGTCAGCCAGCGTTGAAGATGGGTAGAATAGTAGCCAGGAACGAGACAACGGCTCTGCAAGGAGCGAAGTAGCAGAGGAGCCTGAGAGGAAGCTGAAATCACTTGGTAGAAGGTGTAGTTCAGAGCAACGGGGTCTCCATGTGCTCGCTGGTGCTGCAGGACAGAGGATGAAAAGGGACAGCGAGCTGACTTACAATGATTCTGCCATATTCTTGTCCGGTGACAACAGTATCACTACCCCTCCTTAAGGGACTGGTTAGTTTCCCGACTCTCATTCCTTTCTGTGTCTCTTGCAGGAGCTACCTTCTCCACCTCTCCCTGGAGGTCTAATGTGTCTCTCCTTCAGACAAACCTGGTACCAGGAGTAGGCCCTGTCAGCAGGGTTGATGAGCACAGTGATGATCTTGGCTCTCGGCAGAAGGGCAGCCCCCCGCCGTGGTACAACCTCTGAGTCAAAGTAAGTGGCACTTTTTTCAAACAGGAAGTCAGTGCTGGCATTGGATGGAACAGGGAAGAAGTCCATGTACCTAGAGAGTAGCACAGAAAAGAGAAGATCTCAGTGGCAAACCCAGACTTTTTGGAGCTGGCAGAGGCTGGGACAAGTTATCTTTTGGGGAAGGCAGTACTGCTCTGAGGAACATGTAAGGGGACCCAGTCTCACCAGTCGATACCCTTGTGGTAGTTAGGGCCATTGAAGAACTGAATTTCCTCAAAGGTGCTGGGGCTAGGAAAGCTGCTTGTCACGGCTGGGTGTAGGCTCAGGAAGAAGTGGACAGCCGTGGTGCCTGGAGGGAGAGGAAGACCAGCCGAACAGCATGAAAACTCTCTTCAGCCACAGCAAAGGGAGAGAAGGCTAGCCCGAGAGGCCTAGCCTGGGGTTAGGCGGCTTCCACCCTCCACCTTATCAGAACCCCTTGTAGCCTCCCCACCTTCCTAGCACTCAGGACTGAGTCTAGGCCTTTAAAAATGGTGGATGCTTTGCCATAGAGCTGTGGCCTCTGACCTCTTTGCTTTTCTTATTTTGATATTAGGTCTTACAAAACTGCCTAGGCATCCTTGAATACACTCTGTAGCCAGGCAGGGACTGAAGCCGATACTCTCCTGTCTCTGCCCCCGAAACTGCTGAGATTACAAGCCTTTACAACCAAGTCTTGTTATCTAATTGATTTTTGAGACAAGATCTTATGTAGCCTAGGCTAGCCTCACTTGCTATATAACCAAGACCCTATATTGCAAGTGAGGTCTTCTGATCCTTCCTGCTCTACTATACTGGCTTTAGGATGAGGCTGGAATCCAGGGCTCTGTACATGATCAGCAAACACCCCGGCCTCTATCTATCTTTAAAACTCTGCAGATGAAACCAAGTATAGTGGCTTACAAATGTAATTCCAGCACTTAGAAAACTGAAGCAAAGAAATCAGAGGATTAGAGTTGGCTTGGGTAATGAGACCCTGTTTCAAAAACTAAACAAATAAAAAACACAAAATTAAAAAAAAATATTGTAGTGCACACCTTTAATCCCAGCACTTGGGAGGCAGAGGCAGGCACAGATCTCTGGGAGTCTCAGTACAGCCTGGTCTACAGAGGAGTTCCAGGATAGTCAAAACTACACAGTAAAACCCAAGAAAACCAAAACCCAAACAAAACAAAACACAGTGAAAATAACTGATTCCCTCAAGCTGTCCTGCATATGTGTATACACATGCATGCAAGCACACTAACTATATATATATATATATAGGTTTTCCGAGACAGGGTTTCTATGTGTAGCCCTGGCTGTCCTGGAACTCATTCTGTAGACCAGGCTGGCCTTGAACTCAGAAATCCACCTGCCTCTGCCTCCCAAGTGCTGGGATTAAAAGCATGCGCCACCACTGCCCGGCAATATTTTTTTTTTAAATGAATCCTTTTCTCAAGAGACTTGATTAATGAGAGGTAGGTATGAGAAGGCAGTCTAAAATAAATTGGCTGTGAATAATTTACCTGTCTTCTGTGGTCCCACAATGAGGAACTTGGGGAGTCGATCACAGGTTTTCTCCTTGGACCAGATATCTTTGTGCCTCTTGTCATCACAGGGATTCTGAAGGTTAGGCCACAAATCTGATAAGGACTGATCTTGTAAACCCTGACTCCCATTCAGATCAGGTCAGCCTGAGCTCCATCCTTACCTGCCACAGGGGGCTTCGTTCCTGAGGAAAAAGTTCAAAGTACTTTTGTGCAAGAGGGACAGGAGGAAGGGTCTGTAAGCGCAGTCGTGTCCAGCACTGGAGGAAGCGCACCAGGCTCTCAAAGGTGTACAGGCCCAGCCGGTCATTTCCATAGTTTGACAGATGGGTCATAAAGACACTGATCTGCAAGAGGATGCCTGCCTGTGAGACTTAGAGGACCAGCTCTGGTGCACAAAGGTGCTGGCTTGACAGCACTTGGGCTTTCCAGTCTTCTGGTTCCCTTTCGGCACCTTACCGGATTAAGTAGCACTGTCAGAAAGAGCTCTCCACCTCGGATGCTTCTATCTAGTTCACGAGACCCTCCAGGATACTCATTATAGAAGATTGTGTGAGTGAAGAGGCCACATGTTTGCCGGGGGAGCACCTGAGAGAAAAAGAAGATACAGGGATAGACAAATGTGAATGGTAAGACGGGGAGCAGATAAGGCCCAACGTCAGGATGCCCTGCAATTCCCTGGGTTCAGAGAGGCCTTGTTTGAAGTTATAGTAAAAAAAATGTAGTATATGCAGGGCTAGAGAGATGGCTCAGTGGTTAAGAGCACTGCATTATTGCCTGCTCTTCTAGAGGTCCTGAGTTCAATTCCCAGCAACCACATGGTGGCTCACAACCACCTGTAATGGGATCTGATGCCCTCTTCTGGCATGCAGGTGTACATGCAGATAGAGCACACACATAAAAAAAATCTTTAATTTTTTTTTTACTATATGCATTATTATATTTTGTGGATACCTTGGGCTGGCAGATGACAAGTCACAAGTCATTCCTGTTTGAAGGCTGTCTAAATGTTAAACTTTGATTTGTAGTGGGAAATGTGTAGTGGGAATCCCTCACCATGATGCCATTGTGAATGAAGCCACGGCGGTAGCGAGCAGGGCGCAGATGGGGATACTCCTCTGTGCTGGTCACCTGGATGCCCCAGACAGATTTCCAGGCCTCATAGAGCTGCGTGTGAATGGGGTACACGCCAGAGTGGTGCGGGGCCACAGCATACCCCAGATCCGTAGGAATCCCATGCTCCTGGGAATGGCATAGACTCTCACCAGGACCTGGTGAAGTTTGGGGAGTAGAGGGTAAAGAGGGTGGGGATGCCTCCAAAGAAGGAAAACTGGAAAGGGTAGGGACTGGGTATCCACGGTGGGGGGAGGGTGTTAAAAAGGAAACATCTCTGGGAGAAAGTATGGGAAAGAGATTCAAGAGTCTCACCAAAGCAAACTGTTTGTTGAGCCTCATCTGGTCAGCTAGCACAGAGCGATTGTGGAACAGGTGTGGCTGCATGTGGCTCCACATGTGAGGGAACCACCAGAACTCTCTGCGGTACTTCAGCAGCATGTCGTCCCCTGCGTCCTCCTCTTCCGTGCCTATGATCACACACTGACTGCTGGTCACAGCCAGTCAGCCCCTAGGCCCTTCGTTTTGTAACCACTCTGACCATTTTCCATCCTTTGGACATTACTGACTCCAGCCCAGGGCCCGAGGTTCTCTGTTTGCTCCACTACCTGAGTCTTCTTCAGCCACCAATGCTAATCCCAGTCCATTACTAGCTCATCACTGAACTATGTCCCTAAACTTTGTCCCTTTCTCTAACTTGTGTGTCCAGGGTCAATAGTAAAGAGACAGATCAAACTATAATGGATGAGAACAGGGGCATGAACTCACCGGTATGATAGAACTTGCCGGAGAAGCCCAGGTTGAAGGTGAAGTTGGGGACTAAGGTCCTGAGTTTGTTCTGAGTGGTCAACAAAGCCTGGAAGAAATAGTAGAGAAATGCCAAATCAGGAGAAAACAGACTGACTGAGAAATATATAGTAAGGAGATTTCTTTCCAACTATAAAAAGTAGAGAATGTATCTATGCCCATCTCAGAATCAAAGCAGGGAATCTGATAGCCAGAGGTGGTAAATTTTCTAGCAAAATAGACAGAAGAGAGAAAAAAAAAAACAACTGACCTCAACATCAGCCACCTTCATGCGAGTACCTTCTTTGCCCACAAAAATGTCATCAATGTCTACTAAGATGTAGCGGTCAAGGTCCAGGCATAGGCGCTTCCCAGTGAGGTATGCAACAGCGTCAACAAAAACAAGTTTGTGAAGCCAAAAAGAGAGGCCATGTCCAAACAGCACCCTCTGAATGCCATCATGAAGTCCCAAGTCCTGCACCACGGTGGGGAGCCGGGCCCGTCGAAGAGCTGGTTCTGGCACAGAGAGCTCAGCTGGCCTATGGCTGGCCATAAGCACGGGCTCGTAAGTGCTGTGGTTGGACTGGAAGATGGTCCAGTCATCACCAGGCAGTGGTCCTGGCTCCAAGCGGCTAGGGCGGGTGAGGTGTAGTAGAGGGGCGGAAGGGTTCACTTGGTAGTCCCGGAGCCCCAAGTTTGAGTGTAGGAAAAGGGGGAAGCCCTTAAGTTGGGCACTCAGTAGGCTATGCTCATGGGCGCGGAAAAAGCCGATGATGCCTACACCATACTCCACACAGTACCGATCTAGCAGTTCTCGACTCCAGGCATCCAGGTTGACATACTTTAGAAGATTCTCATAGATGACTAAGACATAGCGGCCATGGGCATGATCAGTCAGTGTGGGCATATCCCCTCGGCCAGGTGCTAGCTCAGTGCTGTAACGGAAGCGACTAGACTCCAAGATGGCCACAATCTCCTGCCCCAGTTGTGAGTATGCACTTTCCACAAACACAAGGACCACAGGTTCTGTTCGAGTTGTCTCTGGAGGCCTTGGGGGTTGAGGTGGGACTGGTGGCCTTGCAGGGCCAGAGCCAGCTGCCCCACTGCTGCTACAGTCTCCCAAGGGCAGAGGCAAGGGTTCCTTGGCCTTGGGGCTGGTGGACACGTAGTAAGCCAGAAATCCCATGGAGACAAGACTGAAACCAATCAGCAGCAGGATGAGGCGGTGCAGTTCCAGTTGCCGAGCAGGGCGGACCACCTTCCACAGCTGGAGCATGGCGAGGAGAAGCGGGGGAGGGACAGGGACACCTCAGGAGACGGGAAGGACGAGTTCGGTGGGCTGGAACTGTCTTGGCAGGGGAAGGAATTCTCTTAGGGTCAGTTCCCTGATGAGATGAACATAAACGCTTTCAATATGGGATAGGGGAGGCAGAAGGAGCAACAGGGTGTACTGCGCAGAATCCACGGGTCTTAGGTCACCATGGCCCCCTGGCCCATGCCTCAGGCTGAAACTTGAGCTCCCTCAACCCCAGTGGAGGTTCTTACTTCAGAAGTCAGTGAGGTCCAAAAGCTTGGCCCTTACAATCTGTAAAACAGAGAAATTGATAGGTTACTTCTTCCTTTGAAAGTCTGTCATTAGTCATTCTCCTTGTCCCATCTCTTACCCCATGTATGTGTGATAATCTCTTCTGTGCATGTGCATGTATGTGTGTGTGCACGGGTGTGGGAGTGAGTGTGCGTGAGTGGGCACACACACACACACACACACACACACACACACACGTGTGTATAGAGTCAGAGGGCAATATCAGTGTCCTCTCACACTTTTGAGACCGTCTCTCACTGAACCTAAAGCTCTCTGTTCCAGTTAGAATGGTTTAGCTAGCAAACCCCCGGTCTTGTGGCTCTGTGCTGGAGATGTGTGCCACCACACATCTGGGTTTCCATGGGAACTGGGATCTAACCTCAGACCCTCGAGCTTGCACAACAGGCACCTCCCCTACTAAGTTCTCTCCCCAGCCCATACACTTTTTTCTTTAGAAAAGTGAACTTATGAAGAAGAGTATAAGTTGGATCCCGTACCTTGGATTCATAGCTCCACTTTCTTAGGGAACATTCAAATTCCTCTGTGTTCAAGCTGGGGCAGTAACTCAAGTTATGAAAGAGCCTATCCACAGAGACCAAACAGCCAGGAGGGTGAACAGAGCTCTGCTCTAAAAGAAATTCCCATCCTGTGTCTGAGAAGTCTGCCAATGAGCCGGAGCTCTGGTGGGCTCTCGAGACAAGTGGATGGCACGTCTTAGAAGTCTCATGATCCAACGAAACATCAGATAGGAGAAACCTCCTGAGTCTTAATCTTCTACATCAATCACATCCACTACCACAGCCAACAGTACTAACGAACTTGCAGTCATGTGCATGCTATGGTGGGGGAACTTGAGGAATGGTGAGAGCTTCTGAGTCCAGAACTTGGGAGGCTTTCCTTTCCACTACTTGTAAAAATTTACCCCATACTCTCTCTCCACCCACAGCAGAATCATCAGAGAAGATAAAATGTACACCCATGTACGGGGCATGTCATCACTAGCACCTAAGAAAGCCAGAAGCTGAATCCAGAGTCTTTCCCTTTCCCTTCTGCGTCTCCTTCCTAAATTAACTGAGGTGCTACTATATCCTCATTCCAGAACAGCACAGGAACTACTGGGCAACAGACTGGAGGAACAGGAGGGATGAGATCCAGGGACAGAAAGTGACTTGAGGGTCAGATGACCAGAAAACAGCTTTGAGGAAATCTAACTTGACAGTCGCTTTTTTTCACAGACGACTGCTGCAAGTTTACAGTCCTTCTTTATTTTACTCAGTCTCAGAAAGGTCAGTAGCTGGCAATTCCGCTCTACCACCCACTCCAGTACACACACCCCAGTGGCCCTTAGGCGGAGACAAGGTCCTTCAGAATCCAGAGCGATGGTTTATGACGATTTATATAGGGTTCAGCTCTGCTCTCGGTAAAACTAATTAAAATAAGAGAGCTGGGAGATAGACTAAAAACTGATGGGGGCTGGAGAGATGGCTCAGTGGTTAAGAGCACTGGCTGCGGCTCTTCCAGAGGACCTGGGTTCAATTCCCAGCACCAACGTAGTAGATCATAGTTGTCTGTAACTCCAGTTCCAGGGGATCTGACACAGACATAGATAGATGCAGGCAAAACATAAAATGCATGAAATAAAAATAAATTAAAAGAAAGACTAATGGATCTGGAGTCCCAGCTTAGAAGCAAAGCCCATGTTTATAATGTGTGAGGCTCTAATGCAATGGCAGAGAGGGGGATGGGGACACGGGAGAGAGCAGGAGTAGGAGGAAGAGGTGTAGATCATGGGAAGAACTGAATTCTTTTGTTTGTTTTTATAGACAGGGTTTCTTTGTGTAGCCCTGGGTACTATATAGACCAGGCTAGCCTCGAATTCTGCCCTGCCTCTGTCTCCTGGGTGTGGGATTAAAAGCATGTACTACCAATGCCTGGCAGGAACAGCTAAATTCTAACAGGGAAAACAGTAGTGAAAATTCATGGAAAGCAAGCTATACTTCACGTGTCACTGGTTTAATAATAGTATATACTGTGTGCTTACTACTTGTTGGACATTTTTCTGAGAGCTTTGCATATACAGACAGACCTGACTCTGACTTACTACAATCTGGAAATGAAGCTAGGCAGTGGTGGCTCACGCCTTTAATATCAGCACTTGGAAGGCAGAGGCAGGACGATCTCTGAGTTTGAGGCCAGTCTGGTCTATAGGGTGAGTTCTAGGATAGTCAGGGCTACACGGAGAAGCACTTTCTTAAAAAAACAAACCAGCCGGGCAGTGGTGGTGCATACCTTTAATCCCAGCACTTGGGAGGCAGAGGCAGGCGAATTTCTGAGTTCAAGGCCAGTCTGGTCTACAGAGTGAGTTCCAGGACAGCCAGGGCTACAGAGAAACCCTGTCTCAAAATAAGCCAAAAAAACAAAACAAAACAAAAAAACCCACACAAATAAAAAAAACCAAACCAACCCCCCCCAAAAAAACCAAACCACTACCACCACGACCAAAATCAATGTGCAAATGATAAGTATTTAGTATAAAACATACTTCAAGTGGTTTTGGGTTTTGTTTTTCAGTGCCGGTAGTGGAATACATTGTCTTGCACATGCTAGGCAAATGTTCTACCAGGAGTCACAACCTCAGGCCCTAGATTTTTAATCCTTTCCTAAGGTAGTGGATATAGACACAATACTTTTTTTTTTTTAGGTTTATTTTTCCTTATGTATTTTATGTATATAGGTACTTTGCCTACATGTACATCTGCACACCAGAAGACAGCATCAGATTGTAAGCCGCCGTGTGGGTGCTAAGGATTGAACTCAGGACCTTTGGAAGAGTGCTCTGAACCACTGAGCTACCTCTCCAGCCCCAACAATACTTTTCATTGCAAGTACCTACTAAGACACACAATCAGAAGGTTAAGCAACTGGCGGCACAAAGCAGAGGGCACTGATAAGCTCTTGTGGTCAGTAGGTTAGATGTACTATCTGCAATTTAATTTAGGATATCTTAAAGGTTTATCAGTAAATCAAGAAGCACCTGTATTTAATGCCAGCTCTAAGAGTTGTGAAAACACACATAACTGGTATTAGTTCCATTTTACACATGCATCATTTAAGGCCCAGAGAAGTTTAGTAACTTACCTAAGATTACAAAGCTCCGTTCGTGGATGAACTGGGATTCAAAGGTCAGGCCTGTCAAACTCCTGTGTTGTAACCACTGCATTTTGGCTTCATACCTAGAGGAAGCCAGTGAGATTTAGAGAGGGGATCATGTGAGAACTTTTGGTGGGGGGAACAGTGGGATGACTAATGTTGGAGGAAGAACATGTGTGTGGCAGTGGAAAGTTTCTGAGGAAGGAGAAACCCAAGGGTCGGCAGCCAAAGTAGGCAGCAAATACAGGGTCAGGGTGGGCTGGAGGTGTGGGCCCACCACTGGATAAACAACAGAACTCATGCTGTGGGAGGAGGGACCTGACCTTGAGGATAGAGGGACCCTCCTGCGGGAACTACGGGAACTACGGCTCGCCAAAGAAATGGGGAGCCCACAGGTGGGGAGGCTGGAGAGAAGGGGGCAGGGGTGCGGCTGAGAGTTGACATCCAGACAGGCACCGGCTGAAAGAACCCCGTGTGACCCGGACGGAGTGACCGGAATGAGGCAACTGAGGGGAGGCCAGCGGCTGGGACTCGGGGCAGGGGCGCACAGAGCCAGATGGGTGGCTGCCCAGGACGACCCTGCGGGTTGTTTCGGCGGCGGCGACACTCGCGGGAAGTCTGATGGGGAAAACTGAGGGCGACTGTGGACGGGAGGCTGTTCTCAAGGATAGCTCACCCGGTGGAGTGGGCGGCGTCCCCGCTGTCCCCGGGCCCCGCCGCGTCCCGGGGCCGCCCGGCTTCCCTGCTCGCGGGGCCTCGGGCCGCGTCGCGGCGGCTCCGCCATCTCCGAGCGAACGCTCCGCCGCAGTCGGGCCCAAGTACCGCTCCCACCAGGGGGAGGCGGCGCGCTGCGACTCGTGGTGCCCGCTCGGGTCTGCGCGCTCCCCGAGCGTGGCCGCTGCGCGACCGAGATCTGGGATATGCCCACGGCCCTCCGCAGTGCTCAGCCCAGTCGCAGCCTCCCAGGCCTCTGGCCTCGCGGTCGGCCCACCAGAGCGGACCCCGTTCTCCACGCCGGGTGGCACAGTCTGCGGAGCGTCGGGGCGGGCCCAGGGCCCAGGCCTGTCCACTCAGCCCCACGGAGGAGGAGGGAGCCCGCGTACTAAGGGCGGAGCCATCTCCGACTGGGGCGGGGCGAAGGCACGGCCCTCCGCTTAAGAGGCTACTTCCTCCCTGCCACCCCCAATTCAGCAGCCCAGGCTGAGTTTGAGAAGTTTTCTTCCTTGTTTCCCAAGGGAATGGGGAAAAGATGTTCATCTCCTAGTGAAGCCTTGTCACGCAGGCTGTTAAAATCCAAACGCGTAGCTACGAGCCTCCAACAGCAATAACACAATGAACTGTTTAAAGGTTATTTTATTAAATATCTTCAAGGTTTCATTGTAACAAAGCTATGAAGGGACTACCAACATTCAGAACAAACACTATTTTAAATTATTTCTATGTCATCATGCAAAAGTTCTGCATCAAATGCCTTCCATTTCCTGTTTAAAAGGTGGTTTGTTTTTTAAATAGTCTATTAATAGTCTATAGATGCTGACATTAGCCCCAGAAGTGGAGTAAGAACGCTAAGAAGTGGGGCTGGAGCAGCCATATGAAGCTATGGGTCTCAATGAGCTCTAAGACCATTTGCTGTCTTCAAGCCAGCAAAACCAAACCCTGTGGTGAAGGTATCTGTTGGCTGGCACTGCAGGCTGCAGGGCAGGAAGGGACTAGGGTCCAGGGTCTGAGGCATGCACAAAGGTGCTTGAGGAGCCGGGCTAAATTCGAGCACCAGCACCCATGAGTTTGTTCTCTTCTCAGCTGGCTCCACACTCTGTAGTTCTGTCTCTTTTCCCAGCTCCCATGCCTCCTGAAGGTCATCCAAGGAGCTGAAATCTACACCCCCCCCCATGCAGATATGTGCAGTTGTTTGGTGGGAGGGAACCAAGACTATGACCAATTGCTCCCCTATTATCTTCTCTGTTATCTGCTGAAGGTACAGAGATCTTTTCTTCCTGGAATGGAATTCCTTGAGCACAGAGAGGGACAATGAATGCAGGAGCCTTGGCTCTGGACCCCTTTTGGGTACATGCAGGTGAGGGGGTGATGCCCATGCAGATTGTCCATCAGAAAAGTCTATACTTCAGTTGGTCAGTAAAGAGCCTCTTTAAAGAGGACCCTTCTCACCCAAGCAGTCAGTTCAACTTCAAACCCAGGGAAAGAGATGGACGTGCAGCATGGGAAGAAGGGGGGCAGCCCAGAGGGCAGCCAGAATGCATAGAAACAACCACAACTCTTATCCCACTGCCTCACTCCTCCCATCCCACAGGGGCACTTGGCAGAGGGCCCAGGCCCTGAAGAGGGTCAGCATGGGACCATCACCATGAAAATACAAGACAAAGATGGTCCAGATCAGCACACAAACAGAACTGCCAAAGTGGCAAAAGGAGCCCTGGCTAACCATACCTTAGGAAAACCAACAGGAAACAAAGTAGCAATCCCTCCCCCTTCCCACCTGCAGAAATCAGGCCTCAGCCTCAGGCCCACGTGCATTGTGCATCCTCTAGAAATGGATGAGTAAGTGCATGTCAGACTAACTCGAGGTTTCTCATCGGCTTTGTGTCAGACACACTTCTGCAGCACCAATTCTCTTCCTGTCTACACTAACTGGAACGGTACAGCCAAGTCCAGGCCTTCAGTCCCGAGGCCACGCCTCACGGCTGCCTCCACAGCAGGCTGGCGGCGCTGCATTATCTCCCATGTAGGTCCGATAGCCACGGTGTTTGCTTCTTTCTCATACTAGCTGTCAATGCATGTTCTGAAGAAGTCCACTCCTAGAACTGGGGTGATCAGGTCACCTCTGGGGCAGTCACACCATGGCTCTATCCATGACCAAAGCTCTGTCAAGAGTCCTTGCCTGGTCCCCGAGTCCATGGGGGCCTGCGGCCAAGCTCACCTCTTCAAAGCTGGTGGGTGAGCCTGGGTGAGCATCACAGACTCCTGCCTTCTTGCAAGCCCAAGGGCTATCAGTTGTTTTAAAATGCATCATGGTATGAATTCCATTTTTTTAAACAATCTTATTTTCTTTTTTTTTCTTAAATGTAAAAAAAACACCTCGGTACAGCAGAGACAGACACGAAGGGCGGGCGGGAGGGCTGCATGCAGGGGCGTGCATTGGCTGCTGCCGCTTTGTAATTGAATTGTTTTAAACCTCAAACGAACAGGACCGCCGCTGTCACTCAGGCCCTCCAGAGTCACTGGCTGCGAAGGTTCAGCCTCCAGCTGGAATCTCCTAATGCCCCTGTCAAACAGAACAGGAGGTAGCAACAGAACAGAGGAGGACATTGAAAACTCAGGTCAATTCACAGGATTTTAGTACACCACACACTTGGCTAAGTACTTGAATGGGCTGGAACAGGATAGGCTAACCTTACAATCCATCCTGGATTGGAGGCAGGAACAATTCTGCCCGTCTTTTGATAACTAAGGAAGCTAAGGCTTGGCAGGGGAAGAATGCTTGCACCAAATCTGGAGTCTGTCTGATACAGAGCATAGCTTCTCAAAACCATGCTGCCCAGTCTGTGCCACCCCTCTGGGAGGACCCATACCTCTGAGAGCCACCTCCTACCCCTCTTTTACTCCTCTGACCTCAGCTGTCCAAGCCATCTCTCCCCTTCCCAGTTCCTTCTCCCTCACCAGGAGCACCTGTGGCTGAGCTCACTGTAGCGGTGCGGCAGGGGCCCCTGAGCAGTGATAGTGGACATTGAGCCACTTGCCGTCCCGGCGGTGCCACACCCGGGTCTCCTCTGACTGACTGGTACGAGGCCGACCCTGCCCGTCGATGTACTGAGTGAGCCGGATATAGGCGATGCAAGCTGCGTCCTCCCCAATCACGTGGACGTGTGGGTTGAGGATGGTGGTGTGGATAGGCTTGCTGTTCTTGGACAGGACTGCAGGGGGCAGGGCAGGGAAGGGGAGGTAGCAGGCATTAGGCTTGGACACTCACATATTCCTGCCAGGCTGCACCTTTTTGACTCTAGCACCAGCAGCCAGCCATTTCTAGAATCCCCAAGTACTCCAACATGCCCCCCCCCGGCCACGATCCTCCATTACATTAGTTTCATCCAAAAGGAAGAGAAATGTGGGTAACAAGACTAGCAAGTACTCTTTTCACCAGGTATTATGCTGAGGTTTTACATGCAAGAGAGATGTATTTCTTTACTGATATTTTCTTCACTATATGAAGTGGGGAAAAGACTCAAATCAAATAAGATATTTAAACTCAGGACCATGTGACTCTAATAAAAACCTGTGGTTTTTCTACTTGGTTAGGCCGGTGTTTAAAATTCCTAAGTTTATTTTGCCCCTAGCTAAGGCTAGAAGAGAAAAATCATAAAAGCAATACATTCAAAGTCAATTTGTGACTTAAAAAGAAAAGGTACATCAAAGTTTGAAACCCCCAAAGCATCCAACTCAGGATCTCCCCCAAGTTTCCAGGGTTCTCTGGAGCTGGACTGCCAGTCTCAGCACATGATGCTTGCACTCAGATTCCCTTTAGTTCATTCCAATACTACAGAGGCTGCAAGAGACCTCCCTTAGAACTAAGATAAACACTGCTCTGGCTACCAGAATTACTTAGATAGCTAAGGGATTACAAAGGCAGCTACGGTGTGGGAAAATCACATGCGCAGAGTCAGTGGGGGTAGTGGTGGGGGAACAGCTACAACATAAAACCCAGGGTGGAACAGGAGACACCAAGGATAAAGTAGATAAGAGGAAGGAAAGCTGAAGAAAGAGGGTTTTGGAGGTAGAGGTAGAGATGGAGGGTGTGATGATTTCCTTCTGGGACTTCCAGAAGCTTAGAGACCTCCCCTATCCAGATGCTTGGCTCCCTCGATGTCCAGGGCATCCTCGCCACAATTTCTGACCTCACAGTTCACCATTACTGCTCTGTTACTTGCTTACACATTCTTATCCTGTTTGCAATTTCCTTTATTGTGAACCCTGCAGACACAGACCTTCATTATTACTTGCTGAGATCATCTTGAATTAATCTTGAACAGTTTAAAGTCTGTCTTGGAGACAGATGCTGCTTAAAAGAAATACAGTGACCCTAATGGTGATGATCGGCAGTGCCTTGATACAGCTGCCAGGAGAATGGGCACTCAGCCTTTGAGCAGTGCCAGTTAAAAGCCAGCAGGGCACAAGGAAGCGAGCAAACAGAGCAGGATGCAGTGGGAAGGTCAGATAAGGCAAAGAGAGGTAACTAGGGTTAAAGGGTGGGTAGGGACAGAGGCAGGGGTAGAGGGGCAGGCAGGAGTTTATCAGCAGCACGAACCCACTCACGATTCTCAAAGTAAAACTTATGGAAATCCATTCCCTCCACGAGGTTACCAAGGGCTTCTGGCTCAAAGGAAGTGAGGCCCGGGTCACAAATCTTCCTGCAGAAAAGAGGGCCGGGGATGGGGTGGAGGGTAAAAACATAGCCTGTTAGGCCTCTACGGGGTTACAGGCCTTGTTCGTCAGTTGTGTCTGCCCCACGGCAGGTTAGCAGCTGTGGGCTATAGTTGACAAGACAGTACTCTTCAGGGTTTTCCTGCAGAGTCACTTAGCAGTTCTGCTCTTCCATCCACAGTCAGGATGACAGGGCAGGCTCAGTTGTGGGGAGTCTACCTAGAAGGAATCCAAGCCTATGGGCGAAGTGTTTGAGTCAGACAGGGCTTAAGGTCCAGACTACACTTTCTACAGGATCAGAGACACTTTTCGGGAAATAAAGGTGGACTTGGGAGACAATCTGAGGGCAATGAGTCTTTACTCACGTGTAGGCCTCAAAGTCCCCATTGTTGATGGCTTCGATCAGTTGTTCTGTAATCTTAATGATCTCTTGTTTTCTCACTGTTGGAAGGAAAAATCCACCAATTTACCTGCTGGGCAACTTCCCTAGGGGCAAAAGAGCCCTCCTTAGTCCTTCAGGGATCCCTTGTGATCTTTGTCAAAGACATCCTCCTCCTCTGTCTTTTAGGGCTCTGTGCAGGAGGAGTAAGCCCACCCTTTTCCCCACCCCCTTTTTTGGTATCTGCAGAGTTAAGGACTAACTCCTTTCTAAGCCCATCCAGTAGTTATGGACCTGTGGCCTTTGTCACTTCTCCGTCAACAACCAGGTCGCAGAAAACATCTTGTTTTTAGCAGCTGAGGAGCCTGTAATGTCATTAACTCTCCCTCTAGTCAGAGTCTACATATTAGCAAGGGTTAGCAACTCTAGATACGGCTGTTCTCTGTCTCTAACCACTTCTTACACCAGAAAGGGCTCATTCAGGCTGCAGTAACTACTGCACCTGTAGCCCTTTGTCAGTGGTCCAGAGCTTAGTCTGCCTGAGAACAAAATCAAGCTAGAGATGAAGTTTCAAAAGGATGAACAGAAAGCTAGGTTTGATGCTTGGATCTTTTTACAACACTCTTCTCTTCCATGATGCTTTTCCAGGATAAAGGATCTTGGGACTTGAAAACCTATGACAGCTTCTCTCATGAGAGATGGCTAGGCTGCCCTTGAATAAGCTTCAGAAAAACTAGAACCTGTACCAGGATGCATCCTGCATCAGGATGTGCTCCTATAGAAAATCAAGACAAGACTGAGAGTTGGTAGGTTGATACCCTCCTTCCCTACCCAAAGGGCACATGGTGACATTCTGCTCTCAGGGTTAGCTCACTTACAGACAGAGAGCCACCATTAGCAGGGGGTGTCTCTAACATAGGGTGAGCTTGGGCTGAGTTCAGGCTAACCCTAACTGTAACTGGAACCCCAGGCTGGTCCAGGCCACAAGCCTTTCCTCACAGGCGCAAGAGGCTGCAAGACAGACAAATGTGAGCATTAGAACAGTACCAGCATGACACAGCTGGGCCAGCACAGCTAAGGGGAGTATCTGGGGTGTGCAGGGGTTGGGGGGGGGAAGCATAACTGAAAGTGAAGCCAGGAGGGACCTCCACAGAGACCACTGACAGGTGGGCAGCCTGAATGGACAAGCAGGGGCTTAGGGGGATAAGCTCTGCCCTTTGTCCAGAGAAGCAAGCAGGTATGTCTACACAACACTTCCCTATGAGTTCCATCAAATTTATCTGGAGGACCTGACTGGGGTCCTATGGGTGATGAAGATCGGATTTAGGATAGACAGTGTGGGGCAAAGAAACCAAGAGAGGATGTCTTTAACACAGACATAAACTACAGACTACAGAGATAAACATGAGTCTCAGGAGCCCTGCCAGCCACTGCTGTGCTTGAGGTAGGGACCCTCACCAACCCCCACGTAACAGATAAGGAAACTGAAGCTCTTGGAAGCTAAGGCACTTCACAGACTTCTGATGGTAGCACAGCTGGAATTTATGTTTCCTTTTGGGACTGGTCTCACTGTGTAGCTAGACTGGCCCTGAACAAAATGGAGAGCCTTAGGCTTCAGCCTCAGGCTCCTGAGTGCTAGGATTGTGACCCTGTATCACCACACTTAGCTAAGATTCAAAATCAGGTCTGTCTCATTCAGAGCCCATACTCTTAAGATGGCTGACCCACAGAAAACACTAAACCCCAACACATTCCTAGGCTGTTACAATGTACCCTTGCCCTATTCCCATCTCAGGGACCTAACTTCTCATTGTTCTTCCTGGCTGTTGTCAAAGCAAAGCCTGCTACACATCCCAGTGGCTTTCTACCCCCACTTCCACACAGTGGTTTCCCACCCACACTTCTCTTCTCTGGTCTCCAAATAAATGCCTGCCTGGGACTAGTGCCTCCAGCAGGCCCCCGCCCCTGGCAGACACCAGGCCCCTAAAGCTAACAGGCAGCTGAGCTAGGCTGACTGCTCTTGGGGGAATCCCTGAGGGGCTTCAGGAAGAGCCAGGGAGTTGGAAGCCAGAATGTGCCTCCCTCACACTTACTGGCTGAGGAGCAGAGAGAAGGCTGGGGCTGCATGCCTGCAGAGGGGGCTGTTCTGTCCCGGGGGCTCCGTCCTTCAGGCACCAAGCTGCCATTCCCAGTGCGGAGCGGGGCAGCTAACCAGCCAGGGCAGGGCAGGGCAAGGCAGAGCAGCCAAAACAAACAGAATAAGGCAGGTGAGCGAGCAAGCCAGACAGGACCCAAGCCACTGGCCTTGCAGAGCCGGGGCACGGTGAGGCCTGGGGCTGCTGTGGACACTGGACCACATCCCACTCAGCTGCCTCTGCTAGAGAGGCCTCCCGGCTGGGAACACTGCAAAGGTGAACAGATCTAGGCTTGCAGCTTCCAAAGGAGCCTTAAAGCAACTATACAAGGACCCCTGCTCCCAGATAAGACATTCAAGAGAGGCTAGGCCGTCAGGCCACGAGTCCAGCAGTGAAGACACCTCTTACTCTGTCAGCATCAGACTGATCTGACCTCACTCCCTGCAGCCCTGAAAGCACTGTTCCCACTGACTTATGTGTATATGCTTTCCATGGTTTTGGCTCCCAAGGATATGGTGCTGCCCTACATCCTATCTTTTCTGATGGCCTGGCAGAAGGTCTCTTATTGAAAGCATAGGCAGAAATTACAAGGGGCCAACCCAAAGAACAGGAGAACACCCCCTCCCCCCCCCCGGTCTGGCCTCCACGCTCCTTATAGCTCCTGGCATCCTGGCCAGCCCCAAGTTTAGGCTGGTGGTCATCATAGGCCTGCAAAGCCAGCTGAACAACAGCTAAGTTCTAATTCTAGCACTCCTGGCCAGAACTCAGGACTGGAGTGGCCAACTCATTCTAGTCAACCTGGGGCTGTCCTTGGGAGTTTTTGTTTTTCCTTCCTTTTTTTTTTTTGAGGGGAGAGGTGCACAACCAGTCAAGTGTTCTACTATTGACTTATACCATAACCCTTTGTCCTCATGTTAAAACTCAAAGTTCTACATTCTAAGAATTACCTTGGTCTTGGGAAAACCAGGATCTATTTCTACAGACGCCTCTGCTCTGGGATGCCACATCATTACCAACAGGAGCAACAGCTCTCTAAGCCCTGTCCCTGGAAACTGCTAATTTGGTTACTATAGACTTTGGTGAAGAAGGAGAAGCCCTATTTTGCTTGGTCTACTAGCACCAGACAAGGATCTTGTATCTCAGTGCGTGGGGAGTAGCTTTTAGGTTAACCCTTCCTAGAATTTAAGGAGGTACCAATCCTAGCTCCAGGGACAGAAAAGACAGATGCCCCATCAATGCTGAGGTACCTAGGTCACATGGGGGTCCCTTCCCCTCCAAGGGCCAGCACCTACCTTTGAGATCTTCATCTTCTGTAGTGGTGTTACAGCTCTCTGTGGAGCCCTGTGGGCCGAAGAGAATATGTATATGATCAGTCCTTGGAAGCTCGGAGGATCAGGAACAAGTGGGTTCCTACAAGAGTGTCTAGAGCAATCAGAGAAATTCTACTCCACCCTTGCTCCTTAATTAGAAAACTCTTCATGTCCCAATGTCCCGTCCTAGGCTTTCTATCAGGAAAAGGCATCGCCTAGTCATTCATGCTAAAGCTTTGGTCACCCTTCTCTTTCTCTTATAGCCCCATCAGCACAAAATTAAATTCCAAATAAAATTTAAATCCAATTTTTAAAAATTAAAATACCCCCCCCCAAAAAAAACCCTCAGCATTGTGCCTTTAAAATAAATCCCAGCTCTTCCTTCTCTTCAGCTACAATGTATCCAGGCTGATAGCTAGCTACAATGTGTCTAAGCTGTGGACATCTTGCACCTGAATCACTACCACAGCTTCCAGCTCTCCTCAGTACCACTCTCTATAATGTGGTCACAGTGAACTTACAAAATACAACTGGATTTTATTTCTCACTTGACAAAAACTAGGTTCTTTTTGTGGCAGGAATAGATGTAAACCATATTTCCAGCCACGGGTGGTGCAAACCTTTAATCCCAACAATCAGGAGGTAGAGGCGGGCATACCTCTGTCAATTCAAGGTTAATTTGGTCTACATAGTGAGTTCTAGGACAGCTAGAGAGCTATATGGGGAGACCCTGTCTTGAAGCAAATAAATACCCCCACGCACACACAAAGTAAGCCAGACTGAAAATCCTGCCTGCTTCTCCAACTTCTTGACTCTACCCCTTTGGCCTTGCTCCCTGAGCTCAGATCCACTTGGTTCTTTCAAGCCAAGTCTCTGCACTTGCAGTGAGTGTCCTGTGCCAGCAGCCTGCCTCCTTCCCACTGATGTTCATTTCTAGCTCAGATAGCCCCTCCTGAGAGCCCATTCCCTGACCACTTAATTAAAGGCCCTGTCCACTCTCTTTACTTTGTACCACTTCCTTCAGGGCACTTATCACTATTAGATTTTATCTTATTTGATTATTGGTATGCTATCCATTGGGTCTTGTCCTCCAGTTCCCCCTCCCCGCCCCAATGAAAATTTGTTTTGTCCTCTCTATAAAGCAGTGCCATGGCATTTAGTAATGTTAGTAAAAATTCAGGAGTGGAGTGGGAAGTTATACTAAAGAGAATATTGCAAGGTCTGGCTATATTCGTGCTTTTTTTGGAGTGTATGTGTGTATGGTGTGCATGTATGCATGGATGTGAGAGTATGTATGATATGTGGTGTGCATGTATGTATGGGTGTGGGAGCATGTATGGTGTGTGGTGTGTATGTATGTATGGGTGTGAGAACATGCATGGTGTGTGGTGTGCATGTATGTATGGGTGTGAAACATGTATGATGTATGGTATGCATGTATGTATGGGTGTGAGAGCATGTATGGTGTGTGGTGTGCATGTATGTATGGGTGTGAGAGCATGTATGATGTGTGGTGTGCATGGATGTATGGGTGTGAGAGCATGTATGATGTGTGGTGTGCATGGATGTATGGGGTGTGAGTGCATATATGGTGTGTGGTGTGCATGGATGTATGGGGTGTGAGTGCATGTATGGTGTGTGGTGTGCATGGATGTATGAGGTGTGAGTGCATGTATGAAGACCAGAGACTAATGCTGTTTGTTTCCTTCAATTGCTCTCTTCTCAGCTTACTGAGGCAAGGTCTCTGGCTGAACCCAGAACTTGTTAGACTAACCAGTCAGATTGTCTGGGAGATCCTATCCTCTTGTGTGCTGGGACTCTAAGTGGGCCACCATGTGGGTTCTGGGTCTCCAAACTCCAGTCTTCACACTTACTCAGTAAGTACTTTATTCACCAAGTATCTCCAAGGTCTTTGCCTTCCTTTCCCCTCTTCACATTCCTCCTCATTAAACTTCTTAACTCATGGAGGTAAATATTACTATCTGTAACTTGCAAATAAGAAAGCTTAGGGAGGAAGTGGTTAAGTGACTTGCTCAGAGGTTTGTAGCCAAGATTCACACCAGATCAATCCAACTGCAAAGCCTAGGCTCAGAGTTGGTAAGCTCTGCCATTCCTCAGAATGGAATAACTGACAGGCCCTGGACTCCGCAAACACCTCCACCTTGGGGTGCAGCCTGCTTGTAACAGCCACAGACCTCAGACCCCAGAAACTTGCTCCAGTTGTTTCCTGCTGAGAGAGAAAGTAAATCAGACTTGGTGGGCGCTCACTCACCTTGATCCCATCTGTAGCATTATGTACCACGGTGGTTTGTGGTTCCTGTGAGAGAAAATAACAATTACCCTCCTGATTTGGGGACTTAAGCTCTCCCCTGAGAGATCCCCACACCCTTACATAGTACCCTTAGAGACCCTATGATGACCACTGAGGCCTGCCCACCAGCCATCCCTACAAGAAAAATATATACTGGCTCAACTAGGGTCCCAGAGAGGTAGGAAACCCTGGACTTAGTTGACAGCACTGGCTGGTAAGGAGAAGCTTGGAAGAGGCAGGTTCTCAGGAAGCTGAGAGGACAGGGGCCTCTGTACTTGACGCTTGTTGGGTCTGAGGGTTCTTCCTAGATTGGAGCCCCATGGGGCAAAAATATACAAGAAGAGCTGTGGGATTCTGAGCACGGGTTAGGCCCTGCCAACAGTGTTCATCAAGGGGTGCACAGAAGACAGGGACACAGGGAAAGCAGAAAAGATAGTCTACCAGTAAGACCTAGGATGCCCCTTTGGCAAGCTGAGCTCAGGGAGGTGCCCATTTCACCTTCCTTCTGCCTTCCCTAGATGACCCTATGGCACCACACCGTAACAAGGGGGTTCACAGGAAGTAGAAGGCATGGCAGGCACGATCATCTGTCCCCCTCTCCCCTTCTTGCTAGCTCATCAGCTAGCCAGCACTAACAGTGAGAGCTCTGTGATACGCAGTACCTGCTGAAGAACCCAGAGAGGACTGAACAGATGGGCTCTCCGGGACCAGAGATAGACTGGGGAACCCCAGTCCTCCTTCCCATTCTTAACTACACAAAGGAGAGGCTGAGGCAGGTTCTACAAGTAGGCTTCTAAGAACTAAAGATCAGGTACCAAGAGAGCTCCTACCCTGTGCTTTTTAAAGCAACTCACCTCCCTGGCCCCCACAGCAGACCCACTAGGGGTCAGGCTTGGGGGTGGGAGGCCTAACGGGCAGCCCTGAACACTCTTTCCCCCAACAGCAAAAGGAGCAGGAGCCGTGGTTCTGCCATGCAGGATGGAACGTTGCCAAGCAGGAGCATGAAGGGCAAGGGGCCTGAGGGGCAGCACACAGAGCAGGCTGCTCTATGGGAGGAAAATGACAAAAGCTGAGGAGGCCTAGGAAGGTAAGACAAGAAGAGGAGGTAGGAAAGGGGCAGGAGGCAGCCAGGGTCAGAGGCGGAGAAGCCGTAGTCAGAGGTACCATGGCCGTCTGCAAGGGCGCGGGCTCTTGGGCTGGGCTTACGAGACTGTTTTTGTTGTTGCTCTGTGGCTGAGACAAGAAAACATGGTTTAGTTCTCCAGAGTCACCAAAATTGCTCAGGTTTGACTCCCAGACCTCCCTTGTCCCCAGTCTGGCGCAGAGGTGCCAGGCCTGAGGTGGTAACTGTAACACTGTGTGGATGGGAGCAACGGTTAGAGAGATGGAGAGTTTGGGGAGCCCCAGAGACCTAGCTCTGGAGGCATCCTCCCTGCAGTACTGGCCGAAGATTTATTTTAAAGTATCTCTCCAGAAATGTCTTCTTACTCCAGGTGCCACATCACTACAGAGTCACACCAGATGCAAAGAAATTCAGGATTTTCTTCCCACATTACAGATGAGAAAGATGGTGACTTAAAGCAGAGTGAAAACTGGGAACTTGGTTCCCCTGTTGTCCTTCCCCGACACCTGCATTTCCTTCCCCTCTCAAAACAGCAGCCTGAAGCCTGATAGGAAGAAGAGGAAGGAAATGGGCAAGAACATCTGGCCTTCGGGGTGGAATAGCCACAGATCTCCCTGCTGTTCATCTTCCACCTGGTAAGTCTTGGACTTGATCAGCTGGAAGTGAGGGTACAACTCCAGAGAAGGGTGGGCAAATCTCAGCGGTGGTTGTGGCTGCAGCGCCAGCACTCAGCTCCCAGGAAAGAACAAGCCGTCCAGCAAGTCAATATTCCCAATGGCAACTGGACCACCAGGGATATCTCTTGCCTTTTCAAACATTTACAGAGTGACAAGCCAAGAAAGAGTGTGAGGGGCTGGAGAGGAAGGAAGGAGGCCAATCTCCAGTGGAGGGACCCGCATCAGTGCTCTCTGCCTCTTCCGATCCCCTGAGCAGTTTAACTCAGTTCCACTGGGTCCCAGTGCAGTCACAGCCTTGAAGGAGCAGCTTCACAACCTGAGTCCTCCCACAGGCACAGAGATAAACATAACGCGCCTCTGTTTGCAGCATAAGTGAAGATATGTTGATGGTCAGAATGCATTTCTTCTCTCCACAGAATGCATCCAGACTCTACATCCTGTCTAGAGGCCTCATGGGCCAGATCTAAGTTATATAACCTCAGCTTGCTGTCAGGGGCTGAGATCTCTCAAAACCGGGGCTAGGCATGGAATCTGGAGTCAACATCAAGTACTATAAAGATGCTACTGAATTCTACAGGCTGGAAAGAAGTTCCCATGTTAAAAACAACAACAACAAAAACCCATCGCCAACAAAACACACCATAGCAACTGCTATCTTCTGTTCCTATCTTCAGACAGCAGAGGGCAGAATTCTCCTGATTTCCTGGTTGGGGCTGACTGGAGAAGGATGCCCAGCCTACAAAACCCACCTGACCTTAAGACCTTTGCAGGGGGCGAACACTCTATGATAAGACAGGCCAAGGGGCCACACCTCTGGCTATAATGGATGGTATAATGACTAGGCTGCTTGTTCCCTTGGTGCCCTGTGTTCCATGAGAAAAGATGCATTTACTGTAGCTCAGTGTAGTTGTTCCCCCTGAGGGCTGGGTAGGCAGGCTACAACCCTGGACCTAGCAGGAAAATGGGATTTTTACAGGAGAACAAGGTTAAGAACCACAAGCCGACCATTAGTTCTTCTCATTACACAGTTGCCTACTGGACTTCGGGCCCCAGGCAGCAGCTGCTCATACCTGGAGAATAGGCCTCATCTCCTGAGTGACAGTCTCTGCCTGTGCTTGCTGCCCTTTCCCCAAATCCCTACAATGCACTGTGGGAGGCTATCCAACCTCCACAGCAAGGGGTGCCGTATCACACCTTCCAGTGCCCATTGCTAAGGCCACAGGGTGACCTTGGGCAATGGCCCCCGCCTGGCAGGACAGGCCACACCTGCCCACACAGCACAGACATGCAGTGAGGATGAGTGACGCACACACACATGGCAGAATGGGTCTGCATGGCTGGCAGGCGGGTACAAGCAGCATGAAGTGGAGGGTGGGTGGGCAGGCAAGGCTCACCATTAGGTGCACGCTGGAACTCGACTTCCTTTTCTGGACACACCACAGCAAGAGGGAAAGAGAAGGGGAGAGAGGAGGTGAGAAGAGAAGCACAGAGACACTGCAGGTTAGTGCACCAGCTTGGGCTCTGCATCAAGGGAGAGAGGAGGAGGAGGAGGAGGAGGAGGAGGAGCAGGAGCAACCCGGAGTCCAGCATCAAAGGGGTTAAAACAGTACACAGACCACAGGCACATACACTCTTCCAGCCGCTGGAGAACTCTTCTGTCAGGTTCACAAACACAGGTTTAGTGTACTCTGAGAAGTCTGTCTTGTTCAGTCACAAGCACGTGCTTGTGTGTGTGTGTGTGTGTGTGTGTGTGTGTGTGTGTGTGTGTGTGTGTGTGTGTGTGTGATATTTGACTGCTGCAAAATTACAGGTTTGGGTTGATAGGACTGGCATACTAACAAGGGTATTCTAGGGCTAGGTCTGTCTGACATGTGAGTGGGTAGCTACCAGAGATACAACAAAAGCAACTACAGGATGCTCTCAGCTTTACTAACTCTTGACTTCTGAACTCAGACCTCAATGAAGCTGTGAATGCTGTTCAGATAAAACTCTGGACTTTTCATCCTATGGCTAAAATCTGACATTCTATTCCCTGTCAGCATAGCCGTGCTCGTTCAAAAGACGTGCATGTTCACTTGCTTTTTGTCATTACTAGAAATAGAAACATAGCAGTGCTGGTAATTAAGACTACAGTGATCAAAAAGAAGCAGGGACGGGGAGGCAGGGGAGTGCTGAGTCCTAAGTAACTCTTCAACCTCAGGGTCCATGTGAGACCAGAGCGTCAAAATCAAGACCAAACAGCACACTGAAAATGCACCAGAGTAGACTAAGAGGCTAGGGGTAATTATGATTTTTATAATTAGCTCACTGGGAGACAGAAGTCTCCTCGGAATATGTCTGTTGTTTGACTTTCGTACATTCACTTAACGACATCCAATACTACTTACTGAGGGTTGTTCTGGGCATAATAAACATATCTGAGAAATGTTTTTTGTCCTCATGGGACCAACATTCTACTTTAAGAGATGTTTTCTGGAAGGGGGCTACTAATATTTAGAAGAATATTTTAGAGGATAATGGGGTATGTGGGAGTATGCGTACACGTATGAAAATGCCATAATGAAACCCATTACTATGCATAATTTATATGCAAAACATTAAAAAATAAATTTGTCCATAATTTGGATTTGAATTAAAGGAGAAGAGAACCTATTGTGGCTTCCTTCCGCATTAGTCCTTTGCTGTTTTGAGGCAGGGTCTTGCTATATAGTCTAGGACGGCCCTGAACTTGCAATTCCCTCTGCCTTAGTCTCTTGGGTAGTTGTATCACAGGTATGTGCCACCACAGGACTTGTGTAAACCTTGTTTTAGAGTAGGGCTTCAAGCAGTTCAGGCTGCCTTTGACCAAGATACATAACAAGAGTTAATATGAACTCCTGGCCCTCCTGTCTTCACCTTCTAATGTGCTGCTAATGCCCAGCTTGCATTAGCCTTTTGAATCTGCTCAAATATGAGATTTTATATCCAAAAAAGAAGGTATCACCTTATATATGAATCAAGCATATTCCCTGTCCAGATAGCTACCTACTACTTATCTTCCTACTAACTACCTCATCCTTTTCCCCAATAGTATTCATACTTGTTTTTTTTCTCTTGCGCTTTTTTTCCTTTAGACAGGTCATCACTGTGACCCACTCTGGCCTTGAACTTGTGGCATTCCTCTAGCCTCTCAAGTACTGAGATTCCAGGTGTGAGTCACGGCACTCAGCCAGAGTGTTCAGACTGACAGTTAACATCAGATCAATTAATGAGTGCTGCACAGACCAGGTTTGCTGAAGGTGGCTTTTCCCTAAGCTAAAACAGAGCACATGTCTCTAAACTCTGAGAAGCAGGTCAGGCACTCAGTCACTAGGTTCTGGTGATTTTCAGCGGCTGGTTGTCAAAGGCATTGCAGTTGCTTTGAGCTTGCATTCAAATGGAAACCTCTCTCTCAGATGCTGCTTTACCTCGTGGGAAGTGCGCTCGTTCCTCGCTCTCTCCTGGCTGGCTCTGTTCTTGCTAAGCTGTCCTACAGGCAAACCTTTTCTGTTCTGAGGGTGTTTTTCCCAGTGGCTGTCTTTTAGTTTCTCTGTCCATCTTTTTAGGGCTCTGCCCTCAGCCACACACGGCTGGGCTGCTTCTCAACCAGAACACCACAGCATTGTTTAAATGCCAGATCACTTTCAAAGGACCATGTCTGACTTCTATTTAAAAACTGTACACAAATTTAAAGTTTTACACAGTTAAAGGGTTCAGGTCTCTTTTTCATACTTATTTAAAACAAATGCTCCAAGAATACTTAACTATAACTTTTGCTTTTTCTCTTTCTCTACAAAACGAACTTGGAATGCCAAGCTGTCCAGAGGCCTCACAGAATTTGAGTGCTTGTGGTTCTCTTTAGTCCTTTCCTTCAGAAGTAGAGCTCGCTTCTCCACAGACCTCGGGTCACAAGCATCTTAAAGAAGCCTGAGCAGACCTCAAGTTCTCCAGTTCAAAGCCATGGGACACAGTATCTGCTCAAACCAATACTAGCTGTTGAAAACATCTCACAGAAACATCTGAACAGAGGGAAAGGAACCTTTCTATGGACAGTTAACTGAAGAAATCAGGATAAAGCTTTGGAAAAGAAAGAGATTCTAGAAAAATTCAAATGAGAAAGCTCAGGACCTTCTGGGCAACTTTATGGTTTCCCTCGTAATTCTGGCCATCAGCTCAAATTTCAAGAGCACCCACAAAGGTCCAAAGCCCCACGTTCTGTCTTCTCCTTTTCTTCTAATTACACAATTGACTATTTATGTTACCGAGTAAGAAAGACATTATAAACAATTTGAAAAACAAAGGGGGAATTCTGGGTGATTTTTTTTACCCAAATTCCTACTGCTCTTCTGGTTTTTCACATGCAATTAAAAATATTATAAGGTACATATCACATAGACATTTATGTTACACTTTAAAATTAGTATTTTGAGTTAACAATTGATTTTTTTTTTGGTGGCCTTGAACCCACTCTGTTGTTAAGGATAACTTTGATAACTTTATAACCTTAGCAACCAGGTCAACTCTGGACCCTCCTGTCTCCACGTGCTACGAGTACAGGCATGGACCAATCTGTCCACTAGTTTCTTTTTATTTTTAGTAGAAAATAATTTGATTTGCTGATTAGTATTGACACATGGTCCAGGTGAAAAGTATAGAAAGCAGAGAAAAACCACAATAACACAATAATATTTCTGAGTTTTCTTTTGTTGTTTTTTTTTCTGTCCTCATATGGTATGTTGAATAAGAATCTACAGTTATGTTGTATTTTAAAGAATACAATTTAGGGGCCAGAGAGATGGCTCAGCAGATGATGCTCTTGCAGAGGATATGGGTTTCGATCCCAGTACTAATATGGCAACTCCCAATTGGCTACTCGGTTCCAGATCTGCCTGAAGAGGTCAGAAGAGTATCTCAGATGAGCTGCTGTAAGCCACCAGAGGCAGATGCTGGGGACTAAACTACAGTTTCTGCAACAGCAGCAATTTTTTATTAATAATTTATTAGTTATTATTTACTAATAAATCATTATTTCTGGCTGGCTTTTCAAACAGTTCAATCTTTTCACAGAAGGCCATGTAAAACATCTTTCTGCTTCTAGCTTTTTCTACTTTGTATTATTTTTTTAGAATTCTTAGAAGAAAATGCCCAGAAGCAAAATCAGGAACATATGTATAGCTTTGACACTGATTTTACTACCATTACTAACTTAAATTAATAATAATAAAAATGGCACATTGCCTGAGAGGGTTTCTCTGTGTAGCTCTGGCTGTCCTGGAACTCACTCTGTAGACCAGGCTCATTGTTTCAATTGCATTTCATCGGTAGTAATAAGGCTGAAAGTTGTCTTCCTGACCTATTTTTCTATCTTCAGGTGGCCAATGGATCTTTTTAGATTATTTTTCTATTTTTAAAAAAAGGGGTGGGCACTATATTTGCTAAACACTTCAAAACTTTAATAAAAGGACTGCCAGGCCACCAGACCTGTGACTATTCCCCTATCCCTCCCACACACCAGTACTAAGGGCTGGTCACGCTAGGCAAGGGCTCTATGGCTGATGTATGGTCCTCAGAGTTGTAGCTGGTCTGTTAACTTTGACCATTCCTTTCTACAACATTTGTTTCTTGGCCTCTTATCCCATCACAATAGTAAAACCTGTTTCTCAGAAAAAAGCATAGCCTAGAACTTTTTTTTTTTTTTTTTTTTGGTTTTTTTGAGGCAGGGTTTCTCTGTGTAGCCCTGGCTGTCCTGGAGCTCACTCTGTAGACCAGGCTGGCCTCGAACTCAGAAATCCACCTGCCTCTGCCTCCCAAGTGCTGGGATTAAAGGCGTGCGCCAACACCGCCCGGCTAGCCTAGAACTTATTAGCCAAGTACGTATCAGGGTCAGACAGACCACGGCTAGGCTTCCACACGCACCACACCAGGCAGCTGCCCCGTCCACAGAGCCCCGCCTCCACCTCCAGTGCTCTCTAGCTTTGCTGCACGTCTGCTCTTCTTCAGCATCTGTTCTTTTTCCATTTCCTTTGCTAAAATCTCTTTTTCCGATACCTTAATGACATATGACTCCCATTTTTTTCCTTTTATAATATACTTAAGTTTTCATGTTTTAGACTTCTATGGGAGAAGGAATGCATTAAAATTCAATAGCTGATTCTGTCTCCCACTCAAGGCCTCTGGAATTTAAATTCCAGGTTACACCCTGATATTGAGTTTTAAAAGATTTTATTTGTTTTTATGTGTCTAGGTGTTTTGCTTTCACGTTTGTCTGAGAATCATGTGAATGCAGAGACCACAGGGGCTAGAAAAAGTCATTGATCATCTGGAAATAGTTACAGATAGTTTTGAGTTGTTACATGAGTGCTGGGAACTGAACCTAGGTCCTTTGCAAGAGCAAAAAGTGGACCATCTCTCTAGCCCAAATCAGTATTTTTGGTTGGTGTGTTTTTGCATGATGTAGGGAATCAAACCTAGAACCTTGTATATGCTAAAGAATTATTCTATCTCTGAGATAAACTCCTGGCTCTGGAAACTGTATATATTATAATTATCTTTTTAGGGTAATGTTATATGGTTATACTAGATAGTCATCTTTGAAACTATTTTCTTAGAAAAGTTTTGAGTCTGTCAGAAACTCTGTTCACAAAGATGGACATAATAGCATATACCAATACATGGGAAGGAGAGGCAGGAGAGTCAAGAGTTCAAAGCTAGGGATGGACTCTTCCCTGGGACATACCATGTGGTTCCCAGGGTCATTAAAAAACCTGAATGAGATTAGCCACCTGTCCCTTAATCTCAATGAGATCAAAATATAACTTTCCCCATCCAAACAGATACTTTATTCATAACTACTATGTTGTTTAACTGTCAAGGCTGGAAACCTTGACATTGTCTGATGAATTTTTTCCTTCCTTCCTCTTTTTTTGAGACAGGGTCTCTCTCTGTAGTCCCAGCTGTCAATGTAGACCTAGTCAGTCTCAGACTCACAGAGATCTACTTGCTTCTGCCTATTTTTGGTGGGAATGTGGTGTGGTTTGAAGATAGGGTTGCTCTGTGTAGCTCTGGCTATCCTGGAACTCTTGTTCCTGCCTCTTGAGTGAGTGCTTTAGTTAAAGGTATTCACCACTATGCCCAGCTAATTCTTTTTATTTATTTATTTTGTGCTATGTGGCTCAGGATAGATATCTTTTGACATGCCTACCACTGCCTTCCCAGTGAAAACTTTACAAGACTGTGTGCCCCAATGCCAACCAATAGATTCTTAGAAAATCGTCCACACCTAGTGTGAGCCCTTTCAGGCACAACCGTAATCATAGCAGGTATTCCTGCGTATGGGTGTAGCTGGACCATGACTTCAACTAATCTCTATGCTGATTTAGTTAGAATTTGTGCCGTCATACTGGTCAAAAATTTTGAATATTTTCCCTTGATATTTCTGACCATTTTTTTTCCTGACCCTTCCTTTATCTCTAGATTATAACATATTTGATACCTCTGTGTACAGTTCTTACCTTCTTCCAGTCTCCACATACATTGAGACATCTGTTCACTTTCCTTGTTACGGGGATTGAACCCAGGGCTTCGTGCATATGAAGGACACCCCTAGTCCTTCAAATTTTTCTTATTATCACCCTTACCATAGCTTCCTCAATCAGGCACGCAGAGCTTTCTATAGTCTAACACTCGGACTTCCAAGCCTATTGCTCAATCAGGCACGCAGTGCTTTCTATAGTCTAACACTCGGACTTCCAAGCCTACTGCTCAATCATATTATTGAAGTTGTTTTGTCTCCTGCACTGCTAAGGAATAGAGCCCAGGGCCTTGCTACTGTCCACCACTGAGCTCTACTGCCCTGTCCTTATGCTCTGGTCATGGTTTTGACTACTTTTTCCTCCCTTCTCCGTTAAAAAGATTTTTGGGGGGATGAGGTTTTTCTCTGTCATCTTAAGCTGGCGGACTCTCACTACCCTTTGACTACTCTGTCTCCCAAGCACTCCCGTGTGCCGCCATGACTGCCTTTCTATCTTTCTACTAAATATCATGTACTCTAGTCTTTCTACCATTTATCTCGTACTCTAGTTGGACTGAGAACATCAATATATGACAACTCAAGTGTATTTTGTTGTTTTTATGTTATAGAGGCAATGCTCTCTCGTTTTAAAGAAAATGCATTCAAGTGTAAAAGTAAAAAGAAAAAGGTGGGCAGTGGTGGCGCATGCCTTTAATCCTAGCACTTGGGAGGCAGAGGCAGGTGGATTTCTGAGTTCGAGGCCCGGCCTGGTCTATAGAGTTCCAGGACAGCCAGGTCTATACAGAGAAACCCTGTCTTGGGGTGGGGGGGGGGAGTGAAAAGAAACAAAGAAGCGGTTTTCTTAGAGACAACCACCAAATGGGCTCATCTTCCTATGTCCCTTAAGTTTCTTCTCAGAGTTTCTAGGTCTGGCCCACCTTGTTGACAACCTCTTCATGTTTGGCTTGGTTATCCTGCTCGTGCCTAGAACCGAGGGGGTCCCCTAAATGACAGCTCTGTGTGAGTAGGCGTGAGTGGGTTCTGAGTGCCCCTCCTCGTGGCAGAAGGACACAAAAGCAAACATGCAGAGAGGAAAGGAACAAGGAGCAGCGGAGGCAAGTGTCTATAACGTAACTGTGCACGTAAGCTCCCAGCAGCGGAGGCAAGTGTCTATAACGTAACTGTGCACACAAGCTCCCAGCAGCGGAGGCAAGTGTCTATAACGTAACTGTGCACACAAGCTCCCAGCAGCGGAGGCAAGTGTCTATAACGTAACTGTGCACGTAAGCTCCCAGCAGCGGAGGCAAGTGTCTATAACGTAACTGTGCACACAAGCTCCCAGCAGCGGAGGCAAGTGTCTATAACGTAACTGTGCACACAAGCTCCCAGCAGCAGAGGCAAGTGTCTATAACGTAACTGTGCACACAAGCTCCCAGCAGCGGAGGCAAGTGTCTATAACGTAACTGTGCACACAAGCTCCCAGCAGCGGAGGCAAGTGTCTATAACGTAACTGTGCACATAAGCTCCCGGGAAAAGGCCCAATGTGTGCTTCTGTTAGAGATTATGGTTAAGATAATTCCTTGTTTAAAGTCTCTGATGTGTCAGTTGCTGGGTCTCAGGACACTTTCTGCCTCCAGTCTACGTGTGTACCCTTTACCATGTGGGTATCCCCAGCCAACTACTTTTCATCTGAGCCAGGTCACTACTCCAGGCCCTCTTACGCCCTGACTCACCCAGGAAAAACTCCTCTACCAGATGGACACGGGCTATGACACACCGTGTCCCTTCACCTACAGGAGCTTGAGACTCTCTGTGGCACCTATCTGTGTGATCTGGAAGTAGTTTACAGAAAAACACCAGAAAGAGAGTAGTGGCTTTGGGGCCCCAGTATGGAACCCAGTCTGAGTTACTGTGGTACACTGGCTTACTTTGATTAAAGAGGTTGTGCAAAGAGGGACAAGATTAACCAAATGGCTCAAACAAACCAGAAACCTGGAGAGTCCAGCCCTGGAGATGAGGCTGGGGTGCAGGCTCAGGGCCAGCTCTAGGAAACTGTAACTAGGATCATTCCCCCAACATCTTTCCCATCTACCTAAGGAGAGGAGACACATATCCTTTCTTCCCTCTCAGGCCAGTGCAACCTGCTGTCTGTCCTGGGCACAAAGGCTTAAAACAAAACAGCAAGGACAGGGTGCCTAGGGAGAATCCCTCAGCAGCTGCCAGCAGGGAAGCCAGTCTCTGGGCAGAGAGCTGGAGAGACACCTACCTTGACACCGCCATCTGACTTCTTGTTCAATAGGCTTTTGGCAGCTGTGAAAACAAAGAGGCAAGTCATGTCTCCTGCACCACATCCTCTCTTCAACCTGGCAGCCAGATCTGCAAGAAACTGCTGAGCTAACAAGGGGCCAGGAGTCCCCACAGCTCCTGAAAGAAGGTCATTCATTCCAGTAGCTCCACTGCAGAAAGGACATCTTGAGGGTTTCAGGGCCATGGCACACTAGGACCTCCTCTGCCATGGCCGAGGGCTCAGTGGAAGCAGGCGCCCTGTGCTTAGGGAGAGAAACCACATTCGGTACACACACTTCCTGGCACACTGGGAGTGCTGTCCTCAACAGCTTCTCTCCAGGCCTGGAAACAGTGCCAACGTGTAAGGGTGAGGGCTCCATTTCTAGACACCATGGAAGTCCTCTTGATAGAAGGATGCAAGACATCTCCGGACTTTTCTCAAGAAAATAGTGTCACAGTTCACAAAGGAGACCAGACGTGAGGACAGACAGTCACAGACACAGAAACCGGGACCACCTACAGGAGGGTTTTGCCAAGGGGCTGAAGCCTTTCGATGGGCAGTACCTCACCAGTTTACTGGGCTCTAGCTATGGCCCTTTTCCATTCTCTGGATCCACAAGTAGAAGGATTGGCTAGAACTATGAGCTGCCGAACAGACTCCAGCCAGCCATGGGGTGATACGCAAGGCTGATGATCTACACCAGGCTTTTGGTGACACCAGAAAGCCACAGAGGCCATACGAAGGCAGCGGACAGAGGGTGAGAGAGTTCTGGAGGGCACAGGGAAACAGGACTAGCCCAACTCTCTGACCAACCTGACTGCCATAGATTCCCACCTGTGTCCTACCACTTGCAAGCTATGTTTTGTGACTGACCATCATGAGTTATTTAACCACTCCTAGTCTCAAATTCTTTATTTATAAGATGGGATGAAACTGCACCTAGGTCTCAGGATAGTGGTGGGGATCCAATGGGATGCCTAGAAAGCACTTGGCAGAGTGCTTGGCACGCAAGGAGTGATGGCTACCACTGCGGTGACTTCCGCCAGTCTCCTCTGTTCTCCAGGCGGCCATTCCTAAGTCATGTTCTATATTTCTCCAGTGAGAAAAAGAGCATAACTTCATCACATTTTGGCTCTCAAAAAATGGCCTTGATCTTTTTTTCTCCAGTCATGCTGTATATGGGCAAGGGAAGTGTTAATGTGTCTATAGCAGTAAGCCCGATTTACCTACTGTTCTATTTATCAGCTGGTTTTCAACTCAGGATGACCACTAGAATCACTTGGAAAACTTTTAAAAACACTTATACTTATCCCACCCATTAAAGATTCTGACTTTGTCTGGGGTGGGATCTTGTCATCAATATCTTTTTTTAATGAGCTCCCAGGTGGCTGGTGGTCCTGTATAGGCAGGGCTGAGAACCTACAACATACATGTTCTTAAGTATCTCTGTGTTACTTGTTAAGACCATTACAGAGATGAGGGAATTAGGGGCAGGAGAGCCAACAGGATTTGCTCAGTGTGTGGTAGGGCTAGAATTCAAGCCAAGGGACAACTGACCTTATAGATTCTGTACAACACCGCCTTTTAGACCTGGAGGTCTATAAACTCTAGGCTCCAAAATTTTGAGGCTTTCACTGAGGGGTCTTAAATGGTGCTGCAAAAGTCTAGTCTTAGCACCAGACAGCTTCAGGCCATGCCCAGAGTTGTTTGCAGGTCAAGCCCTTGGGCCATCTGGAGGAAAGGCTCCTACTGCCCAACTCCAAGTCCCCAGGCTACTGCCTCCTGAGAGTTGGCAAGCGCCCAGCATGCACGGCTGGTTAGGGGCCTTCATAACATCAATGTGCTTGCAGATGCCAAGTTAGGTGGTCCGTATGGCATGCCCATCTCAGCCCGCAAGCATGGGACTCGCCTCCCTGGTGAGTGGGCCTGGCATGCTGGCCCTACTGTTGGGGTGGCAGGGAGCCAAGGCAGGCGGTCAGGGAGGACTCATGCCACGTACCTTGCCCGGCCAGGCCGGCGGCGCTCGCGGCAGGCGAGGCGGGGGCGGAGCTCTGCCTGCCAACTGAGGGGATACAATCTCTCAGTGCACAGAGCTGCCGCAAAGCCACGGGGGCCAGTCAGCAGTGAGCATGCCCCAGCAGGAGGCGTAGGAGCTGCTGGCTGTCCACGTACAGCAAGGCCCAGGTGGCATGGCCAAGCCAGCCGAGCTGGGGTAGAGGAGGCACCAGGGGACAGACTGAGGAGGGAGGAGCAAGCCAGCCCTACAGCAGTCTGGGGGCCTGTGAGGCTTGGACAGGCTGAAGAGACTACCATGCCTCAAATTCATGGCAATGGCTTCATTGCTTGTCCCCACGATCGCTTTAAGTTAAGAGCCTGCAGGTAAAAGTCTAACCTGGTGGGAGGAGGAAACCAAGCTCTGTTTTAAATGAGCCTGTTCTCAGAGTGCCTGGAGCACAGAGTATTTGCCTCATGACATTCCAAGAGAGAAGGACTGGGGCATGGCAAAGCCCCCATATGACCCTTGACCTTTATGGGTAAGCCCCGGCTACTTCCTTAGACACAGGTCTCTCTCCCTGTAAGGAGTGAGCAAAGAAGAGATTGCTTTCCTCAGTCTGTATTTCATTGTGCACTGAGGATGAAGATACCCAAGAGGGGAGTCCTAGAGACAAAAGAAAGGCTGTCCAAGTTAGATGTCAACATCTTTCCAACTACTGTGTACCCCATGGGTCAACTTGGGAAGCAGTCTAGCTTATGCCTGAAGAAGCAGGTGACTGTCCTCACTACACCTGTAGAAGTCTCTTTCTGTGGCCTGGCCCTCGCTCATCCCAAATTCAGGGCAGAAGAGGCCAACATGCAAAGCTCAGAATATCCTTTTGTTTCCACTGTTCCTTCTGACCAAGGATAAAGTAAGCTCAAAGGCCAGATGGCTCCTGAAGGATGAGTCAAAGCTCTTTCCTGACAGAACCTGAGTGCCTAAAATCAGGACACTAATGTCCTGAAACAGAAAGGGATATGGACTCGCAGCCCAAGATCACAGGACAGGGCACTTGCTTCTGAATGGCCAGACCACACAAGCAGCAGCAGCCTGTCTTCACATTTCTTTGACTTAGGAGAGAGGAGATATCGCTCTCCAGGCAGCACAGACATGCCCTTGAGCGTCCTCTAAGAAGGCTCTGAAATCAAGAAAGCAAAGCAGCCAGTCCTTACAGGATGAGGAGCACTTTGGGGGCTGCCACCCTATCTCTGTGGGAGGCAACAAGCCACATGCTTCTGCTCTCTCTTGAAGGACACCATGATCTTCTTTTACTGTGTACTCAATCTGGAAAATGCCTCTAAACCAGGGTTATCCTGGGCTCACTACCCAGTCCTAACATTCTGGAGCCCTGTGGTCCAAGGCAAGAGTTTGTAGAACCTGAGCTTTCCTGCCTGATGCCTCCTTCAACCCAAAGCTCTCCAGTTACCCAGAACCAGGTTCCAGCAGGACCTGAGCTCAAAGATGAAAGCCCTGCCCAGGATGGCCACCTATTGTAACTGGTGGGTGGCTGGCACCCCCTCACAAGCCCCTCTCATGGCAGTGCAGGAGATAAGCAAGGGAAGAGTCTTGTTAGAAGGATGAGAAGGGGGTGGGGAGTGTCTTTAACCAAAACAGCAAGGCTGGGGGTTAGAGGAAGGGAGGACCACGGGCCAAAGCAAGCTGGGTAGAGACCTCTCTGCCTTCAGTTAAGTCTTCACATTAATCTTTTCCTCAGAAAAGCCACTGTGCTCCCACTGAGGGCGAACAGTGAAGGTGAGAATGGGGTAGAGGGGACTGGAATGTCTTGCATCTTAAACACAAATGTCAAGTGTGATTTGCAAATTATTGACCCAACTCTCCCAACCGTCATGCAAATTTACCCCTCTGCCACTGTTACAGAGAGTATTGTAAGCCTCAGTCAGTGCGAAAGGTTTTGACACCTCGAATAATTGCCATTAGGCACCTCTTCTTGGACACAGAGAAGTAAGAGATGATCTTAGGTGGATGAAACTGAGAAGACACACTGTAACTCAACTGTCTTTCCTCCGGTACATTCTCCAATGCCCTAGACTGGCTAAAACCTTAAGAACACTGCAGAGTCTTTGGAGAATTACACACAGATGGGAATAAGCCATGGGAAGCTGGGCAGGCTATTCTTGGGCAGTCTGGAGAAACAGAATTCATAAATTGGAGCCTCAGAAATGCCCTTCCCTCCACATCTGAAGAAACTGGGTAACAGGAACCAGCAGCAGCTGCCCTCATAAGAGGGTCCTTGTTCATCCTCAGGTGCTGCCTGAGACAGCCGCGCAGCCTGGACTGACCAGATTCCATCCTCGCCCACTCACCTCTGCAGAGTGGAAGTGTACAGCTGGGAACACATACCTGAAAAGTTCCTGGAGACAAGCATGGTTGTGAGGATGGCACCCTGTGGAAAAGAGAGTCCTGTGAGTTCAAATGGACCTTAGGAAAGGGCAGCCTGGCCTCAAGCAAAGGCAGCTCTTGTCCAGAGCCTAAAGACATGAGTTTTCTGGTGTCCCCAATATGAACAACCTTCACTGCCCCGTCCCAACAAGAGGGGAGCTTCCCTGTGAGACCAGGCAGGAGCTACACTGTCAAAAGCCCCAATTCTGAGAGGCCAGTGACCCAGAAGTTTAAGGCCCACCTTCAGTTTTCTCCGGGCGTTGAATTTGCGTAAGCACTCCACCGTCTCTTGGCGATGCATCATGGATGCCACTGTAGACCGTTGCTGGAAGCCAAACAGACAGGCCTGTGAGATTCCCATCCCAGATCCCCTTACCCCTTGCCTTTGTTCCCCATCTCCTGAGCACTGATGGCTGGGCCAGGATAGGGCCACACACTCTGCTACCCCAGCACTGACCAGACGAGGCCACGGAAGAGAAAAAGTCCTTAGGACAGAAGTGCCGCCACCAACTCAAGGTTATGTGAGGACAATTTGAGCAAGAGAACAACCAATAATTGATGCTACATGTGGGTGCCAACAGAGCTTTTCAAAGGCAGCTGAGGAGAGAGCATCCGGTGTGATGTGATCCTGGCCCAGCGGCTGCTTCAGCAACTTTATGGAGTCCTTGCTGTAGTCAAGACTGCACAGGGAGAGACAGGCTCCTACTCTACAAAATGCCTACGGGAATCTTCAATGAAACTGTGTTCTGAAAAGCTGAGAATTACCTTGAAGCGGAAATTACCTTTGTTTTTCTGTCGTAGCCCCAGGTTGGCCTTGAACTCATGATGTTTGGCCTTAGCCTCTCAAGTGCTGGCATTACAGATGCGCACCACCATGCTCTCTTCTTTTTTCATTGTTTTGGAAGGATTTTTTTTTAACCCAATGTATTTACTTTTAATTTCCTTGCCTCCTTAAACTGAGCCCACTAGATGTGGTCCACATACCCCTGATGGCTCAGGGTCCTATTGTAAGCATCATTTGCTATGCAATACTATGATATAATGATGTCCCTGGGGGCTACAGAGAACTATGGGATTATAAGTAGTCGGCCCATAAAAATGACCTCCAACAGTCAGTACTTCTGTGATTCTTGCGTGTCTGGGTCGGGCTGCTTATCACTCTACGACTGCTGACTCAGCAAGGCCAGAGTACCCACACCTTGCCTTACCCCTGGCCCACTCCCTTTCCTGGTTCCCAAACCAATTCCCTTTACCTTTTTTCCACTTGTGTGTGTGTGTGTGCGCGCGTGCATGTATGTGTGCGTGTGTGTGTGCGCGTGCGTGCGTGTGTGTGCGTGTATGTGTAAAATTCCCCACAGAGAGATATTAAAGACTCCCACACATGCCCTGTTCCTGCTTCAGTCCCCACTCCCATGCTGATTTCCCATACCTGCACCCTAACCCAAGAGATGGACCCTCTCTCCCTTTGCTTTCTAAACCCGTCCTTCTTCAATCAATCTCCCTCTGTATTAGATTCTCTTTTGTAATCTTTACATTCTTTTCAAACTTCCATCAAACAAAATCTTAACAACAACAACAATAACACCCACTAGAATTGGAGGACACTATATTGTGTGGAATAAGCCAGACACACTTTCAGGCATTACTTACTATTTGTTCCCTCTCATTTATGGTAATTAAAAACAAAAAAAGCAGGTAGCAGGAGGATGCTCTTGTGGAGGACCCAGGTTCAGTGCCCAGCACCCACATGGTGGTCCACAACCATCTACAACTCCAGTTCCAGGGGATCCAATGCCCTCTTCTGGCCTCCAAGGGTCCCAAGGCCCCATGTGGTACATCTACATACATGCAGGCAAGACACTCACACACATAAACATTTTAAAGTAAATCTTAAAAGACAAGTATTAGTACTCCTGGAGGCTAGAAAGAAGGTGTGTGGGTAGAGACATTGAATAGTGCACGGTTTAAGCATATGCAAATCATCACAATTAACAGTGCACATTTATATGTACAAATATGTAACAACAATGGAAAACAAGAACAAACAAAGCTTCCTGACCCATGTTCTTCCTCTAAAGAGTATCAGCCATCTGCTCCTTCACTGCCTGGCTTCCCAGACTTCTCAGCCTCAGTTATCTGGAGACAAGTGAGTTTCTCTCTTCATCACATCCTGCTATCTCTGTGAAATAATGAAAGCACAGTTCCTTCCTATCTTAGCCGAGGACTCATTCAGCATCCGGCTGCTGATGCTCGCTCTCTCTCACTAAGGCCCACTTGTTCTTAGTTCCTGTGTCTTCTCTGATCATACGGTCCTTTTCTCAATCTCTCTGTGTGACTCATTTAATCCCTTGCCCTTAAATGCTGGTATTTAGCGGCCACCTTTTCTCTTGCTGAAGCAACACAAGCTTACGATAAGACTCTGCTCAGCACAAGAACAACTTTATATATTTCCAAATCCTCAACATCACCTACGAAGAAACGACAGGTCACATTTCCAACTTCTCACCCCTACAGCCCCCTCTTTTCCACATCCCATGCCCTCTTTTTGATGCTGGCATGGGAACACAGGGTTTCATGTATGCCAATAAAGCATTCTACCACTAAACATGCCCAGACCATACAGTCATATTTCTTACTGCCCAGGTGACTCAGCTGCTGGTTCTTAAACGCCACGCTCAGGGTCCACAAAACACAATCTAGCTCTCCTGGGTCCATGACCTGTACAGCGATCTGCTCACTGACCAATTAAGCAGAGCGGCACCCACTGACTTACCCTCTCCTTTACTCCTTAAGTCTAGGCATTAAATCCTTCAAATTCTCTTATTTGGTGGCACCACTCCTCCATCTTCCCCCTTAGCTAAGACCTCAGCTGGCCTTCCTTAGACAGTTGTGACAGCTTCTTGCCTCTCTGCCTCCAGTCTCAGCAATTCCATTTTCTACAGAGCTTCCAAACGTGATGTTAAATGCAAATAGCATGCTCTCTTTAAAACTCTATGCTTTAGAATACAAACTTCAACTCTTTAGGCAGAGGCTGGTATGACATACGATCTTTTGGGGGAGTGGGTAAGGGAGCTGCTTTTTTGAGACAGGGTTTCTCTATATAGCCCTGGCTGTCCTGGAACTTGCTCTGCAGACCAGGCTGGACTCAAACTCAGAGATCTGTCTGCCTCTGCCTCCAAAGTGCTGGGATTAAAGGCATATGCCACTGCCCGGCATCATGCAATCTTTTTTTTTTTCTCATTCTCTTGCAATCCTGGTCATGGTAAACCAAACTACTCAACATTCCTTGCAGGTGACCTCCTGTGGCTTCTCACTTTCTCCATATTAACCTCTGTCTGCAGGGTAATAGCTGGATAGATCACCTTCTCCATAAAACCTTCTGTAACTCTAATGCCTATCAGGGGCAGTAGACACTCCTGTATCTGTTACTTTTGTGTGTGTTTGTCGGATTATAGGCATGGTTGCTTGTCTGAATGCCTGTTTCCCCAAATCTTTGGGGCAAAGACTATGGTCCCATTCATCTCCAGGAACCGTCTGGTAACCAGCACAAAAGGATATTCAATAAACATGGGAAATGACAAACGTATCATCCTTCAAGATGCTATACTCTACCCTTTCTTTTGTCTGGAAATAGCTGTTTGGGCTTGAGAGATTTATGAATGAAAACACAGTGTATCAGCCTACACTGATAGTCTAGGAGGAGTTTCTCGGAACTCAGCTTGAGAGGTCCCCGCTGAGTTTCAGTTCTAGTACTTCAGAAGCCTCCTTTGTTCATTCACTGGGGCCTTGTCAGAGTTGAGGCCCACATATATCCCAAGTTTGGAACTTCACATTGGGGTATCATCTGTTTTCCACCATCAACTACCTCCCTCTTCTAATTCAGGAACAGAACCCAATCACAGCCTCACAACAAGTCCGAGTGATGAGTGAGAACCTATGAGCACTTTATAACTCCCAAGTCCCCCTGATGACATTTATTGACCTCGGACTCCGCTCACCCCTCCCCCTGCAGCCTTGTGCGAGACAAGGAGTTCACCAGGGCCGCCGCCCCCAATCTCTGAGACCAGGGAAAAGCACTTACGCAGACCCACGGGTGCTTGAGAGCCTGGTCAGCCGTGATGCGCTTGGCAGGGTTTATGGTTAGCATCTGGTTGATCAAGTTCTTAGCTTCAGGAGTGACTGTGTCCCATTCTGGTGACGGGAACTGAGGAGCAGGAACGGGAAAGGGAGATAGGAAATTTGTGAGCCTTCTACCCTGAAACTTAGTCTGACTTCATTCCAACTCTTATACCTGGGATACTTTGTGGTACCTAAGAGTTGGATACGCTGTGTCACAACTTAAAGACTCAAAAGGAAGATAGAATAATAAGTGTTAGAGTGCCAATGCACCAGATCAGCGAAGGAAAGGAACTGGCATTCTCTGCTTTACCTTTCTCTTTTTACTAAGGAGAAAACAGGTTTTGCAATGTGCCCAAGGTACCAAAGCGGTAGAGGAGGCTTCTGAAATTCTCCCTCTCTGATATAAGACACCGCATAGTTTCCCTAGTCTTTGTGGCAACAGATCAAAGAGCTTCATTGAGTTCCTTAATTTTATAGCTAACGGGAGCATTTTTTTTTTAAATTTGTTCCCTGTATATAAGGTGGCAAGAATTGAGTCCTGTATGCCCATCCTTGGGTCCTCAAAGTCCCTTGATGCCCTGTTATCAAATAACAATAACACTACTCCCTTGGACAGACCCTTAGGGGCAAGGAATCTGTCCTTCCAGGAGTGATTGCTCAGCTCTCAGAAAACCCATCCTTACATCGTAGGCTCCAGCTTTGATCTGCTGATACAGCTTGTGCTGATCCTCATCCCAGAAGGGAGGGTAGCCCACCAGGAGGATATACAGGATGACCCCTGCGAGACAGAACACACAGGTCACCGGGGTCAGTCACCTATCCCTGAGGAACCAAGAAAGGCCATGCAGGGCTCAGAACCACCCAGAAAGGCACGGCTGGGCCAGAGTTAAAGGTGGACGCCAGTCGATGACACCGTACCACTAGTCCCTCCTGCTGTGCCTCACTCCTCACAGCACCAAGCCATGTCAGAGACTTCTTCAGTCTATCCTCTAAGGTGTGGATGAGTCCTTCTCCAAGAAAGACTCAAGGTAATCCAGGAAGTTACTTGGGAAGGAGGGCATGACAGGAACAGCTCTCCCAAGGGAAGGAGAGCAAATCACATCATGATTTCATGTACAGTAGGTGCTTGTGGAACCCAGAAGGAATGAACATAATGACTCTTTTCTTGCCATCACAGGGAGCCAGGGGCCCATAACACCAAAGAGCCGAGGGTGTGGGATGGGCTTACCGCAGGCCCAGATATCCACAGGTTTTCCATAGGGATCTTTTCTCAAGACCTCAGGGGACAAGTAACCTGGGGTGCCAGCAAAACCTGTAGCAGAAGAGAGGGCAGAGCCGAACTGAACCCACTTTCTCTCCCAATAAGTCCACATCTGTAATTTCCCCCAAAGCCCTCCTAATGCTGGTTGCTTTTACTATATAAGCTCTCAGCACCCAGGCTGCAAAAGATGATAGGCTGGGCTACGTGCGGTGCCTGGAATTTAAATGAGAGGGCAAATGCTTGTGCCTACCAGGAACTCAAACACCTCCCCAGAGGCAATAAGAATGCAGTGCTGACAGCAGCCAGACCCACTGTACTGAGTCATGAGGGCCAGGAAGGACCTCGGTGGCCCCCCCCACCCTCCTCCACTTTCTGAAAAGGCCAGGACCATTAAAGGCCTGACTTCTAGTTCTGAAAGAGGAAGGCAGACCAGGAAAAGGAGGAAGGGCGGAGGCTGCATTCTCGGAAGACAGGGTCACCCTTACCAAACCAAGCCTGCTGCTCTCCCTGCACTTCGATGGCCAGGCCAAAGTCAGCTAGCTTGACCGCAGCACCCTTGCATTTACTCGCCAGCAGCAAGTTCTCAGGCTGCAGAAGGAACAAGGAGAACTTTATGAGGCATCCACTCCGGAGCCAAAAGGGAGTCTACTCTGGGCTCGCAGTACCACTACCTAGCACCAGGTGGCGCCAACAAGTCACAAGTAGGAGGCAAAGGCAGTCAGCCTGGTTGGATACCTTCAGGTCCCGGTGGACGATGTCATGCTGGTGGATGTGGTTAACACTCTCCAGGATCTGATGTATACAGTGGCTGAAAGAACAGCACACACAATATCAGTGCAGGGCTAAACCTCCTCACCAACGACTGCCTGTGCAAACTACACTTGCTGGGAAAAAGCTAGAGCCCGGGCTTTGAATGTTTTCTAGCTCAGCCTATTTTGTTTCATTTTTAATTGAACTAACTGCTGACTTCTGGTGGACGATGGAATTTTCTGCTACAGGTACTCCACCTTAGACACCACCTCAAATGCTTATTCTTTCCAGTGAGAACATTTAAAGTCCTTTTTTTTGCCAGGTGTAGGTAGTACATGCCTTTAATCCTAACACTCGGGAGACAAAGGCAGGTGGATCTCTGAGTTTGGGGCCAGCCTGATCTACAGAGTGAATTCCAGAACAGCCAGGGCTACACAGAGAAACCCTGTCTTGAAAAAGCTAAACCAAACCAACCAACCAACCATCCAAAACATTACTAACTATAATCACCTGCTGTGCTTAAATAAGACGTGGGAATCCATTCCCCTATCTGACCACCAAAACTCCCCTTTCCTCACCCACACGCGCCCATTCTGGCTTCCACTAACCACCACTCCTCTTTTCCTCATGAGATCATCCTCTTTAGATTCCACACGTAAGTAAGATCATGTGGTATTTGTCTTCCTGTGCCTGGTTTGTCTCACTGAACATAACGTCACCCAGGCTCACCTATCCTGTCATAAGTGACAGAATTTCCCGGCCTTTTTAAGGCTCAGTAGTATACACTACTCTTTTTTTAATCCATCCATCTGCTAATGGACATTCAGGTTGTTTCCATATCTTGGTTATTGTGAATAATGCCGCAACGAACGTGGGTGTACAGACATTTCTTTTAACATCCTGATTTTAGTTCCATTGGGTATTTACCCAGTAGTGGGATTGCTGGATCATATGGTACTTCTAATTTTAGTTTTTCTGAGAAACATCCATACTGTTTTCCAAAAATGGCTATACTAATTTACAATACCAACAGTATATAAAGGTTCCTTTTTCTTCCTTCCTTCCTTTCCTTTTCCTATTTTGAAGTCTTCCTGCTATGTGACCCAGGCTGGCCTTCAGGGTCCTCCTAGCTCAGTTTCAGGACTGCTGGGATAATGGATGTGTGCCACACACTCAGCTAGGAGCCCTCTTCCCTCATCAACACTCTCCACAGGGATGCAAAGTGAGGCCTAGGTAAAGTTATGTGGGTTTTCTAGAGTAACAAAGCCTTAAGGCAAGGACTGGAATTTGTTTTCCAGGGACTGGAGGATGCTAAATATTCCTAAGGAAGGTGAGAACCTCCAACCCCTTCCTTTTCTTTCCTCATAAGCAAAATTTTTCTCAGAGGAAAAGCTAATGCCATAACTTGGGAAGACAGCACCAGTGGGCTTCACTGGTTCAGACATGTACCGAGTGACTCTAACGGTGTTCTCTTGTACTACCTAAGATAATAACTGCTCTAAAGTTTCTCATCTAGTAGGGAGGTAAGAGAAGTACATAGATTCCTTCTAGAAATAACATATTTAAGAGGGCTCTAAATAGGCTCTAATATATGTATACACAGCATATTTGATGATTTTGCAAAGAAAAAAGCCAACCTAGCTCAGAACCACATTTTGGTCCTGTTTATTAAAGCAGACTGCTCACTGTGCAAACTCTCCTGCTAGACCTATAGTCAAATTCCCAGCGGCAGGTGTGAGTACCCCAGAGCAAGTTCCCACTCACTTGGAGGGTGAGTGTGCCCTCCAGGACACATGTGGCAATGTCTGGAAATAATTATGGTTGGCACAACTTGGAATGGGGGACTTTACTCGAGTTCTGCTGAGTGGTAAGCTTCTAAGTTCTCTTTGTGCATAGGAGAGACCCTCGCAACAAAAAAATTATTTGTGCTAAAGGTCAGTACCATCGAGGCTGAAGAACACTGGTACGGCCCAGTCAGCAGCCTCCACCAGGTGTGCAGGGCCGACCTGCAGACGATCCAGGTGTGCTAGCCTACACAGCCTGCACTTACAGTCTGTTTCTCTGAAATCTGGTACTGAGGCTCCCATGAGAGTCAAAGGGTCAATGGATGTCATCAGACCTAGACACTGAGGCTCTGAGCCTCCTACAGCACAGAGCCCAACAGTTTGCCAAAGGAACTTTAAGACTGAGCTTCAGAGGCGAGTCTGCACAGAAATGTATAATTAGAACAGAGCCCGGCTAGCAGGGAGAGCCTTCTGGCCAAAAATGGCAAAAGTGCGAAGTGTCCCAGCAGAGCCAGGCCAAGCCCACTGGTACAGTCCTCCCACCCCCAAGCTCCCTGAGCTATCGCTGCCTCCTCCCACCCACAGCCTGGTCCTCCCCTGCTGGCACTGGAATTCATCTCTCCACTTGAGAATTTTTCCCCAGGCTGAGGCATCTGAAGTTGATCAGCAAACATCGGCTGTTCAGGGTTGAGAAATTCGTGAGGAAGCGGCACTCCTCCTCTCTCTAGAGGCAGCCTCCTGAGCCAGAGAAGCTGTAGGCTGTGAAGGGGAAGAGAGGTGGGCGGGCAGGCCACTCTGGCACCTGAGCACCTCCATGCAGGCGGCTGTGCTGTCACACAGAGCCACTGGCTTAGGTGAAGAACACTTCCTCACGCTGAGCTGGTCATGATGGGAAAGTGACAAAGTGACAAAGCCTGGAAGATCCTACAGAAGCTTTCTGGCTTCATACCTTCAGGACAAAAATGATGCTTCCCTCTCTGATCCCCAGGCTGCTATGTGGGGAACTTGTACACATTAGAATTTGTCGAGAGGGAAGAGATACAGAGAGGGTTATTGGGCATGCTTGTGAGTATATAATAGTGGGGAAAGGTATTTTTACAGCAATAGGATAAAGGATACCTAAAAGAGGCTGTGAAAGAAATTAATCTAGGCGCGTTGAATATTTAACTTCTGATACTATGCACAGAATGCAGCCCTACCACATCTTTACAGGCTCTTATCCAGACAAGAGTCCAAAGATTACTCAAATCACACACACACACACACACACACACACACACACACACACACACACACACACACAAAAGCCAGGACTTACTTCAATCCTAACTCAAAGGGCTTCACTCAGACAATCAAGATCCCTTTTACCTGGCATCAGCTTCACTGTAGTACTCTCTGGCCACAATGTCTTCAAACAACTCCCCTCCGGTAACACTGTAACCAACAGAAGAAATGGTCAGGAGAGGTAGGGCCCATTGGCCAACTCCAGCATCCATCAGGTAACTAAGTCATACAGTAAAACAGCTTTTAGAGCTATCCCAACTCCCCATGTACTTTGGGAGCCCAGCACATGTTCATCCTTCAATGGCACAGGGCTTCTCCTTGGGCTAACGAACATGGGCTCTCCCCTCCTTCCTGACAGTTCTCGTTCTATAACCTAACAGAATCACTAACACTCAGAGAGTGATGAAGACATAGGAATCCACGAAAAATATTCTAACTACAAAAGTCAGAGCTTTCCCTAAGACATGACGGACATTATCTATGGCAGTGCGAAGGCAGAACTACTAAGGGCTGAAGAATAAGGAGAGCACAGACACACAAGCTCCACCACGACGATACTGAACAGGGCTTTCCAGGAGGTAAAGAGCCACTCCTAAGACATTAAAGAGCAACCAGAGTGGAAGAGAGACAAACGGGACGCAGTTCGTGACTCCTAAAAGCTACTTCCAACTTCCCAGAATTTTGAAGGACGTACAAAGAGTCATTATGTTATTTCTCCAATAAGGGAAACACACCAAGAAACAAGAAACAAACATCTGCACAAGTTATGCACAGGACAGAAAGGAGGGTGCAAGGCCACCCTGGGGCTCAGGCTCCAGGAGATGGTGAGGAACAATGAGACGCTGAGGGGGCGTGGCTTTGGGCACACTCATCCCTAGAGCAACTTCACCAGTCCTTTTCCTCAAGCAATGGGAAGAAGCCCTCAGCAGAGGCTGAGGGCCTGGTTTAGCCTTTCCCAAGCTTCCATCCTCAGCCGGAGGGAAAGGTCCCCACACCCTCAGAAAGTGGCACTTACAGGTCAAATACGAGGTAGTGAAACCCTTCTTCAGAAATACTGTCATGGAGACGCACTGTAAGAGAGGAGATGGGAACAGACATTAGCAGAAAAGAACTCAGAAATCCTATTCTCTGTAGCAACCCCACCCAGCCCCATCTTGTCAGCCTCATAGGGCTTGCCTCTGAAGATGCTGCAGAGAAAAGTGGCCACGTGCCTAGTATCCCTTGGGCCACAGGGACACAGCTACAGCAAGACTAGTGCTTGGTTTCCACTGCAGACTGAGGCCAAGACATAGAAGCTTCATGGCTCAGAAAATCAGTTGGATGGAGAAAAGCAAGAACCTCTCAAGGGGCTAGTCCCACAGAAGGTGCACCTAAGACACGATGCACAGCACAGGAACAGACAGACAAGACGGGAGAGTCCAGGAGCTCTTTCAGAGGAGCAAGGGGGAGCAGGAGGAAGAAAGGGTTTGGGAAAAGAACGAACCCATCAGAAAGGCATATGGAGCAGGCTGCACACATACTCAGGCAACCAATACAGCAACTGCTTTGAGATAGGGTTTGTATATACAACCTCAAACTCAGTATGTAGTTGAGGACAGCCCTGAACTTGTGATCCTACTGTCTCTATCTCTCAAATGCTAGAATTACATATATATGTCACTACACCTAGCTAATGTGGTGCTGGGTGATCCAGGACTTCATGTATATAGGCAAACACTACCCACTGAGCCACACTTTCTGTTCTTCCAAATATTTCCACCCCCACCCCCTTTATTTTTGAGACAGAGTCCCACTATAAAGCCCTGGCTGGCCTAGAACTCTCGATGAAGACTAAACTAGCATCAAACTAACTGAGATCTGCCTGTCTCTGCCCTTTCCAGTTTGGGGATTAAAGGGACAGTATGCCGCTATGACTACCCCTTATTTATTTTTGAGATAGAGTATTGTTACCTAGCCTAGTTGGCCTAGAGCTTACGGCAATCCTTCTACCTTACTGTCTGGAATACTAGGACTACAGGCATGTGCCAACATGTCCGTCCGGTCATAATAACCATTTATTCAATGTATACTGTGTGCCAGCCTTGGGGTAGATTTATGTCATACACTAGTGATTCCATACACATATCTTGAGCAATAAATACAGTATGCCAGATCCTAGGCTAAGTGATGGCATTTAGGGAGGACAGAGTGTTCAAGGAGTTTATTACACTGCCCTGAGATGACGGCTACTTCCACTTTACAGAACAGAACCATAGAGGCTTGAACTTCAGGTTTCTTGGCAAAGGTTAAACAGTTACTAACTGGTGGGTCCCAGACCCTAAAGGCTACCACTCAACAGCAGCCTATAAGATAGCCTATAACAGCTAGCCCACATAGGCAGCAAAGCAAGAGTCAATGAGAGAGCACTCACAAATGTGCCTACAATAGTATTACAGATGTGACCAAGAGGGCAGCGGCTCAGTTCATCAAGTGCAAGGAAAGGCTGGCAAGCACAACCCTTCTCAATGCCTGCCTCTACAGTTGTTGGGCAAAAGACCAACCGACGTCTTCTGACGTCTCTCTCTAGCTCCGACTACAGAACTACCCTTGGGTTAAATGCCGACCCTGAGATCACTCTAATACAATCAGGATTTGCATTGGCTATCTATGTGGGTGTTTCTGTCTCTCCCCTCACCCAAACTCTTCCTGTAGGATTTCAGAGGACTTCCTTCATGTCTTTGACCTCTGCTCCAATGCTCAACAGTTACAGGAAAACCTTCCAGAGCATTTCAGGAATGGCAACTGGTGAGGTGCTTGGGCAGAAAAAAATCATGGTGCCACTTCCTTGGCGGGCCCACACTGCTGCCCTTGCCAGTGCCAAAGCATCCCTAAGGGCTGCGGCACTTCCTGTGTCCCCTTCAACAGAGGGAGCAAGGGCAGACAGAAAGCAAAATACCGACTGGGCTGCCCCAAGGTACTGAGAGCATCACCAAGCTCTGTTTCCCACACAGGAATGAGGACTCAGAGGCCTGCAGGCCCGGACTCAGGGCTAACAGCCACACTGCCCATCCTGTCGATCTTATCTGGTTCTGCAAACCTTCTCAGTTCTCTAGCGTGCAGACAGGGGAGAGCTCTTAGGACGGAGGAGCCACAGTCAGAGCACCCGCTGCCACGGAACCCAGGCTCAGCCAAGCTCCCCAAAGCCCTCCTCTTCTCCCTCATTTCACTTCTCTGGTCTCAGTCAGTGCCTCATCCTGAGTCCTGCTGCTCCCTTGCTTCCAAAAGGACTTTCCATTTAATTAAAAAAAATTGCTATTAAAAAGCATTAAAGTGTGTAATACAAATAATCCCCTGGAAATCAGCTGTCCCAGAAGCCAAAGACCAGCTTCATTAGGAAGCTGACTAACAGTAGCAAGGTGCGGAGCCGACAGGACAGCAGGTAGGATGCTAACAACCACTCCCAAGGGAGCCCACGTGCCCTGACTGCTGGGCGTGGCCTTGAGGTTGGCCTCACCTGGACAACCTCCTCCCAATACTCCACCCCCAACCCTCCTAGCACTGTAGGTCTAGGAGCGGGCCAGAGGCCAGGCACCCAGGCCTTTGCCCTTCTGGAGGAAGGCCACACACTGAGCGCAGGTGGGTGGGGATTAACAGAGGAGCAGAAAGCTAATCCTTCCAGGCCACCCTGCCCCAAAGGTTCTGATGTAAGCCCCAAGCATTGACAACTGGCATGCCAAGACAAGGGGGCTCGCTCTGAATGACACGGCTTTCTTTTTTCTTTTTTAATTTGTAAAGAAAATTAATAGGAACTGTGGACAAGGAAGAGAAAATTAACTGTGCCATATTAAGCACAGCTGATTCTTGATTAAAACTAAAATGACTACGATTTCATTAAGCTATTCCTATGTGCCAACCACTGTGTTACTTTTTTAAGACAGCATCTCATGTAACCAAGGCAGGCCTTGAACTCACTACGTAGCTGAGGATAACCTTGAACTTCTGATCCTTTTGCCTCTTCCACCTCTTCCTGAGCGCTGGGATTATGGACATGCACAGCTACACCTTGCTTATGCAGTATTAGGGATTGAACCCAGTGTCTTGCTCGTGACTGGTGAGTGCTGTGCCAGCTGAGGTACATTCCCAGCCCTCGTGAAGTACTTGAGAGGACTTTACTGAATCCCCACTTTAACTCTATCAGACAACTATGTATGACATCCCCACCAAAGGGAAAGGAAACGGGCTTAAAAAAAAAAAGTTCAAAGTCACACTACACAGCAGAACTTGAAGCCACAAACTTGACAAACTAACATCAAGATCCTTCCTATCACAGAATGACATTTTGTCTATCCTCTTAGGTAAAGAAGTTCCATTCTGTCCCTGCCAGCTCTGGCCATTCTAATTGGTTCAACATATTTATTAGTTGGCTACCCTGAAGCAGACACTGTTGTATATACAACTGTGAAGAGAAGAAGCCAGGGCCTGTCACTACAGAGCTTACGCCATGAAGAAGAAGACAAGCTCTAACTAACAATTAGACAAATATGTAACTAGTTACATAAATGGTACTATGGGCACATGGAATAATGTCATTAGACACCTACCCCATTTCATAGTAATTACAAGACACAAAGGCCAAGATGACCAAACCAAGTCTACAGACAGTAAGTTCTAGGAGAAGAAGCATAAATCACAACTGTGGTTCAGCAATAAACCTAATTACTATACTCTAAAATCGGTGGGAAAGGGGACAGACCTACAGAAGGTTTACTTAACATTTTACACTCTCATGGACCAAGGAATCTACAACCCAAATTCTGTGAATGGCTATTTCCAATTCTTCAAAAAACACCAACAATCTGCCATATTTACTTTAAAAGTCTTTCTCAAAACAATAACAACAGCAAAAAAAAACAATACTGAAAAAAGCATCTGTTAAAGATGTCTACAAGTGGGGCTAGAAAGATGGCTCAGCAGGTACGAGTGCCTACTGCTGGCTCTCGCAGAGGATCCAGGTTTGGTTCTCACAGCCACCTCTGGGCGGCTCACTGCCTGAAACTCCCGTTGTGTCTCTGGGGTATCCAATACTCAAGCCTCAGAGGACACCCGTATTCACACTGCCCATGCATGCGCACAAATACAAATTTAAAGTAAGGTATGCTTTCCAAATGTCTTCAATAATAACCCAGCAGGAATGAACTGTTATTACAGGGATCTCAGACAGAACTAAGTCTGTCCCCCAAAGGCCAGATGTAGCAGGTCTCAGCCTTCCCAACATGGAGGAAAGATTAAGAAGAGCTCAGTCACAATGTTTTCTTTTTCTTTCCAATTGCTTTTGCTACATTTACTATCAGCTGAATGGGTCCTGGGCCCAAGGTTTACCGCGGCCAGGCTTGAATAATTCAACAGCTGAGATGGGATTCAGAATCTCTGCTTGCCTGTTTCCTCTCTCCATCTCCCAGCATCTCCCTTTCAGAACCCTTTGCTGATTTCACGAAGGGACACAAAGGACAAAGCAGGCAGACATGTAGGGTTAAATAATTTGCTCCAGTGACAGCTTCTAAATAGGAAGTCAGAATCCAAACCCAGTGAACCTGACTGCGAAGTCATAAACTGATGGACCACAGATCAAAGCATGAACATCACCTTGAAGCTGGAAGAAATCTCAGCCTCCCCTCCCCCACCCCCACTCGCCAAGACCTATTGAATCAGGATCTGAATTTTGACACGATCCCTGGCTGATTCATAAGCACATAAAAGTTTGAGAAGTGCTGCTTTAAACCACAAACGCCAGGCTGTGATCGAAACTGCTGGAGCAGCTCAGCATGAAAGAAGACTGTCTATTCATTAGAGGAACGTAGAACAGAGAGCAAGCGGATCACAGGTAGCATGCACTCCATTCAGACTTCAGACTATCCGCACTAGCCAGCTCCTCCGCATAACTCCCTACAACTAGCCACTCTCCCAGCACTCTCTGAGTTCAACAGCGTGCCTTACACCCAAACAGCCATCGTTTGCTTGCTTTTAATTAATTCTAATTTTTAATAACAGTGTTGGGTTCAGCAAAACTGAACGGAAGGTTCATATACCCGATTCCCATGCACAGATTCTCCACTATGAACATCCCACACCAAAATTTGTTATCACCAAATGGACCTACAGAACCCACAGTTTACATTAGGGTTCACTCTTCCAACAGGTTCTAACTCAGCACAGAATATGTCCTAGAGGGAAAACTGGGATTGCCTGGCTCCTTGTACCAAATGCTCATGAATTTCAACGCTACCAAGTCTGACAACAGCCAGAGGCTGAAGATCTGATCTCTGCCTTTTAAATTGTACAACTACTGGTTAGGATGCATGTCTCCCTTTGCATGGAGTTTAAAAGGACAGAACTAAATGGTCTGAGGACTGAGGATGAAGCAGTGGAGAGAGGATCAGGGAATTAAGGGCACAGCCTCCTCTCTGCCACAAGCCAGGTTCAGATCCACCCATGGCAACCCATGCCTCCTGGACCAAGAGCTCAGCCACATCTCCAGGAGTCCTGGTTCCCACCAGGAGTCAGAGTCCAGCCAGACACAGCCCTGGCTTGCCCTTCTTTCTGCCTACTCTTAACCGTGGAATTGGTCTTCAGATCAACACATGCCTCAGGACACATGAGCAAACATAAAACGGAGGAACACTTCCTAGCACTCCGAGAAGTCACCAAAGTGACTTTACCTTGCTTTTCCTGGGTGTTAGTTTAGACACAGGGAATGTATGACTCCTCCCTCTGCCTTTATTCTGAGCTAAGTGCAGAGAGGAAAGGGTATTAAACCACACAAAGTGAGAGGTCATGGACTATATAAACGTGTTTATATAATAAAAGGAAGGCTAGTCATGTTTTAGGTCTTGTCGTCCGTCCTTCTTATTGTTGTCATTCTTAGAGCCTCACCGGCTCATGGTCAACCCAACGCGCCCCAGACGAACCAGAAGTCAGCCTCCTCGCTCAATGCCCCCAGCCCCTCTGTTCTCCTCCACACATTCATCATTGTTATCTGAGCTGATCACAAGAAACACAAAGGGAAGTTAGCGCCTGAGCTAGTAGGTAGCTTCATTTGTTTTTGGTTCTGTTTTGGCCTTATTCTATAGCTCTGTAGCCCTGGAGCTCACTATCCTTTTTTGGGTTTTTTTTTTTGTTTGCTTTGGTTTTTTGTTTTTGTTATTATTTAAAGAGAAATGGAGCTATGACACCCTGGCCTCAAATTCATAGAGATTTGCTTACCTTTGCCCCCTAAGTACTGGGATTAAAGGTGAATGCTACCTCTCCCACTGATGGGCAGTGGGTAGCTTTAGAGCCAAGCCTTTTGGGTCAATGTGTGAAATCTCATTTTTAAATATTTGCAAGTCATAAAATTATCATTTATGTCACTGAAGTGGCCGAATTTTGTGACTGAACATGCCTCATTTCATGACTGTTTTTCTAGTTTTCCTCTCTGTGCCCTCTATCCATGGCCACATACTGACCCCTGCTGTGTTTTTCAAGTGAAAGTCTAACCTCAGCTACCCTCTAGCCATCAAGCCTCCCTGGCTAAGGATGCTGGTGCCTCCACGAACGCACTGCCCTGCCACTCAGCTGCAGGTGTAAGCCAAGCTGCTGACTGTGATCTATAAGCCTTGCATGGCTGGGGTTCTGGTTACCTCGGGGCTGCTCTTCTCTCAGTGGGCTGGAGCTCGGCCTCAGCTCCTCCACATAAAGGCTTACACCGAGCCTTGAGATCTGGGAAGCCAGAGGCTGGGTAGCTCTAGAGGCAGCTTTGAGCTTCTTCAGCAATTAGCCTCTCAGTCGTAGCCACCAGGAGCTAAGCAGGCAGCCTCCAGGGCACTGTGGGAGCCTTGATATTCAGGCCATGCCTGAGGAGAACACGTGTTGTCTTTTATGATGATTCAGGGATTTCAGGAAAACCTAGGAGATGCTCCCTGCCTCAAGTCAACACTGGGGTTTCTCCTCAAACACTGCAGTCAGCCCAGATTCTGTCCCTTCTGTAAGGAGCAACAGATCAGGGCCAACACTTTTGGCAAAGACTATTTCAGCTGAACAATGTAAAACTAAGTCAGAGTGGGCTATGGTAGGCGAGTCTCCTCAGGCTTTAGAACAACCAACAATGTGCTCTTGTACCCCAGCCGGGGTGGGAGCGGGGAGAGATCCTCTCAAGTTTTTCTCCTTCCTCATCTGAGCAGCCCTTGCCATTCCTTCACCAGAGAAGCCAAGCAGGCGGGCAATGTGCTGCCCTGGCTCTGAGGAACACAAACAGGAGTGCCATGGAAACCCCCAGAGTGTGCAGGACACTGCAAGAGGGACAAAACTCTTTTAGGTTCAGGAACAAAATCCTGAGCCTTTCATGAAGGCTATGGATGAGTCTGGTGAGGGATGCTGGCAGACTAGTAGCCCGGAACCTCACACACTGAGGACTTTGAATGTCAGCCCAAAGACAGAAGGAGAAAGTCTGAAACTTTCAAAAACCTCACACCCCATCCCTGAGATAGCACCATAGCCAAGGAAGCAGCCAGGTCTCTAAACAAAGTCATAGAATTCCGACACACGGCCACTATCCTACTCAGGCAAATAAGATACCAGGTGAAGTCCCATTACCAGAGGTAACTCCAAAAACACAAAGTCAACCTCTGCCCCCCATGCCTTCTATGAAATGCTCGGACTCTGTCGGACACTCACCGATGTTTGGATGTTTCAGAAGTCGGCATATCCGGGCCTCCCGTTCTAGTTTCTGATGATCTAAGCGAGACAAAAGTAAACAAAAGTCATCAGCCCTCTGTTCTAGCTCTGGCTACCTGGCCATTCATATTCCTTTAATTTGTAGGCACTATCTAGGCATTTCCGGCAATTTGTTAAATTAACACAGCAAGTCATAGGAAATCTGGACACAGTTGTGACTACCCATTCTTGGTGAAGAAATGAGACTGGGGGTGAGGTATGGGGGGGTGGGTTAAGCACCTTAAACCAGTGAGTGGCACACTAGAATTTAAATCTAGGTCTTTAGCTAAACCTTGGTCTCCTTCCTCTACAACAGATATTTCACTGAGTTAGGGCGTTAAGAATTTAGGGGGAGGGTATAGCACAGACCTTTAATCTCAGCATTCAGGAGACAGAGGCAGGCGGATGTCTGAGTTTGAGGCCAATCTGGTCTACAGAATGAATAACAACAGACCTCCCTCATCCAAGGGGGGTATTTAAAGACTCTCAGTTGATGTACATGGAATTCCAGATAGTAACAAACACTTCCCAAAAGCATTGCAAATGGTAGGTATGGTGGCCACGTCTGTAATTCCTGTGATCAGGAAGTAGAGACAGGAGGAGTACCAGTTCAAGGCCCGACTAGGCTACATACTGAGACAGTGTCTCCAAACCCAAGGATTGGGGGGGGGGGGGGGAATCCTGGGTTCAATCCTTAGTATTGTAAAAATAAACAAACCCCATGATTGAAACAGGTGTTAGGCACACCTTCGATCCCAGTCCTTCAGAGGCGAAGGACTTCATGAAGTGGAGGGAATGGGGGAGGGGGAGCACTGAGGCACCACAACAGCTGATCAATCCGATAACCAAGAAGGCCACTAAGTGACTAACGGGCAAGTAGCGTATGCTGTGTGGATATGTGGATGAGTCATGTCCTGAGTGGGATGGAGCAGGATGGCAAGAAATTTGATCGTGTTACTCAGACAACATGCAATTTAAAATTTATTAGTTGCGTGCGTATTTCTGGAATCTTCCAGAAACTCGGATCATAGTTGATCATAGGTAACTGCCACTGGAAAGCCAAACCAAGGGTACAGGAAGGCTAAGTCAAGGTGTACCAGATCTGATACATAGCAGCCACCACACCAGCTCCATATGGATTCTCTAATGTGATCCTTATAGCAACCCTAGCCACAGTGACGGACAGTGCTGATGTGGGCGATCAGGGTACTGATGAATTAAAATAATACCAACAGAGTCAGCAAGTGGTTCTAAAGATCTTGCCACCAAGCTCCACGACCTGAGGGATCCCTGGAACCCACATAGTAGGAGAGAACCGACTCCCACAGTTCTTCTCTAATCCATAACCGCACACACATGCTATGGCATAGGCACATATGCACACATGTGTGTGCACACACAAATAAGTAAGTGTAATGAAAATACTTTAAAAATAAAACAGTAGCAACAGTAGGTGGAACTGAAGAAAGGCTCACTGCACCCGTGGGGCATGTCTTCCTTCATCCTCAACTACACAGCCACAGGAAACTGGCATGATTGGGACGCCCGTTCTACAGAAAGAGAAAGGGACACATATTTTGCTCCTCTTCAGAGTACTCTTAGGTCTGAGTGCAGAGAGGCCAAGTCCCAAAGCAATGCATAGCCAAGATTACTGTTTCAAGGAGATGGCCAGAATCTGTCTTCAGATCCAAGAGAGCTGATCTCTTCCACAGGAAGCCAGAGCTCCAGGAAGCAGAGTGCCGCCCAGATCGAGGAGGCCTAGCAGCCTCCCCAACGGCCTCCTACCTCCACCCACTAGAAGTTGGCCAAAGTCACGTCTTTCATGAAGCCTTCCCCTCTCTCCTGGACAGGTATTTCTTCTCTCACATCCATCTCCCACTGCATCTCTCAGACTTCTCACATCCTACCTCACAACTGCTATCGTAAGTTCTTCAAAGAGAGTTCATGGTTCTAAGTGGCACTTGCCAGAGGTCTTTTATGTAAACAGGGTTCAACAGGAGCTTGACCGTAGCAGCCGTAATAACTATCACTCGATAAACTTTACTCAACGCCAGGCAGAGTCAGGGATTGACAACAGTTCATCCTAACAGAAACTCTGGGAGGAAGGGATCTGTTTTGCTCCATTACATAAATAAGGAAACCGAGGCATAAAAGGAGAAAGTAACCTGCCCAAACTAACGCAGCCAGAAAGCTGATGAAGGTGATGAGGCTTAGACCATTCATTCTCCACTGCTACGCCATGACGGAAAGGAAAAAGTGATGACATCACCTGAAGACTCCGAGGTGTTGGGGAACAGAATCCAACCCAATCCAGCTCTCCAGGATAAGCAATTCCTTCCCTCTGCCTGTTTTTAAGGCAGAGCCTTATATAGTCCAGGCTGACCCCAAACTCACTAAGATGATGATGATGATGAAGATGATGACCCTGAACTCTATCTTTGTGTCTCTACCTCTTAAGTGCTAAGGTTATAGCTGTACACTACCATGCATGGTTTATGCAGTTCTGGGGATTGAACTCATGGCTCACACAGGCTGGAAAAACTCTACCAACTGAGCTACCCCCATAGCCCTCTTGCCTTTCTTGAACGGGATTTCTTCCTATCTTACTTCTACTCTCTACAGGAAAGTGTCTCTTTAAAGTGTCCTATAACCCACTCAATGGTCCGACCAGGTAGGGGGTAATGATTATTCTTTATTTGTTTTTGGTTTTTCAAGACAGAGTTTCTTTGTGTAGCCTGGAACTCATTCTGTAGACCAGGCTGGCCTGGAACTCAGAGATCGGGTAGCTTCTGCCTTCTGAGTGCTGGAATCAAAGGCATGCACCACCACACCCAGGTGATTACTTCAATTTTGTAGATGGTAAACTAAGGCCGAGAGAAGTTAAGTCACTTGAGGTTCAACAGGAAGAAGGCCATCAAATGCCAGCCTGTCACTGTGAGAGAATGCAAAGATGATAGAATGGAAGGAACTCCCAGTCATCCTCAGCTTCATCCTAAACCTTCTTCTAGCAACCGCTCTGCTTTGTAAAAGAGGTGAGGACAGGCAAAGATTAGTTCCTGTTACCTAGCTAATCCACCCCAGCTGCCCAAGGTCTGGGTCAGACCTTTCTTCCCACCTGCAGGTCCGGCATGGCCAACGACCAGGATTTAGGCAGGAGAACCTGGATAATTCCCAATTCCCAGTGTTTGGTATCCCTTGGTGCCAGGGAGAAAGACGGTCCTCGGTCCCTGGTAGAACAACGTGGCTGCAGACTTCCACCAACTCAAAAACTCAAGGAAGCAGCAACGGACCTGCTTGACAGGGGTGCATTTGCTCCTCCCATATCTGGACATATGACAGGGCAAACCACATTTTCTCCCAGGCCCCCGGTCCTGAGACCAAGGCATCATACAAGCCAACTGCGCCAGCTGCAGACCCACCCACCCTATCTCTGACCACTCAGCTCACCACCCTTGACCCACAGCTCTTGGGCAGGTGTGGGAGAACAGCATCTTGTAATGCGGAGGTGGCAGCTGAGGGAAGGCCCAGAAGATTAATGTTTATCTCTTCTCTTAAGTCTCTTACTGGCTAATGGTTACAGCCCCACAACAGCGGCAGCACTAAAAATAAGGACGGGTGCTATGGCTTTACCAGTGACTCAGAGCAGAGGGAAGACAAGAGGCTCTTGGCTCCTTGAGGGGGCTTGCCCAAGGTCCAGAGAACGCATTCCCACTTAGTTCGAGCCTGATTCCCAAGGAGCCAAGCCTCACTCTCTTGGCAAGACTCACGGTTTCTTGGAACCCCAGAGCTGCACTTTGGTCTTTGCTCTGGGTCTAAGCCACATGGTAGAGCAATTAACACATTGGGTTTGGAAGGGCTGCCACTCTACCAACTTATTAAATGCGCCTGAGCCTCCTTCATGCCTTCAGAAAGCATTTATTGAGTCCTTCACCCCGACAGGCACTATTCTGAAGGCTGGAGAACAATAACAAATAAAGTGGTCAAAAATCCCTACCCTTGCGGAGTCCCCATTCTATGGGGCAGGAAATGGCAGTGGGGGACACAGACTCAAGAAACTCATTAGACCTGAAGTTAGTGCTATGCGGACAGAGCGGTGGGGGTGTGGGGGGGGGATGGGGGAGAAAGGGCTAAGTTTAAGTAAGGTGCAGGGGAAGCCTCAGCAAGATAACATCTGACTAAAACTCAAAGAAGGTAAATGAGCCAGTTACCCCTTTAGACAGGATCCACCCACCCATCCATCCATTCCATCATTTATGGTGAGATGGTCTGCCCTTAAACTTGGTATGTAACCAAAACTGTCCTTGAACTTCTTTCTGATCCCCCTGTTCCTGCTTGTTAGGTACTGGGGTTATAGGTACCACCACACCTCATTCATGTGCCTAGGTTCTAATCTACGACCTCATACTTGCTCCATATACGTCCTACCAACTGAGCCGCAACCCCAAGTCTGTAGTTTCGTACTTCTAGAATAGAAACAGCAATTCCTCAAGTTTAGAAGAGGTAATATGGTAGAGTGCTTAGCGTACTTTTTTTCCAAGGGTCTGGTGATGAAGAGGAAAAAGGTCTCTTGGAACTGGCATGTGCCCATAACTTTTCTTTTCTTTTCCCTTTGTCCATTTTGTGTGTGAGTGTATGTGTGTGTGCGTGTGTACCCTAGTGGTGTGTGCATACACATGGGCATATGTATACATTTTTACATATGAAACATGCATATGAAGGCCTTAGGTTAGCTAGCTGTTCTGGGAATTCCTTATCTCTGTCTTCCGAGGCTAGAATTACAGGAGGGCCACCATGCCAGCTCAGCGTTTACATGGATTCCTGGAGATCAGAACTCTTGTCCTCACCCATGCTACCATGGCAAACTCTTAACTGTGGAGCCATTTCCCCAGCTCATGTGCTCAGCCATATTACCGGCGATCACAGCACAGTCAGACCCGCTCTCCCCTCCACCCAGGCAGTCACTGAATCTGAATGCACCAACTGAACCCTCTGACTTCTTAGGATTCCCATGAGATCCTCCGTTGTCATCCAGAGGCGAAGCCTGTGCGTGTCTACAGTCTGCAGATGAAGGCAAGCAAGAGGGGGGCACTCAGAGAGCCTGACCACAGACACCTCCTCTTCCTCAGTCGTGCTGGCTATGGCATCGCGCCATCCCCAAGCTCTCTGTTCAGTGAGCCCCGTGGTTTCTGCCTCCCACAGTCTCTTATACCATGACAGCCCGACCTCTCTGGTGGTCACCGCTTTCTCCCCATATCTCCTGTTCATTCTACAGTCTCCTCAGAACTGGTGAGAACACAAAGTGTTCTATACTAGCAGGAACAGAAAAATTATTTGTAGAGTACCTTTCTTGAACACAGCATCTTCAACATTAAAAGGGGTAAAGCCATTGAGTTTGCTTGGTCCACGGTGGTGGGACCAGGCCTAGGCTTGGCATATGAAGGTAAGGACAAACCAGCAGGTACTCTTGCCACAAAGCCAGCCTCCTTCCTTTCCTCAACGACTACTTCAGGGTAACTTGGATCTTCCCTAGCTGACCGTCCTCTCACCCACCTTTCTGTAAGGCTCCTCCCACCCCACAGCCCAGCCCCCCCTTCCTGTTTGACAACAGCCACTTCCCCGCTTTGCACAGGGCCACTTCCTGCCCGCCTGTGTGCTATTGCCATGGAGACCCACCCTGCAGGCCTTCAGCCTAGCTACAACCACAGACAGCCCTCTTGCAAGGTTTTCCCCCTAATTTGCAGAGGTGGCATCAGGATCAGAAAGCAGAAGCAGCCTTTTTAGGAGCCCGTTCCTGATTTCCTGGCCTTGCTTGGGCTTTCCCCGAGCAGTCTACCCAGGTCAGAGCCAGGCCCTGGGAAACAGGGATAACCGGAAACACTGCGTCTTCAGCCTTCTGCCCAGGTGCTTCAGGACTTGGTCTAGGACACCACAGTTTCACAGGCAGGGCAGCAAGGAGTGACCGGATATATCAAGCGGAGCAGAAATGGTTATCAGATGGTAAGGCAACTGCAATGCATACAGCAGGTGGCACACAGAACCCCACAACTGCCTTTCTCTCCTGCCCAAGAGAAGCCTACTCCAAATACATTTGCCGCCGTTTCTCAAGGATTAGAGGACCAAGAGCACTGGCTACTGATTCTCCATGGCCCTGCCAAGGACCTACACACTGATTTAGCAACATTTCTCTAAAACCACAGAAGCCAGTGCTAGCTTCAGATAAGAGGTGTGTTATCATATAAACATACAACCTTCTGCAAGGAGGAAAGGACACACAGTCATATTATGGCTACAAGGACTCTTCTTGAATTCTAATCTCAATGACATCTTTCCCTTTCCCTCTGCAATCTCTGCCTGTGGCCTCAACATCAGCTGTGAGAAGCCCTGGCAGCCCCCCTGATTTCTGACCCCAGGTGGAGGTGGTCTCATCTCGTTGCCCTCCTGAGTGCCCCCACCATCCTTTCACACACAGCTGAAACCCTGCTCTGACTCCGTGGGCATTCTCTGAGGAAGAGAAACAAGGGCAGCACAGGCTGTCCACCTTCCCCTGCTGCATCACCCCTGGGCACCAACGAGTGAGGATCTCCAGCCACAATTCCACTGGCCTCCCCCCCAACCCCACGATGCTATATCCCTTCCTCTTTGAAAGTGCAAAGAATCTCCGATTAAAGGCAAAGCCGGTCAACCCAGGAAGCAGAGTCTTCTAATGCCTCCAATAAGCACATAAACGGAACACATAGCTAATGGTTATGAATACAGGGGGACAGTACCTGAAATATACCCACGTTACCACTCTGGCTCTGTCCCTTACAAGGCACACATACAAATACCCTGCCTACAGCTTTAGCTCAAACAGTTCCAATCAGACAACAGAAAACCCTGAGCCTCACCACGGACTCCGGCTCTCAAGACAAGGAAAGGCTAACCAAGGAGGGAAAGGCAGGGGATGCCAAGACTCGCCCTGAAGTTCAAGCTCCAAGCCAGCTTTGACGGAGAAAATCCCCATGGGGTCACTAGCAAGCCCCAAGAAGGCAAGACTCTGCCTGTGGACACTCTGGCCACTTTTAAGGGTCAAAACGGGGTCAGCTCTATGCCCCTAGTGGGTGCCCCTAGCCTTTGCCCACTGTTTTGGTGACATTTCCTTCATGGTAACCAGCCCCAAGTAAAACATCCCAGGAAGCAGCCCCTAAAAATAGCTCCTCCCAGGGCAGCAGCAAGGGAGGGGGAGGGGAAAGAGAGGGAGGAGAAAAGAGGGGAGCAGATGGGAATCTGCTGTTGCTGATGGTGATAGGGACCAGGAAGTAGAAATGATGTATGTGTGGGGGGAGTGGCTAGAAATGCCCCCACCAGAGTCCAAAAAATAAAAAAATGTGGGTACAGAAGACTGAGGCAATAAGTAGAGGTTTATTCTGCTGGGCTTAGAGTTATCTGTGGTGCGGGACAGAGAGCACAGAACATAGGACTAGAACCTGTGTTTAAAAAATAATAACCTAGCACTTGGGAGGTGGAGGCAGGAAGATCAGGAGTTCAAGGTCATCCTTAGCTACACATCGAGTTTGAACCAGCCTGGGCTCTATGAGACCTGGAGACAGAGACAGAGACAGAGAGACAGACAGACAGAGACAGAGAGAGAGAGAGAGAGAGACAGACAGGCAGGCAGAGGCAGAGACAGAGAGAGACAGAGAGAGAGATGCAAACGAAGGGGTGAAATAGCTCTCAAGGGGATTCAAAGACTCAGATATGAGCATCAAGAAAACTGTAAGTATCTAAAGCTCAAAACAAACCCAGAATAAATCTTTTATGCCCCGGTTTCCACAAAGCAACATCTTTCACATGCCCCTTGTGGGTGCATCTGTCCCGGTATGTGCAGGTGACAAAGGGCCTCTCTCTACAGAGGCCCTCAAGAAGTGCAAAGTACCCATCTCTTTCTGTCAGCATCCTCTGGCGCCCATGGGACCAGCCCCTGTCCGTCTGCCAAAGCTGTTCAGAAAGTAGCAAGCACAGGATGGGGGAGTGGGAGGTGACCACACCAAGCCCCTCCTCCCCCGCTCCAGCCTCAGCAAAGAATGGGGCCAGTCACTCCCCTCTAGGGTTTCAGCACAGCTTCTGACAAGGATATGATGGCAAGCAACAGGAAGAAATCAGGGTTCTCTTTTACAGAACGGGACACATTTTAACCTGCATCCATACCTAACATATCCCCAGTTCCTTCTGGGAAGGTGGGTAGGAGGACAGGGTGACAGGTCAGTGTTCTATAGCTAAGTTCCGCACCTCTCATCCTGACATGATGAAAGTCGCCAAGCAGAAGCCTTGGCACAGAGAGAGACCTCCACCCTACTCCCCCATTCGTGGCAGGGAAGCGTTCAGAGGCGCTCAGTCACTTATATGCAGGTAACCATTTCTTCGTGTCTAAAAAATCAGCCTATTTTATCCTCAACTGAAAAGTTTGTTTTTACACAGAACCTCTGAAATCTCTCCTAGAGTCCCAGAGGTGCAGAGCACCTTCTAACTGTTCTCTTTCCATTCCTACACCATCCTGATCTCCTCCTTCCCTCCCCTCACCCAGATCCTTAACAGGAAACTCTTACTTGGAGATACCACAGGGGACACAAATGTCATGGGGGCTACTCAGGCCAACACCAAGGGGGTGGGGACTTTCAGCTGGCACCATTCAAGGGGATCCCATTTCAGTCCCCAGGGCCAGCTGGACCCAGAAAGGGACAGCCTTTACCCTTCTGGTAGCCAACATACCACACATCAGATACTCAGCCAATGGCCTCAGACACAAAGTGACACCCCAAACGGGGATAGAGAGAGAGGCCCCAAATCACAGATTAACTCATGTGCACAGATGGCCATATGACAGCTGAGACCACCTGAGATGCCATGTGAAGAAGGCTGGGCAAAGGTGTTCGTGGTGAATCCCAGGGGATGCCAAGAGTGACTGGTAGTGGTGCTGTTGCTGCTGCTGCTTTGTGATTTCATCTATTTTGTTTGTTTTGAGACAGGGTTTTAATATATATCCTAGGCTGGCCTTGAACTTGTGGCAATCATCCTGCTTCAGTCTCTAGAGTACTGAGAATAATGGCCTGCACCATCTTCTACTGATTTCTGAGAAAGTGGCTCATAGGTTAACTGAAGCATGTGTTTAAAGTGCAGATGCTGGGGACCCCAGGCCTCTCAAAGCAGAATTTCCGTGGATAGAAGCCAGGGAGCTGCTATTTTAACCAGTACTCAAAGTAAGCTTCATTGGCACTGAAATTGAAAGTCACTCCTTAGAGGAAGTACCAGAAGGGGTCCTATAAGGCCATTAATGACAAGAAAAGAGGAATCATGAACTAAACTGCTTTATGCCCCAAGCACAAGTCTTTATCCTCATCTGTTCTCTCCAAAGCAGTCTGGCCACTGAAACAAAATGGGGGAACCCACATCAGCCAGGGTCCAAGGTCTCTAGAAACTTGACTCTGAGTTCCCTAGGAGTCAAACCCCAAAAGTAACCACAACTGGTTCTCTAGCTCTCTTAATTCATCCATTTTATATAGCCATGCTTGCTGTGTACCAGGTACTTTGCTAGAGCCTACACAAAAGCAAAGAAAAAAATAAGGCTTTTCCCCTCACCTCTCAGCTCCTCATGGAGAGGAAGACTTCTCTTATACCTAGTTTCAGCAGAAATCTCTTGACACGAAGTATGCACACAAACGAATAAATAATATAGCAACTGCTGTAATAGATTTCATAACACCAGTTCTGGTAGCATCCCTCCTAAGGCCAAGGGCATTACTCCAGTATCAATTTCAGTCAACGGATCTGGAATCCAGATAAATAATCCAAATACAGAGGTTTCTTATGGTGCCTCCACGGATAAATCCTAAGCTACATAGAAATCAGGACCATTTGCTGCCCTTCAGCTGGAGCAATATGGAGGAAACACTTTGGATGTAAGCAAAGAGAGCAGGATATAAAATGTTATGCTCTACGAGGTGAAAATCTGTATGCATATGAATAAAGATAAGAAGGGAATATGAAGATTTAAAAATAAAAAAAAGACATAAGGGCTCAGGCTCTTTGAGGGGGGGTGCTCTTAAATCTTAAAATAACGTCTTATCATTGCCGTCACCTGGCCCACTAGATCCTGCATCCAAGCCTATTTTAAATGCCTCCTTCAGCCTAGTAGAGCTAAGCTTAGAACCATGGGCTCTCCTGTACAAGTCCCAAGTCCCTATCCATCACTGCACTGAAGCAAAAACAATGTGGTTACATAGCTTTCAGCGCCTATGTGGACAGGCCTGCTGATAAAACCCAAACTGATGCTCAATGCCTACCTCTGTGTTCAGCCTACCTGATACCAATGTTGGCGTGAGACAAGAAAGTACAGCCCCCAAGAAAGATTCCTATCCAGATCTGACACCCAGAACACGAAGCTGCCTCCCTAGGGCCTCTTGGGCCATCTCATTGTGGACAACAAGGAAAAGCAGCTCTCTACCCTTTCTTGCCTTTCAGCTTGCAGTTAAGAAAATCACGAAGAAAGCAAATCGTCAAGGAATCCCAGTGAGCACGGAAGCCTCTTCAGACCTTCACATAGGTGACCCTAGTGGGGCAATGACATTCCCAAACACAGAAATCCAACACCTGCGGAGCCCTAGACAGACAGACAGCAGCGAGTGAAACCCAGCCCAGCTACAGCACCTTTATAAAATATACAGCGTAAACTGAGAGGCTGCAAAGAAGCCATGGTTCTCACTCCTGAACCCCATGGGTACCAGTCCGGTGTAGACCGTGACCCAACCCCTATGTCAGCACCCACCAACCAGCATACCATCTCTAATAGTACGGCCCTCCCACTCTCCCACCTCAAACAGCAATGGCACCTCTACATTCCTGACCCTTCTTCTTGGCATCTGAGCACATCCACAAGCCGCCACAAGCCTCTGTCCCAAAGTTAACCTGGTACATAAGCCAAAGCCTCAGTCTTGGCATAACCATCTCTCAAGTGGAGGAGTTGCTGCCTGACACACATGATCTTATTCTAGAATTCTCAAGCTGAAGAGAAAAGCAGGGGGATGAAATGCCATCCAGTTAGGAGAGAAGGAAGACCAAGATACCAGTTTGGAAAGACAGGTTAAGGCAGAAAGGCTATGAGGAAGGGAAAGAAAGGGGCACTATCCCACAGGCTCAGGGTAAGTTTGGGCATATGGAAGCAGCAGAAAATGAAAGTCCAAGGTGGGTTGCTCCAGTCACTGTAACCAGCTACCTTCAGATCCCCAGTTCTCAGCTCTCAGTTTCCTATCCCTCTCTCACTCCTGGACCGGAGGGCACTGGTGACGAGCAAAGCAAAACGCTGCACCATCCGCTGGAGACACCAGATATCAGCCACATTTCTGATACACCAAGGCTTGGCTGTGTGGGCACAGGACGATACCCATCTTCACCTCATTCCTGCCTGCCCCTTCCATTCTTAGTCAGAGCATGTCTGCCAGAGAATTCAACTACTGCTGTCCACCCCCCACCCCATCCCAGAGGAGGAGGAGGAGGAGGGCATCTGACCACCCACATATCTCTATGACAACCACTGCCTTGGACTCAAGGTACCTGACAGAAAGAAAACAAGTCAACTTTACAGCCAATGTACATGAACAGTATGAGACAGGAGATGCAGCTGATGGGAGACAACAAAACAAGCCTTGGTGATAGGACTAGGGAGAGACACCCAGGCCAGGAGGCAGACACAGCCCCATGGAACAGGTCCCAGAATAACTGCCAACAGGACAGAAGCCCACTGTCATCTCTCCGGAATTCTAGAGCTTCTGGGTGCTTGGGACATCTATTATCTTGCCCTAGTGATGCCCATGTCATTATTGGCCAAAGACCACCTCTTCCCCAGGGTATCTGTCCTGGCTCCTAATATATTTATGGGAGTCCTGTGGCCCAGTCCTAAGTCCTTGCTGTGAGTCGTAGAACCTTTGTTGCTGTGCTGTACCCTGAAGCTCTCCAGGACCTGACCTCTGTATTAACCAGACCGAGTCACCTCACACACTGCTGGGGCTACACCTATCAGATGAGGTAAGTTTGGCGAGCACCCAACACCAGCTTCAGAGATGTACATCTGAAGTGTTAAAGACGGGCCCTGGCTTTCCAGTCTTAGGCATTTAGATTCTCACAAGTGAGGCTCTAGGGCCTACAGGGTAGATTCCTCGCACACTGAGGCACCGCGGCTCCCGGATCAGACCAGACCACTGAGATTTAGCCACCATCAGGCATCCTCACACTCTGCCCAGGACAGACTGCATCTGCTGCTTCACCGTCGTCAAGTTTGTAATTTGATCAAAAAAAAAAGGAATCAAGTTCATCTGGCAGGATTTGTTCCCCAGAAGCCCTCGCCAGTAGCAGCCTCCCCTGATGTTTACAGATTTCCTTCCCTTGGGAGTCTGTTCTGCCGCCTGGTGGGCAGGGGAGGCTAGATTCATCAAAACTGCTCATTTACTGCATTTCCACCCTAAGTTACCACCAGGGCGCAAGGGCTAGGACAAGCCTGCACTGCCCTAAAGAGAGGGGCTTTAAGTACCCTAAATTAAGAGCTATTTATTCCATACCATACACTGTCTCTCAATTCTCCACTGAGAACTTGAACTTCCTTTAGGGACCACTCCAGCTACCCACATCTCTAACTCCCCCCCCCCCCCCCCCCCCCCCCGCAGCACTTCCAATTCCCTCACACCTTCTTGTCTGGCTTCTAAGTCCACCCACCTTGAAATTCCAACTCATCTCCAAGTGCCAAAGCATACTCCCCACCCCCCAGGGAACCTGCCGAAATCTAATCTCTGGAGGGATCCTCCAGGGGAGACTCAGACAGGGCAGCTCACCTCGGGCGGACAACTTCTTGGTATTGATGATTTTTGCAGCATATTCCTGTGTAGATGTTTTCTTTACACACCTTCGGACTACTGAGAAGGCACCCCTGGGGAGAGAAGGGGGGAAAGAACTGGGACACGGAGCCAAGCAAAGTGACACACACATACTTCAGATGAGGACAACCATGCTCCAACCACCAGACTTGTAGGGACAACCAACAGCTAACATAAGAATGGTAAGGCCACCCCATGGCCCTAAGCAGATATGGGTGGAGCACCACCTGGCTCCCACCCCGTCATCTAGTTCCTGGGCAAAGCAACAGCCTCAACCTCAGACTGGTGGGCGATGCTTCAAATACACACCTGCTGCATCTCACTGACTGCCTTGTGGTCCCAGCAAAGGCGACCAAGAGAGAGAAGGAACAGGGAGACCTTGTTCCTTCTCTCAGCAGAAATAATTGAAAGTAAGGAAAAGAGGGGATTAAACAGAAGGTATGATTTCCTGAGAAATTTCCCTTAAACCTGGGAGAAAGTGAGGCTCGAGATCTGCTAAACTGGCTTAAACCCACAGCATCCCAGCTCAACTGACAGCAGGGAAACAGAGGAAAGACAGCTCTGATTCTGACAGCAGTAACTCCCCTTCCCCGTGCTATTTTCCTCTACGTGACCCGCCAAATGGGCTGCGATCTTGGGCTCTGGAAATATCTAGGGGGGCGGGCAGAGCGGGGGCTGCAGTGGCCAGGCTCTGCACCGCGGGTGGGGGTGGCGGGGACCCGGGCTGCGGCGGCGGCCAGCTCAGTGCGGAGGGGAGGGGGATGCTGCGGCTGCGGCGCACGGCTCCTGGGACCACTGCAGGGATGGGGGGAGGGGCCGGGGGTGCCGCAGCACTGCCCAGCAGCAAGGCTGGGATCCTGGAAGCCGCACTAGCGGGGGGGGCGGGGCCCGGCACTAAACATCTCCCCACACCCGGGCACCGCAGCGGGGCTGGAGCTGCAGAGCTGGGGAGGGTCCTGAGTGCCGGGCGCGTGGGAACTGGGGAGCCGGTGCTGAGTGGGCTCCGGAGCTGGGTGGGGAGGGGGCGATGGGCAGGCGGGGTCGAGGGAGGGGAGCGTCTGAAGGGTGCGGGAGGGGCGGGGCTGGAAGGAGCCCGGGAGCAGTCCCGGGGCTGCAGTTCCCGCGGCAGCGCCGGGTGCAGCAGCCTGGCAGCTGCTGCAGGGCGCGGAGGGGGCTGCGGGACCGGGAACCCAGGGCCAAGGGGCCCCCGAGGCAGCACGCGGGAAAAGCTGGGGGTGGGGCGGGTCGAGGGGGCGCTGCAGCGGCCGGTGCAGGGCCGGGGGGCGGGGCGAGAAGCCGCATAGCGCCGGGACGCCTGGACTAGGGTGGGGGGCCGCCGCGCGTGGCGGGTGGGCCGTACTTGCCGAGCTCCTCGAAAAGCTGGTAGTCGTCGGTGAAGCGGGTGCAGGTGGCGGTGGTGGCCATACTGGCGGGCGGGCGGGCGGACGCGGCGGTGCAGCCCGCGCCGACGTCGGTGCACAGTCACCGCCGCCCGGCCGAGGGAGCAAGAGGAGGAGACGGGGCTGAGCCCGGCAGCACCGCGAGACTTTACCGGAGAGAGCGAGGGAGGGAGGGACACCCCCGCGCCCGCCCGCCGGCCCCGCCCCCAAGCCCCGCTGGCCCCCGCCCCGCCCCCGGGGAGGGGCCTCCCGCCGTCGGCTCCGCCCCGCCCCGGGAGCCGCCCGAACTGGGCCCCCTGCGCCCGAGGGCTAGGGACTCGGGGTCTCCTCTCCCGGCCACCCACTAGGACCGACCGAACTGAAAGACTCCTCCAGCGGGCTCCTCCGGGAGGACCCTGCAAGAAGAGCTCAGGATCGAATGTGTAAAAGTGGTACTTGAGTAGTATTGGGTCTGGACCACCGAGGTCTGCGGAGAGGCCACACACGTGGGTCCCGAGCCTGCAGTCTGAACCGAGCCGGAAAATGCCAAGGTCAAAGAGCGTGTGTGAGACTGTACACGTGGGATATGCCCCCAGACTGCGGAGCCAGCTGCCAGCAGCCTTCCCTCAGGGTGCCGACACTCTAGACCAGTGCAAGAATCAAGGGCATCATTAAGAAAAAACAAAACCAGAAAAACCTTCAGCCGCGGTTTTATCAGGGAAACCAGGCCATGGGGCAAGATGTTTGCTCGCTTTTCTTTCTTTCAACATTTATTTATTTTGTATGTGTATGCGTGTGGCCCTGTGGTTGCCACAGCGCGCACGTGTGGAGGTCAGAGGACAACTTGGGGAGTTGGGTCTCTCTTTGGGGGATGGAACTCCCGGTAGTCACGCTTAGCGCAAGCATCTTTTTACTCACTGAGCTGCCTTGCTGGCCTGAGTGATGCTTTCCTGTATTCCAACCTTAGAGATAAATGCTCTCTCCTAGGTCAGTAATAAAAGATAAAAGTGAGAATGTCTTGAAAAGGCTTTGTGCACTGGTGGCTAAAAGCAAAAGATGAAAGCATACTCGTTTTCTTGTGGGGCATCCTGTACTTTTATTTTATGGTACTTTATCACATTTTGTAATGATACATTTGCAGGTATGAGTGCTTGGACACATTATTGAGAACTCTTGGATCATACTACCTAGCCCACGTAACTCCGGTTGCCATGTGGAAGTTGTCTGGACAACTCATTGACCTTAGGCATTAGGCAATTCATGAAATCTGTCTGGGCCTTATTTGAGTGAGAACTGGAAAAATAGTACAGTATACTTCATAGGACTGTGAACATTTACTGGGTTAAATCACATATAGTACTTAGAATAATCCTCAGTGCCTTATTAAAACAGTGTTTGCAGCTACTGATTAGTATATTTCTTCCCACTAAACTGTGCACTCCCATGGAACCCCTGGATACTCCGCTCCAGACACAGTGTTTATGGAACGGCTCTGTCTCCAATATTACAAGTTCATGGGACAGAGTCAAGCCAAACCGACTCTGTAGGAGAAATATGCTGGGCAAGTTCCTGACGTGCCCCGGCTGCTGTACCCCAAGTCAGGGGCCATTCCCAATTGGGCAGAATGGAGCTCAGCCAAGCGCTGCCTCTCAGTCTTGATTATAGCAGGATGCCCACTGGGAATCCAGCCTTCTCTGTCAGCAGGCTGCTGCTGTCAGGGGAGGCAGCTGAGAGGTATCCTGGCCGCCCAAGCTTCCCTCTGGAGGGGTGGGAAGAGCAAGATGCTAAGGGAGGGCTTACCCCAGAGCCCAGGGAGCAAAAACGGGAGGGGGACGATTGGAAAATAGGGGAAAGTGGGGTTCAAGAAGAAAGCCTTAACTGATTACCTGAGAGGAGAGAGGAGAACCAAGGAAAGAGCAGAGATGACAAGAGCAGTGTGCACTCTACCCTTCCACATGGCAACAGGAAGTTACGTGGAGAGGACAGGGCCACTTCCTACCTCAAAGCAGCAGGTCCCAAGTCTCAGTCTGGTAGGGTAAGGAGGTTGTAAAATCAGGGGTGCCAGTAAGTCTTTATTTTCTCTCATCTACCCTTGTGGCAGAAGCGGCTGCTAGTTGTTCTCCAGAAATGGAGGCAAGATATCAGTTTTTCAGCAGTGTGCCCTTCCTGAGTGCTCGAGGCAACTTGGTTCCTGACCTCCAGACGCTGATACTTGAAACTCACATACTCATTAACATAAGGTGGAGTAAGGAGTGGAGAGGTCACAAGCACAGACTAGGGATTAAATGGGGTTTCTTAGGGATACCCTAGGGGGAAAGGTCAAAGCAGGGCTACCTGACTGGCCTGCTGTGAGCAGTTTGTCATCCTACCTACAGGATCTACACTGGATGCTTCAGGATAACCATCCAAAGCCCCGTGTGTCTCTGGGTGAAATTGAAAATGACGTAGGAAAATATTGGGTGAAATCTTGGAAATGACTCATATTCTTGTGTGAACGGAGCCACCCATTTTTCAACAAATGTTCACCAACTCCCTCCTATCTGCTCGCCGCTGCCTTTTAGTGGAATGTCCTAATAAAGTGGAGATCCATAATTTACACAATTAGAAGCCTCCATTTTTCTTTCACAGCTCTACCTTACTCTTCCTGTCTTCCCTCCTTCACAATTTCTTCTGATAGCGATAGCACAGACCTCTGCCATGTCAACTCTGGCAGTGTGGATCCTAGAGACACTTCTGTGTGCTCATACAAGCACATCCTCTCATATACCCTTCTTGATCCCCATTGCCGTAGCACCCACACAACCTCCAGCTACCTCACAGCAATTAGAGGGACGATGCACAAATAATAACGAGCTTGCTAGCTCCCTGAGCATCAGTATCTATGGCAACCTCATGGGGTCCACAGGCTGCGCCGTTCTGGTTGTAGCCAGTCCCCTGGGCAGCACTGGCACTCAGGCAGTGCTCAGAGCTCCCGGAACAGTAAACAACACAGGAAATTGATGCCTTGATAATCACCAGAGGTACCCCACTGGGTGGTACCCCTCCCTTGTTCTGATCTTTCATCTTGAAGCCACTGAAAATTACATATTGCCCCCCTGAATGACATATACTTCCCTCCCTAATTTCAGAATGTGGTTTTTAGAGCATGTGAGAACACTTACTCTTCCAATCTAAGAAAAACAGAGCAGTTGGAAGTGAGGTATTTAATTGAAAGGGGAGGCAGGTGCGCTGTCATGCACCTGTAATCACAAGATGGTGACTAGTTTGAGAACAGTCTATCTAGTGAGCTCTATGCCAGCCAGGGCCATACAGTGAGATGTTGTCTTAAAAAAGCCAAAAAAACCAAATGAATGTAAATGCAAGGGAGATGATGCCATTAAAATCAAAGCATAGTTGCTAACATGTTGGGAGATGTTGTAAAATCAATGCCAGGAGAAATAAATCGGCCTTGTGTCCATAGTGTACAGGGAGCTCAGTCCATAGCACTCTAAATACTAAGGATTAGATGGCCATATTCCAGCTATATACACATATATGTGCAGATGTATGTAAATACATTTATAAAGTGTGTATCATCATCACCATCATCATCATCACCATCATCATCATCACCATTATTATTTGTTTTTTCGAGACAGGGTTCCTCTCTGCAGTCCTTTCTGTCCTTGGAACTCATTCTATAGACCAGACTGTCCTCAAACTCAGAGATCTGCCTGCCTCTGTGTCCTAAGTGCTGGGATTAAAGGTACCACTACCTGGCTATTATTATTAATTTATTTAATGTGTATGGGTTTCTGCCTGCATGTTTGTGTACTACATGCATGACTAGTGTCCTCTGAGGCCAGAAGAGGGAGTCAGAGCCTCTGGAACTGGAGTTACAGATAGTTATATTGGTGCCAAGAATTAAACCTAGTCCTCTGGAAGAGCAGTAGTCAGTGTTCTTTAACAATTGAGTCCTTGTGTGTAACTCTTGGTCAAAAAGAAGTTTAAAATCTGCTGGGCCAGTAGCTTCTCTGAGCCCTTCCAACTCTCTAAGAGTCTAGTACTAGTTTCAGAAGAGGCAATAAGATCATTCATGAGCCCTCTTCAAGGAACTCTGAAAGAATTAAGCGGTGGTAGAGCATTTGAAAAGTATGAACATGATTTGATAATTCAGATAAGAAAGCCTAAGTAAAAATGAAAGCCCTTAAGACAACCCCCAACTCCGGAGCAAGAGGTGTCCTTGTTCCTGTAGGCCACACCAGGAGAGTGGGTTTAGCAGGCAGTGCACTCAGTGCCAGACAAGTCAATGAGGTGAGAGTATTCCCCCAGCCCTCCACTGACAGCTGGAAAGGGGCTAAGAAATGCAAATGAAACCTCTTTAAGAGGGAGCTGGTATATTTGACGTAAGGGGCTGAGTACCAGAAGATTTGGGTAAAGGGGATTGAGATTTTTGAGAGGCTGAGGCTGTTTGAGGTGGGAGCCTCAGTACGGATGTGAGGAACTGAGGTGTAGGGTAGAGTCTGAGGCACCAGGTTGAAAAGCTGAGCTCAGAACTTTGGTGAGTTATAGGAACATGTAATGTGAGCGGCCAAGTTTTCTGGATTGCGAAGTCACCCAATGGGAGAGCACTTGCTTAGTGTGTGCGAAGCTCTGAGTTCATCCTCAGGGAGAAATAGGGAAGAATTTCCTTCCATTTTCTAGACAAGAGGACAAGAGGGTAGTGTAGACCTGCTCTTCCCCTCCCCCAGGTCCTCTGCTTCTTGTCCCCTCTGTCACCCCCTTTTAGACTAGATGTTCACTGAAGGCAGGGAGTATCCAATCTTTCCCATTAAACGCTCAGCGCCTGGCATTGGGCAGACACTCATTAAATATTTGTGAAATGAATAAAGGATGGGGGTGGGGTGAGGATGAGATACTTGGAGAGGAAGGTGGAGCACAGCGAAGAGGTAATACCACCTCATTAGAGGCTAAAGACGCCGCCGAGCCACCAACCTCTGCCTGCACAAGCTGTGCTGGACAGGAAGAATGGCATGTACCGCCCCCTGGTGGCTGGATGTGAGGCACACAGGGAGGCACAAGACTAGCTGCAGCCGTAGTATAGGGTAAGGATGAAGAGTCATTTCTCTAGCTAGAACTTTCAGGGAGATGCTGTTTCCCGTGAGGCACATTCACTATGCATTCTGCATATGCTCTATCATTTATGCAAACCTCATCACTCCCCCGTGAGTACAGAAGCTATCTACTTCATCTTACAGAAGGGGAAGCCTATAAAAGTAAAATAGGTCGTCCAAGGGCAACAGCTACTAGAGAGACAACCAAGATAAAGACTGATGGAAAGCCAGTCAATAGGAAGAATGTGTGTAAAAAAAAAAGCCAGGCTTTGGCGGCACATACTTTTAATCCCAGCATTTGGGAGGCAGAGGCAGGCAGATCTCTATGTTTCAGGACAGCCTGGTCTGCAGAGCTGGAACTAGTTCCAGGACAACCAGGGTTACACAAAGAAAGCCAATAGGCATGAGTTCATGGGATGTAAAGTGAAACTTTAAACTCAATGTGAACTTAGCTTCAAAGGCACTGTGTCCAGACTTTACTCAGAGGTCAAATCTATCCACCCATCCACACATCCATCCATCCATCTATCCATCCATCCATCCATCCATCTGACTGAATACTTTCCTCTGCTCTTCTCACTTGGAACACAGGAAAGAATAATCCAGCAAAATCTCTGACTTTGTGGAGTTTACACTTTTATAGGAAGGCAATGAACCAAGAAAAGTAATTTCAGACTCACTTCTACTGCTGAGAAAATAAAATGACCCAGGTTTGGTTCAGGTACCCACATGGTAGCTCACAACTGCTTTTAACTCTAGTTCCAAGGAGTTCAACGTGCTCTGGCCTCCAAAGGCACTGCAAGCACATGTTGCACATAAACTCATACGGACATACCTACACACACACACACACACACACACACAAATAAAAACTATTTTTAAAAACTGTCAGTATATTTGAGGGGTAGAAAGGAGAGACTCTTGTATAGAGTGGGCAAGAGAGAGGAGGTGGGGAAAACACCTACAGGCCCTAGTTAAACAGCACTGCCCTTTTACAGCCAACCTTGTATTCCTTCAGAGCCTAACCCTCTGTAGCCCCCAGGGAGTCCACACAGTAGGCTTCTTCCATGCTCACGTACACATGATGAGACCCACAACTCCAGCACAAGGTGAAAAGATTTCCTCCACCAGGGACATAAATCTAGGCGTCAAGCTGGACATTGTGCTGTTACTTGGCCAGCACAGAGGAGAGTGTTAGATGTAGGAACAGGCTAATGTTGCAGTGCTTCAGAGCCTCTAAGGGCGATATGCCCCCAGAATGGATGGACAGTGTCCCCTCAAGTCCACTGGTAACTGTCTCCCTGCTTTTGCAAAGCTTTAATTCTAACTACCATAGAAGACAGAAAGATGGCTCAGAAATAGACCCTCCCTCAAAGAAGATGTACTTACCAGACACAAGAAGAAAATAGCAAAGAGGGTATAAGAAAATAGTTACCACCAGCAACCTCTGGGGCTTTGAAAACTGCCTGTCTGAGATGGTTCTGTCTACACCACATCCTTTGCTCGTCCTTCAGTTCTCTCTTCAAGCAGTGCTTTCTCCAGTCACAGCCGGGGCCCTGACCCTTTGACGGGATCACGTTTCTGTAATGACAGCCACCAGAGCACCAACCACCACTTCTTCAAAGCACTTGTCCCAAGTACAACTTTACACCTGCTTCTGTGACTCTAGGATTCACTAGGTTGGAATCTGTTTCTGTTTTACCCTGGTACCTGGGGTGTAGCAAGAGCTCAATAGATGCCTAGAACTATATATAAAAGCTAAGCACTTTGGGTCTTTGAATAGCAAGTAATTTGGATAAACAGAAACACTTGAAGTAGGAAGATGTGGAAGGAGAAGGATGTTAGTTGTCAGAGTCGGAGTAGAGGAAACATTGCCCAGAGAAAGAACAATGTAGACCAGGTGCCAAATAAGCACCGAGGACTTGCAGATGCTTGGGAAGCTGCATAGTCAGGCTGAACCCAGAGCCCCATGGGGTTTGGGGGCTTTTTTGTTTTGTTTCTGAGACAGGTCTTATTAAGTTGCCCTGGCTGGCCTTAAACACACTCAGGAGCCCAAGGAAGTCTTGAACTTGAGATCCTTCTGCTTTAGCCTCCCTATAGTCTTGTACCACCTGGCCTTAGCCATCATCTTGTATTGATTAATTTGGATTTAGAGCTTGTTGAATTTGAATGGATACAGGACATTCAAGTGTAACTGTCTGATGGGCAGTACAGTAACCAGGCCTGGGATCTTGGTGACTCAGGACCTTCCTTGGAGTTCAGAAACCTGGACCCTGCCTTTCTCCCTTGCCTATGAGCCCCCTGATAGCCAGATACCCCTACATTAATTCTCATATTTCTACTCATTGCTTCATCATATATTTTAGTCTCTTATATATATAGTTTTCTTTATGGGGCTGGAGCGATGGCTCAGAGACGAAGAGCACTTGCTGCTCTTCCAGGAGACCTGGGATTAATTCCCAGCACGATGTGTTGGTTCTCAGCTGAATGCAATTGAAGATCCAAGGGATCCAGTGTTCTCTTCAGGCCTCAGGCACACACACACACACACACACACACACACACACACACACAGACTCACACACACATATACACACACAGACACACACACACACATAGACACACACACAGACACACAGACACACACACAGACACACACACAGAAAGACACACACACAGACACACAGACACACACGGTACATGCATGCAGGTAAAACACCCATACAAATAAAATAGATTAATTAATCAATAAAGTTTCTTAATTAAAAAAATTGCTATATGTTTTTAATTCCCTTCCTTTCTCTTCCCTTTCTTTGTTTCTTTCTTTCTTTTTTTTTTTTTGTTTTGTTTGTTTTTTGATTTTGTTTGTCTGAGACAGGGTCTCACTTCAGACTGGCCTTGAACTTGAGACAGTTCTCTTGTCTCAGCCTCCTAGAGTTAGGATTACAGATGTGAGCCATCATGCCCAATCAATTGTGTTTTCAATGAAGTATTTTAAATGTATTTATGATTAGTATGTGGAGGGCATGTGTGTGCCCATGGTGTGTACATGGGTAGTCACAAGACGACGTCTGTGAAGTTGGTTCTCTCCTTTTACATGGGTCCCAGGGACTGAACTCAGGTCCTTAGAGTTATATGGCAAGCACATTACCTACTGAGCCATCTTGCTGACCCACAGTGGAGGCTTCTTTTTGTTTGTCTATTTGTTTGTTTATTGTTGGCAGTTTTCAGTATAGAGTTGTTTTCTATGTGTATGTCTACTTATTTCTCAAATATTACCCTAGTCTTTATAGCAACTTGAGAAATCGAATTTTATTATCCCCCATTTTGAGAGGACCGAAGCAGGAGGGCAAAGTGCTTGAGACCGGCCTTGGCTAAAGCAATCACAAGACTGAGTCCAGCCTGTGCTACAGAGGCCCTGTCTCAAAAAACCAAAACCGACCAGATAAAATGAAAACAAACAAAAATCCCACACCCTGAAGCACAGAAAGCACTCTCGGTTTTTCTAAACTCAGCCTTTGAAATAGTTGGCGGCTGATAATGAGCTCATTTTATAGTCGTTTGAGACAGGGTTTTGATACACATCTGGGGTAGACCTTAAACTCATGACCTACCTGTTTCAGCTCAAGGGATAAGAATGCAAAAGTGACCCATCACGTCTTTAAAAACTGTTAGAGCTCATTTTATTTTGAGGGCCAAATGTGGTAGCTCTACTTTTTATCCCAGCACTTGGAAGACTGAGGCAGGAGGATTGCTGGGAGTTCCAGACCAACATGAGCTACTTAGCGAGTCACCATCCTAAATAAGTAAACAAAAACTGAAAAGAAAATTTTCTTTAGCTCTCTCACTGTGATCTTAGGTTTCTTACTTCACTCCTGATAGCTTTCAACAGAAGCACAATGTACTGTACATGGTGCAAGCCTTTGAATAATTGATTTGTTGAATGGATGGCCTATTATTCTGATAGGGTCCACTTATCTTGCTGGTGGTATGATTTGACTGCTCTTTATCCCACCCCCACCCCCCACACCGCCCCCCATCCAAGGACAGAGAACATAGAGACCCTGCCTTCCTCCACAGAGATGGGGAAGCTAGACTCCTTTATGAACGCGCAGTGACTCTGTTGTCCACCAGAGGCCGCTTTATGTCTGATTTTAGAGAGCCAGTAACTCCTGCAGACTTAACTCAGCTGACCTCTGCCTACAGAGTCATTTACAAAGCCACTTTCTCCGAGATCCCATGGCCCAGAGATTGTCTATGAATGTCTCCAGCTTCAGTTTCTCCCACTCAGATTCTTGAATCTGGAATGGGGTGTAGAACCAAAGTTGCCGATGGCAGCCAGAGTGTACTGGCAACTTCTAGTTGCCCCTCTGTCACGCAAAAAAGTTCACAAATCTCTCTCATGGATCTACGGACACACACACATCCATGCAGTGTGCTAGACTCTGAGACTAGCTTGTGAACAATCTAGCTCTCTCTGCACCCCCAACCCCTGCAGCAGCTCACAGGCTCTAACCGGGAACGCAGGCAACCCTCTAATAACTACATCGTGAGATAAGTGGCTGACGTGATTTCTATTCCACAGTTGCTTCTCACTGGGTCTCGTTTCACTGTGGATTATTTTATGGGACATCAGACTTTAGAGAAACAAAATAAAATCCAGAGCTAAAGAAAAGTATTTGCCCACAGTTGGAAAAATCAGTGCAGGGCATCTGCTATTCTGGAGGTAAAAGGATTCCCAGGGTCTCCCTGTGGGTTCGAGGGGCTGTAATGAACATCGGAGATGAGAAGCACCAGGCTGTCTCAGTGTAACTTCCCTGTTCTCTTTTCTTCAAATGGTTTGGGTGATTTTTTTGGAAAAAGAAGGATGTTTTTGAGATGTTGGGGTGTAGCCCAGGCTGACTTGTTTCTTTACTGTTTTTTTTTCTTTCATTTTTATTCATCATTATTTTTATTGCAGGACTGGCGTTTGAGGTCAGGGCCATGTGCAAGGCATGCATCCTACCACGGAGACACATTCCTAACCCCTGCTCCCCTCTGACCTTTTGTGCTCTTTCCCTCAGATTATCTGTCAACCTGTTTATCTCTGAGGCACGCTCTTTCACCCAGAAGCCCGAGGTCAAGGAAGTCAGAGCAGAGCTGAGGAGATAAGGTGGAAACTACAAAAGTCGTTTGCCACAGTTACCGCTAAGGACAAATGTCTGGGGGCTGAAAGGTCCTTCCTTCCTTCCTTCTTTCCTTCCTTCCTTCCTTCCTTCCGTCCTTCCGTCCTTCCGTCCTTCCTTCCCTTCCTCCTTCCTTGTGGAGACTTCCAAGATCAACCTTCAACTCACCCTGTGGTGGTCTCTCTGTAAGGGGCATTCTTAAGGAGATAGAGGAGGGTAAAACATCTCCCCTGCTTAATGGTCATTCTTCTGAGTTTAGACAAGGGACTCTGAGGACCATGTGCTCAACATTCCTGAGAAGCACTTCTGAGTCAGAGCCCCAGAAACAGCTGAGGCAGCTTTGGGCTGGAGTCTTGGCTCTCTTTCCTCTCTTTCTGTCCAAAAGCAACTCTCTCCCTAGCTATTTGGATGTGACCAGAAACCCTGAGGTAGGAGCGTGGCTCAGCCAAAGTCTATAAAATGGATTTGGTCTCTGCATCCCCTCTAGAGGTACAGCTGTGTGGTAAAGGCATGTCTGTATCCAGGGACATCTGTAGTAGGAAGTCCAAGGGGTAGGTGGAAACCAACCTAGTGCCCACAGGTCCTAACTCCCAAAGTAGCTATTGTTGGCCTGCCTCTGGGAAGGGGGTCATAATTAAGATTTGGCTTAAGTTAAGACAGCATCATTCCCTGGGAAATCTGCCAGAGCCTCCTCACTGCCTGGGCGTGGGGCCCGGGACATGCCAGGGCAATGCCAGAGAGCTGACTCAGGGGGGAGGCATGGAGGGGAACAGAAAAACCCTTCCTACCCATCAGCCAAGAGAAGAGACAAAGCATGCTGTGATAGCCCTGGAGTGCCAGACCAGACCACCAACAAGCTCTGTGTTGAGTCCATTCTTGAGAACATAGTCTTATGAAACTCCGTATAGCTTGGGGTTCACCAGTAGATAGCAAGAGCCTGGCCCTATTCTCTCAGCGATTGATTCAGGCCTGTTCATATCACTTTTAAAAGACTGTAACCTTGGGCAAGTCGCTTACTCTGGTGAGACTAAGGCTCTTCATTTTTCAGATGGATGAATAATAATTGCCTGCCTCATACGGCTGCAGCAAGGGTCCAATGAGATAATGTCTACAAAGCACCCTATGTAGTTATAAAGCACATTTCCAATAAGGTATCATTATTGACATGATTAATCCTGATAGAGGGATTGTAACCTCCGAACCCTGAACCATGAAGTCCTCTTCTTTTTTGCGGGGGGGCAAGATGCTCTGAAGCAAGTGTTGAAATCCCACTCCAGTCCTGGGTCCAGAAGCCTTGACCGAGGCAGCTTCTTGGTGCTGCCACACACCAAGGACCGCTCCGAGCTGCTACTCCCAACCCCAGCTCGGCTAAACCGGTTCTTTCCCTTTTAGTCAGACTCCTGCAGTCCAGTTTGCCTGCAGTGATGACAAAGGAACCTAAAATAGCGCACGCTCTGCAAACACTGCTGGAGCCTGGGCTTGGGCAGAGTGTGTGGCCTGTCACCCATAGGCTTGTCTGGGCATCCCAGCCAGGTGCAGCCCTGCACCCTCAGGGTCTTGTCTGCCTTGCTTTGTGCAGTCCTAGGATGACAGTGTCTCCTGTCAGCACTATGGGTGGTGAACTGCATGACTACTTAGAAAGCTGGCTTGGCTAGAAGCACCATGGAAGGGAAATTACTGTCCCTTCTACCAGCATGGTCCCCTTGCTCCCTTGGACGTCCCCTCTTTGTGCCAAGAGGTCAGGTTAGCCTTGCTAAGGGCGTGGAGAGCAGCTACTGTTGTGGCTGCGTTGGAAGTGCTGGCACAAGTACCAGGAAAGTGTGATTCTGAAGACCCAGTAGCCAGCTGGTCCTGGCATGTCACGGTGGCTACAGAACCAGTTTGACACGCAGCCATTTGGGTGCCTCCCTGTGGATCATTGTGCCTGAGATTTCCCAGGGGACTTCATATGACTTACCCAGGGAGGAATGGTGTCTGCTGAGGCTAGATTGATAGGAAAAGGTCTGCAGCCGGGGCCACAGGAAGGAACCGCCATTCCGGCAGAGAGCTTCACTCTGAGCTCTGCTCTCAGTCCCCTTATTCTAGCAACCATTTCCAGGCAGCATGAGTCTTATCCTCAGAACATTCTCATCCAGAACTTACCCCAGGTTCACATGGTATACATGGTACACATGGTGCTGGTACACATGGTACACGTGGTGCACAAGATACACATGGTACACTTGGTGCACATGGAGCACATGGTGCACATGGTACTCATGGTCCTTCCTGGGAGTAGGGGCAGTGCTGTAAGAAAGACGGTGATTTAGTTTAGATCAGAATCCTGACTGATGGCCCATGGACTGTTTTTTTTTTGTTTTTTTGTTTTTTTTTGTTTTGTTTGTTTTTTCGAGACAGGGTTTCTCTGTGTAGCCCTGGCTGTCCTGGAACTCACTTTGTAGACCAGGCTGGCCTCGAACTCAGAAATCCTCCTGCCTATGCCTCCCAAGTGCTGGGATTAAAGGCGTGCGCCACCACTGCCCGGCCATGGACTGTTTTATTGATGTGCAATTTTCTTTGTGTATAGAGGGTCTCACAATGCATAGCCCAGGCTGTCATAGGACTCACTATGTTGTCCAGGTAGGCTTGAACTCCTTATAGTCCTCTTGGGTTAGCCTCCCTAGTGCTAGGATAGCCAAGCAGTGCAGCCATACCTGGCTGATATGAACTCTCCCTCTCCCTCTCCTTCTCCTTCTCCCTCTCTCTCCCTCTACCTCTCCCTTTCCCTTTCCTTCCCCCTCCCTCCCTCCCTTCCCCTCTCTGTTTTTGTTTTGTTTTTCAAGATAGGGTTTCTCTGTGTAATGGCCCTACCTGTCCTGGAACTTGCTTTGTAGACCAGGTTGGCCTCAAACTCACAGAGATATGCTTCCCAAGTGCTGGGATTAAAGGCATGCACCACCATGCCTGGTAATCACAGGAATACTTTTTAACTAGGAAGTTTTAACTTAAAACAAACCCAGATTTCAGGCTGGTGAGATTGCTCAGTGGGTTAAGGCATTCCCACCAAACATCTAAGTTTGATTCCCAGGACCCACAGTGTAATTTTCTAAAATTCAGATTTCCATTTGAATGTTTGTGATGGGGATTGAATCCATGATATTGAACTCAGTAGACAAGGACTCTATTATTGAGCTACATCTAATCCCTAAATATTTGTTAATGTTTGCATTCTTAGGTATTTTCCAGAAGTGGACTCTGCACCAAGACTTCAGTGTCAACGCATTTATTTGGAGGTAAATCGGAAGAACCCACAGTAAGGGCGTGGGAAAAAAGGTTAGCGGGAGAAGGAGGCAATGGATACAGGTTGTAAGAGTTACCAAGAAGTTGCCAACTTGTAACTTAAATCTGGGAACTCTGGAATGTGTAGAACATGTCAATCAATGTTATCTCATCCAAGAGACAAAGGCACTTGATTGGTGGTTGATCCTATACGAGAGGAAGGAAGACCATTCAACGTGTTATACAGAGGTAAAGAGTGGTCTCTGGAGGCCAGACGGAGCTGGTGTTGACTGCATCTGGTGCAATGCAGAAGACCCAGGCATGGTGGTGCACGCTTGTGTCAGTCCTTAGGAAGCTGAAGCAGGAGGATTGCATGATTAAGTCTAGCCTGGGCAACTTAGCAAACCTGATGACTAAAACATAACACAATGACAACAACAACACAGTAAAAAGGGGTCAGGGATATTAACTCAAAGTTAGAGAATTTGCCTGGTACCTGTGAGTCCCTGGGCTTAATTCCATTTGGCAATCAATAGGAGTTGAGTAGAAGTTGCCTCGGGAGACAAGTCGCCCTCCATTTCACCCCGCTCTCCCGCACTTCCCTCCCTGCACCGCCTGCTTCAGCACGTGGTCCTTGCAGGTTCGAGCGCAGGCTCACATATACACTTGGGTACTTTATAAGACACACGAGTCCCAGCCGGGCGGTGGTGGCGCACGCCTTTAATCCCAGCACTTGGGAGGCAGAGGCAGGAGGATTTCAGGACAGCCAGGGCTACACAGAGAAACCCTGTCTCGAAAAACCAAAAAAAAAAAAAAAAAAGAGACACGAGTCCCACTTTCAAATATTTTGTTTTTCGCTCTGCATCTCACAGGGTAACTACCCCTATCATTCCAAATAGATCTATTATATACCCTGAATTCTCGGAGACTCAGATTGCTTTACCATCATGTTGTTACGTACACCGCCATTAATCTCAGGTTTTGACATCTACGGCTACAGAATCATACCCAAAGTATAAAGAGAAATTTTCTCTTCCGTTTCTGCGGGGACTCATGTAACCCAGGTTTGCCTAAAACTCTCTATCCTCCAGTCTCAGCCCCCCTGGTGTAAGGATTATAGGTATGCATTACCATGTTCAGCTGTCCAAGTATGTTAAAAGATTTAAAGATAATTCTGGAAAGAAAAAAGGAATTGTTTTCTATTTTTTTTTTGTTATTAGTTTTTGGTTTGCTTTGCCTTTTGAGTGGACATCCCCTGTTTGAATCTTTCTGTGGCCAAAGATGACTTTGAACTCCTGATTTTCCTGTTTCCATCTGGATAGGGACTATAGGCATGTGTCACCTTACATGGCTTAATTTCACAATTTTTTTTTTATCTCAAACTGATTTAAAACTTACTATCATTCCCACAAATACATATAAATACAGCTGGAAACCCATCTTACTGTTGTCTGTCTGCAGAAGGACACTCCAAAAGGGTAAACTACACTCTTCTTTCTTAGCCGGGGTGACACCATTTTGCAAAGCACTTCCATTTTGGTTGGACTGTGACAGTTACAGAAACTAAAGCAATTCCCAAAACCTAGCAAAGTACCAGACATAACAGAGTGCATAGTAAGTACTTAATGAATACTAAGTACTTGGATGGAAAGGTGGATGGATGATGATGGATGAAGGATGACTGATGAGTACAGTGGGGATGATCAAAGATATAAAGACCAGATTTGTGCAAGATGCAGACAGCCATCCTAACTTAGTTATCTCCCAAGGTGGGAGAGCCAAATGAAGGAAAGGAGGTAATGAAATTGTTCTTTGAAGGCCTGATTCTTTTAAAGATATCTTAAAATGTGTTAAACCACACGTTCTCCTTTTCTTCTAACCAAGATCACTGGATTGGAGGCTTCCCTGGAGAAGGACACCTGTTTCTGAGTCACTTCAGGAAACTGCTCTTTTGCCTCAGGTCTCAGACGGTGCTGCATCTCCGCTTGAGTTTCTACCCCAGAACAAAGCCTGACCCAAACCCCTGCATGACTTTGCTGCTGATAACCCTCTGTTCTCGCCCAAAACTTCAACTCCACTCCCAACCTTGAGTTTGACCACCATGTCTGACTTGGTTCCCATCTTGACTTAGCCTTGGCTTGCCTAACAGGTACATCTTTGTTTCTGATGTTGAATATACTCTACTAAGCATTAGCCAGGGTGACACCATTTTGTAAAGCACCTCCGTTTTGGTTGGACAGTGAGAGTTATGGAAGCTAAGGCAATCTGATTTCCAGAATTAAAGTCACTTGTTTCTCTAGATGCTTTGAGCCCCAGTACTGGTCACCCAGGAGAGACGTTATCCATCATCTGGCAGTGTCTAATTTACCACTTCCTGTTAACCTAAAGAAATGACCAATTGAGGGCCAAACCAGAAAGATTTTAACCTCTTTCCCACCCCTCTTTCCTGTGAAAGATGGAATAAGAGACTGCCATTCTGTCATGTGGGTCTAGCCTCTCCTCAGGGTACCTGCCATGCTGCTGTCTGCCTGTCTATCTGTGGCATCAATAACTCTTCTAATAGAACTCTTAGCCCAAAGGAAAAATCTGCCTCAATAGTTGCTTTGAACTCCAAACTCAAAAACTTTCATTAATTTGTGTTTGTTTCCTTCCTTCATTTATTTAGAGACAGGGACACATGTACATATTCCAGATTGGCCTCAAACTCACTTACAATGTAGCCCAGGATGCCCCTGAACTTCTGATCCTCCTGCTCCTACCTCCGAAGTGCTGGAATAACAGGCATACATCCTCGTGTTTATTTTTGGTTGTGGTGGCTGTTGAACCAGAGGGATTCATGCATGCCAGGTGAGCTCTCTGCTAAGTACACCCCGAGTCCGGCTATAGGGCATTTCTAGTGTAATCTCATTTATCACTTTTTTTTTTTTTTTGGTTTTTCAAGACAGGGTTTCTCTGTGTAGCCCTGGCTGTCCTGGAATTTACTTTGTAGACCAGGCTGGCCTCGAACTCAGAAATCCTCCTGCCTCGGCCTCCCAAGTGCTGGGATTAAAGGCGTGCGCCACCACCGCCTGGCCTCATTTATCACTTAAAACTATGTAATCACCCCCATTCTGAAAGTGAGATAATAAAACCTATTGTAAAATATGTTATGCAATTCCAGAGTCCTAGAACTCATCCTGTAGCCCAGGCTGGCCCCGAACTCACAGAGATCTGTCTGTCTCTGCCTCTGCCTCTGGAGTGCTGGGATTAAAGCATGTGCACCACCACTGCCCAGCTCTCTTCAGCTTTTGCAGGGAAACAGAATGAGGTGACCGGAAGCAGCTAAGGGCCTGGATCTTTTTCCAGCTATGTTCTCAGTCAAGCATGGTGGCACACACTTATAATTCCAGCACTCAGGTAACAAAGGCAGGAGGATTGCTGCAAGTTTGAGACTAATCTGGTAGCCTGGTTACATAGTGAAATCCTGTCTCAACTTCCCCCACCCTCACCCCTCTGTGTGCATGTTACACACACACACACACACACACACACACACACACACACACACACACACACACTGAAATAAGTAAACAAATGTGTAAAAAAAAATAAAAGCGATGAGGCTGAGGACACAGCTCTGGCAGAGCTCAGGCCCAGCAATCAGGAAACCCAAAGTTCAGTCACCAACTTCTCATATATGGCGTCTAGTGATATGCACCTACAACCCAGAACTGGGGAAATGGAGGCAGGATGATCAGAAATTAAAGGTCCTCTTCAGCTATGTAGAGAGTGTGGAGCCAGTCTGATCAAGGATGTTGTTTTAAAAATAAAAAGGAAACACGGTGGAGTGTAGAGAAAGGAAAAGAGGCAGGGCTTGCAGTCTGATTTGCAGGTGAGATATTCCGCAGGCACATGAATTTCCATGCTTAGCCCTCAGAGGACATGTGATGGGACATTTGTAAGACCTTAAGCCACTATGCAGTGGTCAGCCTATGGTTGCCTTCTGAGGCTTCTTGTCTGCCTTTAAAGCTGACAGACACCGCAGTGAGTCAGTCCTACCAATGCTTGACTCATTTTTGACCTAAATTTGGTGATCAAACATAATACTCCAGAATTTGGCATTGTGGCTTAAAATTACGGTGGGAACATGGTTGGACTGTGTGTGTGTGTGTGTGTGTGTGTGTGTATCTGTGTGTATGTGTGTATCTGTGTGTTTGACATGTACACATGGGGTTGAGGGTGGGAGAAATTAAGACAGGATTTCACTATGTAACCAGGCTACCAGATTAGTCTCAAACTTGTAGCAATCCCCCTGCCTTTGTTACCTGAGTGCTGGAATTATAGGTGTGTGCTGCCATGCTTGGCTGAGAACATAGCTGGAAAAGATCCAGGCCCTTAACTGCTTTCTGTCACCTCATTCTGTTTCCCTGCAAAAGTTGACAAGAACAATATTTAAGTTAGCAAGAGAATTGGGATGTAACTCGCTCAGTAGAGTGTTGCCCAGCACCAAATATCCCAATACCTCGTAAACTGGGTGTCGGCTTGTAATCCCAGCACTTTGAAGGTAGAAACAAGAAGAGTTTCAGAACAGCCTCAGCTCTACAGCAAGCTCCAGACTACCCTAGCATTCTTGAGATCCTGCTGCCTCTAAATTAACCAATCAATCAGCTAATTGTCAGAAAGACTTGGATTTAACTTCTGAGTCACTGCTTTCTGACCATGCAACCTTGGCCAAGCCCCCTGACCTCTATCAGTGCTTGGTTCTGAGCCTGTAAGTCAGAACCACAGAACTCCCTAGCACTGTGAGGGATTTGGTAACACATAAACATTATGGATGTTCAAGAAAAAGCCTGAAAATTAAAGTTATTTTATTTCATTTTGTGATGCTTTCATCTGAACTTAGGGGCTCAAACTCATGAGGCAAGCACTCCACCACCGAGAAGCACAGCTCAGCATCTGTTTGGAGGTCAGAGGACCACTTGCCATTGTCAGTTCTCTCCTTCCACCGTGTGGAGCCTGGGGATCAAATTCAGGTCATCCATACCCTTCCCACTGAGCCATCTTGCCAGCCCCTCAGCCTTACCTCTGTACCTTCATTTGGGTCGACTTCTTTGTCTTCTATGGCTGACCTCATGCTTTATCCCTTTGTATTCAGGACAGATTTCTTGGTCTCCATCCCAAGTTACATTTCTGTGTCTTTGCTGACGGTTTCTCGAGTCCTGAATCTTTACGTCTCGTTCTCGGAGCTTGGTGGACTCTCCTGTCGTGGACTTTTATTTGTTTGTGGTTATTTTGATGGTAGAATAATATATAATTTAGGCCATGTTTGTTTGTTTATTTTGTAGAGGTGCATAAAGACAACCAAACGTTTCTTTTTAGCCAGATGGTGAGGCTCAGCACTTAGGAAGTTGGGCCAGGAGGGCGGTGACTTAGATACCAGCCTGGAGTGCTCTATGAGACCAGCTAAAACTAATTTTTTTTTAACCTTTAAACCATTTTTAAAATGTTATCCCAGTTTAAAATGTATTACTTTGAGGGTCATGGGACAACATGGTACTGCATGTGTGGAGGTCAGAGGATAACTTTTAGGAGTCTGTTCCCTCTTTCTAGCCTGTGGGTCCTGGGCATTATACTCAGATATGATAGCAAGTACCTCTACCTGCTGAGCCATGTCACTGTTCCCTTTTAAAGGTACACAGTGAGATGGTTCAGTGGTTAATGCCTTTGCTGCCAAGCCTGGCCACCTATGTTTGATATTGTGAGTGCATAGTGTAGCACAAAAGTGCCACTCACACATGAAATAAAAAAAAAGTATACAAAAGTCAATGTACACTTCATTATCATTAAATACAAGCAATTATTCCCATTCTGTAGTTATAGAACGTTTTCACCATAGAAAATAAAAGGTCTGCACTCATAAATAATAATCCTCTTCCCACACCACCCCTGCTGCAGTACCATCCTACTGACTATACATTTGTTTGCTCAAGGTATCTCATAGCGAGCAGAATCACAGGTCTGGTTTATTTCACTTAAGACGATGCTTTTGAAAGTCGTCTATATTGTAGCATATGTACAGATTTCCTCAATCAGATGACATGCTATCCCATGCATGCATATGTCGCATTTTACCTCGCCCTGCTGTCCTTAGACATCTTTATTGCTTCTGCTTTTTGGCTACTGGAAATAATAATAATAATAATGTGAGCACATCTGTTTGTTGGAGTCCCTGATTGCAGCTCTTTTGGGTGAATATATACTATCATATGGTAATTCTAGGGTTAGCCTTCTGAGGGTCCACAAGGCTGCTTTCTACAGTGACTACACCGCTTTCCATCCCACCAACAATGCACAGGGTTCCAGTGTCTGAATGTCTTCACTAACACTTGTTTTCCTCTCACATATGTGTACATGTGCGGTGCAGATGTTCATGTGACTCCACAGACAGGTGTGTGCACAAGCATGTTGGGATGTACATGTGTGGGGTGCACATGGAGGCCAGAGTTCTATTTCAGGCGTCTTCCTTTTCTGCTCTCCATTGTGTGCTTTGAGGCAGGTCTCTCACTGAACCTGGAGCTCATGCACTGGGCTAGACTGTCTGGTGAATATGCTGGTCTCACACTCCCTCTCAGTGCTGGGGTTAAAGAGCTGCTTTTTATGTGGGCTAAGGATCCAAACTCAGATTTTCATGTTTGCAGATACTATACTGACTAAACCATCTTCTCCCTCCCCACCATTTTCTTAGAAAATAATGACCCTTTTAGGTAGGGATAGACTTCAGTTAGTAGAGGCTTAGCTACTGTGCATGGGCCCTGGGTGTCATTCTCAACACTGCATAAACAAGGTGTGATAGCTGGAATAAGAATGGCCCCCATAAGATAGAATATATTTTGTGGGTAGATTTGAGGCAGAGGGGAGATGGGAATGGGAGAATCAGGTGGGGAGGGGGAGGGGAAGCAGGGTTGATAGAAGGAATTGGGGAGAGACAGCTAGAACTGAGACACATTTGAGGGGTGGTGTGAAAACCTAGTGCAGTGGAAATTTTCTAAAATATGTGAAAGTAATCCTCATGAAGTCTCCAAATAATGGGGAGATAGAGTCTCAACTGGCCATCTCTTGTCACCAAATGAAACTTTCAGTACTGGGGCTTGGTTACATCCAATTAAGTTGTTGGACAAAGTGGGTCCCTTGGAAATCCCCAAAGAGCCCAGGCTATTGCCAAGACAATAGATTGCTCTCCAAAAACTGAGAGCAAGGAGCCATTCCTGAAGACAACACCCATACAACTCAGTGAACACGAAGAGGTCAATCTGGTGCCTACTTAGAACCTTCACCCCTAAATTCTAGAGTCTTTGGTGTAGGAAGGGACTCTGTAAGCTACCAAAAGAAAAATATAAACACCAAACTGGCTACAAAACCTTTATCTATAATGCTTGGTGACCAAGAAACAGGGACTAGATAGCTCAGAGACCTAAGGTAAAGTCAAATACTACTGATCATAAAAAAAAGTAACAATAAAACGACTACTAGCGAGACATTCTGCTGTACTCATAGATCAGTGCCTTATCCAACCATCATCAGAGAAGCTTCCTCCTGCATCAGATGGCAACAGATACAGAGACCCACAGCCAGACACAGAGAGGCCTTGGAATGCACAGCTCTAGATGAGACGTCTCCATCAAATCCCTTCCATCAGAGCTCAGGGAACCCCTCAGAAGAGGAGGCAGAAAGAGGGTAAGAGCCAGAGAGGGCAGAGGACAGCAGGAGAGCACAGCCCTCTGAATCAGCTGAGCGAAGCTCCTACGAACTCATGAGACTGAAGCTGCAAGCCTGGGGACGGCATTCTCTGTGCGTATGTTATAGTTCTCAGTTTAGTATTTTTATGGAACTCTTGAATGTGTGAATGAGTGAGTCTCTGATTCTTGTGCCTTCTCTTGGGACTCTTTTCCTTTTGTTGGTTTGCCTTGTCTAACCCTGATGTGATTTTTTTGTTTTTTTTTTTACCTTATTATATTTTATTTTATGTTTTGTTGTTATCTCTTAGAAGCCTGTTCTTTTCTAATGAGAGACAGAAAGGGAGTAGATCTGGATGGGAGGGGAGGTGGGGAAGAACTGGGAGGAGTAGACAGATAGGAAACTGTAATCAGGATATATTGTATGAGAAAAGAACTTTGAATAAAAGGGAAAAATGCTAACAGGCAAAACTGGTGATAAAGGCTTCCATAGGTTCATATATTTGAATGCTTAGCCATCAGGATTTGAAAAGATTAGAAGGATTAGGAGGTGTGGCCTTGTTGGAGAAAGTGTGTCCCTGGAGGTGGGCTTTGAGGTTTCAAAAGCCCATGTCAAGTCCAGTGTCTTTCTCTCTGTCTTCAGATCAGGTTATAGATCTCAGCCACTTCTCTAGCACCACGTCTGCCTGCTATGCCTACAGCCTAGCTCCCCATCATGTTGATAATGGACTAAGCCTCTGAAACCGTAAGCAAACCCTCAATTAAAAGCCTTCTTTTATGAGTTACTGTGGTCATGGTGTCTCTTCACAGTAATAGACTAAGGCTAAGACCCAGGATATGGTGGTATAGGCATTCAATCCTTTCACTAGGGAGGTCTGAAGCAGGAAAGTCAGAAGTTCAAGGCCTTCCTCAACTACATAATGAGTTTGAACCAGGTACAACTCAAAAAAACCCACTGCCCTTCTAATTTGTGCATGAGCTTTTGGGACATAGTATACCAGAAGTCTGAGTGTTTTATAGACTCCTGGGATCTGTTTCTCCTTCTAGAGACCCTCCTGGGGTCTCCCAGCTTTGAGAACTCCCTGTGGCATTGAACTCACCATGACACACAAGCAGCCAATATGCTTTTCTCCTGCATCTTTTGATCTGTTTTTCTGGCTTTGAAGAGTGGCCTGTATTAGTTAGGGTTCTCTAGAGCGGCAGAACTTATAGAAAAAATATTATAATGTATTATATATAAAATACATTATATATTATTATATTACACATTTGCCTAATATATAGTATAAGTAATAGAAATATACATATGTATATAGGAGATTTATTAGAATAGCTTGCAGGCTTTGGTCCAGCTAATCAAACAATGGCTGGCTATGAACAGAAAGTCCAAGAATCCAGAAGTTGTTTAGTCCACGAGGTTGGATATCTCAGCTTGTCTTCAGTAGGTGATGGAATCCTGAAGAAGCAGGCTCTTATGCCCGTGAGGACTGACTTGCTAGCAGGGTGGGGCAAGCAGGCAAAGAACAAGAGCTTCTTTCTTCCAAGTCCTTGTATAGGCCACACAGTGTGGTCCCGATTAAAGGTATGTGTCATTTTCTCCTCAAGGTTCAGATTACAAGTTGATCTTCCTACTTCAGATTAAGCAAAAACCCCTCATCGTCTTGCCCTCCGTTTTTGGATGGTATAGTTAACTCCAGATGTAGGCAAGTTAACAACCCAGAGCAACCCTTTAGAGTAGGACTTGGGGAATGATATAGTCAATTTATTTAGGCCAACAATTCTCTGAGCTTCTTTTTTCATGTATTTTTCCAGGCTAGAAGCAACTGTGCTAATTCCATGGGGACCATTTCTGACTCTGACTTACCACTGACCTCAGAACTAGAATGGCATCCAGAGCCTTGGGCAAAATTATTTCTGAGTCCCATCAGAACCCAGGGGAACATGTTATATTCCTTAGCTACTGCCCCCGAGCTTTTTGAATCAGGCTTCTCTCTAGCCCCTTCCTTTGCTAAGACTCATAGTTGGTGGCCTAGGTCTTCAGGATGGACGGATGCTGGGTGTGGTGATTCACCTCCTGCATGACCCTCATGACTCCTCAAGGGGAACTTGGGGACCTGGAATTTCGTTCAGAATTCTCCATTCCTATTCCCAGAACCTAGACTCTCTGGAGCAATCTTTGTTTATATTGTCTAATGCTTACATCTTCTCTGTGGGTTTCTGATGTCAAGAGTAGGGTATATTAAACCAGTCTCTCATGTGCACATGGAACCTGGGACCCCAGGGGCTTCATACATCCGGGGCATTGTGTCAGCTTGGGCCTTGTTTCTTTGCTTAATAGTACACAGTGTAGCACATTGGTAGAGAACTTGCCTTGTATCACCTGAGGTTCACTTCCATCACCTCAAAAAAGGAAAGGGCCATGGTATATGGTATACATTACTCTTCCTTTAATCCACCTCTGTTTTCTGCAGAAGCAGGTGGAAAAAAAGTTCTTTCTGTATCGCACAAAAAGGAAAATGAAGGGAAGTGACTCAGCTAGGTTCACAGAATCATCCGCCATAGAATGGCGTTCTCTTCCTCTGGAGCCCCAGCTTTCACTGAGTCACCCTCTAGAGAAAGCTTCAGCTTATACTCTAGTCTTGGGTGTAGTGGTACGAGGTGGGTTGTGAGGCTCTTTATCCTGAGCTACCCTCATTCTAACCCACAGGATATAGATGATATAGACTTTTAAAGGAAATACTCTAAATCAAAGCCTAACCTCCCAAGTCTGGAAGAAGCAAGAGTTCCTAACTATAGGACAGATGACGGCAAGCAAGCCCCTCCTCCTGTACATCCCCTCAGATGCACGACCACCTCAGTTCTCACTCGGTGCTAGACCCAGCCCTGCAGCTTCAGTGCCCACATTTCTTTCCATCCCAGCCAACAATCAAGTCATTCTTTTTCTTCCCAACATGTCAGCTAAGACAAGTGAGGATTTTCAGTATTACTAAGAAACGTATACATCTTTGTTCAGAAACCTATATGCCTCCCTAGAAGTCCAACTTTTACTTGAGTTTTCCTTATAAGGTTTTGTTTTTTGTGGAGCAGAAGATAAGCCTAGGGTCTTACACGCACTAGGCAAATGCTCCACCAGAACTGCACATCAAACCGTTATCTGCTTTGTTTTGTTTTTAAGACTGTTTCTAATCTGACCTCATCCCACCTACTAATATTTATTCCTCATTACTTCCTGGTGTAAACCGTTCTTAATCAAGCTAGGCTTCTCAACTGGTCTCTCTCTCTCTCTCTCTCTCTCTCTCTCTCTCTCTCTCACATACACACACACACACACACACACACACACACACACACACCACATGCACACACACACACACACACACATACACACCAAGGTTTCTTCTCCATTACACATAAATAGTTGATTATCCCTTCCATCATTCTTCCATTAGCCACCTGGGATTTTTTTCCCTGCCTACCACCAGTTCCAACCCAATGTAGCCTTTAATTAAAAAATTATTTATGTTTATTTTATGCATGTTGGGGTTTTGCCTGCATGTATGTCTGTATGAGGATATATCGGATCTTGGAGTTACAGACAATTGTGACCTGCCACGTGGGTGTTGGGAATTGAACCTGAGTCCTCTGGAAAAGCAGCCAGTGCTCTTAATCTCTAAGCCATATCTCCATCCAACAGTGTAGCTTTTAAGATTTGTTCATGTCCAAGAAATCACTACCTTTAGTGTCTTGGTTCTTTAAGTTTTACTGTGTTTATAGCTGATAGTCAGACAACTTAATGATTAATAGCTTATAAAAATTATGGCTAAAAATATACAGAGTGCTAGGTGTGGTGGTTCATATTCTGTAATTCCAACTCAGTAGAGGTAGGGACATGAGGGCCATGAATTCAAGGTCAGCTTGAACCATACAAGAAGGCCCCTATTTCAAAACAAACAAACAACACACATAGCATAAGATTTGCTATCAGCCATTTTTTGTCATTCATTCATTCATTCATTCATTTATTCATAGGTAGGCAGGTTTGCTGTATGGCCAAGCTGGTCTCATACTCACACCCAGGTTGGCTTCTAATAATATTTCTGCCTCAACTTCACCATCATGCTTAATTTTTTCTTCTCTTTTTTCTGAACTCTATGTAGCCCTGGCTGTTCTGGAACTTGTCCTGTAGACCAGGCTGGCCTCAAACTCAAGGAGAGATCTGCCTGCCTCTGCCTCTCAAGTGCTGAGATTAAAGGTGTGACCACCACACCTGCTCACGCCTAGATTTTTTAAAAAATAATTTATTTTTATTTTTATGTGCATTGGTGTTGTGTCTTCATGTATGTCTGTGTGAGATCTTGGAGTCACAGACAGTTGTGAGCTGCCATGTGGGCACTGGGAATTGAACCAGGTCCTGTGGAAGTGTAGCTAGTTCCCCCAACCTCTGCCATCTCTACAGCCCCTCATGCCTAGATATTTTAACTACTTTAAAATGTACAGTTTAGTAATAGTGTTAAGCATATTCACATATTTTTGGGGGTGGGCATGGGTGTTATCCAACCCTTTTTCATTTTGCAAAACTGAAACTCTATACATAGTAATTCCCCATTTCCACTTCCCTTAGTGTCTGGCAACCATTGATCTACTTTTAGTCTCTGAACTTGACCATTCTAGGTATCATTTATAACTGGAATCTTAAGGTATTTGCTTTTTTGTGACTGGCTTGTTTCACTTATAAAATCTTCAAGATTTACCTACTTTGTAGCACGTGGGATGGGATGACAGGATTTTTTTCTATTTTGAGATGTAATAAAAGTCCTATTTTATTAGCCCTGATGTGTGTGTGTGTGTGCGCGCGTGTGTAAGACATTGTATATTTTCACACATATGTATGTTACTTCCGCCTCATGGCCATCATGACTAATGCTACTATGAGCATCAGTGTTCAGTTGTCTCCTCAAGGCTCTGATTTCAATCCTGTTGGAAGTAGGATTTTTGGGTCATGTGATCATTCTAATTTTCTGAATCCTAATAATAGTGCACTCGAGTTCCAAATTCCCCACATCATCAGCAAACTTACCTTCTTTTTAAAATAGTCCTCATCTTCCTCAAGTGTTTTAAACTATTTCCTCTGAATTTGTTGTCTTGAATAGATTTCAGCATTTTCTTTCTTTGAGGCAGGCTTTCATGTATCCCAGACTGGCCTCATACTTAGAAATTACCTTGAACTTGATATTTGGTTTATATTGTATTTTGGATAGAACTTAGGACTTTCCGTGTGTGTAGGCAAGTCCTCTACCAAATGAGCTACATTATCCTCAGCTCCAGATTTCAACATTTTTTTCCCCAAAGAGTGATCTTGTCTGGCTCTTCTGTGGGCCCTCAGAGCTTAATCTGTGCTAGCACCCTCTATATACTTTAAAGTATCTTTTGGTTCATTAAACAAAAATGGAAAATTTGAGTTGAGTTTTGTTACCTTATTTTTAGAAGTCAGGGCATAGAATTTTCTTTACAAATAGAACATGCTCATGTGCAGACTGAGCAAGCTTCCAGCGTGTTACATCACGGAACAGATGATCTGCACAAGGATAGTGTCACTGTTGCCTTCTGTTTGACCAAGGCGATAGCATGCTCACCCCATAAGCTGTTTGGTTTAGTCCTGCAATGCAAAGGTGCAGTACAAATCAGGTGACATCAGAAGACCCTAGACACTGGACCTGGGGGTAGAGCTAAGTTGGTATAGGTTGATGTCCAGAACAAAAAAACAAAAACAAAACCAGAAACAACCAAACAAAAACCATAACAACCCCTCCCCTGAAATGTAGCAGCTCCCGTATGGAGTTGGGCAGAAGGTTCGAGGGGCAAAGTGCTGATAACAAGCATGAGTCTGGATCCCAACACTCATATAAAAAGGCCAGGCATTATTCTGCTGGTCTGTAACCGCAGAGTGGGGAGAACTGGTGGGGAGTCAGATGGAGCTAACTGGACAGCCAGTCTAGCCAACTAATGAGCTCCAGGTTCGGTGAAGAGATTTTGTTCTCAGAACAAGCAAGTACGCAAGCAAACCAATAACAGGAGAGTGACAGCTGGCTCGGTCGGAAAAGCGTGTTTGCTGTCAGGCCCAATGACCTGAGTTACATCACTGGGACCCATACAGTAGAAGGAGAGAAGTGACCCCGCAGAATTATTCTTTGACCTCCACATGTACACAGTGGCATGCACACATTATAAATTATATTTCTAACAACTATAATAATATAAAAGTTATTTTAAAGGTTTTAAGAATCGAGAGATGGCTTAGTAGTTAAGAGCATGTGCTGCTTTTCAAGAGGACCTGAGGTCAGTTTCCAGCACCCACCTCCGACAACTCAAAACCAACTGTAACACCAACTCCAGGAGGATCTAACACCTCTGATTTCATTGCCACACCGGTACTCACACATGCACACACACACACACACACACACACTTAAAAATCATAAAATAATTATTAAGGGTCAGGAGTGGTGGCACATATCCTTAGACTCAGCACTTGGGAGGCAGAGGCCAGTGTATCTATGAGTTCAAGGCCAGTCTGGTATGCATAGCAAGTTCCAGGTCAGTTAGGGCTACACAGAGAAACCCTGTCTCAGAAAAAAAGAAAGAAAGAAAAAAGAAAGACAGAAAGAAAGAAGGAAAGAAAGAAAGAAAGAAAGAAAGAAAGGAAGAAAGAAAGAAAGAGAAAAGAAAGGAAGGAAGGAAGAAAGGAAGGAAAGAATGAAGGAAGGAAAAAGGAAACAAAATTTGGCACTTCAGCCCAGCATATAGTCCCAGAATTTGGTGGGTAAAGGCAGAGGAATCTGAAACTGAGGGTCTTCCTACACTACACAGTGAGTTTGAGACCAGCCTGGATTAGAGAGCCTATCTTTATCAGCTAATCAACCAGCCAACAACAACATCAAATACCAATCCTAGAAGTTAAAACAAAATAAATAAAATCTGACCTTAAGGAGCAAAAAAAGATGCAGTATAGGAATGGGGAGGAAACTGGACACACAGAACGGTCCTGAGAAATAGAGGGCTCTCCAGGGCTGCTTTGTTCTGACTTATACGTCATTTCTTCAGTTCTCCCGGGCCACGGGGGTGTCAACTTCTCACCCATATCTGTGCTTTTGTCCCCTTCATTTTAATTAATTAAGTTAATGGTGAGGGGCACATGAATGTCACTATCAGAAGTCATGGGTCCTAGGACTCAGTCTAAGGTTACTAGAATTGGCAGCAAGTGCCTCTATTGCCTGCCCAATTGTTATGACTGATCCCTCAAGCATTTTTCTTTTTTCTCTTTTGGTCTGTCCATGGAAAAGTCCATTTAGCCACCCACTTGGCACGCTTGTAAAATGAAGTGATCACTGGGAATCTTTTAAAAGGCCCAAGTTCAAAAGTGCTGAAGCAATGAACTTCCTGAGAACAGACATTTTAGAAAAGTCGCCTCGGGGTGGCTTGGTTAACACAGGCTCTGGAGTGTACATGCCTTTCTTGATTCATCCGTATGGAAAGCGCTGCTCATATGTCTGATGGGCAGCTCTGACCTTCCCCCATTTATGTGGCCTCCAAGCCAAAGGGTGTGGCTTCAGTGGAAGTGGCGCTAGATACAAACTCCCAGAGGTGGGGTGCGGCAGGGAGGACAAACCAATACAAGTAAAGTAAAATTCCCTAAATATGCATTGGCATATTAGGAAAATTACCATTTTTCTCCCCGGGCAAGCGTGAGCTTGAGAATCCCCCAAGAAGCCTACTAAAAATGAAGATACATAGGCGTCTATCTAATGAGTTCAAATTTCAAGATTAAACTGAAAATCTATAGTTTTTAGACTTTCAGGCCAGGTTGTTTTCACGAACAGACCCAATGTGTGAACATGGTATTGAGGGATATTCATTATTTTGGTTACTAGGCACTTATCCAACAAGCCAATTTTTTTTTCTTTTTTTGGCTTGGGAGGCGGGGCTAAAAGGACGACACTCTCATAGTAATTATCACCTCAGGCTTTGGGGGCTAGGACTGTATATTGCTCAGTGGTACAGCTCTCTTGCCTACCATTATCAAGTCCCTGGGTTCCGTCCTTAGCACTGAAAAAAAACAAAGCACTAACAAACTCTCAGGCTTTCTGGCAAGAAACCTGGGTCTGACCTGCCAGGAACTGACTGTAGGATTTTTGAGCAAGTTATTCAGCCTCTCAAAGCCTCACTTTCCTTAACCGAGAAATGGAGATGATACTGTATCTTCCTCACTGAGGACTGAGTCACGCATGGAGAACTTAGTCCAATGCCACAACAACAATAACAACAACAATGCTCTGTAAATAGATGCTGTTGGTTCCCCACACAGAAGTCCAACCATGTTTTTCCTCAGATGTAAACATGGGAAAATAGAGCTTGTGAAAAAGGAAGATTGGGAGAGATGGTTCCAGAAATCTACACATGTATGTAAGTACAGCTACCAGATCCAATGACTACTTGTCTGACCAGACCCAGAAGACACATCTGTGGCTGGTTATATTAAACAAAAGGAAGAATATGTTCATCAAAGTCTGGCTCGAGCTGGCTAGCAGGAACCAAAGCAGACAGGACTTGAACAGCTGGGGCTTTCCTGGGTGCCATCATGGGTTTGAAGTAATATACGCATGGACTAGGCATGTTGCCGGACACCTGTCATCCTAGCATCTGTGAAGGTAGATGCAGAATCAGGAGTTCAAAAATCATCCTCAGCTACATAAACAAGTTCAAGGCCACAACTGGGCTACCTGAGCCAAACAAAAACAAGCAACAACGAAAAGCAGGATGGTCCCCCATATAAGGACAAATACCTGCCCTTACTAGTCAGACTTACTACAGACTGACTAGGAAAAACCCTATAATTAGCCAAGTCTGAATGGGGGCACCAGCAATATTGTTTATCTACGGTGTGGTCTTGGGAACTTGTTCTAACTTGTGTTTCTCAGTTTTATTAACTATAAGATGATCACATTGATAGTACTTTCTTTAAAAGAACACTGTAAAGGATTTTGTTGTTTTATTGTTGTTCTTTTTCTTTTTTTAAAGACATGGTTTTTCTGTGCCGTTCTGGCTGTCCTGGAACTTACTCTGTAGACCAGGCTGGCCTCGAACTCAGAGTTCTGCCTGCCTCTGCCTCCTGAGTGCTTGGATTAAAGGTGTGCACCATCACAGTCCCACTGTTAAGGTTTTAAAAGCAAACACCATACAATTAACTTTAGTTATTAGCTATCTTTTCCATTTTAATTTTCTTCGTAATGTTATCCAGGCTGGTGTTGAATTCTTGGGCCACTGTGCCTGGCTTTGTTATCCCATTAACAGGGGCAGATTATAAAATCCCCTTGAAAAACACAGGCCTTCCTTTTTCTTGTTTCTGCCACGCTGCCATAATCACTGCCCCCAGAGTAAGGAAGGAACAGTCTGCCCATGCAATTATCCACATCCTGTTCCTCCCAATTGTGCTGCTATTTCCCAGGGGTCCCTGCTCCGTGTGTGTGTGTGTGTGTGTGTGTGTGTGTGTGTGTGTGTGTGTGTGTACTTGTGCACGCTTTCTGTTTGCACAGGTGTCCATGCTTTCTTCCAAACCTTCCTCAGAGGTTTGTCTGACTGATCTCTGTCATAGCTTGGGGAAAAGGAGCATTTTCTGCAGGTGGACAGGGCAACAAAGGCACTGAGGGTGGACAGGGAGGAAGGAAGGAAGGAGGTGAGGATCCAGAATAGGAGAGAGGGTGGAAATGTGTCATGAGGTTCCTCCAAATCTGTAAGTTATGAATCTCATTTTCAGTGAATGACCTCTGGTGATTCACTTCCTTTTATTAGCTGCTGCTTGCATTTTCTTTAATACACACATACACACATACAGAATCTAGTTTGAGAGACCCATGAAAACATACATCATGTGGGCTATGGATGTTATCTTGCTTTTCTTCAGAACAAGACTGCTTAGCAGTTCAGCTCATAGCTGAACACATTTCCCTAAGTAAGACTGACTTCCTGACAGTTTTAGCAAACCCAGCAGTTTCTCATTTCCTCTTTGAGCCTTTTCTCTGGAGTATGTCCTTAGCGTCCTCTTAAACATTCATTGCCACCCAGTATGGTAACCTGAGTACTAAAGAGTAGTTGTAGGACAGGAGACTGGAGAGAGATGCAGCATCCAGGCCGTGTGGAAAGTTATAACCAATGTCCTTTAAAAATCTTATTAGGGGACTCGAGAGATGGCTCAGTGGTTAAGAGCAATGGGTGTTCTTCCAGAGCATCCAGGTTCAATTCCCAGCACCCACATGGCAGCTCACAACTGTCTGTAACTCCCGTTCCAGGGAATCTGACACCATCACAGAGAGATATATGCAGTCAAGACACTAATGCACATAAAATAAAAATAAATTTTAAAAAATCTTATTAGATTATGAATTTTATTTTACAAGTATTTCATCCATATGTATGTATGTGCACAGTGTGCCTGGTGTTCTTGGATATCAGAAGAGGGCTTTGGATCCCCTGGAACTGGAGCTATGGTTAGTTGTGAACCACCAAATGGATGCTGGGAAATTGAAGCCAGGTCCTTTTCAAGAGCAACAAGTGCTCTTAACTACTGAACCATCACTCCGGTCCCCCCATTATTTGTGTAGGCTAATAAATTTCTGCCTTACTGTGTTTGAATTAGGGACAAAAGAAATTTGGCCAAGGCTCAAGAATTTCATGCAGAAGTCTGAGATAATTGGTCCGAGTATAATTACAAATATGATCAGAGTGCTGAAAGAACAAGGAAGGTTAGGAAGTCATAGCCTGAACATAAACGAGCCAAGTTGACCTGTGCGTTTCTGTGTTATTGACGACATCGTGTAACCTCAGAGTTCAGCCCTTGAGTACTTTGCTTTCCATGAGTAAGGACGCAAATATGTGGCTTCCTCCACCCCTTTCCACAGGCCGTTAGGGACCCAGTAGCTCCACCACCTCCCTATCACATTACAGACCCAGACACAGTCATCTTCACTTTTACCACTAAACACAGTGGGACAGGGGAGGGGGCCTCAGACTCAAGGTTGCAATGTGATCAATTTCATGGCCTGTTCCCAAACTGCTGGAGTCTGTTTGCCAATGTGTTAGGTAGGAGGTTTAAAAAACAAGCTTCATTCTGCAAAGAGTCACAGATGAGGGGGGTGAGTGGGAGTCAGGGGTGCGGGGGTGAGCGGGAGTCAGGGGTGCGGGGGCGAGCGGCACATGCAGCTGTCTTTCCCAGCTGCCCAGTTGATAGGAACTGTGGGCCAAGGACACAGCATCCCCACTTAGCCGGAATCCTGAGATAGACTCCAGCATGACCTGGTCTTTTAGGCCAAAATGGACAAGCAAAGGAGGGAAGTACTCTAGATAGGAATTACAGTTTACAAAATTCATCTTTCTGTTTTTAGCACCTGGAACTATATTGGCACATAGTAGCCCTTTCGCAACTTAACGTATGTACCTAATGAATGAATGAATGAATGAATAAGTGAGTGAATGAATGAACACTTTTCACACATAGGCATGACTTCATCCAATCTCCAAAATAGTACAGGCAGGACCAATGCTGTTTTATTTTGCAGATAGGAGAACCAAAGTCAAAAGAGTTAAGTGCCTTCTTTAAAATCATTCCACTACAGTACCATAATGAATGTTCTTAGTATAGCAACCCAAGAATATATCCCATGACTCAACATGAACTTCCTTCTGAACACAGCTAGTCAGAAAATAGCCTTTAAGGGCTAGGCATGATAGTACAGGCTTGTAATCCTAGCACTTGGGAAGTGCAGACTATAGTGAGTTTAAGGCCAGCCTGGGCTACATTCTTGTTCTTACATTCCTATCTTAAAAACCCAAACCAACAGTTAGCTGTTTTGGACATGGTAGCACCTAGATCTCTGAATCCAAGGCCAGCCTGGTCTATGTAGAGTTCCAGGACATCAAGGGCTACATAAAGAGATCCCGTCTCAAACAAAACAGACAGACAGACAGACAGACAAAAACCCAAGAACAAACAAAAAACCTAAACCAAAACAAAAGCTTTCAGGGCTCATTTCCCTGGATAAAGAAGTCAGGCTAGGTTTAGACACTGCTCAGTGTGCACCTGTACTCCCATATCTCCTGCCCTTTTATAAACAGAGCCCACAAAAGAGCCCCTCCACTAGTCTATGTCACCACATCTGATTCAGGAGGTCTGCTCTCCTGAGATACAAAAGCCAGTGTTGGTGACTTCCCACTTGGAGTCAAGAAAATAATGAAATCATATACATTTGCTTCCTTATTTCTCACTCTCAACAGAAACTTCAGGCAGTTTAGACCACAAAGGAAGTTCCTGGAATTCAGGCAAACTAGTAACATGCATAGCATGGGCGTTCTTTAAAAAAAAAAAAAGGTGTTTCTGGAAGGAGGTCTCCAGAATAGATAGAAAGACTTGAGGCAAACACCTAGGCTGGAATATTTTATAGCACCTACCGGAACATCTTAATTACCTGGCCTTTCTTTCTCTTTGCAGCATTCTGCCACTTTATGGAGACCATGTGACCCAGAGCCCAGGAGAGAGACACAGGAGAGCGAGTACCTGGATGCCAGTGCTGCCATCAGCACACATCAACCGTGTGTCATCCTTTTGCCATGTTTTCCTCGCATGCTGTGGAATGAGAATATAATTCCAGTCTACATCATAGGGCAGCACTGAACTAGAAGATGAATTGAAGATGTATCTGAAAATGTCTTTAAGCACAAGATAGAAATACCAGAGAAAAAGGATATAAGCCTGTACTACAGAGAGAGAGAGAGAGAGAGAGAGAGAGAGAGAGAGAGAGAGAGAGAGAGAGAGAACGAACAATATAACAATCAAATTTACTTGCCTTGGATTTCCATATAACCATCTTTTACAACCTAAGCTAATACAGAGCTTGATCTTAAGTTATATAGTCTTTCATGCCCTAACCCAGACAACGCATATCAATCATTTGTTGAAAGCAGCAAAGAGGTTAAAAGTAACTTCCTAAAATCTACCATAAAGGTCAAGAGAAACTATTTATGGATATTGATTGATAAGCAATAATATTTGTTATCTGGCAATTGGGATCAGTTGGAACCAGTGACTTAATTCCTTGTAGAACTCTTTTAAAGATTTCGTAAAGTATCCATTCCTTCCCCATGGACATACAAACACCACTCACACATAGAGATATATACAACACACATAGACAGAACAGACAGACACCACTCACACATGCAGCTCACACAACAGGCAGACACACACAGGGATAAACACAGGGACAAGCAAGTTCACAAGACAGACTTCAGGCAGGCACAAATACAGATTCATGCAACAACAGACTGTCATAAGACATAGCGGTCATGAAGCAGAGAATTCAAATGTAGACGCGCTCGTGGTTAGAAGACTCCAAGGGGAAGTGCTTTTGTATCTTTATGTCTTTAATATTTATCTTTCCTTAATGCAATACTGATTCTTTATTGGTAACTTGGAGTTAGTCACTAATGTGTATAACACACACATACACACACACACACACAGAGAGAGAGAGAGAGAGAGAGAGAGAGAGAGAGAGAGAGAGAGCGCCTCAAAGCTCTCTGTCCCTTTTCTCTGTTCTGCATCCACTGATTCACTCACAATAAAGCACCTCTCTGGTTGAGACAGGTAGCAAATGATGAGGGAGGGGCATATATCTAAGACCTGTTCTTTGCCCTCAAAGAGTTGAAAGTCTAACACAGACTGCACCAAAAATAGAGATTTCTGAGAGTTTCAAGACTAGCCAGGAGAAAGGCGGTTCTTTGAGGAGTTGGAGGCATGAGGGCTGTTCATCCAGGTGAAGGAGTGGCAGAAGAAGGAGGAAGAGGGCTATCACGCTGCATAGCGGTCTCCGTTTGTCCAGGAGGAAATGAGGTCATCCTGCTCTCAAAGAATCAGCATGACAGCCTCCAGCCAAGTAATTCGGAGTCATGAGAGTTGTTGGGGGAGCAATGTGAATCATGACAGCCTGCTGGGAATTTCCTAATAACTAAACTAGAGTTTCGGGGTAAATCTTCAGGCTGTAACATCTCTGTTTACATTTTGATCACGTTTGTTTACAATTAGTGGCTTCTTAAACCTAAACATAACTGGCCACAGGTCTTCTAAAGGAAGTAGCAAGTTGCCTCTGAAATCTATGGAATTTCTGACTCAGTGGTCCTATGGTCACCTGCCTACCCAAAGCTGGATAGTTAATGTGTATTTTCCCTATCCAGAGGTTGGCATTCTGGGCCTCTGGCTAGGGTTAAGTCAAGCAGTCTACTCCTTCCTACCTCCTGGCATTCTTTTCCAAGGTCCAGGTTGGCAGTAAAATGTTATAGGCTTAGGCTTAGAGAATAAAGTGAAGCTTGGGTGCTAATGAATTATGAGGACTCGGGTACCTCTTCTCTGGAAGGAGCATCAGAATGACCACTAGTCCTTGTTTCTGGGGCACATGTAAAGGTGACTTAACCTTGAATCCGTTCTGTGCACTTCCTACTCTGCCTGAGGGGTGTGTGCATGTGTGCATGTGTGCATGTGTGCGTGTGTGCGTGTGTGCATGTGAGCTAGAGTGCTTTGTCTTCAAGATGTTCACGACTCATTTACACATCACCTGTCTTTATGTAAGCCTATTTTATTAGATAAATAATTGTTTTCATCCTAGCGTGATGATGTAAAATGCTGAATACAAATGCATTTACAGAGTGGAATTGGCAGCAGGAGAGATGGCTAGGCTCACAACCAAAAGTAAAATGTGTAATTATTTTTTTTTTAGAATGGCTGTATATGGGGACGTGTTTAAAGTTTTTAAAACAGTGTGAAATAGCATTCGGTGAAAAATAAACATTCCTTTTATCTTGTCCTCCAGCCCCACAGCCCCACTACTACAAGGGGGGCAGTCGCACCCCTGTTCCATGTTGGTAGCATACATTAGCAAGGTTTGACTATTCCCTTGCTTTTTTTTTCTATCCTGTTGAAAGTTACCGTTTACATTAATAAGACTCTTGATTGAGCACTGACTGCTCTTCCAGAGGTCCTGAGTTCAATTCCCAGCAACCACATGGTGGCTCATAGCCATCTACAATGAGATCTTGTACTCTTTTCTGGTGTGTCTGAAGAAAGGACAGTGTACTCACATACATAAAATAAACAAATCTTTTTTTTAAAAAAAGACTCCCCCCTTGATTGCTTATTTGTGTTTGTGCGCAACCATAATACCAGTGAAATATGCACTCAGTCCTGTTCCGTGATCTGAGGGTGTTCCTCTGTAGTGGTTGTATTCTTTTCCAGACAAATACATGGATTGTTCATTATAGGCATTTTTCAAAAGACCCATTGACATTTCCACCAGCCAATAGCAGTTGGTGTTCCAAGACTTTGCTCCCCCAACCCTATCATATAGTAACCTTTATTGGTTTTTTTATCATAATTATTTTTGAGGATTTCCCTATGTAAATTAGGCTGGGCTTGAACTCACAGAGATTCACCCGCCTCTTCCTCCCTAGTTTTTAGATTAAAGGCGTGTGCCATTATGTCTGACCCTTGCCATAATTTCTAAGACCATCTTTCAAAGACTGGCCTTAAACCAAGCAGCAAATCTTAATAAAATCTGACCCTGCCTTTCACCCTCTGATGACACTATTACACTCCCTGACTACAAACTTCATTCACTCTTGTCTTCTGATTCGCTGGTTGTGTTAGTAACATTTGGGGACTTAGCATTTGACATGTGGGAACCTTTGTTAGTAGATATTTTTTTTTTGTCGAAAAGGAACTGCGAATTATACCTCTCTATCAGACATCTGAATCAGTGTCGTAGGCAGGTAAGGAGTCAAAGGTGGACAGGTTGGAGAAGAACTGATTAAACCACTAAGGAAGAGGCTTGAGATCAACGCTGGAGAGCCGTCACCACGCTACACTGGGGCCGCACTAGGTGAATAAAAGAAGAGAAGAATGCAAAACCGCCCAATTCCTCAGTCCAGACTGCGTTAGTTTGCTCGGCTGGAAATCCCGTGACTTCGTCAAAGTTGGGAAGCAAGCGCGGTCGAGTTGCGGTGGGATGTAGGAAAAGGAAAAGAAGAGAGAGAGCTCCGCCCTCCAGCAAACCTGGGCGGGGCCAGGGCTCGGGCTGGCCCTAATAAAGGGCGAGCAGTGCAGCGGAGAGACTGGAGCCCCAGAGCACACTGTCATCCATCCAGTCCTTGCGTGTCTCCCGGCGCCCTTCCGCTGCAGTCACCGGTGAGTGCTGTTGGTCTGAAGCAAGCCTGGCGGGATGAGGCGGCCAGGGTTCCCACATGCCTCCCTTCCCCCTACCTTGGCTGGCCAAATTATGGGCAAGGTCACCACCACTCCAGCCCTTTGCGTCCCTCTACAGAGAGGTTCCATGCTGTTGTGCGGGTTCAGAGACCGCAGAGAGGAGAGACCGCCTGGCGTGGGGAGCTTGGTCACTGTTGGCTTGCCCCGCAGGGGAACTGGAGTGTCTTCCCTTGATCTGTAGTAACTCTGCCACCTTCAAGCTGCTCCGCTTCTTGCCCTCACTTCTCTTTCCTTTGCAGAACTGCTGTCTAGAGCCCAGCGGCACTACCATGAAAATCTGGCTGGCGAGCCTGTTCCTCTGCGCCTTGGTGGTGAAAAACTCTGAAGTGAGTGGTCTCGCTGCTTCGGCAGCATCAGGAAGGGGCTTGCAGGACCCCTTAAGTAGCATCAGGGGAAAAGAGGGACTGCACGGGGAGCTTAGGCATCAAAGGCAGGTCCAGGCTTTCCCAGGAAATAGGACAACGTGTCAGCGGAGGGCTTGGGCACCCAAGAGATATGCACTGCTTGGCAAGGGAGGAAGAAGCCATGGGGAGTGCCTTAGCCCTGGGGCACCTGGTTTGTGTGAGGTTTGCTTGAGTCAGTTCATGTCTGGGTACTGGAAACCCATGGTCTTCATTTGGAGAACTGGCTAGTAATATACAGAAAGAGGAGAGACAGACAGGAAGAATAGATTTTGAGGTCGGAACCTGTTTATCCTGAACATGAATTCCCTAGAGCATGTCACCTTTGGTGACCCCCACCTTCATCTCTTGCAGGGTGGCAATGAACTTGGAGCTTCTGGTGAATGTGAGTATCTGCTTCCTTGCATACCAGTTGGTTGCACAGACACTCTGGAAAGCCCTTAGGAGACACACCCTCCCTGCCTCTGCTGAGAGGCTGGCTCCCCCTTGATCCATGCTTACCCCTCCTTTTTATTTGCTAGCAAACTGTGGCTGTCAGAACGGAGGCGTGTGTGTGTCCTACAAGTACTTCTCCAGCATTCGCCGATGCAGCTGCCCAAAGAAGTTCCAAGGGGAGCACTGTGAGATAGGTATGGGGATTCAGACTTGGAATGGGGAAGCGGTGGGGGGGGGGGCGGGGGGGACCAGAGATCTCAGAACACGGACAGATGGGTGGGATGCAGGAGCAGGCAGAAGCGGGGCTTGGTGGTGTAGGTCTGTGAGACCAGCACTTAGGAGGGGACTGAAACCTGGGCTACATAGTAAGTCCTTGTCTCAAAAGGTGGGTGAGGTGCAGCTAGAGAGATAGCTTAGTGATTAAGAACACTGGCTGCTCTTCTAGGCAGCCTAGAGTTTGAGTTTTAGCATCCACAGAGGTGGGTTACAGACCCTAGTACCCCCAGTCCCAGGGGATCCGATGCCCTCTTCTGGGCACTTCTAGCCTCGGTCATGTACATGGTGCACAGATAGACATGTAGGAAAGACACTCATACACATAAAATAAGCAAATAAATAAATAAATAAATCAGGCAGCAGAAGTTGGGACACACACACACTCAAAATCTCGTGAAGCAGTGGCTATACAAGTGTGAAGAAAGGGTGGATCTTCCTAATGTCACCTGACAGGTCTGAAACTGTGTCACCTCTGAAACACCTGTCCCAACTTCCTCCATTTTCTAATACTCTGTATTCCTCAAATCATTTCTAGATACATCAAAAACCTGCTATCATGGAAATGGCCAGTCTTACCGAGGGAAGGCCAACACTGACACCAGAGGCCGGCCCTGCCTGGCTTGGAATGCACCTGCTGTCCTTCAGAAAACTTACAATGCCCACAGACCTGATGCTCTTAGCCTAGGCCTGGGGAAACACAACTACTGCAGGTAGGTGGTGACTGAGAACCAAGAATCCTTCCCAAGGGGGACAGGGAGATGGTTCAGCAGTTAAGAGCACAGGCTGCTTTTCCAGAGCACCTAGGTTCGATTCCCAACACCTACAGGGCAGCTCACGACAGTCTTTAACACCAGGTCTAGAGGATCTGATGCCCTCTTCTGACCTCATTGGGCAGGCATGCACTGTTATACATACATGAAAACACTTACACACGTTAAAAACAACAGCATCTCTCCCTGCATTGTGGCCTCTTAGAAACCTATGATACCAGCCCCTGGTATACTGGGATGGGAATGCTGGCCCAGGAATCCAAGTCTCTGGTTGAGCCTTCGCTGGAAGGGAGGATGCAGAGAAGACCTTCTGGGTTGGAATGACATTGCCTATCCCTTTGTGTTACCAGGAATCCTGACAATCAGAGGCGGCCCTGGTGCTACGTTCAGATTGGCCTAAAGCAGTTTGTCCAAGAATGCATGGTGCATGACTGCTCTCTTAGTGAGTATCGATGACCGCTTATGACAACAGGGTAGAAAAGACAAACTCGTGTTGTCGCTAAAGGAGGGATGAGAAGTGAGATGTGCCTCAGAGAGTCTTCATCTTTGCTGTCTCCCCCAGACACATATCTTTCTTTTCTAGGCAAAAAGCCTTCTTCTTCTGTAGACCAACAAGGTTTCCAGTGTGGCCAGAAGGCTCTAAGGCCCCGCTTTAAGATTGTTGGGGGAGAATTCACTGTTGTGGAGAACCAGCCCTGGTTTGCAGCCATCTACAAGAAGAACAGTGGAGGGGGCCCTCCCTCCTTTAAGTGTGGTGGGAGCCTCATCAGTCCTTGCTGGGTGGCCAGCGCCACACACTGCTTCATGTACGTGCATCCCATTGTTTCTTCTCTCTGACCCTTCCACCCCACCCCAAGAATGTCTCTTTCTCCTTCCCTATGGAAGATTACACTGTCATCCTCCTGCTAAGCCTCTCACCATGCAGCTTGTGGTCTTGGGTACAAGTAATACTTTGAGGCCTCTGGGGTGGAGCAGAGAGTGTGACAGGACTTTGTCAGACCAGGCTGACATGTCTCATTTCTCACAGTAATCTCCCAAAGAAAGAAGACTACGTTGTCTACCTGGGTCAGTCGAAGCGGAACGTCTATAATCCCGGAGAGATGAAGTTTGAGGTGGAACAGCTCATCTTGCACGAAGACTATAGTGATGACACCCTGGCCTACCACAATGATATTGGTGAGCAGAAAGCTTAGTTACCAGAAAGGTGGTGGCCAGCAAAAGGCTAAAGGAGTGGTGGGAGTTGTTGGGGGACCTTGAAGTTCTGGATTTATATGACGAGACGGATGAGGAAGAGTTCAGAGTGAGATACATGAGAAGCTGAGGGGTGTGGGGCTCCTCAGTGGAGACCTTGAATTTCCCAAACAGATGGATTCTTCTAAGTGGAAAGAATCCTACAGGCATACGGCTTAGACTGGGAATGCCCTGTTTGTGCAAAGTAGCATGGACACTGCTTCTCTGTAACCAGTTTATAGAATTTCTAAAGGAAAGCCTTGGCCGGGTTCCAGCTCAGCTCCCTCAGCAGGAAACAACCTGTTCAGCTGTATACGGTGGAACTTGTTGCCTGAACTTCTGTCATCTACTGAAATAAAGCATTTGGAGAATGTGGCAGGGGAGGCTTTTGGGTGACAAGATACCAGCAGACCTTCTTGGATGCTCTGTGACTCCCTTGTCATGAGTATAGATCAATGCTCTGCATTTGCAGGGGAGAGATGATGACCATCTGACCTGGTGATAATCTTTCCCCTTTGACCTTTCCCTTCCCCAGCCTTGCTGAAGATACGCACCAGCACGGGCCAATGTGCACAGCCATCCAGGTCCATACAGACCATCTGCCTGCCCCCAAGGTTTGGTGATGCTCCGTTTGGTTCAGACTGTGAAATCACTGGCTTTGGACAAGAGTCTTATAGTAAGTGACAGCTGAAGCTGACTGAGGGGGTCTGGGGGAGAGTCATGGTCCAGAGCAAACAGAAGACTACCAAAGGAAGACTGGAGACAGGGCTGGGAGCATTATGGAGGTCCATGGGTGGAGTAGGGGGCGATGGGCAACCAAGTCAAACAGGTGTGAACAATTATGAGTGGAGTAAAAGGCTCAGATTGGAGAAAAAAAGAGCAAGAGCTTTCCATAACTGGGATTTTTTTTTTATCTTCACCCTTGCAGAGAGTCTCATTTATAGACACATCTTAATGCAAACATCTGTTTCTTCCATCTAGCTGACTATCTCTATCCAAAGAACCTGAAAATGTCGGTTGTAAAGCTTATTTCTCACGAAGAGTGTAAGCAGCCCCACTACTATGGCTCTGAGATTAATTATAAAATGCTGTGTGCTGCTGACCCAGAGTGGAAAACAGATTCCTGCCGGGTAAGACTCCCTCTGTATTATAACCAAACTCCCCAGAGCTCTTGGATTTGATCTTACAGCCCTGGGGAGTCTGATTCCAGCCAACAATCTAAGATTCAAGGACTTAGGTCTTTGGGTGCTTGTGCCAATATTTACAGGTTCAAACTTTTGGCATGAGCCCCTGTGCTATGCGCTTTAGACTAAAAGGGACCAAGATCGTTAAAAAAATAATCCAGACATGGTAGACACCTATAACCTTAGCACTGCTAGCACTTTGGAGACTGAGACAGGAGGATCTTGAGTTCAAGGCCAGCCCAAACTACATAGTGAGAATTCAAGGCCTGTGCAAGAACCTTTCTCAAATAAAACAAAATCAAATAAAACAAGGAAAATATAAACCTTAAAAAACCAAGACAATGAGAAAAACAACAACAAAGGGATGGATGCTTAGCTCAGTGGTATGGTGTTTGCTTACCATGCTCAAAGTCCTGAGTTCAAGTCTCAACTCAGGGACTGGCGATCATAAGATAAACTACATCAGGGGATGCGGCTTAGTTGGTAGAATACTTATCCAGCCTGGATGAAGCCCTAGACCCAATCCTCAGCACTTTGTGTAATGACCTACACCTGGAATATCAGTCCTTGAAGAGATCAGAATCAGTTTACAAGTCCTTCAGCTACACAGTGAGTTCAAAGCCAGCCTGAAATGCATGGGATTATGAGACTCTGTCCCAATCTCAAAAACACAACCACCACCACCACCAACAACAAAATACAAGTACTATTCACATCACTTCTGGGCCTTTGGCTAAGATAAGTGAAATCAAAATAATTCTGTAATTCATTGTTCAGGATCATAGTGACTTATCAAAGATCAGGTATTAGGAAAGGGAGGAGAAGCCTTAGAGAGAATATGAATCGGTAAATAAAGAGATGGAAGGAAAAAGGAAGCATGCTTCAGTTGGAAAAGCAAAAATCTGAGGCTGAGCATGCCGTGTTCCAAGGTCTGACAGCTGGATCTGGGAAAGGGTCGAAGAGCAGGAGAGGAAAGCTAAGTAAGACTTTTACTCTTGATTCGGCAGAAAATGGAGGGTTTTGAATGTCTCTGACTCGAGGAACCCCTCTCAGTTCTCTCAGACATGGCTGGGGGGCTGCCTTCTCCTCACTTCTTCCAGGGCTTCACCTCTTTATCTTTGGCTTCCCAGGGAGATTCTGGAGGACCTCTTATCTGTAACATCGATGGCCGCCCAACTCTGAGCGGGATTGTGAGCTGGGGCCAAGGATGTGCAGAGAAAAATAAGCCGGGTGTCTACACGAGAGTCTCCTACTTCCTGAACTGGATTCAGTCCCACATTGGAGAAGAGAATGGCCTAGGCTTCTGATGGCCCCCAGGTACCTGAGGGAAGAAACAGATGGGTCACTCATTCCCATCCTGGCCATCCTCTCTGCAGCAGGGTCGTCTCCATCAAATGGAGGGAAGAAGCTGGAAAAGACAGGCTCTGCATTGATCCTTTGCTTGTGCTGCCCATCAGGGTGAGCGCCAATAGCATTACCCTCAGACACAGGCCTGGGTGCTGGCCATCCAGACCCTCCTGACCAGGATGGAAAGTTGATCCTGACTCAGGATGATATAGACCAGGAGTTGTCTTTTTATGGACTAAAGTCATCTGCAGTTTAAAAAATATCTCCTGTGCAAGTGTAGGAGGAGAGTTGGTTCCCCTAATGGGTCATTCATGAGGTCTGCTGTTGGGAAATAAATGATTTCCCAATTAGGAAGTGTAACAGCTGAGGTATTTTGAGGGTGCTTGTCCAGTATGAGAACAGTAGATTGAGGAGTAGAGACACTAATGGCTTGAGGGAACAGCTCTAGCATCCCATGAATGCATCAGGAAATATTATATATGTGTGCATGTTTGTTCACTGTGCACAGGCTGTGAGTATAAACCTGAGCACAAGCTGGTGTATTCCTGTGTCTAACTGCAAGCCTAGGTATTTCCCTGACTCCAGACTGTGATGTGGGGCCGTTTGGTCTTCCATGTGATGCTCCACGTGAATGTATCATTCCCGGGCATGACCCGTGACTAGCACTAAATGTCTGTTTCACTTTTTACATATATGTCCACTTCTTGGCCAGTTATCTTTTTTTTTTTTAACTAATTTACCTAGTTCATCCAATCCTCACTGGGTGGGGTAAGGACCACTCCTATATACTTAATATTTAATAATTATGGTCTGCTATTTTTATTTATATCTATTTTTATAATTCTGAGTAAAGGTGATCAATAAAATGTGATTTTTCTGAAGATTCTGGTTTCTCCATGGTTCTTTATGAGGGGAAAGAGGGGGGACATTAAAAGGAAGAAAAAAATGAGGGTCACATGCATCTTAGTATCTTTTTGGGGTTAGCTTGGACTCTTTTTAGACAAGAATGCGTGGATGAGGAATGCTGATCCAAGCCAGGCACAGTAGTCCTAGTCCATCTAAAGGCTAAATAGAGATTGGTGTAAATTCAAGGTCAGCCTGGACTATGTGGTGATTTCAAGACCAGCTGGGCTACATAGCAAGACACTGTCTTTAAAAAAAAATCCACCTGAAGAATATCTAATGGCTGAAAAGCACCTAAAGAGATGTTCATCATCCTTAGTCATTAGGGAAATGCAAATCAAAACAACCCTGAGATTCCATCTCACACCAGTCAGAATGGCTAAGATCAAAAACACAGGAGACAGCAGTTGTTGGCGAGGATGTGGAGAAAGAGGAACACTCCTCCACTGCTGGTGGGATTGCAAGCTTGTACAACCACTCTGGAAAGCAGTCTGGCGGTTCCTCAGAAAACTGGGCATGACACTCCGGGAGGATCCGGCTATACCACTCCTGGGCATATACCCAGAGGCTTCCCCTGCATGCAATAAGGACGCATGCTCCACTATGTTCATAGCAACCTTATTTATAATAGCCAGAAGCTGGAAAGAACCCAGATGTCCCTCAACGGAAGAATGGATTCAGAAGATGTGGTATATTTACACAATGGAATACTACTCTGCAATTAAAAACAATGAATTCACGAAATTCCTAGGCAAATGGTCAGAACTTGAAAATATCATCCTTAGTGAGGTAACCCAATCACAAAAGAACACACATGGTATGCAGTCACTGATAAGGGGATATTAACCCAGAATCTCGGAATACCCTAGACACAATTCGCATATCAATAGATTTCTAAGAAGATGGAAGGAGAGACCCCTGGTCCTGGAAAGACTGGATGTAGGGGAACGCCAGGACAGAGAAGCGAGAGGGGGTTGAATGGGGAAAAGAGGGAGGGAAGAGGGCTTATGGGACTTTCAGGGAGGGAGGAAACGGGAAAGGGGAAATGATTTGGAATGTAAATAAAAAAAAACTTAGAAAATAATAATTAAAAAAAACCCACAAAGAAAGAAAAGGAAAAAAATCTGATTCAAACAAAACAGCAGCGTGGATGCTGAAGCCAGGGCTGGGTAATGAAGTACTTGTGTGTTTGCTGCTCTTGCAGAGGGCTAGAGTTTGGTCCCCTGAATCCACTTCAGGAGGCTGAAACTAGTTATAGTTCTTCTGGCCTCTGAAGGCACCAGCACCCATGCACACATGCAGATGATTGAAAATAAGTCTTACAAAAGAAAACATGAAAATATCAGTGCCTCATGCCTGTTACTCCTAGCAAGTGAGAGACTGAGGCAGGAGGACTCGAATGAGTTTGAAGCCAATTTGGTACAGAGTTTTAGTCTTAAAACAAACAAACAAACTAAAACAAAAAGTTGGGTGGTAGTGGCATGCCTTTAATCCCAGCAGAGGCAGAGGTTCAAGGCCAGCCTTGTCTATAGAGTGAGTTTAGGAAAGCCAGGGCTACACAGAGAAAATTTGTCTCAAAATTAATAATAACAATAACAATAATAATAATAATAATAAACAATAATAAAAGCAAACCATGCAAGTCTGGAATTCCAGAAAGCAACCATAATTTTCCATCATCTGTGTGTGGGCCTGATGCTGAGTTTCCTCTGTGCTAATGAAGCATATATGTACTTAATGTGGCCTTGGGAAGGTTCGGTAGGAGAGTTCCAGGGTCTGCCTTCATAGCACCTAAGTTACAAACAGGTAACAGACCTATGGCTTGGTAAGTGGTGTTTGGGTTGGACTGCATCTCACAGCTGCTTCCTCAGCCTGGTGCTGATGGGCTCTGTACCTCTTTTATTACTTATTTATTTTTGAGATGGTGGCTCACTGCATAGCACTGGATGACTTGGAACTCAATATGTAGACCAGGCTTATCCTTGCCTCCAGAGACCAGAAATTAAAGGTAGTGTCTCTTTTATAGCTGTATACAGTGGTCTTTTATTATTATTATTATTATTAGTAGTACTAGTATTAGTATTATTAATTTTGGTAATGAGAACTAAATCCTATATTTCAGGCTATATTCATCTTTTTCTTCTATTTTTTAAATTTGAGGTAAGGTCTTACTAAGTTACAAGGCAACCCTTCAACTCACTCTGTAGCCCAGGCTGACTTTAAATTTGCGATTCTCCTGCTTCAGCCTCCGAATTAGCAGCGCTGAGATCCAGGCCTGCTCTACTAGGCCCCACTCACAGTGAGTCTCTTGAGGCTTAGCTGTAACACAGTCTCTTTACTCTCCACAAATCCTTGGGCTCACCTCGGTCAAGAACATATGCAGCAGTGAAAACCACTGATCCCCAACACCACCCTACATATATGATATCCAGGGGACACAAAATATAATTTTCACATGTGGGACTAGTGCTGAATTCTCTTGGGTATTGATGTCACTCTTTGCTGTCTGTAAGAGCAGGGAACTCAAAATTAAAGCTAGATGATATCCTAATGGGGGAGGTAACCACATAATAGGAATCAAACATCAGGTGCTAAAGAACTGAGGCATACGTAGAGGGCAGGCTGGAAGATATAATTAGATGCTAAAATATTGGAATTTCCAAGTCACATTTATGAGTTTTGGCAGTGTTTCTTAACAGTCACCTGAGAAACTTTAGAGAATATCTACACACCTATGCCCCACCTGTTGGATTATGATTCAGGTCAGCACTAGTGCCAGGGCTTGTGACTCTAGGAGAAGGCTCACTAGGTGTTTTTGATACGCACCACTGACTGAGAACCTCAGGTGGCGATCAGTCAGAATCCGTGAAGGGTCCAGAAAATTCAAGACCCGATCATCATGAGTTCTTTGCATGAACAGCCAGTTTTCTGAGTGGAGTTTTGAGCATACAAAGTCTCCTGGGTGTTCTGCGGATCCCTGAGCTTTCAATCCCATGACCTAGCACTTTGTTTTCCCACACAGTGCAGCTGTGTTTCAGAATGGGTTTTGCAATCAGGTGGCTTGAACTAGAATCCTGGCTTTTGACACTGGTTATGTAGCTTGGAAAAGAGCGTTAACCTCTGTGACCCCTGCCCATGTTTCCTCCAGAGAGAGAGAGAGAAGAGAGAGAGAGAGAGAGAGAGAGAGAGAGAGAGAGAGAGAGAGAGAGAGAGAGAGAAGAGAGAGAGAAGAGAGAAGAGAGAGAGAGAGAGAAGAGAGAAGAGAGAGAGAGAGAGAGAAGAGAGAAGAGAGAGAGAGAGAGAGAGAGAGAGAGAGAGAGAGAGAGAGAGAGAGAGAGAGAGAGAGAATCAGAGCGTGTGAGCTTCCACAAAACTTAACAAATATCTCAGGGTTTAATAGAATCCCTTTCTGTCTCCCACCCCACAATTGCACGAGTGTTTGTGGAACAGAGACGTTTTTGCACGAGTGTTTGTAGGAGCAGACATTTGCTTGGAAAGAAAGGACATGGTTAGAATTTAGGGGCCCAGCCCAGGCTGAGCTGCTATTCAGCTTCTTCATTTCTTCCCCAGAGGCCAAGGAAGATCTTGTTCAAACTTGAGCAGCTCCGGCAGCATCGGGACTCCCAGACACTGCAAACGGGAAGTTAAGAGCCCCACTGGCCGGTTGAGCAATGAGGCTGCTAACAGTTTGCAGATTCTTTCTCAGCCACCACCTCTACCCTCAGCTATCTCATCCTGCAGCTCTAGCTACCTCCCCAACAACTGTGTTAGGGCTCTCGATCCTGATTTAATCCTTTCCCTCATTCTGAGAAGAAGGCACTGAACTATTTGTAGGCCTACTTTACAGTAGGAAAAGCAGAGGCACAGAGACCCTACGGAGCCCGCAGCCTGCGCCTACACACAACAAATACAACTGCAAATGCAGAGTCTGGCTTGAACTCAGGCAGCTGGCTCCAGAGTCCGTGAATTCAATGTAAGGAGAGAACACTCAGTCAAAAAGAACAACTTCATCCTGATAAAGCAACCTCAGCCTTTTTTGCCGAAATCTAGTTTCACCGAGGTGGTTTCCGTTTTCACCAGAATCCTTCCTTTTGAAATCTTCTGTGGCCAATTCAATTATCAGAACTCAACTTGATTTCCATACATGCTGTGTCTTTCCCAAGCCAGCACCCTACAACAGCCACACCCCTGCACACTCATTCCCACGGAGTGCACCTTCCTTCCTAGCAGGAACCATCTGAGCTCTTCCTTCAACAGACACAGTGTGAAGTTGCTGAGGAGGGTTTGAATGAATAGCTCTGCTGAGATGCAGTTCGCACACTAGACAATTCATCCATTTGAAGCACACAACGTGGGTGAATTTTAGCATATTTACAGAGTTGGGCAACATAACAACCAATCTAGTATATTTTCATCACTTCACAGAGAAAACCTGAACCAATGAGTCAATTGCTTCCTTTCCCTTCCTAGGTCCACAGCCCTAGGTAGCCTCTTACCTACTTTCTGTCCCTGTGGGTTTGCCAATTCTAGCCACTTCACATAAACAGAACTATATAAAACACAGCATTGCCTCTTTCGGCAAGCACCATGCTTTCAAGTTTCATCTATCTGGTAGCATATGCCAATGCTGCTAAGTTTTAAACAACAAATTGGAAGAAGAGATGGTTTAGGGTCCTTTCTGATCATGCAGTCACATTGAGATTCAGCAAACATCTCTCTTTCCTTCCTTCTTCCCTCTCTCCTTCCTTCTTTTCTTTTCTTCTCCTTCTCTCCAAGGTCCTGTTCTTTTTTGAGATGTAGTCTGGCTATGTGGTTGAGGCTGACTAGGAACTCATGGTGTGGTTCAGGTTGGCTTTCAACTCAGGATCCTTCTGCTCCTGCCTCCTAAGTACTGGGTCTTTTTTTACATTTTTATTTTACATGTATGACTCTTTTGCCTGCATGCATGTAAGTGTACCTACCATGTGCATGATGCCCATGGAGCCTAGAAGAGAGTGTCAGCTCCCTGAAACTGAAACAGATGGCTGGGAGCTGTCATGTGCATGCTGGAAATCAAACCTGGGTTCCTTGCAAAAGCATTTCCTAAGTAAGGGGCCACCTCTCCAGTGTATTCTCCTTCTCCTCCTTCTCCTTCTCCTTTTCCTCCTCCTCCTTCTCTTTCTTCTTCTTCTTCTTCTTCTTCTTCTTCTTCTTCTTCTTCTTCTTCTTCTTCTTCTTCTCCTCCTCCTCCCCTCCTCCTCCCTTCCTCCTCCTCCTCCTCCTTCTTCTTCTCCTCCTCCTCCTTCTTCCTCTCTCTCTCTCTCTCTCTCTCTCTCTCTCTCTCTGTCTCTCTCCCTCCACATATGGCACACATTCTTAGATGCTGGGGATATAAGAGCCATCAAGCCAATCCTGTGGTTAAGGAGCAAACAACTTGAGAAAGAGCAATCTAATGAGATAATAATTGCAATAAAAGTATGTATAAAATGCAAAGTGTGACAATAAGCTAACGGAGCTCTTCACTCTGTTTTGGGAGTCAAGAAAGATTTACAGAGGAGATAATATTTCACTCAGTTCTTTAAAGATGTACAAAATTTGCCAAATAAAGAAGAAAAGGGCCTAGGGAAGACCATGGAGGCATGAAAAAGCCAGGTGTTCTCAGGAAATGCAAATAGTCTGTAGTGGCAGATCCAAGAATCCAAGTGGCCATAGGTAGAGGAGGCAGATAGATGTAGGTGAAGGAGCTGGTGGGACCAGTGGGTGACAGTTCTTTGGAGGACTGCTGCTCTACAGCACATACCATCCCCCTGAGTTTAAATGCAGTAGCTTCTGTTTAAGACATGAGACACCCTCAGGTGGCTTCTCTTTACCTGCCTCTCTCCACCTGATGAACCCGTAGTCACAGGGTCAGCACTTGTGAGAGCCCTTCTTCTTCTAGGAATCTGCCAAAATGTTGGCACTGGGAAGTTGCTAGTTAAACATTTTGGGCATCACATCTTGTTTTCAGATACTATTCTTTCAAAGTCTTTCAAAGCTAATTAAGGACCAGGCACCATACCTTTCTTTCTTTGTGTGTTTGCACACACATGTGTGTGCTTGTCCCAGCCTTCATGGGAAGTCATAAGACAACTCGTGACAGTCAGTTCTCTTCTCTCCCAATATGGATACCAGGGACTGAGCTCAAGTCTTGGCAAGAAGGTCTTCTACCCACGGAGCCATCCTGCTGATGCTTAATTTTTATTAACTAACAATTTCTATTTGGTTGTAAAAAGAACTATACAAGTAAAATAATCTCATAGTATTCAGTCATGGTTAACATCTCTGACTTGGGGGTTTCCTTTTCAGTTTAACCATCTCTACTTGACTTTGAATATTTGGCTTCCCAAAGCCAGGTATTAAATTATCCTTTCTTGTTCCTAACCTAAACTTTCTCTAAAGAACTCTTACTCATGCTCAGACTAAAATCACCACCAACAGATGACTCACAATACTTGCCAGACTTCCAAATGACAGTCCCTCATTTTCTGTTGTCTACTTGGCACTCTGGTTGATCAGCACACCTCAAAACCAGTTGTCATTGTTCCCAGTTCCAACTTAGACTTCCCCCTTTGGTCTCTGGCACAACAGTCAACATAAAGAAGAAAATAAAGCAACACAATGATACAAACCAGAAATCTTCCGCCATCTCTCTGCTCCTCTCTCCTAATCTCATCTATTCCAACATCCCAGGGATTTGCCCAATGGCTCTTGTAGTTTTCCATTCCCTCCTCCCTTTTTTGGACAGGGTCTTATGTAGTCCAGGCTAGTCTTGAATTCACTGTACAATTGAACACTCTCTTGCTTCTGCCTCCCAAGTGCTTGGATTACAGGCATATGTGACCATGCCTGGCTTCTCTCCATCTCCACCCCACCATTAGCTGAGGCCAAGCTATCCTCAGCTCTTGTCTGCTGGATGTCACAGCCTTCCATCCACTTTCCTTCACTGCTCACTTAAACAGCGGAAGCATCTGAAATGTGCATTTGCTTAATGACTACTTTTGTTCTTCATAGCCCCCTACTTTTGATTCAGTACCCCCCTCCTTCCTAATCCCCCTCTTTCTTCCTCTGCTACTGTCTTATTATCAACCCCCTGCTACCATGGTTCTTGCACTTGATGCTTCCTCTTTCTGGGACATCCTTCCTGACATTCCGAGGTTCTTCTTCATACTTCCAAGATTATTTTTTTCTACCCCTCCTTTTTTGGTGGGGGGCAGAGTTCAAGACAGGGTTTCTCTGTGTAGCCCTGGCTATTCTGCAACTCGATCTGTAGGCCAGGGTGGTCTCAAACTCACAGAGATCCACCTGCCTCTGTCTCTTGAGTGCTGGGATTGAATTGTGCGGCCATCACTGTCCTACATTCAAGATAATTTTTTCTAGGCTACCTGTACTTACCCAAAACCCTCTTTCTCTGTGCCCATAGTCTTACTGAGCCATGTCCCCCTCTCTGATGCACTAGTCACTGTTTTAAGTTTTTAGTTGCTATATCATTAGTTGACGTGTGTGCTTTTCTCCCACCAAATTATATACTTCACGAGGTCAAGTACACTGCTTTTTCACTGAATATGGCAGACAGCTAATATTTATTGAATAAATGCATTCTGATATAGATGCTACTTTAAAAAATTAATTGTATTCATTTTCTACACATAATTTTCTCTTTTCTTAATTCTCTTATGACTAGCTTTTTCCTTTAGCATAGGATGGCTCAGTGGGTAGAAGACCTTCTTGCCAAGACTCGAGTTCAATCCCTGGTATCCACATTGGGAGAGAAGAGAACTGACTGTCACGAGTTGTCTTATGTTTTCCCACAAAGGCTGGGACAAGCACACACATGCGTGTGCAAACAAAGAAAGAAAGGTATGGCACCTGGTCCTTTAGCACTAAGCCAGACTTTGCGGGACACACTTTTAATCCCAGTACTTGGAAGGCAGAAGCAGGCAGATATCTGTGAGCTTCAGGACAATCTGGTCTACATAGTGAGTCCCAAGACAGCCAGGGCTACGTAAAGACACAAAACAAAACAAACAAGCAAAAAAGAGAGATGTGTCCAAGCCGCATATGCACAGTATAGTTGATTGTGACACTCATTCAATGTACCTTCCATTTCTGAGGCGTCACAGGTAAAACACGTGACAGGTCTTTGTAAATATCTATGTATGAGACAGTATCATTTGCATTTCAAAGGAAATGTGGTTCATTTCTTTCAGGTGCCACCCCACCCCACTTTTCTCCTTGCTTTCCCCATCTGGTTTGGTTCCCCCCCCCCCCTTGTTCTGCTTGATGATCCGGTAAGGTCTAAAATAACTCAGTAACTTTAATGCCTTACTATCCAAGGATCTCTCTCTCTCTCTCTCTCTCTCTCTCTCTCTCTCTCTCTCTCTCTCTCTCTTTGTGTGTGTGTTGCTAAAAAAAACCATTCAGGTCCGATGGCACATATACCTCTAATCTCAGCATTCCTGAGGAAAAGTGAAGAAGAAAATCAAGAGTTCTAGGCCATCCCAGACTCTACAAGGCTCTACCTAAAACCAAAACAACCTCTTCTCAAAACAACGATAAAATTCTGCTGGAAGACTGGCATCCTTAGCCCAAGTTAGGCTGTGGTTATATTTCTTTCTGGTGCCGCCCCTCTGCCTTTCTACTTGCGTTCCTTTTTCTTGTTTTTGTTTGTGTTTCTTGTGCCCTTGTGCTCAGTGATCCAGTAAGGTTTAAAAACTCATTAACTTTAAAGTCTTACTAATTCAAGTAGTGCTCTCTCTCTCTCTCTCTCTCTCTCTCTGTTGCTGAAAAAAAGAAAAAGCCAGGCAAGATGGTTTGGGATCTTAAAGGGGACTCAAAATGTTTTGATTCATTGATTTCTCTTTTACCTACTCACTCAACATTTATGGGGGTTGGTCAAGGGTGGGGCACTCTGCTGTATACTGGGTACTGCAATAAACAGCCTCTCTGAACTAAAGGTCAAGGGGGAGAACAGACAAACCACTAAATGGAAGACGTTGAACACTTCAGCATGAGGAAGCCATGCAACATGGGCATGGAGGGCTGAGAGAACAGATTGGAGGAAGCCATCTGGAATGGAGCACTGAAGGACAAACACAGGAAGGAGAAATGGCATTCTGAGCCAAGAGAACATCGTGTACAAAGGTGAAGAAGAAAGCATGGCAGATCCAGGAACTGCAGCTCAGGGGACTAGGACATGGGCTGGCACTGCAGAGGAGGTTTGGTTGAAGGAATGAGCAATTAGGATCTTGAAGGCCTAGAGGACTCTGCTACATGAAGGGATTTGAACTTTATTATGCCAGGGAGTCCATCTAAGAACTTGAAGCAGTCTGATTGTTGGGCCTAGATGAGTCTATGGGCAGGCAAAACCAGTTTGGGAACTATTTCAATTAGCCTCAAGGGAACTGCTGAGTAGGTGAATCATCACTATGGGGCATGAGGGGGAGGCTGGTACAGTACAGATAAAGGAGATTTGTGGAGATGCAACAGACTTGATACTGATTCAGAGTGGGAGGAGGAACTCTATCATTTGTTTTAGAGTCCAGACTATAGACAGATAAGGATATTTAAGACAGATAAGTCATAAGATATTATTTTACAAGTGAGAGACTGAGGCTTCCCTGAAGGTGGTCTCCCGGAAGTCATATCTAAGTATATGGTTGGCCAAAGTAGAGTTATGACTGGTTGAGTTGGGAGGACAAGTCTCTCAGGAAAGCTGACGTGGTTAATGATCTCTGACTGCCCACCTAATTGGAGAACTTCTCCAACACCATGATCACTAAGCCTCGATGCTACCTAAGCTTGCACGGTGTACACTTGTCTCTATCCAGGGTCATTTCAGTCTTGTCACTGTGGTTCTGACTCCAGGAATTCTTCAAAACTTCCTGTCCTGAGGTTCACTGTCAGGGAATTAGTGGATGAGACTCTGGTATGTACACTAAGATCATCAGATGGTGGGTGGCTCTAGTTGCCTTGTGATTTCCTGAAACTGAAAAGCTAAGAGTGTTTCAACAGATCACATGCACTAATTAGATAAACAGATTCTAGCAAGCGGGCTACAGAAATGCAGCTTTGAGGGGAACTATAGCTAGTGTCTTCTCATCCAATCCTCCAAATCTTTCCTTTCTGTAGTCTGCCAGTTGCCCAAAATTTTCACATCTCAACAGGCTCATCTGTCTGTCTGTCTGTCTGTCTGTCTACCTTTATTCTTATTTCATAAGTTACATTCCAACCACAGTTTCCCACCCCCTTCCTCTCCTCTTAAATCCCCACCCTCATTCCCCAATCTGTTTCTCCTGTTTCCCTTCAGAAAAGGGCAGATCTCCCAGGGATATCAACCAAATATGACTTATCAAGCTGCAATAATACTAGGTACCTCCCTCATATTAAGGCTGGACAAGGCAATCAGTATGAGGAAAAGGGTCCCAAAAGCTGGCAAAAGAGTCAGAGACAGCCTTGGCTTCCACTTTTAGGAGTCCCAAAAGATGACCAAGCTACAAAACGATAACATATATGCAGAGGACCTAGCTCAGACCCACACAGGCTCCCTGGTTGTCAGTCCAGTCTCTGTGAGCCCCTGTGAAACTAGGTTAGTTGATTCTGTGGCTTTTCTTGTGTGTTCTTAACCCCTCTGGCTCCTTCAATCCTTCCTCCCTCCTCTGCATGACTCCCTGAGCTCTGCCTAATGTTTGGCTGTGGGTCTCTGCATCTGCTCCCATCAGGTGCTGGATGAAGTCTCCCTGGTCTCTTTGATGACACTTCTGCTAGAATTTGGTTCCAGCACATTCTGCAGGCAGGACAAACTGTAGGTTGAAGTTTTTGTGACTGAGTTTGTCCTCTGCTTGAGAGAGGCCTTGCCAGGTTACAGAACCAGAGAAATGAAACTAAAAGAAGAGAAAGTGTGTGTGTGTGTGTGTGTGTGTGTGTGTGTGTGTGTGTGTGGTGTAGTTTTGAATGCATTGGCACAGAAGACAACTTCCTGAACAGAACACCAATAGCACCAATAGCACAGGTACTAAGATCAACAATGAATTCGTGGGACCTCACGAAACTGAAAACCTTCTGTAAAGCAAAGGTCACGGTCAATAGGGCAAAATTATCACATCATTCTCAGTCTCCATTGGAATGTGGCCACTCTTGCCATTCCTGGCCCCAGAAAACTATCAAAAGTGTCCCAGAATGATGGTGAAAGGCATCAGAAGTTCTCTCAAAGTCTCCCTAGGTCAAGACCTTCTAACATGCCCCTCTCTGAGTCTTTTCTCTCTCTCTCTGGCTGAGGAAACCAGGAGAAACACAGAATAGAGACATTTTGACTAGCAGTTATGTAAAACAGTAGTTCTAGCCAGGCATGGTGGTACTATGAGGTTCAGGAATCACCACACAAACCATACAAACACCCATCTTGGTTAAGCAATATTACTTTATTGAATGCACACTCCAAGACTGATTGATCAGGACTTGGGAACCTAAATGTGGTATCAGTCTGTCCTCAGAGCAGGCTTTTTATATGAAAAATCAGATTCAGAAGTTCAGAAGGCAAAGGTGGGAGACAGCACTACATTTTGGCTAACTAGACAAAGTATTATTAACTAACCTTTAAGTTGATTGGTCTTAAGTGAGATAAGAGGGGTGGTGGACAAGTGGTGAATAGGGGAGTTTCAGAACACTGAGATAAAAGAGACTGAGCATCACACCCATACCATTATGACCCTTTAGGAGAAATTTTCAGTGCCAGCTATGGATAATTACTTCTGGGAAGTGGAGCCTGAGAATCCGAATTTATTTTCACCTTATAAGCAAAATGGAGACTGAATACAAAATGGCTACAGTTACGTTAAAAGGAGCGGGCCTCAACAGTACATGCCCTTAAAATTTCAGCACTTTCAAGGTAGAGGCAGGAAGATCAGGAGCTCAAGGTCATTGGCTGTATATGGATTTCAAGGCCAGCTCAAGTTGCATGGGATATTCTCAAAAAACAAAAATATCCATGTGTGATGATGCATGCCAGGATTCAAGAAGTAGAGGCAGGTGGATTTCTATAAGTTCTTGCTCTCCCTGGTCTACATAGAGAGTTATGGGTTAGCCAAGGCTACATACTGAGACACCCACACACACACTAAATAAATAAACAAAAAAGCCATCAATTCTTCAAATAGGATTCTCAAAATGGTAATGTCTGTGTCACCTGTCACTTAGTACAAATTATCAGATCCTACCATAGATCATACGATAAGTTAAAAACTCTAGAGGTGGGGTCCAACAATCTGCATAGTTTAACAACCCTGAAGGAAACTTTGTCACACTGTCAAGTTTGAGAACCACTGTTCTGGACTTTAATTCTCAGACTTCGGTAGTATGCAGCCCAACCACTCAGTGAGCTTCATTTGATCCTATTCAAAAGGCTGAGCATCAGTGCGCCACCTGGGAAGCTTATTAAACATAACTTGGTTTAAACAAACAAACAAGCACAAAACCTGAATGGAGCCAGGCAGCGGTGGCTCACGCTCTTAATCCCAGCACTTTGGAGACAGAGGCAAGAATCAAGACCAGCCTGGTCTACAGAGTGAGTTCCAGGATAGCCAAGGCTACACAGAAAACACTTGTCTAGACAAAACAACAAAACAAGAACAACAAACCGGTAGGCTCTAGAGGTGGCTCAGTGGTTAAGAGCACTGACAGTCCTTCCAGAGGACCAGAGTTCAATTCCTAGCATCTATAATAACTCCAGTTCCAGGGGATCCAACACACTTTCCTGGCCTTTTTGGGCACTGTACACATACGGTAAGAAGAAATATATGCAAGCACCACACTCATACATGAATTTTTTTTAATTAAAAAAACCTGGAAACTGTATTTTAATTAACTTCTTTAGGTAATTCAGATATTCTTAAAGAGCTGAGACTGGTTAACATAATAACTCTTATTAACTGAACCTCCATGTGGTGGAGTTGGGAGGCCAGACAGAAGGGCTGTGGTAGTGTCTCTCAGTGTTCCACATGTCAGATGATCTGCATCTCTGAGGTGCTTGTTTGAGAGCCTGCGCCTGCACCGGGTGTAGCGAGTAAGACTCTTGGATCTGAATCCTAGGCATCTCTCTCCAGAGTTTTCCAGATGATACGCCATGGTAATGTCAGACATTCAGAGCAACAGGTTGATATGTGTTTTCAGTGTTGGCTGCACCTCAGAATTACCAGAGCAGGGCTGTAGACATGGTCAGGGGTTAAGAGCTCTTGCTGCTCTGGCAGAGCGCCCAGGCTTGATTCCCAGCACCTGCATGGGAACTCACAAGCGCCTATATAATTCCATGTCCAGGTAATCCAATGTCCTCTTTGACCTCCACAGGTTATGCATGTGGTATAGACAAAAATTCAAGTAAAATACTCATCCACACAAAATAACAAATCTGAAGAAGAGAAGAAAGAGGAAAAAGGAGGAAGAGGAAGAGGTGGAGGAAAGGAGAAAGAGGAGGAGAAGGGGAGGAGGAAAGTAATAATTACCAGAGCGGGAGGAAGCTGGGTATGAAGGTATACATCTTTGATTCCAGCACTCCAGTGGCCTAAGACCAGAGGATCATGTGTTTGAAGCCAGTTTCAACTACATGGTAAAACTACATCTCACCAAAAAACAAAACAAAATGAAAAACAAAAGAAAAAGTATTCACCTCAGAAGCTTTTATTTCTTTTCTTTTCTTTATTTATTTATTAGTCATTTTATTTATTTGAATTTCAAATGTTATCCTCCTTCCCGGTCTCCCTTCCATAAATCTTTATTTTATATTTTATTTTTCTCTCTCTTTTAAAAGTTGATATTCAATCTTATAACTAACATATTTATTATAATTATATTTTCCCTTTGACCTCAAATATGTTATAAATTCATCAAGTACACAAAAGGTGTACACATATAATAGTCTTATTACTTTTATAATAGCAAAAACTTGCTAATAGCTCACAAATAATAAATCATTATATTTCTGCATAATAGACTTCCATGCAACTACTAAAATTAGTATAGGTCATTACCTACAGGCATGGTAAATTGGTTAAAACTTTTTTATTATAGTCAACACTATATATATATGTATATATATGTACATATATATATACACCAATCATAAAAATGATATATGTTATTAAATGAACATAAATAGATAAAGTCTTTTTGTTTGTTTGTTTGTTTTGTTTCTAGTAGAGCTTAAGATCTTGGCTCTTACTGTGGTACAAACTCAAAATAAAAACAACTTTTGGACATTGGAGTTCATTGTAATAAGACTGTACTTCAATGTCCCTCACATCACCAAAGGATTTTACCTCCACAGTAGCTAAGCTAAGAGTTGACAGTTCTGCTGCACCAAGGAATGAATTGTAGGCACAATTATTTGGATACAGATTTCCTGCTATGGTCAAAGCTATTTGACTTGAGTGATTGTCATCATTCTCAGCCCAGAGGGAACAGGTTACATTCACTTAAGAAATGGTATGTGTATTAAGATGGTCTATTCATGAAGTCATTCATCAACTGTTTTCAGTGAACAATGATTCTGCTTGGAGGGTGGCACAGACATTATGTGAGGGTAAGATCCTGGTTCATTGGCTGTGATGATTTTGAAAAGCATTCATTTCAGAAAAAGAGTAACTTATAAGGTCATCTTTTTCAAAATTGATACAATAATTATAAATATCAAGCAAAACATTCAGTCTCACTTTTTGTTGTTCTCTTACAAGCCACCTCCCAAATTAATTGTTTATGTTTCTTTTGACTGCATAAATAATTTTGAAATACTTAAGCTGTTCTGAAAACCATAGTATAGTGTAAAAACATCAAATAAACAGTCCTACTAATAGGCTGAGATAGGAGAAGCATGATTTCAAGACCATTACGTGGTACACAGCAAGACATTGTCATGTACAAACAAGCAGAAAGTGCACATGGATTGTACAATATTGAACCTATTTTTCCAATTACCAAATTAGAGAGACCACTGGATGACAGCCAACAAATTTCTAATTCTTTATATTTTTGAATTTCAATCAATTAAGATATGTTGGTAATATTAATTTTCATATTAAGAGATATTAAGGAAAAGTGCTTGTTATTTCCTGTTATTTTTGTTGTTAAGAGGTGGAATTATGTTTGTGTGGGTTTATTGAAAGATTACTTTCTTACTTTAGTTTCCCTCCTTGCGTTGCTGTTTGCCATCTATTATCCTTTGTAGGGCAGGATTTGTGGAAAGATATTGTATAAATTTGGTTTTGTCATGGAATATCTTGGTTTCTCCATCTATGGTAATTGATGGTTTTGCTGGGTATAGTATGTATCCTGGGCTGGCATTTGTGTTCTCTTAGGGTCTGTATGAGATCTTCCCAGGATCTTCTAGCTTTCATGGTCTCTGGTGGAGAAGTTTGGTATAATTCTAATAGGCCTGCCTTTATATGTTACTTGACCTTTTCCCCTTATTGCTTTTAATATTCTCTCTTTGTTTAGTGCAATTGGTGTTTGGATTATTATGTGATGGGAGGAATTTCTTTTCTGGTCCAGTTTGTTTGGAGTTCTGTAGGCTTCTTGTATGTTCATGGGCATCTCTTTCTTTAGGTTACGGAAATTTTCTTCTATAATTTTGTTGAAGATATTTACTGGTCCTTTAAGTTGGGAATCTTCCCTCTCTTCTAAACCTATTATGTTTAGGTTTGGTCTTCTCATTGTGTCCTGGATTTCCTGGATGTTTTGGGTTAGGAGCTTTTTGCTTTTTGCGTTTTCTTTGACTGTTGTGTCAATGTTTTCTATGGTATCTTCTGCACCTGAGATTCTCTCTTGTATCTCTTGTATTCTGTTGGTGATGCTTGCATCTATAACTCCTGATCTCTTTTCTAGGTTTTCTAACTCCAGGGATGTCTCCCTTTGTGATTTCTTTATTGTTTCTACTTCCATTTTTAGATCCTGGATGGTTTTGTTCAGTTACTTTGCCTGTTTGATTGTGTTTTCCTGTAATTCTTTCAGGGATTTTTGTGTTTCCTCTTTAAGGGCTTTTAGCTGTTTACCTGTGCTCTCCTGTATTTCTTTAAGGGAGTTGTTTATGTCCTTCTTAAAGTCCTCTATCATCATCATGAGAGGTGATTTTACATCCGATTCTTGCTTTTCTGGTGTGATGGTGTATCCAGGACTTGCTATGGTGGGAGAATTGGGTTCTGATGATGCCAAGTAACCTTGGTTTCTGTTGCTTATGTTCTTATGCTTGCCTCCCACCATCTGGTTATCTCTAGTGCTACCTGCCCTCCCTATATCCGACTGGAGCCTGTCCTTCCTGTGATCTTGGTTGTGTCAGAACTCCTCAGCGTAAAGCTGTCTCTGTGATCCTGTGATTCTGTGATCCTAGATCCTGGGTGTGTCCGAGCTCCTGGGAGTCAAGCTGCCTCTGGGACCCTGAGATCCTGGTGTGACCAAGCTCCTGGGATCCTGGGATCCTGTGGTCCTGGGTGTGTTAGAGCGTCTGGGAATGAAACTTCCTCTGGGTGTTGTGGGACTGGCTATGAAGTTTGCGCCCAAGGTCTGCTCAGGGCACCAGCCCAAAAGGACCGGAAGGAACCCGTACCACAGGTCTGGTGGAGTTCCTGTGTGCCTGGGTCCCGCTGGTTCCAGTAACTCCCTTGGTAGCTTTTAAACATTACCTAAAATAAACTACACCTCAAGAAAGTCTAACTTAATTAAAGTCTGAACAGGAGATTGAATGCTTTTTTCAAAATTCCCCCCATGTGATTTTGATGCATAGAGTTTCAAATCATCAACTAACGGAAGAGACAGGTATTAGTAGAACTGGGAAGTAGGCGGTAAAAGAGAAAGCAATTAATAGAGGGTTGTGGGGGAGGGTAGGTATAGAGACAGAAAGGTGGAGGGACCAGTGAGATGGCTCAGGGGCAAACTGGTGCTTGCTTTGAAGCTTGGTTACCTGAGTGTAATTCCTATTACCCACACAGTGGAAGGAGAGAGCTGACTCCCACAAGCTGGCTCTAACCTCCACTCATGCACCCTACCTGCTCCCAGAACTACAAATAAACATTCGAAAACCTAAACACTGGGGCTAGAGAGATGAATCAGCAGTTAAGAACCTGAACTGCTCTTCCAGAAGACACAAGTTTAATTCCCAGAACCCACATTGTGAGGCTCTCAACTACCTGTAACTCCAACTCCCGGGAATCTGACATCTCTTCTGGATTCCACAGGCACCTGCACTCACATGTGTGCAAACCCACACACCAACATACACATAATTAAAAAAATAAAAATAAATCTTAAATTAAAAACCCTAAACATTAAATAAAAGAAAGGCAGAAATGATCTCTGGTGTGAACAGGCTGGCTCAGGGTATGAATGGTAAAGGAAACAGTATATTAATTTTCTATTGTTACTGTAACACATCACTATAAACTTAGTGACCTCAAAGAACACAAATGTCTTATTTTATAATTCTCAAAGTCAAAAAATTTAACTGGATAACAGTGTCGGGCTCCCTCCCAGGAGCTCTGGGGGAAGCATCAACTTCATTCCCTTTTCTAGCTCTGAAGCAGCTGAAGACCTAACATCATTGATCTTTCCTCTGTTGTTACATCTTTCTCACTTTGACATCTTTGCCCTTTTTCCCCTTTGAGACAATGTTTCAACTCGTAGCTCTGCTGCAGCCAAAGTAGGGTAGAATTCTGCATCTGTCTTTCCCGTCCCAAGGTCATGGACACTTGCCACCATGCCTGCTCTCCATTCCCTCTTAAACTTACACATTGTGACTACCTTGGTTCCACTCAAGTAATCTAAAATACCATCTCTATCCTTAAGTCCTTGGGGAGATAGCTTTGCGGTTCAAATGCTTGCCATTTAAGTGGGAGGATCAGAGTTCGTATTCCTAGGAGCCACGCAAATACCAGGTGGGCATAGGAACCTGCTGTACAGAATTCCAGAGCTCAGAAGGCTGAGAAACAGATCACCAGACCACAATAGCTAGCCAGATTAGACATATCGGTGAGTTCTTAGTGTAACTTAGAGATCCTGTCTTAATGAATAAGGTGGAAAGCAATTGAGCAAGTCTTCTGAGGCCTCTACATGCATGAATATGTGTGCATACACACTCGCACACATTTACACCCACAAATATATAAACTTTCTCTCTCTCCCCCCTCTCTTATACACACACAAAACACATATAAATATACATGAAAGAGAAAAAAGGAGGAAAAAGCTTAATCACATCTTCAAATTTCTTTTAGCATATAAACTGACACTCGCAGATTTCAGGGATCCGGAGATGGAGAGTTTGACACGGCTTCCACACTTTTCCCTTTACCTTCTGAAGCTTCAGTTTGTCTCTTAGAATGTTTACCATGTTTACCTCACTCCAGCATCCTCTGAAGGCTCATCCATTACATCAATTCAAGTCCAAATTTTTCATTTAAAATTTACATTTTTGGGTTTTTTTTTGGGGGGGGGACGTGTCAAGAGAGTTTCTCTATGTAGCTCTGGCTGTCCTGGAGTTTGCTCTGTAAACCAGGTTGGTCTCCAACTCAGAGATCTGCCTGCCTCTGCCTCCCAAGTAGTGGGATTAAAGGCGTGTGGTTCCACTACACGGCTTAAATCTAATAATTTCATGATACAAATAATCTAAGTAAGATGTGGGTGAGATGTTTGGGCATAGCCTATTCTAAGGCATGCTTCCTTTTTACCTGTGAACCAGTGAAACTCAAGAAAAAATATCTTCTCTCAGGAACAGATTTAGGATAATATTACAGACATTCCTATTAAAAAAAAAAGATAAAATGGAAAGTTAACGGAAGCCACCAGTCCTAAGCAACTTACAAATCCATCTGTGAAAACTCCCTTAGTTCTCATGGCTGGGAATGAGACTAGCCTCAAGCTCTCACGCTCAAGGAAGAGCTTTGGAGTATCTGAGACCACAGAAGAACAGCATTGCACCTATTGTGCAGAGTGAGTTTATCAGACTGTGCTGTGGTTTGAATATGCTTGGCCCAGGGAGTGGCACTATTAGAGGAGTGGCCTTGTTGGAGAAAGTGTGTCACTGTGAGCATGGGCTTGAAGACCCTCATCCTAGTGCCTGGAACCAGTCTTCTCCTGTTTGCCTTTGGAACAGGGTATAGAACACCCAGCTCCTCCTACCCAATGCCTGCCTAGGCGCTGACTTGATGATAATGGGCTCCACCTCAGAACCTGTAAGCCAGCCCCAATTAAATGTGATCTCCTTGGTCATGGTGTCTGATCACAGCAGTAAAACCCTAAGACAGACTGTGTCCTCCTAGCAACAGAAGTGTGACAGCCTTCTTTTCTTTCTTTTTTCCTTCCTTTCTTTATGAGATGGGCCTCACTATCTTTCCCAGGCTTGCCTCCAATGATCCTATCTCTTCTCAAAGGCTGGAAAATAGCCTGATTTTGCTTCTTTCTGATTTTATTCCTTTCAGTCCAAGCTGTTGGTGTTTCTACACACATATTTCAGACATACAGAGATGAGTCTCACTATATAGCTCTGGTTGTTCTGGAACTTATTATTTACACATTAGATTCTTAAGACTCTCATGAGACTGGGTGCGGTTGGGCATCACTTAGGGGTTTGTATAGGAGGTTCCTGAATCTAAAGACAATATAATAGATAAATGGAGTCTGTTTCAAACAAAGACTATGGATCATTCCTGTAGCAAAATTCATTCACTTCATTAGCCAAAAGACATCATTAGGGGTTAAAAAAATGATCCCATTGTTGAGATGGCTGCGGAGATCCATTAGACATGGTCTTGCCTTTTCAAAGGTTCCTTTATGTGATTAAACACACTGACCTTGTGATTCTTCTAAGGTACTAACAAAAGGCCGTCCAACATACCCCAGCTCCCTGGCCCCACCCCTGCCATCTCTTCCTCATTGATTATAACTTGTACTTTTCATGTAACTGTAAAACACAATGCAGCTCCTTAGCAGGATTCTCCATCTCTTTGTTATAGCTTCTAATAAAATATTTCTCACTTCCCTATAAGCCCTAGCCAATGACCCTATCTATACTCACATTTTGTTTGTGATGATTTAGATAATGTCCACAACAGTATAAGTTTCTTGGGGTAAGGATGTATCTAAGTTGGCAGAGTGCTCACCTAGTAGGAATGAAGTTTGATCCCATAAGCTGCCTAAACTGTCTCTGGAGGTACACACCTCTAATCCCAGTAGAGGAAAAAGCAGGAGGATCATAAATTCAAGGTCATCCTTGGCTGCGTATTCAGTTTGAGGTCAGCTTGGGCTACGCTGAAACTGTTTCAAACAACAACAAGCCAAAGGGGGTGGAGTGAGCTGGCTCAATGGTAAAAGTACTTGCCACAAAACTTGAGCAATCCGAGTGTGATCCCTAGAACCCCACATAAAAATCTGGGTACGGTGCTGAGAGTGGACTTCTGTAATCTCAGTCCTCCTATAGTGAGGGCAGCTGAGATACAGTAATCTCGTGGAAGCTGGTATAAGCAGCAACGTAGCAGAAACAAGAAGACCCTGGCTCAAACAAGCTGAAAAGAAAGACTGCGCTCCCCACGTTGTCCTCTCTAACTTCCACACAGCATGCTCCTCCTCTCATACACACAGAGACAGCAACAGTTACAGTAATCATATTAATAACCCCGAATGACACAGCTTTGTCTTCTGTAGTCATTTCTCCATCTCTCACCAGCAGATTATTTTGTTTGGTTTTTTGAGACAGGGTTTCTCTGTGAGCCCTGGAACTCTCTCTGTAGACCAGGCTGGCCTTGAACTCAGAGATCCACTGTCGCTTCCCGCTTAGTGCTAGGATTAAAGGTGTACACACACCATCACTGTTGGACTCACCAGCAGATTTTTTTAACATCTATAAGTTTTTTTACATTTCACCCCTTAAAAACTTTCTATTTACCGTGTATACTGCTATTTTGTTTTTAAAGGAGATTAACTAATTAATTAACTAATTAAGTGTGTGTGTGTGTGTGTGTGTGTGTGTGTGTGAGAGAGAGAGAGAGAGAGAGAGAGAGAGAGAGAGAGTCTATGTATGTATACCATGTATGTGCAAGTGTCGTCAGAGGTTAGAAGGAAGGCATTGGATCCCCTAGAACCAGTGTAATAGGCTGTTGTGAGCTGTCCAAGGTGGTCCTTTGCAAGTATAAGTTCTTTTACTAGCTGAGCCATCTCTCCCATCCCACTATTTGCTTTTTTCCCCCCCAAGACAGGGTTTTTCTGTGTAGCCCTGGCTGTCCTGAAACTCCCTCTGTAAACCAGAGTGACCTCAAACTCAGAGATTCTCCTGCCTCTGCCTCCCAAGTGCTGAGATTAAAGGTATCATCACTACCACCTGACCCCACAATTGCTTTTTAAAAGGTATTTGTTACATAAACACCCTACTCTTGATACTAACATCCACATTAACTTCACATTTTTGCTGTGGTAGGATGAATGATTCTCTCTCAAAGAAATGTACACCCTAAGCTCACTGGTTTTAAAAAAAAACCCACACATGTATTACTTTTTATTTCTGAGGTCAAAATCCAAAATGTGTCAAAAGGGTTAAAGAAAGATGCTGGGAAGCATCAGCCTCCTTGCTCTTCTTGCTGTCTGTGTTCCCTGGCTCCAAGTACTCTACTCTCTGGCTTTATTATGACATCCCATTCATTCATTCTAGTCCTATTTTCCTCTTATAAGGATGCTGTGACTGCACTGGGGTCACTTAAATAATCTAGAATAATGCGCCCATCCTAATACTTCCTCGTAATATCCTAATATCCTAATACTATCCTCGTAATACTTCAACATCTCATTTGCTGTGCAAGGCAATGTGTTCATAGGTCGCAGGGCTTAGGACAAAGATGGCTTTGAGGGGACGTTATCCAGCCTAGCACAGTTAGTGCTGAGCAACAGAAGTGAACATAGCCGCTGCTGGAGGGACTGTGAAAATCCAGCAGACGGGGGATCCCCAGCTTAAAGTCCAGCTCATCCAGGGTTGGGCTGTTCTGACCAGCTCCAGGAAGCCCCTGGCATACTAAAAGATTTGCTCAGCAGTTGAGACTCCCCTGAGATTCTGTTCTCTCGTTTATTCTTCTCAGGCCCTAGACTTTACTCTCAACTGAGAAGGAAAAGATGGGAAATAACACTGTTGTTATTTATATACCTAATAGTCCAGAACTATTTGAGAGTTTTACTCAAGTCCTCTTAGGATAATTGAGTAATTTAGTCCACTTTGGTACTGGGAGACACAAACTGAGAGGTATCTGTCTGATTCTCTGGGAAGAGAAGGGAGGGGGAGGGAGGGGGAGGGAAGGAAAAGGAGCCCTGGGCTCATTTCTGAAGCTTCCCTGTTGGCCTGGGACTCCAAAACCTACTTGGGATCAGAGGTTCTTGGCATACCTTGGAATGGTCCCTGGAACCTCCAACATCTTACCCCTAGGGCATAATCTCCTTCCTGGTCAGGCAATGTGTCATTTTAGGCAGTACCTTTCCCTCCTAGGCACCTGCACAGTGACTAAGTCTCCCAGGTAGAGCCCAACCCAGTGGGAAATGACTAAGCATTGAAGTGTCCTTCCTCTTAAACTCTGTCTGCCTTTCTCTTCGATTTCTCAAGGTAGCAAGGCATAGGGCGAGGATTTGCAGGTCCTAGATTCCCTAGGGCATCATTCCTCAACCTGTGTGTGTGTGGGGGGGAGGGGTGTCAAATGACCTTTTCACAGGGGTCGCCTAAGACCATCAGAGATCACAAATATTTACATTATTATTCATACCAGTAGTAAAGTCACAGTTATGAAGTAGCAATTAAATGACTTTTCATGGTTGGGGTCACCACAACATGAAGAACTGTATTAAAGGACTGCAGCACTAGGAAGGCTGAGAACCGCTGCACTGGGTACTCTTGTCTCCACTAACTGTTGTGCATACATACACTCAGACAGGCTGTGAGACTTGAAGGTAACCATGCTGGGGTCTCCCCAGCTTTTCCTTTGCTGTCTGTCATCCCTGTTTTCTGCCACTTCCAACCTTTGAGTTATTCATTAAGGAGGGTAAGAGTTTGTTTTATGTTCCAATGAGTCTCTGTCTGTGACTAGGGAGGAGTTGATTTGGAAAACAGGAAAGACTCTTGCTGACTGTCTAAACTGGAATTCTGATAGTGGGGTGGCACTTAAGAAAGCCCAGGAACCCAACTACAAAGGTTCCTTTAAAGTGCATAGCTCAGTGGGTAGAGTATTTCCATAGCACGCAGGAAGTCCAGGTTCGATCCCTAGCACAGCGTAAAACTGAGTGTGCTGGTGTATGGCCAGCACTTGGGAAGCTGGAGGCAGGAGGATACGTTCAAACACATCATGGGCTAAATAGTGAGCCGGAGGCTAGCCTGGGACACATGAGAACTTGTCTCCAAGATAAATCAATATTAATAAATACAGTTGGCCAAGTATTATAGTGCCAGGAAATAAAATTTAAAAAAAAGTTAAAAATGGGCAGTTGAACCACCTCTAGAAAATTATATGAGTGAGAACAGTTGCTTTCAGAAGGAAAAGTAGGTAACCTGGAAGAGTAGGGAAAAACCTATTTTTCTCTATATACTGTTTGCTAACTTTGAAATGTCATTGAATTTGCAAGTACTATAAAGAGGCTAATATATGGTTATCTGGAAGGGAAGAGAAAAAGTCTCTCTTCAAATGAGTGCTAAAACAGTTTGGAAATTCCATCTTGGATCAGACAAATATTACGGAGTCTCTGTTGGATGTCCGACACTGGGTTTAGTTTTGGAGACTCAATATTGTGCAAGATTGCATCCTTTGCCTCACACATCAAAATTCGCAGAGTGATTCAGACATACCGGGCAACGACCACGCTGTGTCAGATGCGCAATGATGGGAAGTGCGGACACTGGGGAATGGCAGAAGTGTTCCTCTGGTCCAGACCTGGGAGGGGAAACCTTTCTCGACCTAATGATGCCCAATCTGAGTCCCAGAGGGTGTGGAGGAGTCACTCAGGGGGCAGGAAGAGAGTTCCTGATGAAGGGAACTACATAATGTATTCAGAGACCGAAGGAGCTGTTAAAAATTTGGCTGCTCCCCTGAAATTGCAAGTGGTCAACAGTACTGGAGTGTCAAGCTTGGAGTAGAGAAATAAAGCTGGGGTGGTGAGGCCAGATCACAAAGTATTTTGTAAGCTGGTTTAAGGGCAGTCAGTAGTCACCTTCAAGGCAAGTTTAGAGACCTAGGGGACCCTTAAGGATTAAGAGTGATCCGCCAGTATTGGGATGTTCAGGTGCCAAGCACTATGACCTTTTCCCAGGGCTCTGAGACTCTTATTTTCTTTTTCTCTATGAGTGGGAAAACTGGGCCTCAGGAAGTTAATAGCATTCAGCCAGAAATAGTTCAGAGTCATATTAAAAAAAATCGTCCAAATGTCTGACCAAAGCCAGTCCATGACAGAGCCAGAGCTCTCACAGGTTCCGTTTACCGTGTGGCCTTCACTGGTCGTTTCCAACAAGGGTGAATTGGGGTTGTCAGAGCTGTGAGTAAGCTACTGGCATCTAGTGGGTAACTAGCACCCTATTATAACACGTCACATCACGGCATAGAGCAAAGGATGACTGGTCTCAAAGCTAAGGTGTCAAGGCTGAGAAAACATGAGACAGAGTGAGTTACAAAGGGCAGACACGCAAGGCAGCCAAATACAGCAAAGTCTGGGATGGACTGCACCCATCCTTGCCAGTGTGCACCATATGCTCCTAAGTATCATAGGAGCTCAAAGAAAACAACAAAAAATCCCGGAATTACCCAGAGCTAATTCTGAAGGGCCCCTTGCCATCTAACAGGACCATGACTAAGTAGTCAAGTCAGCCACCTCTTCTTCACACATATGTCCTGAAATCTGAGACATGGTACCCATGCTTGACATTTTTGACCAATGGATAATTTCAAAGAATTGTAACTTCCGGAAGCGTGGAGATCAGAGACATGAGAGATATGTTCAAAAGCTCAATGCCTCAATCTGTTGTTCTCACAAGTCTCTTCGAATTATACTGTAACATTACCTTTGCCTAGGTCCAGCGAGAACATTAGGTCCCCTCACACCTAGTTCACCGGTTTGGCATGCCAGGAGCTCTGGAATGCCTAAACCTCATCCGTAACCCCTGGCTGGTTGCAGGCCTTTATTGGAACCACAGGATGGGCAAAGGGCCGCCTTCATCTCAGGGATTCTTTGTGACTGAGCACTTGAATTCCTAAGAGATTCAAATCCTGCAGACCTTTGGTTTCAGGTCTTGCGGTCAATTTTTAACTGGTTCCTGTCTGGATCTCTGATAGAACGTCCAGTTGCTACTTTATTCTAATTGGATATTTCAACAGGCTGTGGTCCTAGTCCCAGAGCATGAAAGCTATGAACATCTAGACTCAGTCATCCCCATTGGAGTTTCCCATCTTGTCCACAGTCTTAACCCTGAGAACAGGACAAACTGATCCTTGTACCTAAAATCTTAGCACCCTTAGAAGGATCCCCCCTCTCCCTACATCTGAAAACACACTATTAGAGAGTTGAAGTCTTCTAAATATCCTGTTTCCTAAGTGTACCTGTGAGAATTGTGATGGCTAATTTTCATTGCCAACTTGATTGGTATTCGAAACACATAAAGCATTGGCAAAACCCATCTCTGAGTTTCTCCAGGATGTATTTTCTGAAAGGATTAATAAGGGAGGTGAGATTCATCCTGATACAAGGAGCACCATCCCATAGACTGAGGGCTTGAACACAAGACAGGTAAGGAGAGAGAAACCCCGGAGCACTGGCATTCTTGCTGTTTCCTGGCTGTCTTGGGTGAATGGCTCTGCTCTGCTTACTATGGTGGGATGACGGTGCAAGCCAGAATAAATATAGTCCTCCTTTTAAATCTCTCAGGAGATTTGCCACTGTAATAAAAAGTCTAACTAATATGAACAATCAGTACCAGAGAAGTAGGGTCATTGCTGGGACTACCTGACCACATGGCTTCTGAGCCTCTGTGATGGTTAGCGGGAAGGACTTTTAAAAGGTTTTGAGATGCAGGCTAAAGAAACCTTAACATGCTGTATCAGAGCTCAGTGGATAATTCTATGTTTGTGTTGTCTTGTTTTGCGACTGTGTCTCACTCTGTAGCCCAAGCTGATTGGCTTGTAGCCCAGTCGGCCCAATCCTCAGTGATCATCTTGCCTCTACCTCCTGAGTATTTGGATTATAAGCAGGGGACACTAGCCTGGTTTTAATGGGTGATTCTGTACAGAAACTCGGAGGATCAGGTTACTCATACTGAATAGTAAAGACTCCTGGGACTTAAAATGGCATGAAGGAGTTTATTGTAGAGGCCATTTGTATTATATTGTGTATAATACAATGTGTACACAATGTGCACACAATGTAATACAATATATTATGTTGTATAATATAATCATATATTATATTATATTGTACAATATGATAATATACTGTATTCTGTATATATATATAATACGAATATATACAAAATATAGATTTTATATTTAATTTTCATTCAATCCATGACATAAGACTTTGGGTAAGACTAATTAAAAAGCAATGAGCTAATTCATCTGAGGAAGATAATTTCAAAGCAGCACAGCATTCAGCCTGGATCATGGGCACTGCAGGATATGTCCAGCCAAGCTTACAGCGATAATTGTGAGCAAGAAACAGAGCAGGATTTTTAAACTGTGCGTCTGACCAGCAAAGGAGCACTTTGAAAGTAGTGAACAAGGAGAGTGTGTTGCTGAAGACATTAATACCATTACAAAGACACAAGTGTTTTGCATTGGGATAACAGGAAAGAAGCCTCATAGGTATTTATAGAATTGGCTAGACTTCACCCATTCCTGGTTCAAGGGTACATCTTGTGCAGCCCAAGTTAGCCTTGAACTCACTCTATACTCAAGTTGACCCTACGCTTCTGGTCTTTTTGCTGCTGCCTTCCAAGTGTTGGGATTACATGTTTATGCCAGAGCCTGTTTCGGGGCAGTCCTGAAGAGCATATCCAGGACTTCCTGATGGCTAGATAGGTATTTTATCAAGTGAGCTATACTCTTAGCCCAAGGCTGTAAAGGTTTTCTGTTTGTTTGTTGTTTGTTTTTAGAGACAGGGTTTCTCTGTGTAGCCCTGGCTTTCTTGGAACTCACTCTGTAGACCAGGCTGGCCTCAAACTCAGAAATCCGCCTGCCTCTGCCTCCCAAGTGCTGGGATTAAAGGCGTGCGCCACCACTGCCCGGCTTGTGGAAATCTTAAAAAGAGACTAAATACATTTTTCTTGTGAGGTAAAGGGTTTTTAGGGGGCAGGAGGTAGAAAACTATGGTTTAGGGAGACATGTTTGCATGTTACAATGAGTGGACTTGTGGTGGTCAGTTTTGATCATCGATTTGATTGGATTAAAAAGCTACTAGGAAATAAGGAAAGTTCACCTCTGTGAACATATTTCCAGAGGATTCACTAAACAGGGAGATCTGCTCTGCATATGGGTGGCATCATCCTACACACTGGCGACCTTAATGAAATAGAAGGGGGTGACAAGGAAGATCTCTGTATGCTGCTTCTGATTATCATGGAGTCTTTGTGCCCTACTATGCTCCTCCTGTGATGGGCTGGACACTCTGAGGCCAAGGAAGCATGGTCTTCTTTCACGTTGTTTTGCTGAGATTCCTGCTCACATAAAAATTCTATCCAGGACTTCTGTTATATATTAACAAATAGCACATGGAACAAAGGGGTTGGTGCCAGTTACCCCAGGGGAAGTTGTGTGAGGTTGATTTCTTGACTACGACAAAGCTTCCCAGAGCCTTTAATGTGCTATGGACAGGTTAAACGTCCAGAAGAAGAATTTATATAGCTCATAACTCCATGCTAAAACTCTTTGTGACCAGGTGTATTTGGAATTTAGGTTTTCCCCAGATCTTAATAAGGTAATAGTGAGAATGTATTATTTATTCCATAGCACCCAGCAGAGTGAGGGAAGGCCCTGTAATCAAACACATTCTTTTATAGCAAATACATGGATATTCACCTAAGAAGGTTAACCGAAGAATCTGAATACATCAGAGAGAAGATATCAACTTTATTCTGAGTCATAATTACTTTCATTTTTAGACCTTTCTGAAGCTCGACACTGGATATAAGACGTAAGCTTGCACTGGGTGTTTCTCCAGAAGCATCTAGCAAGACTAATGGACTCTTTCTGTTTTGTTCTCTTGGGGTACCAGGGGTGGAACCCAGGGTCTTACACATGCTAGACAAGTGAGCTACCATGGAGTTATGTCTAGCCCAAATTTCCCGGACCTTTGAGTATATCTGCATCTACACAGTTAATCCCTCAGTCAAATACTACCCTATGGCCCGTCCTGTATTGATTAGATGAGGTGAATATACTGGTGGTTGAAAGAGTAGGGAGAGGTTGAGTACCGAGACTGTGGAATGGAGCCTGCAGATCTGGCTGGGGAGAGCCTTCAGGAAGGTACCAGGCGAAAAGGAGGGACAGAAAGACCAATGTTTTGGAAATAAATACATGTTATTGTTTTCTTATAAATATTTAAAAAATGTAGACTTATTTATTCTATAGGTATGGGTGTTTAGTCTGCCTGTATGTATGTAATATGTGGCGCTCATGGAATTCAGAAGAGGGTATTAGATTGCCTGAAACTGAAATTAGAGATGGTTGTGAGTTACCTTGTGGGTGAAAGCACAGAAACCCAGGTCTTCTGTAGTAAGAACAAGTGCTCTTAGCCACTGGCCCATCTCCTGCCCCTTACGGCTGATTTCTTTTTTGTACTCCTTCAGTTTTTCAGATACCCTTTAAAACTACAGACTTGGCTGGGTGGGGGTGGCATGTGCTTTTAATACCAGCACTTGGGAGGTAGAGGGAGTTGGATCTCTGAGTTCCAGGGCATATACAAGTATATAGTTGAGATCATCTTTAAAAAACAAACAACCAAGAAAAAAAACCCTCTATTTTGTTCTTACTGTTGTTTTCTACTCTAAGAAGTTACTGCTCTTCAGGGGAGGCAGGACCAGGGCTGATGTGCTGGTGATGTGTGATGATCCTAAGGGCAAGACCTTGGGCTCCTGGGAAGATAACTTCCTGTTGTTTTGGCCCAGAACTGAGGTAGGGTGGGTGGAGTGCAGGCTTAAGGCCAGTGACTCCCTGGAGGATTTCCAGGAAGACTTCCTGATTTAACAAAAACAATATAAACACAAGGAAAAGCTCCGGAGCCCAAGAGGAGATAGCTACCTCTGTGATGGAGGCTTGTACAGACAGCAGCCCCAGGACAGGGTGTCCTCTCTCTCTCTGTCCTGATGCCTAAAGAAAAAAATTATTGTTATTAGTTATTTATTTTGGGCTTTTCAAGACAGGGTTTTTCTGTGTATTACCCTTGGCTGTCCTGGAACTCACTCTGTAGACCAGGCTATCCTCGAACTCAGATCTACCTTCCTGTGCCTCCCAAGTGCTGCTATTGAAGACATGAGGCACCACCACCTATTTTTATTGTTATATTGGGGTGTGTGTGTGTGTGTGTGTGTGTGTGTGTGTGTGTTGGGGGATATGTACATGCCAGTGTAAGAGCCTCTGGAAATGGAGTTACAGGAAGTCGTGAGCTTCTGGGACCTGAAGTAGGGTCCTCTGAAAGAACAGCAAGTATTAGAATTGCTTAGCCATCTCTCCGCCCTCAATCTGTTCTTTTAAGTAGCTAAGATAATTTTCTAAGGCTGTCATAATGGATGCCTATAGTCCCAGATACTCTGGAGACTGGGGTGAGAGAGTCATTGAGGTCTAGGAATTTGAGACCAACCTGTAAAATATAGGAAGAGTCTTAAGAAGCAAAATCCAGCCCAAGCAAACAAAAGTTATTTTCTTATGATGACAGCTAACTTTCGAATCCTCTTCATTCCTCTCCCTCGTTCTACAGTTGATGTTTCATGTCATAATGGCCTAGGCCAGAAGATATGGTAGTGAAGAATGAGAAATTCACTAGGAGGGCCATTTGACGACTGGCCTTTAAATAGGGGATAATTCAACCCTACGTGTATGAGGTCAAGCCTGCATCACAGAACTCCATTAAGCTGCACTCAGAGGGGTCAACAGAAGATACATGTCCTAAACCTGGTCCCATTATCAGCACTATATTGTGTTACAATTTTACATTATTTTCATACAATTTATAATTTGCCCTACTATGTTATAAAACAACGTCTGTGGAGAGACACCCAAGTATATATGTAACTATGTAGGTGTAGTATGTATTTGTGCTACAACTTTAATTTGCTAAGTAATAACAATTAAAATACACCACAACTTTAATAATTTTTGTATTTATTTATTTATTTGCTTGTTTATTTATTTATGTGGGGAGAGGCTTATGGGTACATGTATGGAGGATACAGGACACTTGGCAAGAATCAGCCCTCTCTATTGTGTGGGTCTCTGGAGATCAATCTCAGGCCATCATGTATGGCGGAAAGATGACCCCCCTGAGTCATCTTTGCTCATCTAATTTTAGTAAACTTTTTTGGTACTTAACAAATGTATCCTAAGCCTTGAATATTAATATATATATTATATAATGTGTACTATATATTACATATTACAATACTATATATTATAAATTATACATTGTATAATATATAATTTATTTAAATTATTTACATACATACATACATACATACATACATACATACATGCGATACAATTACTCTGGCCTTGTTTTCTTCTCTGAGAAAGGGGAGATTCAAGGAGGAGATCACAGAGTGTGTGGCCTAACTAGACACTTGGACCAAGAACACCTGACGTTTGGCAGGCTTTGCCTGCTTCTGGGCCCTGCTTTTCTGTTTCTCCGAACGCTGGCTTCATCTCTGTCACTCTGGCGCCCTCTCCTGGGCTGCTGGCAAAATGTGACCATGGATAGGAAAGTGCCCACACTGCTAGCTGGAAAAGAAGAGACGGAGTGGAATGGCTTGTGGGCAGTGTGAGGACCCTGGGTGGAAAGAGACTTGGAGAAGGGATCTGCTTAACTCAAAGCTAAGTATGCCACGCTTGGGGTTTAAGAAGTTGTTCTGAGACTGGCACTGAGGGGCCAGACTATTGAGAGAAATGCTTTATTGTTAGAAATTAAGGATTCATTTCTTTCCCTTCTGCTTCCTGACTCCTTACAGTGGCTATAAAGTACCTAGCCTCCAGGAGCAGGGCAGCCATCCTCCTCCACGCAGTGAGGTAGGTTGTGAATTCTCAGAAGGAGGGGAGGATGACTTCTTGCTGAGGCCACCTGGCCAAGGCTGAGTTCTCCCGGTCAGCTTTTAGTAAAGAACATTGTTTTGAGAATGCAGGAGTCTTACTCAGACGGTTAATAACAATACATCTTCACTGCGAATGTGGGAGTTATGTCTGTGGGGTACACAATAGTATCTGGGCCTCCCAATCCTTCCCTCAACACACGGGTGAGCAAGCGAGTCCCAGTGAGCTTCTGAGATAAAAATAACACACGGGAGCCCGTGGCTTAGCGCGGCAGCTGCTGTGGCTGGTGCTTTGACCAAAGCTGGTGTCGAGTTATTGGGGAAATGGATAGGCCTTTGAAGACTCATATCACCAAGGCAGGAGTTTTAGGTATTACAAGCAAAACAGGTTATATTGGTACAGCTTGCTTTGCCCCTTCACCCGAACCTCCTCTAACATTACAGTTTCTTTATTATTGAAAATGGAAGCTCTAAACTGTACAACAACAGTTCTTTTCTAGTCTAGAGCTTGCAGAGTCCTAAACACAGTTTAGTTTTATACAGTCAAGGAGCACAGGGAAGACTGTGTGAAGCTCTGGGACCCTAAGGTTACCCAATTGGGAGTAATGTGGACAGCAACTTGCTGGATAGTCTTGTCTACCCTCCCTCCCTCCCTCTCTCCTTCCCTCCCTTTCTCCCTCTCCCCCTCCCTTCTTTCATTCCTTCTTCCTTAGTACTGCTCTGAGCCTGTCAGCAATGGTGGCAGAACTAACCCCTTAGGTCCATGAAACAGATTCCAAAGCCCCTAAAATCATACCTTCCTCTGCCCATGTGCCTAAATTAGCCCTAGAGGATTGATGCCACAAGCGCTTATTTGGTTTTGGATCCAATAGGAATGTGGCCACTTTTATTGATGGATAAGAAAGAGAAAAGGCAGAGTGGAAATAAAGAAAGAAAGAAAGAAACAAATAAATGAATGAATGAAAATATCTTTAGAAAGCAGTTTATGTCTAGGAATTAGGTCCGCTTTGACTGAGGAACAAAGTGGATTTATAATCAAAAAATAAATTCGGATCTCATCATCAGATGAGCAGTAGAAAACTGTCCCTGAGGTACTACAGAACAAACTTAAGATCTCATGCATTCTGGGCAAGCATTCTATCAATATAGGGTGTATTGATTAATACATGTCATAGATCCTGAATACTGTTTTGAGTGTGTATGTGTGTGCAAGTGTGTGTATGTGTGTGCAAGTGTGTGCATGTGTGTGCAGAGGCCACAGCCCAGCTGTAGTGTCAGTCCTCAGCAGTGCCTCTGAGACAGTCTCCCACTAGAGCCTGAGATGTACTACTGACTGGGGTCGGCTGGCTACCCAGAGAGTTCCTGGGATCCTGCCTCTGCCTGCTCAGCATCGGGATTCCAAGTTCACGTCACCACGCCTGGCTTTTTATCCAACTAGAGAGCAGGTTCTCATGCTTGTACAACAGGCATGTCAATGACTAAACTATCTCCCCAATATATGCATCTTTATTGGAAAATAAAACAGAAGAGGACTTAAATCAAATATATAGCTTAATTCATTATAGGACAAAACCACACAGATTAAAAAAATAAATCTTGGCAGCATCTCCAGAAAACCCATCAGTTATCTGTGCCATACCATGCCACTGCTCATCCCACAAAGCACCTCTCTCTGGATTCTTTCTTTTTTTTTTTCTTTTTTTTGAGACAGGGTTTCTCGGTGTAGCTCTGGCTGTCTAGGAACTTGCTTTGTAGACTAGGATGGTCTTGAACTCACATAGATCACCTACCTCTGACTCCTGAGTACTGGGACTAAAGGCATGTGTCACCACACACAGCTACTCTCTGAAGTGTAACAATCATGATGTGCATTTGGGATAAGATATTTGCAATATCTTATCTATTATATTTTCTTAGAATTATTATGTTATTATATATAATATAGTATATCTTACCCTTATCTTAGGATTAATTTCTTGAATGTTCAATGAATTTCTGTACATTGAAGACAAAGGCCAGAATCTGATTAAAATTGAGCAACAAATATAGTAGTAAATCATAGAAATCAAAATGGCTGACAAGGGGACCGGAGATGGAGCTCAGCTAACAGAGTGCTTGCCTAGCACGCACAAAGCGCTGAGTCTGACTCCCAGCGCTGCATAAACTGGACTTGGTGACATGCCTCTGAAATCTCAGAACTGGGGAAGTAAAAGCAAAAGGATTAGAAATTCAAGATCATCTTCATCTACGTAGTAAACTGAGTCCACCCGAGGGTACAAGAGACTCTGCTTCAAAAAGAAAAGAAAGGATTAAGAACTAGAGTAATAAAAATGGCCGACAAACATATGGAGAGATGGATTGAAAAGGAAATTTCTGGCTTCTTTAACAACTCAGTTGTGGCACGTGCATGCCCTCTCACAAGACAACTTCCAGAAGAACATCACAAGCCACAACTGAGTTGTTAAAGAAACCAGAAATTTCCACTAAAATGGATGCTCAATCTTAGAGCACTTTAAGCAATGTAAATTAAGTTATGGGGTCTCGCTCAATAGAATAATGTGTGCTTACTATGTGTGAGTCCATGGCTTTAATCCCCAGCACAAAACGACAATAATAACAAAAACAAATTATGTTCACTTGGTACCGATAAGATCAGCAGAGTAAGACATGTGAGATGGTACCTACCAAGTTTGGCAAGGATGTGAGGGAAAAGGATCCACTAGTGTCAGTATAAGCTTATAAAGGCATTTTGGATGCCATCTGACTGTATTTCATGAATTTAAACATACATAAGCCCAAGAAGCCAGCAACCTCATACATGGCACATAGGCAAGCGTGTTCATCAACGGGGTGGATATGGAAACAAGTCAGTGTTCACCGGAGAAGCAGAAAAGTAAAGTGTCTGAATACACACACAGAGCAGTTTCATATAGCAGTCAATCATGAGATAGCCTCCAAGTCACATAAACAGTCTTACAAGGATATATCCTATAAGGAAGAGAGACTAAAGGTCTATGGTGTAATACCAGTTACAGAGGCTCAAGTCATATCTATTCATTAAACCACAAAAGACATTAAATGTCTTTTTTTAGAGTGCCTATATACCCAAAGGACTTACACATTATATATGTACATATCTTATAGATTGGGGAGAAGGATAGGCAAGGGCACACGTGGGGGAGAAAAACCAGAGTCTACCTACTAATGATGGACCTGATGTTACCATGAGCTAAAGAAATATGTCTCTGTGCTTTAATCCCAATACTTGAGAGGCAGAGGCATATGAATCTCTGTCTTCTGGGCCAGCCTGGGCTACAAAGAGAGACTCTGCTTTAAGAAACAAGACAAGGGGCTGGAGAGATGGCTCAGCGGTTAAGAGCACTGTGTGCTCTTCTGAAGGTCCTGAGTTCAAATCCCAGCAACCACATGGTGGCTCACAACCATCCGTAATGAGATCTGATGCCTTCTTCTGGTGTGTCTGAAGACAGCTACAGTGTACTTAGATATAATAATAAATAAATCTTTTTAAAAAAAAGAAACAAGACAAAATAAAACAAAACAAAATGTAAGGAAGGAAGGAAAGGAAGAAGGAAAAAAAAACTTTGTGTCTCTGTAGCACAGGAGAAATACTGTCCTCAAAAATTTCACAGGAGGTGGGCATGGTGGTGCACACCTTTGATCCGAGCACGTAAGAGGCAGAGGCAGATGGATCTTTGTAAATTCAAGGCCAATTTGATCTACAGAGTAAGGTTCAGGACAGCCAGAGCCTCAACACCTTCCCTGCAAAAAAGACCCCCCCAAAAAAAACCAAAACAAGAAACAAAATAAACACACAAAAAGTTTCACGTTGGAGATGGCAAAGTGGCTCAGTGGGTAAAGGTTTTTTGCTGCCAAGCCTGACGACCTGACTTGGGTCCCCAGGACACACATGGTGCAAGGGAAGAAGCAACTCCTCTAAGTTTTTCTCTGCTCTCCAAACATGTTCTATGGCATGCTGCCTCTCAAATAAATAAGTACAACTATTAAAAATTCCACACAGACGGTCAATGGCAGGTCTTCTGAGGTGGCCCTTAGCGATTAGAGTAAGCAGTGACTATGTAACATTTGGATCCATATTTCAAAGCACCACAAACACCATCACAAATGCTCCGTGCCCCTTTAGTGCATTTTAAGGTAGCCCAAAGACTGTGTGGGTGAAAAAGTCATCTTCCAGGTGTTCAGGGGAAGGCATGTGCAATGTATTGTTGGCCGCCGAGCTATGATCATGTTGTATATTAGCCTGTTTCTATGTAATATTTGAATATACTGAATGGATTATAAAAATAGTGTCTCGGCTTTCCTCCTCCTCTTCTTCCTTCTCTTCTTCCTCCTCCTCCTCTTCTTCCTTCTCCTCCTTCTCTTCTTCTACAGGATCTCACTCTGTAGCCCTGGCTATCCTAGAATAATGTTGACCAGGCTGGCCTTAAAGAGAATTGCCTACCTGCTTTTATCTCTTAAGCGCTGGGCTAAAGACATTTAGCACCATGACAGGCTTTTTCTTTTTTCCTTGATCTTTAATATTCTTGTTTTGTTTGTTCGTTTTGGTTTTTATTTATTTCTTTGTTTTGGTTTGGGGGGGGGTATTTGAGACTGGTTCTTTTTGTGCATCTCAGGCTGCCCTTGAACTCATTATCCTCCTGTGGTGGTCTTTCAAGTACTAGGCAGTGCCACTGTGATGGTTAATCTCAGCTGTCAACTTGATGAGACTGCAAGTCACCTGGGAGAGGGGCTTCGGGCCACGCTGTGTGGCAACATCAGAACTGAGGTAGGAAGACCTGCCCGGGGCAGGCAAAGCTCTTTTCTGGGCTGGAATCCAGACTGTATGAAGGGGAGAAAGTGGAGTGAACATATCCATTAATTATTCTCTGCTTCCCGACATGGATGCAGTATGAGTCGCTCCCTCAAGCTCCTGAGGTGTGACTCCCCCACCATGGTGAACTGTACCCTGGAACTGGGAGTCGAACCGAAACAAACCTTTTCTTCCTGAAGTTCCTATTGTCAGGATATTTTGTCATATTAACCGAAAAGCAGCTAAGACAGCCACCATGTCTGGCGCCCTTTTCTTTCTCCCTTGGTCCTGAGGATTGAACCCAGGAACATGCATACTTGACAATTGTACTACCCCTGAGAAATAACCCCAGTTCCTTTAGTACTTTTAAATTATAAAAGTAATATGTAATGTAAGAAATTCAGAAAGCACATCGATGTAAAATAAATAATTAGAATCCTTCAAATGGCTTGCAGGCTTTTTAGAAACAGACTTCAAATTTTAAAGTGGCTTTAAGTTCAGAATAAAACCACAAGTATGAGAGTCTCAGACCAGACCTGGTTGCGCAAGCTTGTAATTCCTGGTACTTGGGAGGCTGAAACAGGAGGATTACACATTCAAAGGAAGTCTGGGCAACTTAGTGTGACACTTTTTCAAAACAAAATAGACTGTTCAAAACCAAAGGACTGCTGAGGTGACTCAGTGGATGAGGTGCTCATTGCTCAAGTCAGAGGACCTGAGTGCAGTTCCAGGATCCCATGTCAAAATGGAGAGAGAAAACCACTCCACAGAGCTGTCTTCTGACTTGAACACATATGCCTTGGTGTTCATGGCCTCTCATTTATAATCATTTTGTTTTGGGTTGTTTTTTGAGACAGGGTTTCTCTGTGTAGCCACCGTGACTGTCCTGAAACTCACTCTGTAGACCAGGTTGACCTCAAATTCAGAGACCCTGTCTGCCCCTACCTCCCAAGTGCTAAATAAATATCTATTTAAGTAAAACTAAGGTTGAATCTATAACCCTTTAATAAAGCAGTTGCCTAGCATGTGGCAGACTCTCAATTCGTCTGTACTTCAAACCTGTCTTTCCCTCGTGTGCTTCAGGAATGTACTTCCATAGTCATGGCTTCCTTCCTTCTCAATGTCCCTAACTAAAGTGACACATTTGTTATAACTGATGGACCTTCATTAACACAGCATTATCACCTCAGATGCACAGTTTGCATCAGGAGTCACTGTTGGTGACCTTGAATTCTTGGTTTTCAAAGCCTCCTGAATGCTGGGATTACCAGTCTAAGCCACCATATCAAGCATGATATAAGTTTGCTATTACAATCTACAGTCATTTCACTGGTCTGAAAATTCCTTCGAGCTCTGTCTTTTAATCTCTCCTTCCACATTTTTATGTCACTATATTATCTCATTATTTTTAATGGTTGCATAGTATTCCATTGAGGAATGTACCACACTGTGAACTTATTCTAAGCTTCTGCTAATAGAGGTACTACATTAATCAACATACTTGCCCTGACATCTTAGTACAATGTGTACTTTTCTACAGGACAGATTGTTTAATTTGGATGATTGAACTACACCATAATGCATTTACAATTTTGACAGAGATCACCCTTTAAAACCATTCACTTAGTGAATGTTTAATGGATATCTATTTCATGTCAGACCTTTATAAGGCTTTAGGAATTCAGCCATGAAGGAATATACATGCTTCCTAGTGGAGGGTACCGTCAATCAGTAATCACACCAATCAATGTGTCATTGTAACTATGGTAACTGCTCTAAAGACAAAAAACAAAAACAAAAAAGACAAGTTGTCACAGAATATAGACAGAGGAAGCTTACACTGAGTATTTGGGAACAGCTTCCATTTTGCTGAGGATAAAAGTATGGAAGGAATAGTTGAAGTGTAGAAACCTGGAGGGTTAGAGAGGGAGAAAGCACCTTCCAGACAAAGGCAGGTGTGTGTGTAAGCTCTGAGTGTAACCAAATGAGGTTGGCAGGAAACCACCAAGGGCCAGTGGGCAGAAACCAGAAAGCCAGCTTGAAGAGGAGGTCAAGCCATCCCCTCTACACTTTCCCTCAGCATGCAAAGGGACCTGTTCCCTGCACCTTTGAGAACAGTCATATTTACGAGTATTTTCTTCCCTGGCCTATTACTGTGTGAGCATTCTTGATTCTCACTAAAAGGCTTTCTGGGAAGTGCATAACTGTCAGATTCAAAATGCACATAAAAGTTACTTTACAACGCTAGCCAAATTCCTCAAATCCCTCTGCATCCAGCATATTTCTTCTATTTTCAGACTTAAAATATGAGAGAAATTTCCTGTTTCTGCAAAACCAATTTGTTCGTGTAAAGCAAACTGCTTCCTACATTCAGTTTGTGTTTCTGGATACTTCTTCTGGGGATCCAGGATCCCTCTGTGTCTCAGCCAATGAAATGTGAGCCCTGGTGGGAGGGAGTGACAGCTTTCTCTAGGGGGCACTTATGCCTTCCAATTTTGTCCCTGGAGGTACAGTGCTGTTAAAAGGCTTTCTAGTTTGTGTCTTTTCTGGGATTCATAGCATCCTTCCTGTGATGCACATGTCATCTCAAGTCCCAAACTGTCGCTTAACTTTTCTTTTGGGGGCTTTGTGTTTATGAAAGAATATGCTATATTAGTACAGGCTTAGGAAGCATCTAAGTTATAATGCACTGTTCAGTGCAATACCGTGTGGCCATTAAAAGGAAGGGGATATATATGTATGTGTATATATGTATATATATTATATGATTTATAATATATTATAAAAAGATGTTCATGAGCTAAATGAAAAAGCAGTGTACAGAATACAGTCACAGATCACAGTATTATTTGTCTTTTAAATAATTATATATATATATTTATGTACTCATATAGGAAATATTTATCTTTGTATTTGTGCATTTCTGTATGGTCTGAATTGGTTACAGTGCACATGTATTAAACTTTAGTAATTAAGATGAATGGATGCTGTTTAGGAGTCTGAAGTAGGAGAATTGCTCAGTGAGCTTCAGGCCCATCTGAGTTACAGTAACTTCCAGGCCAGTTTGAGCTATAGTGTAAGAACCTGTCTCAACAGCAACAGCAACAGCAACCACCACCACCACCACCACCACCACCCCTTTTTGGGCCAGCATGATAGCTCAGCAGACAAAGTGTTCTTTGCAAGCAACTTGGTTTTGATGCCTGGAAGCCATATGAAGTTGGTAGGAAAGAATCAACTTTCAAAGTTGTTCTATGATTTCTATACGTGCCCAAATATACTCAGACTAATAATAAATTTAACTTAATTTTTTTTTGAATAAATGAATAGGGAATTCTTTAAGAGGTCTCAGGACGGTAAATAGAAAGGAAAACCAAGTCCTTAATTTTTTTCTCTCTGATCTGTTCCTTCAACTTGCATTTGTTTTTGCTGTTTTCTTTCTTCTAATATTTTCTGGAATAAGGGTCTTGCTCTGTAGAGCAGGATGGCTTTGAACTTATGATCTTTCCGTCTTGGCTTCCCGAGTGTTGGGTGACAGGTCAGCGCCAGTATACCTCGCTTCCAGTGGTCCTTATATTTTACAAAATTTTTATTTGGTGCTGGAGATTAAACCCAGAACTTTGCATGTCCTTTATGAAATTCACTATTACTGAACAGCTATAGACCTTTCCCTTTACTTACATATGAATGGTAATGTATAAAAGACAGATCAACTACCAGCACTCAGACAGGAACAGGAGCACGGCTGCGCATTAAAGGCTACATAATGAAACATTGTTTCAAGAAATAAACAAACAAAGGAAAGTAAAGCACTACTTTGGCTATCTCATAGAATGTATACCTGCATATATTTTTACTTTGAGGGATGATAGTGTTTTAATTTTTATGTTTTTAATGTTTCCGTGTTTCATTTTCACTGAAGATTCCTTCCTTTATTCATTCAATCATAAATTTACTCACTCAGTCAATAGGTGTTTACTGAGAACCTGCTGTGCACACACTCTGTGAATTCACAGTCAGGTGAGAAACAGTGTAGAGTCAGGAGGTGCATAATACAGTGTATAGGTTCATCCATCTTCAGCCAAACAATGGAACGGCTAGCGAGGGTTTCACAGCAAACATATTGCTTGAGCTGAGTTTTGAGGAATGAGGAGTCTGCCAGATCAACTGGCAAAGAGGGCATCGATGGGGCGCATACTTTCCACGGGGACACTTTTTATAACATGTGAGGTTATCCTGCTCATGAATGCCGAATAGGTCATCATGGTGGATATGGAGCACGGGCAGAGGGTCTACTGAGGGAGCAGTCATCCTAGAAACAGAACTGAGCCTGGAAAGGAACCTATGTGGCATTGAATACAGGCAGGTGTCTTTGCCTCGACTCAATAGTGAGAAAAGAGAGATGTCCAGTGACGTACAGAGAGGGCCAGACTGGAGTATAGTCAGAGGTTTTGATGCTTTGCATCACAGTGCCTCCTGGGACAGGCCCATCCTTGATGGACCTTTGATGTTCTGGCCTGAACCACTTTAAGCTCTTAGGAAAGAACAGAGCTGACTCTACAGTAGGTTCTAACCACACTGGCCACACACTTGGCGTGCCTTTGTACCGGAAGCCACAAGAGAGCTTTCTCCAACAGCGCTGTTCCTAGAAAATGGCATGTTGCACCCAATCAAGAAATGATAGAGGAGGCAGGCTTCTTGGCACCCAGCTGTCTTAAGTAGCGCCTTTCCATTCCTTCTGCCAGGAGTGTGTCTCTCTGTTCTCTCGTTCCTGTCCATAACAGAGTCATGGACACAGCAGCAGCTCCAGTATTTTATAATGCTGCACAGGTTTCGGAATCAGAAAGATCCAATTCTCACACTCACTGCAATGGCTGAGATGGACAGAACAATAATTTTATGTGTTCTTAAGAGTGTGAAAGAACTAGAACTCTGGCCTAGGGTTTCTGGGAGTATGGAATGGCCCCCATTTCTATGACAATACAGTATTTAATAAAATGTTAAATATCCCTAAGAAGAATGTTCATGGCAGTGATATTCAAAATTACCTAAAACTGGGGCAGGGGATGCAAATCCACCAACAAGAGCCTAGATAAATAAACTGAGTTGTAAATTCATAAAATGGAATGCTACTTGGTAGTAATATTAGAGCAACATGCTGATACATACAATATACATATATCTCAGTTAGACTTTGCAAAGAAATCAATACTGCTCTGGAGTTCAGGAATGGGTAAAAACCAACACTGGAGGACAGAAACTAAAAACTTTGGTTATTGCCAGGTGGTGGTGGCACACACATTTAATCCCAGCACTCAGGAGGCAGGGGCCACCGGATCTCTGAGTTTTAGGTCAGCTTGCTTTACTTGATGAGTTCCAGGACAGCAAGAACTACACAGAGAAATTCTATCTCATTGAAAAAAAGTGCCTGGAGATTGTAGCAGCAGCAACTATCTATTTTCTGGAAAGGGTTATGAATGACAGAATTCTGAGGACTGGGGCAAATGTATGTAAATTAAAATGCATGTAAAATTAGAATGTATGTAGAATGTATGTATGTATGTAAATTAGAAGTTAGAGAGAGAGAGAAGTTGAGGAAGAAGAGGGAAGAAGGAAGAAAAGGAGGGACTGAAGGAGTGAGGGAATAGAAAAGTCCCGTTCTGGTTCCCAGTTGTAGCACTGTGATGACTGGACATTACTTTCCCATGAGGTAGTTTTGAGAATCAACCAGGGTAATGCATGGAAATCTCTTAGCTCAAGAGCCTGACAAATAGTGTAAACTTAGTAAGATTAACCCTTGCTATTGGTCCCTTATCCACCATCTTCTCTTTCAAGAACTAGATCCCAGGGCTTGGGGTGTGGCTTGACTGGTAGGAGGTTGGGCTAATTTGTAGGAAGTCCTCAGTTCTTTCTTTAGCACGGCATACACTGGCCATGATGATTACAATTGTAATTCTAGCACTCAAGAGGAGGAGCAGGAGCTGAAGGCCATCCTTGGTGCATAGAGAGTCTGAATCGGGCTTGGCCTACATAAGACCACGCCTCAAAACCAACCCAAAACAAACAGCAAACAGATAAAGGCTGACTTGTGAAGCTTTATCCACACGCCACCCCACTCCCACCTCTGGGCTACGACAGATCCCCTGGCAGAACTCTGGAGCCCTAGAGCACTCACGCTCACAGCACCCACAAGGCTCAGTGACTAGAAAGTTTCATCGAGTTCTGAACAGGAAGCAGCAGTAGCAGCTGATAATCTGTGACCTGAATATAGCTATCCATTATCTCACTGTGGTTTCTTGTTTCCCTGACAGAGGAAACGCCCACGACTTTCTTGAAGTTATTCTAAACACTCAGTTCCTTGTTCAGCACTGGCAGGATAATGTTACCCCTGGGTGCCCAGTGTTTTGAGCTACGGCCTCCCTGCCAGCCTGAGGCTCGAGCTCAGCAGTCAACCTGTGAGGCCAACTGTCCCCTCCATGGAGGAGACAGTGACAGGAGCGGATCAAAAACAGGCCATCAGTATCTGCAGCTATTGGAAGAAAAAAGAAAGCAAAGCAAAACAGACCCTCAGACATATAACATCTACCTTTTGTTCCTCTTCAGGAAGACTGCAGGCAGAACTGTCATACAAGGAGGGTGTGTACCATGGCTTCTCATCACTACTAGTTCCTAAGTTACACTCCACCCTCAGTTACTCTTCTGTGATCCTCTTCTCTTGAAAGAGGCAAGTCTGCTCTCCCAGGGTTTGTCCACTCTCCAAATGGGGAGCAGAGTCAAACTCAAGACTCGGGTTAAACAGAAATGTCCTGTTAACTCATGTTCTTACAAAACCCAATAGTCCAACATGGGCATGGTGGTACAAGCCTTGAGAAGCAGAGGCACACGGATCTCTAGGAGTTTGAGGCCAGCCTGATTTGCATAGTGAGTTAGAGGCCAGTCAGGGCTATACAGTGAAACTCTGTTGCAAAATAAATGTACAAAGAAAGAAATAACCCACCCCCTCAGTATTCGGGAGACTCAGCTAAACTACAAAGTAGGCAAAGTTTGTCTTTGGCTTCTCCTCTTCCGGGGCATACTCTCTGCCCCATCCTCTGTCAAAGCTTTTTGTTGTTGTTTCAAGACAGGGTCTTTCTATGACTCTTACGCTGGCTTCAAATTTATGATCTTCTCCCTGAGCCTCCCATGCGCTGGGATTACTGATGAGATCACCACATCTAGTTCTACCAAAGCATTTAAGACGGTGTACCCCTTACCACTGTATCTGGGAGGTCACTCGTTCTGTGGAACACAGCCCTACTTTTGAAAAAGAAGCCTCGAGATAGCAATCCTGAACCAAAGGACTCCAGTTCTAACTCACTTCTGGGAAACCCCGTCCCTGAACAGGGAGGTCTCTGGGCTCGCTCCGGCCCCCTGGTGGTTACCACTGTTGCAGTTAGTGCTCTAAGCCTAGATGACACACAACATGAGTCTGGTTTAAAAGGGTTTTGTTTTGTGTTTTTCCTAAAGAAAAACACAAAAATCTGTAAATTAGTGTAGATAAAACTAGGGAAGTTGTAACAGTAGTTGGCCAGGAAAATATATATTGAAAAGTTGGTTTGAGCTGGCTGTAATCTCAGCACTTGGGAAGTGAAAACCTCCTTTCCTATATGGAAGTCTGAGACCAGCCTAGGACACATAAGACCCTGTATTAAAAAAATGAAAGAAAGAACAGGAGGAGGAAAAAACAAAGCAGAACAACAATGAAAACAACACAACACAACACCCAATCAGAAAAACTGTTTTTACATGCTGCAGAGCTGAAAACAAGGAAGTCCACCAGGAAGATGAGCGCAGTGAGGGACGGTTCAGGGACCCTGAGCCTGGGAGTAGATAATACGCAGCCGGCAGGGATGGCGCCAGTCTTCTGAAGACCTGCCTGGCCTTCAGTAGTCACTTAGCCTGCTTGGGCTGACCAGGAAGAATACATGCTAAGCAGGAGATGGCTAAGGAGTTAAGAGCACTGGCTTAACAGGGCTTGGTTCTCAGCGCCCACATGGTGGCTCACAATTGTCTGGAATTTCAGTTCCAGGTAATCCAGTGCCCTCTTCTGGCCTCCACAGGCACTGGGCATAAATGTGGTATACAGGCAAAATACCCATACACATAAAATAAAATAATACTAATCGTAAAAATTTTAAAAAAGAATACATGTTAAGAGGTTGACAATGGTCCTTGCTAGAGGTGAAATTATATCTAAAAAGCATTATTTTGTCTTCTTTCTTTCTTCTTCCACCTTTCCTCCTTTCTTTAAATAACATTTAATTATGGTATCTAAGAGCCAACATGGCCAGATTAGTTCCCCTGATTGGCTGGCATATAGGAACGTGCCCAGGGCAGAAATGTCTACCTAGGGTCTCCAGGCACAGTGCTGGTTTGTCTAGCAGAGTTGACTTCATTTTTCCTTCATGTATGTGTAGTATGTATCAGTGCTTTCTGAATCCAGATGAAGGCATCAGATCCCCTGGAACTGGACAACGTGAGTTGCCATGTGGGCGCTCTTCAACCAAGGTGCTACGGGAGAGCAGCCAGTGCTCCTAACCACTGAGCATTCTCACCTTCCCAGCCCCCAAACTTAATGTTTCAATAAAGTCTTGTTCTCTTGAAAATAAAAAATAAAAAAACATTTATTTTGTTATTTTTTAAAATTATGTGTATGTATGTAAATCTCTGTGTGAATATATGCACATGGGTGTATGTGCCCATAGAAGTTAGAAACCTTAGAACCCATGGAGCTTGAATTGGAGTTGATTGTGAGCCATTTAAAATGAAGTCTGGTCTCTGGAAGAGCAGTATACACTTTTAGCCACTGAGCCATCTTTCCTTACCTGTCTTTCTTTCTTTTAAGGCAAGTTGTCATTTTGTAGGCCAGAGAGTCTAGCATTTACATGTGACCCAGCCTGGCCTCCAGCTCTTGGCAAGTTCCTGTCTCAGTCTCCATGGTGCGGGGTTTACTGGTATAAGCCTCCTTACCCATCCGGTTTTCCTCTTAGTGTTTGACACTAGTTGAGTTTATTCAGGAAATCAGAACTACTGGGAACAGTGCAGAGTTAGAGGTTCATCTAAGGGTTTGATCTTAGGCTACTGTGGAATAGCTGAAACAGTCTGCACAGACCTGCTGTTTCTACTTCTAGTGCTGGGCCTGCAGTCAAGAGAAAAGTAAGTGTGAGTGTGACAGAGCAAAGAAAAGTGAGAACTTGAACAAGAATGAACCACATCCACCTCCCAATGTCTCCGAACCCTACTTCAGTAATGCAGGTGGCTTGCAGACGTTTCTGAGTCCTTCTTTATGGAGCTAGACACACACCAGGCTCAAGAGCTGGAGGGGCTGGAGGAGGTGGAGGAGATGGAGGAGATGGAGGAGATGGAGGAGATGGAGGAGATGGAGGAGGTGGAGGAGATGGAGGAGATGGAGGAGCTGGAGGGGATGGAGGAGATGGAGGAGATGGAGGAGATGGAAGAGATGGAGGAGGTGGAGGAGATGGAGGAGGTGGAGGAGATGGAGGAGATGGAGGAGATGGAGGAGATGGAGGGGCTGGAGGAGATGGAGGAGATGGAGGGGCTGGTGGAGGAGATGGAGGAGATGGAGGAGATGGAGGAGATGGAGGAGATGGAGGGGCTGGAGGAGATGGAGGAGATGGAGGAGGTGGAGGAGATGGAGGAGATGGAGGAGATGGAGGGGCTGGAGGAGATGGAGGAGATGGAGGGGCTGGAGGAGATGGAGGAGATGGAGGAGATGGAGGGGCTGGAGGAGATGGAGGAGATGGAGGAGATGGAGGGGCTGGAGGAGATGGAGGGGCTGGAGGAGATGGAGGAGATGGAGGAGATGGAGGGGCTGGAGGAGATGGAGGAGATGGAGGAGATGGAGGGGCTGGAGGAGATGGAGGAGATGGAGGAGATGGAGGGGCTGGAGGAGATGGAGGAGATGGAGGAGATGGAGGGGCTGGAGGAGATGGAGGAGATGGAGGAGATGGAGGGGATGGAGGAGATGGAGGAGATGGAGGAGATGGAGGAGCTGGAGGAGCTGGAGGAGATGGAGGAGATGGAGGAGATGGAGGAGATGGAGGGGCTGGAGGAGATGGAGGAGATGGAGGAGCTGGAGGAGATGGGGGAGATGGAGGAGATGGAGGGGCTGGAGGAGATGGAGGAGATGGAGGAGATGGAGGAGATGGAGGGGCTGAAGGAGATGGAGGAGATGGAGGAGCTGGAGGAGATGGAGGAGATGGGGGAGATGGAGGAGATGGAGGGGCTGGAGGAGATGGAGGAGATGGAGGAGATGGAGGAGCTGGAGGAGATGGAGGAGCTGGAGGAGATGGAGGGGATGGAGGAGATGGAGGAGATGGAGGAGATGGAGGAGATGGAGGAGCTGGAGGAGATGGAGGAGCTGGAGGAGATGGAGGAGATGGAGGAGATGGAGGAGATGGAGGAGATGGAGGATTAATGGGCCCAATTACTATTTCATGATAACAAAATGAGTCAGTGGCTCTGAGACACAGAATTGTAACAATATCGGAGCTATCAACCTTCTGACCACAACTGTAGCTGCTGAATTCACAAGTACCTTCTAATCTGTACAGATTTGCTAGTGGCTAACCTTAGCCCACTATACACAGCCAGGAATTCTGAAAAAAAAAACCCAAACAAACAGGTAAACAAAAACACGATTCAAGTCTAGCTACCTTGGCATTGTACAAAGTTACTCTGATTTGTTTCTTTTTGCCAAATCATTAGTATGCACAATATATCTCCCTCTCCCTTTAAATCGACCCTCTGCCCTTTCGACCTCCCCCCAAAAAGAAAATAAAAGACAAGAATTCAAAACCAAACAAAACAAAGCATAGGAAAGATCTCATCACAGAAGCTGTCATGTGTCACAGTGCGTCCCACACTTTTGTCCACACATCTTTACCTGCACATGTTCATTGCCTTGAGTTATTGGCTTGGTTTGAGGCCTCTGTCTTTTGCTATACCATTAATATTGGATCCTTACCATGACTCCTCCCGGATATCCTGTTGTTGCCCTGTGTCATGGAGATCCTGCAGCTTTGGATCTGCAGGACTGGCCCTTTCACACACTCCAGCAGTTCAAAGATGAAGTAAATTTGGGGGTGGGTCAACTCAAAGCCCTGCATCTGGGCCTGGGTGGTAGCTGAACTAGTCAGCCCACCAGTTCTTCTGTACTGTACTGCAAGGGCAAGCTCTCCATCACTGCCCTGCTAGCTCACCCAGCGCCACAGTGGGCAGGGGACAGAGCCAGCTCTACTATACTGCTCAGCCAAGGTACAGGGGTCCACACTCCCAAGTGCTGCAGCCAATGGAGGGCTAGGCTAGCTCTCCCGCTCTCACACCCTTGGGGCAGACTCACCCGCGCCTTCACCATTAGGGCCAACTCCACTGTGTTGCCCTGGTGAGGGACAGGGCCTGCTCTCCTGACTACTGCAGGTGGCAAGGGGGGAGGGAGAAGAAGGCATCAGCCATGTGTCCACACCGTCTCTGGGTAGATGAGTTGTGGGGCCAGCTCTCCAGCGCTCATGCCCTCAGGGCTGACTCATCTTTGTCCCACCAGGATCAGCTCCATGTACTGCCCAAGAGAGGTGCAGGGTTGGCTCTCCAGAGTGCTGCAGCCTGTGAGAGGTGGGGCCAACTCTCCAGCATGCCACAGCCCTTGAGGGGTGGAACCAGCTCTGCACAGCCCTCGGACATCTATGTGGTCCCAGGCGGCTGCCCAGACCAGGGCATCTGCATGGTCTTTAGTGGTAATGTGAGCCATAGATATCGACACAGCCCCCTGCTGCTGCATGACCATATGCCCAGACATGGCCTTCAGCAGTGGGACAGGCTGGAATTTCACTATGGCCTCAGGTGGTGGGGCTGGCCACTCACTCTCCACAGGCAATCCGTCTCCACCCCTGCATCTCCAGTTCCACCCCCTCACGATGCTCAAACTGTTCTGTTTGTCTTTCTCTCCCATCTGTCTGCCACACACTTGCACATTGCAGTAACTCCTGCTGTGGGTAGGCCATGAGGAGGGCTGGCCTCTGACATAACATCTACTCTTTGTTCCTCTCTGGCCAGCCTGTGTGGTGAGGTAGGCTGGTCTCTCTGGATGACTTCCTCTTCCCAAGCTGTGATGTGTGGTAGCAGGTAGGCCTCTAGGTGTCCTCCACCCACCCGCACCATGTGGTGTGGCTGTGGACAAGGTCTGTGTCACCATATATTTTTTAAAGATAGGATCTCACTATATTATGTAGGTTGGTCTTAAATCCTGGGCCTTAGCCATTCTCCTAAGTCACTGGAACTACAGGCATGTCTAGCTTAATATGTATTTTAGCCAGGCTGGGTAGGGGTATTGGACAGGGTTTTATGTAGGCGAGGCTAGCCTCAAAACTCTGTTCGAGGCTGTCCTTGAACTCCTAATACTTTTGCCTCCCTCTCGAATGCTGGAACTACAGATATATACTACCATACCTAGCTTAGTATGTATTCCTTTACTAGCAGGAAAATAATTTTTTTTTTTTGGTTTTTCGAGACAGGGTTTCTCTGTATAGCCCTGGCTGTCCTGGAACTCGCTCTGTAGACCAGGCTGGCCTCGAACTCAGAAATCCGCCTGCCTCTGCCCCCCAAGTGCTAAGATTAAAGGCATGCGCCACCACCACCCGAGGAAAATAATTTTTAAGTGTCCTTAGAACATCCAAATGGCTAATAACTATATGAAAGGGCACTCAGCTCATCAATTAGTAGCAACAGCAAACTGGATGCATGATAGGCTACTATACACCTTCAAAAGGCTACATGCAAAAGCTGCGCTAAGCATTGGTGAGGATATGGAACAAGTAGAACACACACATTTGTAGTGGGAGTGTATGTCAGCAGAACTGCTTTGGGGAACTGGTGATAGATATCTACCAAAGCTGAATACATACATACCCCGTGATGAGCAATTATGTGTAGAGAATGGCCCCATATATAATAGTTAAAAAGCAAAATCAATTCAACTACCAACAAACAGCATATATGAATTAATCATGGTGAATTCACATAATGGAGTACTGCACGGCAGTATAAATAAATAATCCACATACAACACGAATGGTTGTCACAAGCACAAAAAGAATACATAGGACAAAAGAGCACTCACTTATGAATTGAAAACAGGCAGAATGCTGTTAGTCCACAGATACGGATCAGCCTTGGGAGATCTGAGACAAGAAGTGGTCAAAAGAAAAATTGGGGGTACTCTTAACACATAGGATGTCCTGTTTATTCATGAAAGAGCTGCATTTTGTTTGTTTCTTTTTTTTTTTTGACAGGGTGGAGCAGTTGTGTTCTTGTGCTAATTATATTACCCAAAAAACCTGCATGTAGTGTCCTGCATGTAGGACTAAAGGAAGCCTGTCCCCAGTTGTTTTTGACTGGTCAGTAAAGTTACTGGTGGCCAGTGATTGGGCAAGGAGACAGAGGTGGGACTTTTAAGATTCCCAGGAAGGGACAAAGGAAGGAGGAAGACGGGATTCTGCCATGATGAGGGCATAGATGGACCACACTGGAAAGGTGCAGGAGGGAGACACAGCCGACATGTAGGTGCAGGGGGAAAGCGGCAGTCCAGGACAGCAAAGATAAAACATAGATTTAGTAAGTATTAACTCAGAAATATCAGAGGGGAGTGTGTGTTAGCCATGTGGAGTTAGGGAGTTGCCCAGCCATTGAGCTGTTTAAGATATTTAAAATATAAGGCTGTGTATGTGTGTCTTTCTTTTGGGAACCCAGAACATTGGGATGATAGTGAGAAGCGTGCTCATACCTATTAGGGAGCTTAGAGCGGATTAATCTAATACTGCAACAACAGGGTCTATTATGTAGCTCTGACTCTCCTGGAACTCAATATGTAGACTGTAATGTGTCTTTTATTCACCAGATATAATTGTTGTCTTGGAGACTTACTGCTGAGTAAGCTTACCTTTTATAGATTTCTGGACTCTGGCTGGCTGGTTCAATGCAGCTGTTCTGGCCCAAACTCCTCTCTGTGCTGACTGATTCAAACTGGCTTCTCTTAGATTTTCACTGAAATGCTCTGCTTAGCCTCAAACTAACTGTGGCAATCTGTTCTAACTCTGGAAATCTGTTTCAGTCTTCTGGCTTCTTGTTCTCTGGGTCTTTCTGTCTTCACTTGCAACCTGTCTCTGTAAAACTCTCTCTCTCTCTCTCTCTCTCTCTCTCTCTCTCTCTCTCTCTCTCTCTCTCTCTCTCTCCATTGCTCTCTTAAGTCGCCCCTCTTTCCTGTCTGTTCTCATGAGAAATGAGTATATCCTATCCCTGACTCATTCTGTTAAATTTTTCTGATTCATCATTTTGTCTGCCCCTCAATTAGACGTCACTTTCAAACATGGCTACTTCCTTCTACAAACCAACTTTACCTTAAAGGTGTGTACTAAGGGTGTGCCAATATTCCAGTCAGAAAGATTAAAGATATATGTTATTCCAGCCAGATCACACAGACCTAGAAGATCTCTGGATGTGATCCCTTGCCAGAGCACCCATGTTTCTGAATTAAAATTCCTCTACAGTAGACCAGGCTGGCTTTGAGTACATAGAGTTCCACCTGTCTTCCTCCTGAGTGCTAGGATTAAAACTGTGGTTCTCAACTTTCCTAATGTGTTGACCCTTTAATACAATTCCTCATGCTGTAGTTACCCCCAACCACATAATTATATTTACTTTTACTTCATAACAGCAATTTTTCTACTGTTATGAATTGTAATGTAAATATTTGATGTGCAGATGGTCTTAGGCTACCCCAGTGAAAGGGTTGTTTGACCTCCAATGGGGTCTCTATCCATAGGTTGAGAACCACTGGATTAAAGGGATATGCCAATATGATCGGTTTGCCCTCAAAATTTTATAGATATTTTTATACACTCTTGGTTTGAACAATTTCCTGGGTATATATTCCAACAAAAATTTAGAAAAATAAAAAATAGTAATCATGCTTAAGAAAACTAATAATAGCCACATGTGCAAGTTGAGGGTATCAGATGGAATAATGTGTATTATATAATTGAGAAAATTCAAAGAATATATAGATGTAGAAATAATGATAGAGAATAGAATATTTAACTTATCTTAGTATCCTTTCTTGGAATATATATATATATATATATATATATATATATATATATATATATATATATGTGTGTGTGTGTGTGTGTGTGTGTGTGTGTGTGTGTGTGTGTGTGTGTATGTGTGTGTATATATATTACATTTATTATTTAGTAATTTTTTTAAGAAGAGGAAGCATGTGTGGCTGTGCCTTTGTGTAATGAGGAGCAGGAGAGAGAGGTTTTCTGGTCCCAGACCAGCTCCTGGCCTGGCGAGCCTTCATGTGCTAAACATTTGCTCTGCTTGCTCGACTATGTCTCATGCCCAAGCAGGGAAATACCACTGCTCCCAAAGTCCCTTTATCAGTTGTTAGTGATACTCCAACCTCCTGAAGCTAGACTAGCTCAGATGACAGAAGACCCTGGGAGTTTCAGAAGTGCCACTCAATAGAGGTCCTATTGCAGTAACTTCACTTGCCAGACAACCAGAATTCTTGCAAATTGTGATGACCTGTGTCCTCAAAACTTCTCTCAATCATCAGCATCCAAGAGAAAGGAAAAGTTCTAAGTACAGTATGGTTTTTAAGTGGCCATTTTGGGATGGCAATAGAAGCATCCGTTTTGATCTCCAGCGTGACAAAATGCCACAACCACATTGAAGCTGGTGGTTATTTTGTCTTGATATTATCTGGAATGGGGAAAGACCTCACAGTTCATCAATATCGATATGGGAGCTGAGCCTATGAAATATAGAAGAACTTGCCCGTGACAATATCACTGGAGAGGATTTATTGAGTGCCTACTGTGTGCTTGAAAGACACATCCAGTAAGACACGAAAGACACTCATAAGACCAGCTGAACTGGACTCAACTAAGTGCAGTTCCCTCAGATACAGTTTGTTTGTTTTAAAATAAAGTTTACCATATAAAAAACTTGCAAATAAATAAAACATCACATATAAAAATTAACCAGACCCAAGGTCAAAACAACTTAATGGACCTAAACACAGTTGGCATTTGAGCTGTTGGAGGGGTATGCCTTTAATCCCAGCACTCAGGAGGCAGAGGAGTTAAAGATTAGGTTTGTAGACAGCCAGGACTACCATAGTAAGACCACGTCTGTCTCCAAATAACACAGAATACAATAATGAAATAAAAAAAGAGAGGGAATTGACATTCAAAACAGAAGCTTTGTAACTTCACATTAAAATTTATATTTTCTGTATTTAATACATTTTATACAGTTGTCCACTGCCAACACCAAAAGATCCACAACAGAATTATAACTAGAAAAGCAATCAGCTTTAACACTGGAAGCACAGTACTAGTGGTCAGCTTGGAGTTGTGGATGGGATTGGCATGTCTGTCTTGAACTCTTTCAGGTAGCAAATGTAATGAAGTGTGAGTTCCCTTTAAATCTCAGCTTTGCTATACTCTCCCTATGTGACTGGGCAATGACTGCACCTTTTTTGGACTTTGCTCTCCTCAAGTATAAATGACATTGTGTGATAACATACCTACTTCATCATAGGGACACTGTAAAGTTTGAACAAGCTGATGTGTATTAAGTACTTTGGAACAGTGTCATATGCAAAGAAACACTTCAAAAGATGGCTATTGTTATAGTCCTATCTATATTGTTTTCAATGAACATACATGTTCAAAATAAATATTCTTAAGGAAGCTTTTGAAAGGTAGAGGCTAGTGGGCAGGAGAGCGATTCAGCACTAGGGGGTGGGACTATGAGTCTTCATTGTGTTGGTACTCTGTCTGGACTCCACCCCCACAGTTACCTGGCAACAACCAGGTAGGCCTGGACCACTACAAAAGGGACTGCTTGCCCCCCTCCTCACTCTCTTGTTCTCTCTTATTCTCTTACTCTTTTACCCTTACCTCTCTTGCCCTCTTGGGCTCTTCCCTTCCCCTTTCCCTTCCCTCTCTCCAAGTGGTCATGGCCGGCCTCTACTTCTCTACTCTCTCCTTCTTTCTGCCTTCCTTTGCCTCTACTACCCCCTTAACTCCCCTCCCCATGCCCTAAATAAAATCTATTCTATACTATACCGATGTGTGTCTGGTCCCTCAGGAGGAAGGGATGCCTTGGCATGGGCCCACCGAGGTACCCCCTTCCCCCACACCTCACCATACACCCTCACAGAACACATTTCTTTATCTTTTTATGACCACAAACAACACTTTGTCCTCAGCTGAGAGAGATATTCTTCTGTGCTGGGATCCAGGGCTGTTACCTCAGGACAGTTCTCTTTTTCAGAGAATGCTAGGGCATAAATGGCTTCTTCCATGACCTGAGATAAGGGTGACCCAAAGAGCTCAGGACAAGGTTTGTATCATTCCATCTCTGGTTTCAACATGCTATGTCTATGAGCATTGCTAGATGAGTGTTGTAAAGGTTAGTCCCTCTGTAGTTTCCGATGCTGCTACTGAGCTTCACTCTCAGTACGATTCACTTCCATGACATCATCTGGATAGCTCTAGAAAAATGATATGGTCATTTGTAGTGTCAGCCTTCCTCCTCTTCCTTGTGGTTGTTTCTTCTCCTTTAAGTGGTTGATGGCTCTGCCCCTCCTTGCCTGGCACTCTCTACACACTGTGGGTTTTTCCTTTTATCATACTGAGCATGCCTCCTGCAACTATGGCTGGGGCACACATTCTCCCATATTTGGGAGTGAGCCGGAGACTCAACAGCATGTGGGTTTCTGTTTAAAATTCCAAAGCCAGCAGGGCGTACATTATCCATTTCCTCAAATCCAGCATGCTGTAAAGCATGAGTCAGAGTCGGATAAGCTTCTTCCCAGGGGAAGTTGTGTCAGATGGTTAGTGAATGTAATTAAACAAGGAGAATGCTGGCATTAGCTGCGGATTAATGTAGGAGAAAACAAAACTCCATCTTGAGTTTACACTATTCTGGCCAAGATGATGCAGCTTCTCCAGATCAGAGAAGGCAGTCCGACCTTTATACAAGCTGGGATACATGGAAAAATCAGTCCATCAACCCTACCTTTCTCCTAAATTTATATTAGGACCTTTAAAGGGGAAGCATGTGTTTCGATTATTTTTAAGTACTTTTGAGACTCAGGTATACTCAGGTTTAAGTGTTTTTGTAGCCCAGTTGATAAAGTACTTGTCTAGCATGCACATAGTTCTGGGTTCGATCCCTATCACTGCCTAAAATGGGCTATGATGGTGCACACCGATAGCCAACCACAACATTCAAAAGGTGTGGGCAGGAGCATCAGAAATTCAAGGTTATTCTTAGGTACACAGAGAATTTGAAGGCAACATAAGTCTGTCTTCAGGAGACAGACCCTGACTAAAAAACAAACAAAAAAGACTTTCTTTGTGAGGATGTTTACATGATTTATTTATCTGATTTAATACACTATTCCCAGGGTCAGGCTGTTGGAGGCAAAATTGAGGATAAAGCAAGGCTTGGATAAGATTTTAAGAGCACCCCAGAAAGTGTTGGGCTTTTCTATGCTCTGTAGACCAATGGGACCTTTAGGAAGTAGCCTCAGGAAGGCATGTATAGCCCAGAGTGACTGAGACTTACTGTGCCTCCAAGGCTAGCCCATAGCTCCTAAGCCTTCTGCTTCTACCTTGCAATTGCAGGGGTCACAGGTATGTGTTACAAGCGCCCCCCCCAATCACTATACCATGCTGCTCCAGGACACAGTTCTAGGCGTGGACACACAGGTTGGCAGAGTTCACTCTGCAAATGCTTTCTGTGTCCCAGCTTTTCAAAAGTAAGTATAGCCAGCCAGTGGTGGCACACCCTTTAATCCCAGCACTCAGGAGACAGAGGCAGGGGGAATCTCTGTGAGTTTGAGGCCAGCCTGCTATACAGAGTGGGTCTGAAAAACCAAACCAAAGAAAGAGAGAGAGAGAGAGAGAGAGAGAGAGGAAGGAAGAGAGAAAGAAAGAAAGGAAGAAAGAGAGAAAGAAAGAAAGGAAGAAAGAGAGAAAGAAAGAAAAGAAAAAGGAAGGAGGGAAAGAGATAAAGAAAATTCTAAACAATCAATCAATGAGCAATATATAATTTTTTTTCTGTGTTGCTAGAGGTCTGATCGCCTACTTCTGAGCTAAACTCCCAAATATAATTTCTGGAAACAAGGACTAGGAGTTCCCAGTCTCACTGCCTCTGCCTCAGGAGTGCTGGAATTGCAAACCTGTTCTATATATCATACGTGGCTTCTAGATTTCTTTAACTTCAACATAAGTATTAAACTTTGTTATGACCGAGAATCAAAGTTCCTGCTAATTAGAACATCCTCTGTAGTTAAAGGAGATGGGGAGTCATGAACATCCTCTTACATTCTCTTCCCTTACCACCTTCCTCTTGAAGAAAAGTAGTTAGAAAAAGACCTTTTTTTTTATGTTTCTCTGTTTTGGTCATTGCCAGTGCCCTTTCGGATGTAGGTCAAAACATTTCGTTTCTCTTTAATGAGAGATTATAGTCTTCCTGCCCAAATACTATAGGAAAGAATTTTTCCAAATAAGGAAGTTTTGTTGGAGTGTGTGGCCCTGCCAGCAGCAGTTGCTGGAGTCCTAACTTAGTCAAGTACAGTAGTCCTTTTGCTAAGCCAGCAGCACTAGGGAGGCGGCCGCACCCTGCACAGAGGATCACTAGGTGCTGGCTGGCCAAGCGCCTATGACAACCAGTCCTGTGAAAGACTCAGAGGAAGACAGCTTGGTCTTGACATGCAGCCAGCTCGCTCCATTCCCTCCCATAATCCCAGAGCTGTAGTACTGTTTCTCTTCTTGGTAAGTTCCAGGCCTGTGAGAGACTATGTCTCAAAAGGAAAAAAGTGGACTGTTCCCGAGAAAAGACACTCAGTTAAATTTGGGTTAAAAATGCCAACTTTCCATACATTATCTGTTGAGTAACCTTTTGTAAGCTAATGGGCTTTTAAAACCCTTTTCTTTTCCTCTTTCTTAAGGTGAAGAAATAGTGTCTGTCTCACAGAGCTGCTACGAGAGCAAACGATCTAATAAGTGCATTGCATGGCATGTGCCCTACATCATCTTTCTACGACTCTAAAATCATTTTCCATCCTCTTTTTTTTTTTTAGCTCCTCTAATACTATTGGAACACCTTAGTTTGAGCCAACCATCTTTATACCAGGAGCTAGAAAGAACACATGACTGTTAAAGTAGTTTGTGCTAAGGCATGAATAACTTTAAGGGGAAAAAAAACATTAGCCCACATGAACTTCTAACTGCCCCGATGACTGGGGATGCCGGTGTGATTGCAATGAAAATTCCCTTTTTGGTATGGAGACGATCTACACTAAACACTGTATCCTAGGGAGCCCTGGCCCTTAACATAATATTTTGAGTTATGGGTGGTGATGTGATTGTGATGAGATCATAAAGGCAGGGCTCTCCAGATGAGATTTGTGTCAGAAAAAGAGGATGAGAGAATGAGGAGGAGGAGGAGGAGGAGGATAGAACAGGAGGCAGAGGAGGGGTAGATCTCTGTCAGTAAAGGGTTTGTCTTGCAAGCACAGGACCTGAGTTTGAGCCCCCAGAATATATAGACAGAAAAACAAAACCACAAAATAAAAAAAAAACAATAAAACAAGACATGGTGGTCTACACATGTAATCTCAGACCAGTTCTGGGAAAGCAGAGGTAGATTCCATGTAAGGTGTTAGGGAAAAGAGAGACTTATGCCTGGGAAGGAAGGCAAGGAGCAAAACCTACCAGCACCTTTCCATTGAACTTCCAAGATTTAAATAAAAAAATTGAAAAGTAATTCCTATTTCTTAATTTTTTTTTACATTTATTTATTTACTTTATGTGTATGAATGCTTTGCCTGGTGCTCAAAGGGATCAGAGGAGGGTATCGGATTCCACAGAAGCTGGAGTGATAGATAGTTATGAGCCACCATGTTGGTGATGAAAATCAAATCCGGGTCCTCTTGGAAAAGCAGCAAGTACCTTAAACCACTAAGCAATCCCTTCAGTTCTAATTCCTACTATTTAAGATGCCCGATATATGGTGTTTTGTCATGGCAGCCAGGTTGATGAAATAAATCCCCGTTAATCAATACCATTGTCTTGCTCCACCTGCTCCTGTTCAGTCTGTTAGCGTGAGAGGGGTGCATGCTCCTTAGGAGGCTGTACCATTGGGAACTTGGGTAAGCAGAACCATCCCTTTCTTTCAAGAAAGAAGAACATTAATTAACTTATTCTAAAACTGTGTTGAAAAACACAGACTCTTTGAAAGTGCCCAATTCAGATCATGATATAAACAGGATGTTTAACAGAAATTTCTTACCTGAACAACGAAAGTCTGTTCCCAAGACTACAACTAAATTAGATATCAACTAAGTCTGGATAAAGTAGATCTTACGGATAGCTTTAATGTAAAGTGGTATAGCCACTTTAGAAAATAGTCTTGAGTTCTTCTAAAGATTAAATGCTTGCCCTCCAACTCCTCCATAGTGAACCCCATGCTCAGATCAGTGGTTGGCTGCTAGTATTTACCTCTGTATCTGTAAGGCTCTGGCAGGGCCCCTCCAAAAGACAACCATAAATGGCTCCTTTCGGTACACACTTCTTGTCATCCATAGTAGTTTCAGGGTTTGGTGACTGTTTATAGAATGAATCCCCAGGTAGGACATTCTCTGGGTGGCCTTTCCTTCAGTCTCTACTCCACTCTTTGACTCCATAGTTGTTCCTGTGATTATTTTGTTCCCTTTCTCAGAGGAACCAAATTTCCCCCACTTTTGTCTACCTTCTTCGTGAGCTTCCTGTGGTCTGTGATTGTAACATGTTTATTTTGAGCTTTTGGGCTAATATCCACTTATCAGTGAGTGCATACCATGTGTGTTCTTTTGTGATTGGGTTACTTCACTCAGGATGATACTTTCTAGTTCCATCCATTTGCCTAAGAATTTCATGAATTCATTATTTTTAATAGCTGAATAGTACTCCATTGTGTATATAAACCACAATCTCTGTATCCATTCCTCTGTTGAAGGACATCTGGGTTCTTTCCAGCTTCTGGCTATTATAAATAAGGCTGCTATGAACATAGTGGAGCATATTTCCTTATTGCATGTTGGAGCATCTTCTGGGTATATGCCCAGGAGTGGTATAGCTGGATCCTCAGGTAGTACTATGTCCAATTTTCTGAGGTACTGCCATACTGATTTCCAGAGTGGTTTTAGTAGCTTGCAATCCCACCAGCAATGGAGAAGTGTTCCTCTTTCTCCACATCCTCTCCAGCATCTGCTCTCCCCTGAGCTTTTCATCTTTGCCATTCTGACTGGTGTGAGGTGAAATCTCAGGGTTGTTTTGATTTGCATTTCCCTAATAACTAAGGATGCACAGCATTTCTTTAGGTCCTTCAGAGCCATTCAAATTTCCTCAGTTGAAAATTCCCTGTTTAGCTCTGTACCCCATTTTTAATAGGGTTATTTGACACTCAAGTCTAACTTCTTGAGTTCTTTGTATACATTGGATATTAGCCCTCTATCAGATAGATGTAGGATTGGTAAAGATCTTTTCCCAATCTGTTGGTTGCCGTTTTGTCCCATTGACAGTGTCCTTTGCCTTACAGAAGCTTTGCAGTTTTATTTGGTCCCAAGGAGTTGGAGGGCAAGCTGGAGGAGTTGGAGGGGAGGCGGGGTTGCAGCCCATGGGAAGAACGACAATGTCAGCCAACCAGACGCCCCAGGGCTCCCAGGGACTAAGCCATCAGCCAAGAGGTACATGTGGTCCTAGTCAAAAGATTGGCAGAGGAATGCCTTGTCGGGCATCAGTGGGAGGAGAGATCTTTGGTCCTGTGAAGGCTCAATAGAGGCCCCAGTGTGGGGAAATCGAGTGGGGGTCATGGGAGTGGGTTGGGTGGAGGAGCATATTCTTGGAGGCAGGAGGAAGGAGCATGGGTTGGGGGTTTTCGGGGAGGGGGAAACCAAGAAGGGGTATAACATTTGAAATGTAAATGAAGAATATATTCAATAAAAAAGAAGAAAAAGAAAAAAAAAGATTAAATGTACCAGGTAGAGTACTTGCCTAGCAAAGACCAGGTCCTGGAATCAACCTCCAGCACCCCTAAAAAAGAAGAAAACATAAGCTCAGGGCTGTAAATCAGCTATTTATTTATTGATTGATTGTATATGAGCACACTGTAGCTGTACAGATGGTTGTGAGCCATCATGTGGTTGCTGGGGATTGAATTTAGGACCTCTGCTTGCTCCACTCAACCCTGCTCCGCTCAGTCCCTGCTTGCTCCGGCCCAAAGATTTATTTATTATTGTATGTAAGTACACTGTAGCTGTCTTCAGACACACCAGAAGAGGGCTTCAGATTTCATTACAGATGGTTGTGAGTACCATGTGATTGCTGGGATTTGAACTCAGGACCTTCAGGAGTACAGTCAGTGCTCTTACCCGCTGAACCATGTCACCAGCGTCCTATTTATTTATTTATTTAATTTCATTTTTTGAGACAGGGTTTCTCTGTGTAGCCCTAGCTGTCCTGGAACTTGCTCTGTAGAGCAAGGCCTCAAACTCAGAGATCCACCTGTCTCTGCCTCCCCGTGCTAGGATTAAAGGTTTGTGTCACCACTGCCTAGCTATAATGGAGCAATTCTACTCCTATTTATATACCCAAGAGAAATGAAAACATGTCCTTAAAAAACACACACAAGAATGCTCCTTCCATAATTATTCACAATATACAGAAAATGTAAACAACCAAATGCCTAGTACAGAGGTTCTCAAACTGTGGGTCCAAACCCCCTTGAAACGACAGGGGTCACATATCAGATATTCGGTCTATCAGATATTTATATTATAATTCATACAGTAGCAAAATTTCAGTTATAAAGTAGCAACGAAATAATTTTATGGTTGGGGGAAGGTCACCAAACATGAGGAACAGTATTAAAGGGTCGCAGCATTAGGAAGGTTGAGAACCACCGACTGAGAACCACCACTGATGAATACCTATTGAATATCTAAACAATACCCATACATACGCTATTATATAGCCATATAAAGAAATGAACTATTGGTTACATGCTATAAGATGAATAAATGTCGATAATATTATACTAAGGGAAAGAAACCTGACACAAAATACCATGTGTTATATGATGCCTTTTTAATAGGAAATGTCCAGAATAAACATATTCATAGAGAGAGAAAGTAGATTAGTGGTTGTCAAGGGTTGGTGAACAAAAGGGGATTAACTGCTAATAAGAATAAGGGCTGGGTGGTGGCAGATCATGTCTTTAATCCCAGTACTGGGAAGGCAGAGGCAGGTCAGCCTCTGAGCTTGAGGCCAGTCTGCTCTACATAATGAGTTCCAGGACAGCCAGGGCTACATAGAGAAATCCTGTCTATTAAAAAAAGGAGAGGGGTCATTTGGAAGGATCTTTATGAGTTTGTGACCAACCTGGTCTATGATGCAAGTTTCAAGATAGCTAGGACTGTTACACAGAGAAACCATGTCTTGAAAGCCAGCCCACCCAAACAAAAAAATAGGACTTCTATTTGAGGTGATGAAAATAATTTAAAATTGTTATTAACAGTGCACTAAATGTAAGTGTACTAAAAACCAGTGAGTTGTACATGTTTGTATAAAAAAGTTTATACTCATGGTTTGGGATGCTGAAAGTCCAAAATCAGGGAAATCAGGTAGTCCAATGACATTGCTTGAGCTACAGTTAAGGGCTCACGGCAGACGGCATCACAGTGGTAGGAACCTGTATAGAACATAGGTAAGACAGAAAACATGCCTGATGTGAGTAAGTTGTGTGGTGTCAATAACATGGTTTCATAAACACACACACACACACACACACACACACACACACACTCACACTGGGGCAAGTCTTTGGGCTGTTGGGTATAGCTCAGTGGTAGACTATTTGCCTAGCATTTATAAGGCCCTGAATTTGGATCCCTACGTGGAATGAAGGGTAGGTGAGATCACAGTTTCTAGATTGTAAATTTCAATATTACTACAGATTCTCCTTTTAAAGATCATAAATTGAGAATAAAAAAAGCCAAGGGTGCATTTACTACACTTAACTGAACAAACACTATCAATAAAGAACAATAAACATGGTTCACTGAGATGGTTCCCTCATGGGGTGTGGCTTATTAATACCTACCACAGGCCTAACAACACAAAGCAGTATCATATCTTACATCCTTAGTCCAGGAAAAGATCCAAATGCAGAGGATGGTTTTTACTGAGCACTTACTACTGTCACATAAGTCTAAAGTAAAAACAAAGCAAAATATGAATCAAACGATTACAAATCAGGAACTGTATACACCAGGATCAAATTCAATAAGAATGGTAACACTATTTCATGATTTGTGTGTGAGTGTTTTATGTATGTGTGTGCACAGGTGTGTGCATGTGGAAGTCAAAGGCCGATGTCAAGTATCTTCCTCTATCTCAATCATCAACTTGTTTAGTGTGTGAATGAATGTGTCTGGGTGTGAGTTTGCACCACGGTGCATCTTTGGAGGTCAGAGGACAACTTGCAGGAGTCGACCCTCTCCTTCCACCGTGCAGTTCCTGGGGCTAGAACTTAGATCACCAGGCTTGTGGTGGTAAGCACCTTTGTCTGTTGAGCCATTCCACTTGCCCTCCATCTTTTTGTTTGTTTGTTTGTTTTGTTTTGTTTTCCAAAACACAGTTTCCATGTGTAACAAAGCCCTGGCTGTCCTGTTCTCACTTTGTAACCAGTCTGGCATCGAAGTCAGAGTTCCAGCTGACTTGGCCTCTCGAGTGCTGGGACTAAAGGCATGTGTCACCACACCCTGCTCTTCATCTTACATTTTAGGGCAGCACCTCTCACTGAACATAGAGCTCCTATTTTGGCTAGACTGAATGGCCAGTGTGAGCCCCAGCAAATTGCTGTCTTTGCCTCCCTAGTGTGGTCACAGGCACATCAGACTTTTATTTGGGTGCTTAGGATCCGAACTCAGGTCTTTAGGATTGTGCAGCAGGTACATTACCCATGTGCTGTCTGCACAGCTCCTATCATGAATCTGTACGCTCAATAAATTCTCCCTCTTCATTTGTAAAGTTGAACAAAATTACCAAAGCACAATTCAAGCTTTCAGTGAGCAATCTCTATATTCTCAGTTAATCTAAAGTAGACAACCAGGAAACAGGTTCAAATGGCATCTTTCAGTCTAAGGCAATACTGGTAATGGAAGAATTCATTTAGCTGAACTTGGGATCCAAGCCTAAAATTCTAACACTTATGAAGCTGAAGCAGTAGGATTTTGAAAAGCAATGCATGTTTATTATAAAAACACAACAGCATAGATGTTATTTAAAATAATTACTTACAACTAATGAACATTTACAATGCAGTTGACACTGAATTTAGAACCATTTGTTTTGATCCTTACAATAACCTAATATTTTTTATATATTTTTCCATTGTACAGTAGAGGAAACAGAAACTCGAAGTTAAATCAATTGCCTTAGGCAAACCTATAGTGAAGTATAGAAACCTCGCAGGCACATGTAAGCTCTTAAATCCCTTGGGTTTACATTTGAGTGTAACCCTCACTTCTCTAGTTTTCATTCCCACTTAATAGTTATTTATAATTTTCTATATACCAGAAAGATAAAATTCACCCCTTGGAAAACAGTGACTTTTCATCCGTTCATGAACCCATGAATTGAAAACACACATCTACATAAAAAACATGTACATGAGTGCTCATCGCAAAATCGCCCTAGAGCCACTACCTGGGGACTGATAGAGAAAGTATGATGCAGTCACATAATAGGCTGCTATTTGGCTATACAACAAATACAGTACAGCTATACCTGTAACATGGATAAACCTTGAAAACATCTGCTAAGTAGAAAAGCACAAATAATGTGATTTTATTTATAAGGATTATCCAGAATAAGCAAGTATATAAAGACAGCAATTATAGGGCTAGGGATACAGATAGCTAATAGAGTGCTGGCCCAGCATGCCCAGAGCAATGGTCCACAGAGAATCCAAGGTCCACAGAGTCTAGACCTGGTGACAAATGCCTCTTTTTTTTTTTAAAGATCTATTTATTTATTATATGTAAGTACACTGTAGCTGTCTTCAGACACCCCAGAAGAGGCCATCAAACTTCTTTACGGATGGTTGTAAGCCATCATGTGGTTGCTGGGATTTGAACTCAGGACCTTCGGAAGAGCAGTCAGTGCTCTTAACCGCTGAGCCATCTCTCCAGCCCAACAAATGCCTCTTATCCCAGCACGTGGTAGCTGAAGTCAGAAAGAAGGCAGAAACTAAAGTAGACGAATCTATGGGGAAAGGAGGAGTAGGTGGTGTCTAGGAGGGGCAGTGGAGGGGATAGAATGGGAAGCCTGGCAGATGAGGAGGAGTTTTCTCTTTTGGGTTATGGAATATTCTGAACATGAATGTGGTAATAGTCACAAGACTTCTGTAAATGTAAGTCACTGACCATAAAATAAAGGAAGTGCACATACTTTAGACGTGAGATTTTACAGCATGTAAATTATATCTGCTGCTAAGATTTTATAGTTCATGATGGTGAAGGTGCATACTCAAAGTCCATTTGATTATTTTCACCAATTCTTTAAATCTAAGAACTTAAAAACATCATCAAGAACACTTTCATAAATGAGGGTAGGTAATTGGATGTGACAAGGTTATAATGAAGAAACAGATTTTTAAAAACCTCAACTAATCAGGTGCAGTGGTGTATGCTTAGTGTGTGCCCCTTCAGGTGCAGTGGTGTATGCCAAGTGTGTGCCCCTTCAGGTGCAGTGGGGTCTGCCTAGTGTGTGCTCCTTTTGCTCAGGCCAGGAATGGCTAGAGTCCAGAAATTAGATTACAATCTGGAAACCAAGAACAAGATCTAACTTAAAAAAGAAATAAACACCTACTCTGCCCCCCACCACAAGAAACAACTTCAAAGTTATGTATTGGTCTGATAAAAAAGAAAGATAATAATGCCCCCAACTCTCTTGATTCACCATATAGTCCTGGCTTGTCTGAGGTCACTATGTAGACGAGACTGACTTTGAACTCACAAAGATCTACTTGCCTCTGCTTCCTGAATGCTGGTATTAAAGATATCTCTCTCTTTTTGTTTGTTTTGAGACAGGGTCTCTTGTAGCTAGGCTGGAACGGAATTTACTTCGTAGCTGAGCTGTTCTTAAGCGTTTGATCTTTCTTCCTACATATGGAAAGTGCTGGGATTACAGGTGCATGCTATAATGTCTGGCTGTAAGCACATCTCTAAAAACACTTTTAGGCTAAGTGAGGTGGTTCACACTGGGAATCCCAGCCCTTGGGAAGCAGAGGGAAGAGAATTATTGAAAATTCAATGGTCCACAGCCATTTCTAGGACAACCTGGGCAGCACAAGACCCTGTCTTAGGGCTCAAGGGTGGTGGTACATGCCTTTACAGAGGCAGGCGTATCTCTGTGAGTCGAAGCCAGCCTGGTCTACAGAGCAAGTTCCAGGATAGCCAGGGATATACACAGAGAAACACTGGGGGCGGGGCGGGGAGAGTGTATTAGGAAGCAAAGAACTTCCAGGGTCTAGGGGGAGAGAATAGGGTTTAAGAAAGGGAGTGCTAAGGGTTAGCTTAGCACTGTCTTAAATAACATGATAAATAAATAAACAAAACAAAACAAAATTTAAAAGCTTTGGATTAGGCCCCGCCCCCTTGCGTAGTGGGTGCCTCACCTCATTTCTCCTGCCTGTCCCAGTGGAGGCCTACGTGGCCAATGGGAGCATGGGAGGTGTGTGTGTGGGGGGGGAGCACGTTCCTATGCAAGCTCATGGACCTGGATTACCACAAGCCCTCAGGCTTCAACTGCAAAGATGAAACAGAATTTAGAAACTTTATCGTTTGGCTTGAAGACCAGAAAATCAGAGTCTACACAAGATTGAAGGCAGAGGTAACTTGAGAAACATCCACAGCAGTGACTGGCCCAAGTTCTTTGAAAAATATCTCAGAGATGTTAACTGTCCTTTCAAGATTCAGATGGGCAAGAAGCAATTGACTAGCTTCTTGGTTTAGCTGTTAGACTTGAATATGGAGATAATGCTGAAAAATACAAGGATTTAGTACCTGATAACAGGAAAAATACTGACAACGCAGCTAAGACTGCAGAGCCACTGATCAACTTGGACATAAATAATCCTGATTCTAAGGTGGGTGTCATGGCTAACTTCCTTCAGATTCACTGTCATGGTGATTACCTGGTAATGCTTAAGGCGATTCGCATTTTGGTCCAGGAACATCTAACACAGGATGCAGTTGCTAAAGCAAATCAAACAAAAGAAGGCTTACCTGTTGCTTTAAAGAAACATATTCTCCTGGAGGATCCTGTTATACCACTCCTGGGCATATACCCAGAGGCTTCCCCTGCATGCAATAAGGACACATGCTCCACTATTTTCATAGCAGCCTTATTTATAATAGCCAGAAGCTGGAAAGAACCCAGATGTCCCTCAACGGAGGAATGGATTCAGAAGATGTGGTATATTTACACAATGGAATACTACTCTGCAATTAAAAACAATGAATTCACGAAATTCCTAGGCAAATGGTCAGAACTGGAAAATATCATCCTTAGTGAGGTAACCCAATCACAAAAGAACACACATGGTATGCAGTCACTGATAAGGGGATATTAACCCAGAATCTCGGAATACCCTAGACACAATTCACATATCAATTGATTTCCAAAAAGATGGAAGGAGAGACCCCTGGTCCTGGAAAGACTGGATGTAGAGGAATACCAGGACAGAGAAGCAAGAGGGGGTTGAAGGGGGAACAGGGGGAGGGAAGAAGGCTTATGGGACTTTCGGGGAGGGAAGAACCAGGAAAGGGGAAATCATTGGGAATGTAAATAAAAAAAAATATAGAAAATAAAAAAAAAAGAAAAGAAAAGAAAAAAAAAAAAGAAACATATTCTTGGCTTTGACACGGGCGATGCAGTTCCTAATGAAGCTGCCCAGATCCTGCAGTTGCTGTACATAGAAGAGCTCAGAGAGCTACAGATGAAAATTAATGAAGCCATAGTAGCCGTTCAGGCCATCATTGCTGATCCAAAGATAGACCATAGACTGGGGAAAGTTGGAAGATGAGCTCATGAGGGTGTTGGCTTCTCACTTGCTTAGTGATGGAGCCGTTACACCGGTATGTGCTTGGAAATCAGAAGTCACGCTTTCAAGGGAGAATCCCAGAAGATTGACCACGTTCTAGAGATTTACTACCATTGCTTTTTTTCTTTAGTAAAGTTGGGGAACTAAAAGGCAAAAAAAAAAAAAGTTTTGGATTATCTTGTTTGACACATATTTAGCTTTTAAAGACTATTTCCTGGGTTTGGGGCTATAGTCGATAGAGTACTTGCCTGGCATGTACAAGGCCCTATGGCCAATCCCTAGTACTGAAATCACATGAATGAATGGAGGAAAGAATGAATAAACATGTCATTTAACCCATATTTCTGGCAAGAGACAGGTAACTAAATTGTAAAGTGTGGTAGCTAATTTCCAAGAATGGTTTCCCTCACTGGTATTTCTCAAGTTATTCATGCTTTTGTGTAATCCTCTCCCACACAGACTCCGATCCTGTGACTCACCTTTAAAATGACTGTTCGTTGTTCTTTCTATTTCCTTGAAGTGTCTGGTACCAAGTCAGGGCCCTGAGCATGTCACTGACTTATAACCAGTTATGAAAGGCCCCACAAATTTCTGAAGCTAGATGATCAGGTACCTGAGATCTTATATATATTTCCCCATGCTTAAGCACGTCAATATGTTTGCTTTGTTGTGTTTTTCCAACAGAATAGAGAGAAGGGATGCTGTGCCATTTCTATAACCGAGCTGACAATTTTGGCTTTTGCAGTTTTCAACACTTCAGAAACTTCCAGTTAAGACATTCGGCCACTATGCTTGTGAGATTATCCAGAGAAATGATGTGGAGAAGTCAAGTAGAATGGAGATGTCCTGTGACTGCATGGAGAAGGAAGCTCTGCCACTCAGTATCCTGCTGAGCAAGGCTTTCAGCCATCCTCACCCAGGATGAGATGTGTCCTTCCTATGTCATGGAATTTTGGTAGGATTTCTCCAAGTATTGGGAAGATTCAATTAAATGTAGTGTAGTAACTTTGGATAAATTTCTCTCTTTTTTAAAAAAGATTTACTTATTTAATTTATATATATGAGTACACCATCTCTTCAGACACACCAGAAGAGGGTATCAGATCCCGTTACAGATGGTTTTGAGCCACCATGTGGCTCTGGAAGAGCATTTGGTGTTCTTAACCGCTGAGCCATCTCTCTAGCCCCATGGATAAATTTCTTAATTCTCTAAAATATAGATTCCTACTCAGTAAAGTATGAATTAATAAAAGGCATTATTGTTCTCAGGGTTGAAACAATGTCTGAGCAATGGATTGTTGGGATCTTGAGATTGTTAAAGTAGAATAAATTGTCATTAAAAAGTTACAAGTAGTTCCCGCCTGCTAAGAAGCAAAGTTTTGGGCAAGGGAGAGATAGCTCAGAGGTTAAGAAGTACTGCTCTTGCAGAGGACCTGAGTTCTTTTCCTAGCACTCAGGTTGGCTCACAATTGCCTGCTAGAACAGTAGTATTACATACTTGTTTCTGACCATGCACTGACAGGCGATTTTTGGTAATCAAAGGAACTAGTGTGTTTTATAAAAAAGAGAGCCAGGATATGTTTGATAGAGCCAGGTATGGTGAGGTGGGAGGGGTGCCTTAGTGGGCCCATGCTGAGGCATCCCTTCCCCCCTGAGGTACCAGCCACAGTATAGAGTAGAATAGAGTTTATTTAGGGCATGGGAAGGGAGGAGAGACAGAAAGATAGAGAAAGGGAGAAGGGGAGAAAGAGAAGAGAAGAGGCTGGCCAGGAACACATGGAGAAAGCAAAGGGGTGAGAAAAGAGACAAAGAGCAAGAGAGTAAGAGAGGGAGGAAGGAGCAAACAGCTCCTTTTGTAGGAAGTCAGGTCTACCTGACTGTTGCCAGGTAACTGCTGGACAGAGTGTAGAAGGAATGACAATAACTAGCATTGAGAATTTGTTTGATTATTAGTGGAAATAAGGTCAAAATTTGTACTTCTAGGCTAGTAAGTTTTAGGCATTTGTGTTACCTTGGTGAAATTATTCTCTCACAATAGGCCCGAGGTTGATAATATCTTTCATTCACTTTCCAGGGTTACTTCATACATAGCATGCAAAAGGAGTTGCAGAAGTTGGAGAGATGGCCTAGTGGTTAGGAGCTCTTGCTGGTCTGTTAGGAGACCTGTCATTCAGGTTCCAGCACCCATGTCAGAAAGCTTACACATCTGGTAACTCCAGCTCCAGAGGATCCTATCCCTTCTTCTGACCTCCAGGGGCACATGTGTTCATGCACATGTACCAACACAGACACACAATTAAAAGTAAAACTCAGGCAGGTGGTGGTGTTGCACACCTTTAATTCTAGGACTTGGGAGGAAGAGGAAGGCAGATCTCTGAGTTCGAGGCCAGCCCAGTCTACAGAGTGAGTTCCAGGACAGCCAGGGCTACACAGAGAAACCCTGTCTTGAAAAACAAAACAAAACAGAACAAAAACAAATAAACAAGCAAGCAAACAAAAAATCAAAACCCAAAGTTGCACTTTAGAATTTTGCTACATGTTTTATATTCTTTCATCAACTTTCATTGGAAATTCCTGGATTGGAGATTCTAAAATAGTCTGATTATAAATGCTTTTAGAGTAATATAATAAAATAAAAATAACATCTCTTTTTGTAAGACAAGGTAGAACATATACTGGGAGGGAAATGAGAATTCTCCTAGAAAATACAATAAGTACAATAATACTGTTTCATTTTCAAAACTAGATCCCTAGGTGAAAACTAGGTGTGGGCTGGGCCTGTAGCTCTGTGGTCGAGTACTTGCTTAGCATGTTTGAGGCCCTGGGTTCAATAATTACCACAACATACTCACAAAAGGAAAAGCAAAGAAAAATCCAGATGGGTATGAGAGGAACGAGAATGTGCACCCTGGTTGTTAGTCACAGGAACAATGTGTTTCTTCCTTGATTGGGTTTAAAGCCTTTCTCTGTCTCCTGATCAGGTGTGTACCATTTAGTATAATTCTCCACCTCTTTGGGCTTGAGATGAGCAACGCACATTAACTGAGACATTTCAATTACATTTGTCATAATACTAACTTAGAGAAATCCAAAGGGAATTTATTGGTTCCTGTTTTCGAGTGGCTCATGGCAGGCTCTGACTTTCCTTATAACTGGATCCAGGAGCTTAAACAATGGGTGAAATATGTCCTTCTCTCTGTGCCCTGCTTCTCTCAGTGGTTTGGCTTTATTTTTATTTTTTTATTACCCGAGACAAACTTCTGGAGAAAATGGCTCCAGAATTTTGTATCTTTCAAGCTTACCACTTCCAACATAAAATTCATCTGTTAGTACTCCTACATGAATTTCAGGGAAGGATTCTGATTGACTCTGTGTTACACATGTCCTCTTCAATGGCTGTTTCCAAGGAGGTAGGATATGATGATTGGCTAGTTCTGATTGGCTAGTTCTGGGTCATATTCCTTGCTATTTGGTAATGAAGGGGGAAGACGGTTACAGAGAATAGATTGCTGTAATTAAGAGAACCCCAGGGAGGTGAATTCCCTCAAATATATCCCCAAATGGGTGTATGTGTTGACAGAAGCAATAGAAGAAACATAGAAACATGGTGAGAATTGATTGCTAATGAGGTAATGCAGAGCTCGACATAGAATTTTCTACCTTTGGTTTTCCCCCTTAGTTTCTTAGCTTAATAACTACAATCTGTTTAAGCTAATGAGACTTTTTTGTGAGCCTCAAATCACATAATAGTATATTTCTTTCTCCTTCTGATGGCATTCAAATATATCACTCTCTTTCTAAACCATTTGCTCAATAGTAATTACACAATTATTATATTTATGCATGGCCCTCACTGGTACAGGAATAGAAATGTTTAAAGATAAGGTTTATAACTTAGTCCATTTTCTGTTGCCAGAACAAATTCTCAAGACTGGGTACTTTAGTAAAGGAGGTGTATTTAGCTCACAGTTTTAAAGGCTAAATACCCAAATTGGATATTGGTCCTATCACCAAGGGTATCACAAGGGTACTCTTGTGAGGCCTCATGGCTCTTTCTTAACAGGGCAGATAGCAATTACAGTGAGATCACACAAGAAAGACAAAAACAGAGAGAAGAGAAAGTTACCCTTTATAACAACCTGCTCACATGAACATAAATCTACTCCTAAGAGACCAAACACATTTCTTACAATTAACATTAATGTTTTCATAAGGGAAGCCAGGACCAACCCCCTTCACTATGACATTTCTCAAAAGCTCTGAGGTCTCTTAATACCACTACAGACTTTAGTATCAGTTTTTCTGGAGACAAATCACATAAAAAAAAAAGTAACCCCTTTCCTTTTTCTCTCTCTATGTAGCCCTGGTTGTCCTGAAACTCTCTATGTAGACTAGGTTGGCCTTGAACTGACAGAGATCATTGGGCCTCTGCTTCATGAGAGGGCTAAAGTTGTATTCCACTATGCCAGATTTCATAGTGGGTTCTTTGAAGCAACAAACACGAGGACAAAGTCCCAGTTGGGCAGGGTGAGAGCTAGAATCTTTGATGACTGAGCAATTTGAGTTAAGGTCATCCACTGCTCGCCTCCAACTTTTTTGTAACATAAGGAAACTGCATTTTTTATTAGCTTACACTACTCCACAGTTACTATTTATAGTATTCTTTAATTTTTTATTAATTACTTATCTGTCTCTGTGTATGCATGCAGTATGATGAAGTGTACATGTGGAGGTCAAAGGTCAACCTTTGGGAGTTGGCTCTCTCCTTCCGTTGTGTGAGTTGCAGGGACAAACTGAGGTCGTCGTGCTTGGTTGTTCTTACCCATTTAGCCATCTCACCCTGTTCACAGTATTTATTTTATTTGATGTCACTTATGTGTATGAGTGTTCCACATACATGTAACTCCCATGGAGGTCAGAAAAGTGTTCAGATACCCTGGAGCTGGGGTTACAGATGGTTCTGAGCCACCACATGGGTGCTGGGAACCAAACTCAGGTCTTTTGGAAGAGCAGCAAGTGTTCCAGGCACATTTTACAGTGTTTACTTTTTATTTTTCAATTTTGTCTATACGGATGGGTGTTTTGTCTGCATGTATATCTGTGCACAACACGTGTGCCTGCAGAGTCCAGAAAAGGGCACTTGGTCCCATGGAATTACAGAGTGTTGTCAGCTGCCATGTGGGTGCTGAGAATCAAACCCAGGTCCTCTGGAACAGCAGGCAATGCTCTTCCTGGCTGAGTGATCTCTCCAGTCTGTAGTATTTTTAGTTACTTTGTGTAGATATAATTTTCCTTCTTTCTAAAGAACTTAACATTTCTTATGTTTTATCTTTATTACTGACAAGATTTTTTTTTACCTTTCTATGTTTCAAAGTTTTAATTTTGCCTTTTTTCCCTTTTAAAGATAGGATTTTGATAGTAGGCCTTACTATCTTGGAACACATTTGTAGGCCAGGTTGGTCTTGAATTAGCAGAGATCCTATTGCCTCTGGCTCCTGAGTACTGAGATTACAGTAATACACCTAGCTTGCCTTTCCTTTTAGAGAAGGAGTCTCAGTGTGTAACCCTCAGTAGTTTGGAACTTGGTATGAAAACCAGGAGGGCTTCAAACTCACAGAGAACAGACTGTCTCTGCCTCCTGAGTGCCACCACCCAACCAGGCTTCTTTTAGGTGGTTCTTTCTCTCCTGGAGAGCTTTGGGTAGTTGAGCTAAAGACCTCAAGTCAATCTCCTGATAATCTCCAGAGTTTTCTTCTTATGAAGCTTTGTCCTTCCTGATACTCTTTACTGTGAAGTTTTGTCTTTCCAACCCCCTGTTACTGCCAGGAACATCTCACATCAAAGACTTGGACTTTGGGTTCTTTCTCCTTGAACTGTCCTTATGTCAATACAATAGTAAAGCTTACTTCACTTATCCTCTTCCCTGAGATATCACTGTCATGTACTACTATAGCTGCTAATGTTTAAAAATGATTGTTTCATATCTTTGTTTGAATTTTTACATTAAAAAATATTCAGTGTCTCACACATCCTAGTTAAGCTCTCTACCACTAGACTACTCCCCTACTATACTGATGTGTAACAGTTTCCTAGAAGATTGAACATTCCATCCTGCCAGGAAGCTCCTTGAGCAGTAAACAAATCAAGACAGCTTCAGGAAGTCCCCCAAGCTGATGAGATTCACCATGCTCTTCCCCTCCAGAGTGAACAAGAAAAGCTGAGTTCCTCTCAGAGTTTAGAAAACTGAGTGTGAAGAAGACTCAGACAAGTTGAACTGGAAGAAGCAGAAACCAGCTGAGTTGCTCGGAAGAAGTTTATTCCAGTTGAAGCACTTAGAAAGGACAGTTTCCAACCTTTTGCGCTGTCTGCAGGCTGTGCAGTGTGCTCCAGGTTCCCAGCTTTGTGAGCTGTCACTTATGCTGAGGTGGGCCTTGGAGATGCAACTGTCTTTGCGCCATTCCTGCCTGTCAGTAACCCCTTATCCGTATTTCTGTAAGTAACATTGATTCACCAAGTAGGACTTTGTTGGTGTCTGTACTTTGGTCTGCTGTGTGTTCCCTATCTCGGGTAAGAAGATGTGTGCTGCATCTCCCCAGGAAAAGTTTTGTTACACAGCATATGTTACTATCTAGATAACCCCATGAACTTAATCTGTTATTCTGATATGCCTTGTCGATATTGGAAGTGAAATTACTATTTTGTGCTGTTTGCAGCTAAAAGTACTGCAATTTTTTAAAATATCTATTTGTGTGTGAGTGCCTATGCATGTGTGTGTGTGTGCATGATAATCATGTGGACACTCTTCACAACAAGTTTTACAACTCCGAGGGGGAAGGTTTCCCCAAAGCAAGTGTTACAGATCTGAAGGGAAAGCTATCCTGTCAGTCTGGAGCCAAGGAACCAAAGTCCCACTGCACAAAAACCTCTCACTGGATTTATTGGAAAAGACACAAGTGGGTAGCTGCCTCTATTCAGGGGAGAAGCAACAGAAAACTGAGTGGGAGGCAGGGTTATATAGGGTTTCCTAGAGAAGGAGATTTTCAGGGTGGAGATTTCTGAGGCAGTGATTGGTGGAATTTCAAGTCCTGAGCTTGCAGTGAGCCCAGGGATTGGTGGAACTTCTAGGTCAGCAATTAGTGAGATTTCAAAATCTGAAAGTGAATGCTGACTTTTTACATTTCTCCCTTTTCTGTTTATTACTAATAAATAATCAGGGGGTCAGGAAAGGGGGCAATGTTATCATTAAACTACTTCCTGCTGCATGGGGGCACTGAATTCTATGAGGCAAGCTTGATCTTCACTGTCAGGGCACAATTAGGACTCATAATCCTGTAATAGCAACTGATTAAAAGTCTGATTAGAAATCTTTTGGATCTGCTGTTGAAGAACTTTAGACAAGAAGCTTATTAGTAGGGTGCAATTAGTAGGACTAGGAAAAGCAGCATTCATCTAGCCCTGCAGTGACTTGATGGGCTGGGTTTGCCCAGGACTACAAGAAAGGGTAGGACCTGAATCATTCATAAACCTTGAGATGGGACTCGGCAAGGGTTCTTCACCGATACTGAAGGCACTTTAGCTGCCCTCAGCATGGCAAACATGGCTCTGGCAGGCCTTCCCTCCCCCATACTCTCTGCTTACTAAAAACTGTTAGATTATATCCCTAAAGGTAGCCACTAAGGTCTATTCCCTTATTTGGTTACTTCCTCCTCCTGAGGCTGACTATCAAGGTACAGCTATCAAAGTATTGAAGTCCAGAAACCAAAAGCCTTCCCTGGCTACCCCAATTAACATGCCCAATCAAAACAAACCAACTCATCCTAACACAGGGTTTCTCCTTTTACCTTTTTTTTTTTTTGGTTTTTCGAGACAGGGTTTCTCTGTGTAGCCCTGGCTGTCCTGGAACTCACTTTGTAGACCAGGCTGGCCTCGAACTCAGAAATCCTCCTGCCTCTGCCTCCCAAGTGCTGGGATTAAAGGCGTGCGCCACCACCGCCCGGCTCCTTTTACCTTTATAAATTGCCATTTGTCTATGGGCTACATCTGTCTTTGTCCTTCTTAGACAAATATCCTTTCCCTCATCTCTTGTTCCTTTCAACTTCTCCTTTGTCTTCTATCTCCTGTCTTTGGCTCTTATTCCCTGCCCTCTTCCCCTCTGGGGCAAATAAATCTCATTTGTGCTGAGAACTTGTTCTTGGGATATTTTATGCCAAATATCAGTTCCTTTAGGTACCACCCTAATTGTGGAAAAAGGAATGCCAGGGCACAAGTTCCAGACCAGTGGGTTGGCAGCAGTAAACTTGAGTGCTGCAGAGGACTGAGGTGTTGTGAATGTTTGGACATAGGGCCTGGGTGGTAGTGCTCAGGGTCAGAGTATTATTACAGTCCGAGGAATCCAGTGTGCTCAGAGAGCGTGTTCCTAAGGAGTTAAAGCAGTCTGTGATACCAAAGAGAAGGATATGGGAGAGATAAGGGATGGTAATGATATTTGACCTAAAGTAGTTAATGAGTGTTGCAGTTACCAATTGGTTCTACTCAAATCTCCCTGGCAGCTACTCACCCACAATATTCTGGGTTCCCGAAGGAAGACACACACACACACACACACACACACACACACAGAGAGAGAGAGAGAGAGAGAGAGAGAGAGAGAGAGAGAGAGAGAGAGAGAGAGAGAGAGAGAGATTGAGAGAGAGAGAGAGAGACTTATATTTCTCCATGGCTGGGCCATTCCAAAACCTCCATGTGGCTAACACCTCCCCTCTAATATTCCTGAGTACTTACTAAAATCTATATTCTATCTTTGCTGCCCTAGACCGAAGAGGGGTGCCCTGGGGCCACTCTTCCCTGGCTCTTACATGATTGGTCCTTACTCCTTTCCCAGCATGGCAGTTCTGTCTTCTCTCCTCCCTGCATTCCTTGCCCAGGAATTCTAAAAGTCCTGCGTCTGTCTCCCTGCCCAGCCATTGACCACTGGTAACTTTATTTACCAATCAAAACCAACTGGGAGCAGGGACCCTCGGTGTCTTACATGCAGATGTGAGGACTCCCATATAATTTGGGGGACTTAATTAACGTAATACAAGTGTTAGACCAAATCCACAACAAATGAGTGGTGAGGTGAGAGAGCCAATGGTTGAGGCCACAAATGGTGGTTGTGAGTTAGACGTAGGAGGGACACACAACCAACATTTTCCAAAGTGACCAGGCAGAGTGTTAATCAATAGCTGATACATGGAGGTTGAGGTCTGAAACAAGAGATGATGTGACAGGGAGGTGGGATCAATATTGTCTAAGAGAGATGATGTCAGGGATGTAAGGACCTTTGAGGAGTGTGGAACCACTTTTTCTACCATGTCTATACCTAGGAGTTGAGAAAGGAGTGTGTGTAGCCTCTGATTTTTGATTGTGCCTGATGGGTAGCAGTGATTAATGCTATAGTAACACTTACCAATGACCCATCTCCCATCTGGGATGCCTTGGGTCCTTAATTAGGATATAAAAGATCCCCATTCTGAATAAAAAGTAGAATGCCTTTCTGAATATACATCATGTCTCCTACAGGACCAATAAGGGCAACTGCTATCAGTCTCTGGCCAACATCAATGGTAATCTCTAGTTTGATCACTGAGAAAGCAAGCATAGAGAGCAGGTGTTTGAAAAGTTGATGTAGATTTTATAGAGATAAGTGTCTTCTTTTTGCAGCCTGCTAGTAAGCAATCTCCAGACCCCACCATGTGAATGGTCTGGCTGAACCACTGAGTCTAGGTTTCCTGAACCTTTGACCTCTTAATATAACAATAGTATAGAGGGAGAAAGAAATCTGAAACATTTTTTGTTACTTTAAACTACTTTCTTAGACCTTCAGAGCTTTTTTAAGCATTCAGATCCTCAGACCTTTATACACTTTCTTAGACTCTCATTGCAATTTTCACCAATAACCTCTCCTGGACTCTCTTTAGGAACTTGAGATCTGCCACACAGTGCCAAATCTCAGCTTTTCTCCATGACCCACCCCTTAATATCTTTTTAAAAAAAAACAAAAAAACCCTTAATATCATTTAGGTAAGTCTTACATTACAAAGTTTGTCTACCACCACAAGTTACATTCTTGTATACTAGTACATAAAGGTGGAGCTTTAATACCTTATTAAACAAGCACTGTTTCTTAAATCCTATTTTTATAAACCATGTTTTTATATAATTTTTGTTTTCAGGTCATGAATTATCATGCAAAAATGGACAAAACAGGCATGGGGGTGGAGTAAGTCCCGGTGAAGGAGAGATAAAGGGGTTACAGGGAACTGAATCCTTTGACAACCTGATATAGAGCAATTTCTCTTCCCTATTAGCACAGGCTGTTGGTTAAAGGGGAGGATCTCTTGGATAATAAACATCTGTATGTAAGAGCTACTCCAGACAGGTGTAGATAGGAGGAAATAGAGGAGAAGAGAACAGTTTAGATATAAAATTTTTTAGAATTGTTTGTGCAGTGGCAGAAGTTGCCATCATTGAAAATCGAGCATGCCAGTTTTGGCAGTTGAACTGTACTGAGGCCAAGCTGTTTGTAGTAACAGAACACGGCTTTAATAAAATCTGAGTCTGTGGAGGAAGGGTCACAAAATGAACTCCACCAAGGGGAGTTTTATAATCTCCAAGTGGGAGACAAGAGAGAAACCCAGAAAGGCATAAGGAAGTTGTGAGACTTCCAGGAGGGAGCTGAAGAACAGGAGAGACAAGATTGCAGGGCCAAATTGATGAGGGCTGCCCTAGAACCCCTGGGGGTAGGGGAGACCAGATGAGTTGGGTAGAAAGGTTGGTGACTTGATCAGTCCAAGTAAAGAAATTTTTGACTGGGTTTGAGAGGAATTGAAAGAATGCATGCTTGAGATCTAAGAAAAATAAGAGGTCCTTGAGGAAATGGTAGTGTGGAGAGTATAGAGCTTGAGTACTATGGGGTGGTTTAATAAGTCGGAGATCCTGAACCAAGTGGTAGGTTCCATAGGGGTTTTTATCTGTGAGTGTGGGAATACAGAGGGAAGAGGTGGAGCACAAAATCTCCTTTATAGAGAGGTCAAAAGTCAGAGGCTATGTCCCCCGAGGCTTTTGAGAAAGGGTGGGTATTGAGACTGGCGATGTAAGGTTGATTTGGGTGGCCTATCACTGAGGAGAGAGAAAGGGAGACCCAAGAAGCTGGAGAGGGGGAGAGAGGGAGATGGGAAGAAGGGACAGTGGGTTAAAGTTGATAAGGGGGAGGCTCACAACAGTAGACGAATCATCTGGTTTGGGCTTCATAGCTAGGAGGAGCTGCTTTTTCCTTGGTTGGGTTATACTACATGGTCGCTTTTAATCAGGATAGGAATGAAGTCACATGGAAAAATCCATCCTTTACAACCCTAACAAAGATGGCTGTCAGCCATGTAGCTGCCTCCATCCTGATAGAGGGACAGTAGCTAAGACGGCATCAATTCACATATTTAAGATTACCTATGCATAGAATTTTAATTATCAACCCAGTGTTATGAATTTTATTTATTTTCTAATTCAAGGGTAAATTTTATACACTTTTTAGGCATAACATGATGCCTACATTTCCCCTTTTTGTCTAATAAAAGGTTCTTTTTCTTACAATAATAAACAACACACAGTAGGAACAATTATGAAAAGTATTAGATAAGAGTTACACTCACAATGTTCAGTCTATTTGTTTTTGGGAACTTAGATAACGTATTCTAAGATCTATCCTATCTTGATGAATTCAGAGTTTTGTATCTAAATTACTTTGTGTCTTAATTTATACCATCCTAAAAACATCTCTTTCGCCCTAGAACATCTTCTTAAATCCTAACAACTTAAGCTTATAGTAAAACTATGACTATCTAGTCTTCAACCCCATCAGAACCTGAGAGGGAATAAATATTACCAGAGTATGCAGGAAGTGCAGCTTCCAAAATTATAGAAATGACAGAGACAGCTGACTGCCTGGAGGTGTTTGATCCACTTGGGCTTGAGTATTGGGCAGGGTGATAGATTTGGATCTATTTGCATTTTTCTACATGCAGACATCCAGTTAGACCAGCACCGTTTGTTGAAGATGCTTCCTTTTTATCCTATGTATGGTTTTGCCTTGTCAAGTGTCCATAGGTGCTTTCTTTTCTTTCCCCATTGTATGGTTTTGCCTTGTCAAGTGTCCATAGGTGTGTGGGTTTATTTCAGGTCTTTGATTAAATTCCAGTGATCAACTTATCTGTTCCTATACTAATACCATGCACTTTTAATTACTATTGCTCTGTAGTTCAACTTGAGGTCAAGGATGGCTATAGAATTACTATTTACTAATAAATCCTGGTGCAGGGTTGTTACCTGTCTCAGTGTTCCTAAGTGAAAGACATACACACACACACACACACACACAGTCTTTATATTTTAATATGCCCTAAGCAGCACTATAGCTGGGCGACTGCCTAACCTCCACACTGCTAGAACTTACCTCCCACCGATAATTCTTAGTTACTACTTACTAATTTCTAGGTTCCATCTTGGTTGCTCTTGACTCCAATTAGTCATCTGTCTGGTCCACATTTTCTTGGCCCAGAGCCTGGGGCACTCTTCTTGCTTCTCCACCCCATGGCAGCCTCTGTGTTTCTCCTCTCTTCACAGCTCTCCTGAAGCATGGCAGATCTCCTTCCTCTTCCTCCTGGTTCCAAGCCTAGGCAATCCTAAAATCCTACCTCTGTCTGTCCTCCTCAGCTATTGGTTGCTGGCATCTTTATTTACCAGTAAGAACCAACTGGGGGCAGGTTCCCAGAAGCTAAGTGCAAACCCTCTCATGAAAACAGTTTGGTGGGGAATATAATTAGCATTCTTAGTACAACCAGCTACAGATGGTTCTACTTCCAGAAGTTCTTTTACTGTTCAGGATTGTTTTAACTATTCTGGGTTTTTTTTTCCATATGATATCATATCTTTTTACACATTTACTTATTAGAAAATTTGAGCCGGGCGGTGGTGGCTCAAGCCTTTAATCCCAGCACTTGGGAGGCAGAGGCAGGAGGATTTCTGAGTTCGAGGCCAGCCTGGTCTGCAAAGTGAGTTCCAGGACTGCCAGGGATACACAGAGAAACCCTGTCTCGAAAAACAAAACAAAACAAAAAAAAAAAAAGAAAATTTGAAAAGTATAAACTCATATTAGCATAACTAACATGAAGTTGACAATTGCTCTGTCAAGTTCTGTAAAGAATTGTATTCGAATTTTGATGGGAATTGCATTAAATTAGTAAATTGCTCTTGGTAAGATGGCCATTTCACTGTTAATCCTACTGATCCATGAGCATGGGAAATCTTTCCATCTTCTAATATCTTCCTCAATTTTCTTTCTTCAGTGACTTGAAGTTCTTGTCATATAGGTCTTTCATTTGCTTGGTTAGAGTTACTCCAAGATATTTGATATTATTTGTGGGTATTGTGAAGGGTGTTATTTTCCTAATTTCTTTCTCAGTCTACAGTCTGTGTCTATAAAGGAGGGCTACTGGACTGGAGAGATGGCTCAGCAGCTAAGAGCATTGACTGCTCTTCCAAAGGTCCTGGGTTCAATTCCCAGCAACCACATGGTGACTCACAACCATCTGTAATGGGATCCGATGCCCTCTTCTGGTGTGTCTGAAGACAGCTACAGTGTACTTGTCATATATATAAAATAAATAAAATCTTAAAAAAAAAAGGAGGGCTATTAATTTCTTTGAGTTAATTTTGTATCTAACCACTTTGCTGAAGGTGTTTATCAGCTGTAGGAGTTCTCTGGTAGAATTTTGGATCACTTATATATACTATCATATCATCTATTAATAGAGATACTTTGGCTTTTTCCTTTTCAATTAGTATGCCCTTCATCTCCTTTAGTTGTCTCATTGTTCTAGCTAGAACTTCAAGTACTACATTGAATAGATAAAGAAAGAGAGAGCAACCTTGTCTTTTCCCTGATTTTAGTGGGATTGCTTTAAATTTCTCTACATTTAATTTGATGTTAGCCGTTGGCTTGTATATTGCTTTTATTATGTTTAGGTATATGCCTTGTATTCTGTGGGAACAAAAAAGAAACGGAGCGCAGACGGAAGCAGTGTGCTGGTCTGGCAAAGGAGAAACACTGACAGGCGAGGTCCACATGGGGATAGGGAAACTGGCAGGACTGCACCCCATGCCCCACGCTAGGGAGTGCTGGCACCCGGGGACCTGTAGGGCTGGAGACTGCCTGGCTAGCAGAGTGGGAGGACTGCTCAGAAGGCGGTGCCATTCTGGCATGGACCTCCCGAGTACCTGTTAAGGAAGCTTGGTTGGCTGAGATGGCTTGGCTGTGAGGCGGCTGGATCCTTTCCCTGGCGACTGGAAATGCTGTGGCTTGTTCCATGCTTTTATGTGGTGGGTTTAATAAGAGACTGCTCACAGTTTTATGCTTTATTATTAAAAGAGTAAAATGAGAAAAAGAGATAAGGAAACAAAGAGAAAAGAAAAGATAGAGAGATGAGGAAAGGTCATGACCACGTGGGAAGGAGAAAAAGAATAGAGAGACAGGGAGAGGGGGGAGAGAGAGAGAAAGAGAGAGAGAGAGAGAGAGAGAGAGAGAGAGAGAGAGAGAGAGAGAGAGAGAGAGGAGAGAGAGAGAGAGAGAGAGAGAGAGAGAGAGAGAGAGAGAGAGAGAGAGAGAGAGAGAGAGAGAGAGAGAGAGAGAGGAGGGGCAGGAAGCCTCCATTTATAATGGGCTGGGTTACCTGGCTGTTGCCAGGTAACCGAAGGGCGGGGAAAGCCTGGATGTAGCCAGGTGACTGTAGAGGTGGAGTCCAGCCAGAACACTAGGGGCCTGGGGCATGGCCACACGTGACTGATGGCCACAGGACTATGGAGTGGCCTTGCCCAACCAAGCTACAGACTGTCTCACACCTTGGTCCCACAGTATTCCTGACCTCTCTAAGACTTTTAATATGAAGGGGTATTGGATTTTATCAAAAGCTTTTTCAGCATCTAATGAGATAATCATGTGATTTTTTTCCCTTTTAGTTTGTCATGGGAAAAGAACCAAATTAAATAAACTGAAACCATAGGAAGGATTTATTTGCTTGGTGAGCTGGTTAATTTTGTGCCAGTTAGGCTAGGTTATGGGGTACCCCAGACATTTGTTCAAACATTCTGGTTATTTCTGTGAAGATGATCTTGGATTAGATTAACATATAAATTGATAGATTCTGTAAAGATTGTCCTCCCTAATTTTCAGTGAGCTTCTGCCAATCAGTTAGAGACCTGACTGTAACAAAAAGAGTGGTCCTCCCTTGAGTAATGATGTATTTCCTCCAGCCAGCTTTCAAAGTGGTCTTTTTCCCCTGGCTTCAGACTTGAGGAGAAATATTGTTTCTTGCCTTTGGCCTACTGACCTTGAGATTGGAATTAACTAGTGACTTCCTGGCTCACCAGCTTGACAATTTCCCTGATAGATTCTGAGACTAAGCTGTCTTTATAATCATATGAGTACATAGTTTTATGAGTATTTTTATCTATAGGGGATGTTTTCAGAGCCACAGTAGAAGCTTCACACCACTCAATCTTTTTTTTTTTATTATTGAATATAATCTTCATTTACATTTCAAATGCTAAAACCTTTCCCGGTTTCCCCCCTCCCCAAAAATTCCCAACCCCTCCTCCCACCACCTGCCTCCAAGTATATGTCCCTCCCCCCCTCCCCCCTCCCCCCTTGGATTTCCCTTTGTTGGGGCATCTATTGAGTCTTCACCGGACCAAGGACCAATTCTCCCACTGATGCCCAACAAGGCATTCCTCTGCCACATTTTTGGCTGGAACCATGTGTACCCCTTGGTTGATAGTTTAGTCCCTGGGAGTCCTAGGGTGGCTGGGTGGCTGACATTGTTGTTCTTCCCATGGGGCTGTAAACCCCTTCAGCTCCTCCGGATCACCCTTCAACTCCTCCATTGGGGACCCCACGCCCAGTCCAATGGTTGGCTGCTAGCATCTGCTTCTGTATGTGTAAGGCTCTGGCAGGGCCCCTCCAGAGACAACCAAGACATTCTCCTTTTGGTATGCACTTCTTGTCATCCATAACAGTGTTGGAGTTTGGTGACTGTTTATAGGATGAATCCCCAGGCAGGGCAGTCTCTGGGTGGCCCTTACTTCAGTCTCTGCTCCACACTTTATCTCCTTTATTGCTCCTGCATTTTGTTCCCTTTCTCAGAGGAACCAAAGCACCCCCACTTCAGTCCTCCTTTTTGAGCTTCCTGTGGTCTGTGAATTGTAACTTGTTTATTTTAATCTTTTGGGCTAACATCCACTTATTAGTGAATGCATACCATGTGCATTTTTTTTTGTGAATGGGTTACCTCCATCAGGATGACACTTTCTAGTTCCATCCATTTGCCTAAGAATTTCATGAATTCATTGTTTTTAATAGCTGACTAGTACTCCATTGTGTATATATACCACAGTTTCTGCATCCATTCCTCTGCTGAAGGACATCTGGGTTCTTTCCAGCTTCTGGCTATTATAAATAAGGCTTCTATGAACATAGTGGAGCATGTGTCCTTATTACATGTAGGAGCATCTTCTGGGTATATGCCCAAGAATGGTATAGCTGGGTCCTCAGATAGTACTATGTCCAATTTTCTGAGGAATCATCAAACTGATTTCCAGAATTGTTTTACCAGCTTGCAATCCCACCAACAATGGAGAAGTGTTCCTCTTTCCCCACATCCTCTCCAGCATCTGCTGTCCCCTGAGTTTCATCTTAGCCATTCTGACCGGTGTGAGATGGAATCTCAGCGTTGTTTTGATTTACATTTCCCTGATAACTAAGGATGCTGAACATTTCTTTAGGTGCTTTAGAGCCATTCAAGTTTCCTCAGTTGAGAATTCTGTTTAGCTCTGTACCCCATTTTTAATAGGGTTATTTGACTCTCTGGAGTCTAACTTCTTGTGTTCTTTGTATACATTGGATATTAGTCCTCTGTCCGATGTAGGACTGGTAAAGATCTTTTCCCAATTTGTTGGTTGCTGTTTTGTCCTATTGACAGTGTCCTTTGCCTTATAGAAGCTTTGCAGTTTTATGAGGTCCCATTTGTTGATTCTTGTTCTTAGAGCATAAGCCACTGGTGTTCTATTCAGGAACTTTTTCCCTGTGCCCATGTGTTCAAGATTCTTCCCCAATTTCTCCTCTATGAGCTTCAGTGTGTCTGGTTTTATGTGTAGGTCCTTGATCCACTTGGACTTGAGCTTTGTACAAGGAGATAAGAATGGGTCGATTTTCATTTTTCTGCATGCTGACCTCCAGTTGATCCAGCACCATTTGTTAAAAATGCTGTCTTTTTTCCACTGGATGTTTTTAGCTCCTTTGTCAAATATCAAGTGACCATAGCAAAATGTGTTCTTTTCTATCAACTGTATATATAACCTGTAAACTAGGCACAGTAAGAGATGAATAATTACTACTAATCAAATGTGATGATCAATATACTATAATAAAAGCCATGTGAACACATTCTCTCTGGTGTAATTTTGGCTTGTCTGTATTTGAGTGTGTTGGTTCCTTACTTGCACATAATACTCTGCATTTAATCGTTTGTGGTATAGCACTGCCACAAAGAACCAGAAATTATCTGCCTTTCCATGTTTTGTGGCCAGGTCCCTCCTTTGCACCTAAATGTAGGCACCATTTGGCATCTTCTAGAGGGGCTATCTTATCACAGCATAAGTCATGCTTAGGGTATTATTTCTTCTTTTAGCCAACTTCTTCAACTTCTAGAAATGTGGCAGTTTAATAATTGGCTAGGATAAATTTATTTTTCCTTCTTCATAATTTCACTGCTCAAGATTAGTTCTTACTCTATACACTAATTTAGCAATCTCAGTATTTCTTTTTTTTTCTTTTCTTATTAAGTCAGGACCTTTTACTTTTCCACAGGTGGTACATTAAAGTTATCTCTGGCATATCTGAATTACCAGAATGACTACTTTTGTGTGTTAAACAAAATAACAGAACAGAAGTCATGTGGGTTGATTTGATAACCGAGATGAGTAAGTGACTAATGGATGGATATCATTTATAGTGTGGATCCAGTGGACAAAGAGATGAGTCATATTGCAGGAAGGGTAGGAAGATACAAGATTTTATCATACTACTCAGAAGAACACACAGCTCCAAACTTGTAAACTATTTCTGGTATTTTCTACTTAATACCAGTGGGCTATAATTGGCTTTGAGTAACTAAAACAGCTGACGGCATAACCAGAGATAAGAGTAAACTCACGTGCCTCCCCATCTCTCATCTCTAATGTATATAGCTATGCATATATCCAGGACCTTGCAAAATTTTTCTATTCAAGACCCCCTTTCACCTAGTACACAGGTACATTAAAATAGGTATACAGATACAAACATTTACTGATAATAAATAAATGTACTTTAAGATTGTCTCAGTTGGCGCTTCTATGGCTGTGATAAAACACCATGACCACTAGCAACTTGGGGAAGAAAGGGTTTATTTTGCTCACACTTCCGCATCATGGCAGTCCATAATTGAAGGAAATCAGGGCAGGAACTCAAGGCAGGAACCGAAGCAGAAGACATGGAGGAACACTGCTTACTGACTTGCTCCTCATGACTTAGTTGTTCAGCCTGCTGTCTTATAGCACCCAGGACCACCATCCCAGAGGTAGCAGCCAATCGTCAGTCAAGAAAATGCTCCATAGGCTTGTCTACAGGTCATTTTGGTGGGGATATTTTTTCACTTGACGTTTCCATTCCCAAATGACTCTAGTTTATGTCAAGTTTATATAAAACTAGCCATAACAAAGATAATGCTCTTATATACATAAAATCTGACCATTTATTAAAGTTGAAAGCAAATTTGTATGCTAATAAGATGGATATACTTGTTAATTTTACATAAATAAATTTTGGCCAAAATATTTGATACTATAAGACATGAAGGATCAGTTTTTGTCAAGAGTTGGTTGACATTTTGATTTTGTCTTTTGCCAATGTATATGTGACTATATTTTGTTTTCATTTACTTCCTTTCCACTGTCTGCCCCCATGCCTCCTGCCCCAGCATTTGAAAAAATCTCTCCTTCCCTTTCTCCCTGCCTTCAGGTTTAAGTTCCTTATGGTGAACTTAACCCTAGGCATTCTGTCATAAATATTAAATGGAGATGTTCTCAATCCTTTTTTTTCTTCTTCTTTGACAGGATTTCTTTATAGTCCTGGCTGTTCTGGAAGTCTCTCTGTAGACCAAGCTGGCCTTGAAGACAAAGATCCAGATGCTCTCTATTCTAACACCACACACTGAAGGGAAAGAAAACACGTTAAGTTCTGTTCTTGTGCATCAGGAATCAGCTATATTAGGAGAACTAAAGCTTTGCTTAGTTTTGGTCTTAGTTTAATTGGGTAGAATTTTTTTTCACTTGGCTACCTTGCATGCAGAGGAACCTGAGTAATTTAGTATACTTTGCCAAGTTTTGAAAAAGCAGAAAGAAAAATGTTAAGTGTATATCTAGTAGTGTGTTTAGATACATTAATTCATTCATTAGAGTTGGGCTGCAGTCTGCTCCCCCCCCCATTTTTTAAAGCATATTTGCTTCCTGTTACAAGTTGACCTTTCAAAACACTCTTCTTATGATGTGGAATTAATACTTTCTCATCAAGGAGTTGGGGGTATATGTTTCCTTTTCTGGAATTTGGAGCAGACATATGAATGACTCAAGACTTGCAACATTTTTCTAGAAAAGGTGATGTAGCATTTGTCTAGCTCTTGATCTATATGGAGATGTGGTTTTGGAGTTTTGAGCCCTATATTATAAACCTGGCTTGTTGCAAGTGCCCGTGCTTCAGGCTATGTGGAGGGACCACATAAAAATAGAGAAAGCACAGGCTGAAGAAGTGGATCAGTGGTTAAGAGCACATACTGCCCCTTCAGAGGACCTTGGTTCAGTTCCCATTTTCCATATCCGGTGGCTCACAACTGCTTGTATCTCTATCTCCAGGCCAGAGCCTCTGCGGGTACCTGTATTCATATGCACATATACACATAATTAAATATAATAAACAAATCTTAAAAAATTAAAGAAAATTTCCATTTGTTCAGGCTTTCAGCTCTTCTAGTTTCCCAAGGCCAGGTATAAGCAATATAAGTGGAAAAGCATTGGAGATTTCTCTGAGGCAGGGAAGAAGAAGCGGGAATTGCAGCAGTAATGTGAGAAAAGACTGGGTGAGTGTCTCGATCCACTTTACTGTTGAGAAAGGCAGAACACTCCAGACTCCACTGATAAGGACCTATTAGCGCACAGAGTCAAGGCATATTTTTCAAAAGACATCTTGTCTAAGACAATAAACAAATTGTGCTTACATTGGGCCAAACGATGTATTCCCAAAGACAGCTTTAATTAAGGATACTGAGGACAGTAATGAGGCTGTGCTTTCTTAGATTTAAAATGGTGTACATCTTTATGTTCCTAGCACCCATCTTTCCTAGATTTATGAGATGTTCCTCATAAATCCACCTTACAATTTTGTTTACTAAGAAAAAAAATCTTTGCTTACTAAGAAAAAGTCTTAAAATATGTATGAATTATACCCCTTGGCAATGTTAAGAAGAGGAGTTAGAGAAATGGGTCAGAGGTTAAGAGTGCTTGCTGCTCTTGCAGAGGATATGGGTTCAGTTTCTTACACGGCAGCTCACAACCATCATTAACTTCAGTTCCAGGAAATCCTTCTGGCCTCTAAAGGCACCAGGTACACACATGCTGTACACACATAAGTTCAGATAAATACACATATATGTATGGAAATGAATAAATATTTTGGCCCAGGTGTAGTGGTGCATGCCTTTAATGAAAGCAGTTATGAAGCAGAAGGAATAAGATTTCTGTGTTTTCAAGGTGAGCCTGCTCTACACAGCAAGTTCCAGGGTAACTAGGACATAGCGATACCCTTGTCTCAAAAATAAAGGTGGTGGGGGGATGCTGGTAAAATGGCTCAATAGCTTGTTACTTTTGCAGAGGGGCTGGGTTCAGTTACCAACACCCAACTACACCAGGAGACTCGCAACCAGCTATAACTTCAGTTACAGGGGATCTGAAACTCTCCAGTCTCCAAGAACAGGTGCATGCATGTGATATACACACCCACATAGAGACAAACACACAGACACATACTTTTTTAAAAATCTTTTAAAAGTTTTAAAAGTAAAAGAGTGGCTTATTATCAGCTGTTAGAGATGTAACTCGAGGGTCTCCTAATATCACATATATACCCACTGTATGGAAACCTCACTGGCAGACTCTCGTAGAGAAATTCATATTGTTCTATTCGGTGTGCTCTGCACTCTCCTGAAGCGCCTTCACTTCCATTTTTAGTAAACTCAATTTATGCTTTGTGTCTGTCTTGCTCTGAAATTAATTTCTCTGTCAAAGTCACAAATCTCACTTTTGCCTAGGTGGAGGACTCTGATAGGAATACAGGCCATTGCTGATGTGGAGTGGAGCTGTGTTCCTGTCATTGGTGATAGACAGATACTATTTTAGTATGATATCATGACAGGTTCTAAGGACAACCCAGTCAATCCATTTGCAAATTCCTGAAGTACAGGAATTATAGGGAATTCTTGTTTAGGACTGATTTTTATTCACAAAAGCAAACAATTAATACACCTCTAAACAATACTGGATACTATAAGGTAAAGATCAAACAGAGAATTTCTACTGAGAAGACAGCCAACAACAGTTTGATCCTCTCACAATAGTAATAAATGTGTTAACTACACTTCTAAGCCTTTAAAAATAAAAATTTATACTTCAAAATGTGCAGTGGTGTTTTGCCTGCATATATATCTATGTACCAGATGTGTGCCTGATTCTTGTGGATGCCAGACAAAGGTATCAGATCCTAGAAATGGAGTTAAAGAAGGCTGTGAGTCACCATGTAGGTGCTGGGAATTGAACCTGGGTTTTCTGCAAGAACAGCCAGCCAATGCTCTTAACCATTGAGCCATCTCTCCAACCCAAACTTTAAATATATTTAAGACTATTATTTAGAATAGTAGAAGGCTAGAGACAATCAAAATGCCCAACAATAGGTAAATAGTTAAATAATTTTATATACTTTGAATGTCATATGGTTATAAAAAAATACCAAGTTTTTAAGTTAAGTGTGGTAGTGCTTTCCTGTATGTAATTCCAGCAATCGAGAGATAGACACAGAAATTAAGAAATTCAAGGTCAGTCTCAATTGTATATTGATGATGTGGCCAACCTGCTTTATATGAGTCCCTATCTCAAAAAAATGTATGGGAATATGTGGCGGGGAATCAGCTGTAGGTAGAGCAGGGGAGAGAGAATGGAGAGAGTGGTGGGCAGGTGGGTATCTTTAGGACATCCCAGAGACCTGGGACAGGTGAGGCCCCAGGGAGTCTGTGAGGGTGACTCTAGCTGAGACTCCTAGTAGTGGAGGATATGGATCTGGAAGTGGCCACTGCCTGTAGCCAGACAGGATTCCCCATGAAGGGATGATAAGGACAACAACCTATCCAAAAATCTTTGACCCAAAATGTGTCCTGCCTAAAAGATGTGCAGGGACAAAATGAAGCAGAGACTGAGGGAATGGCCAATCAATGACTGGCCCAACTTGAGACCCATCCCATGGGCAAGAATCAATCTCCAACACTATTAATGATACTCTGCTATGCTTGCAGGCAGGATCCTAGCATATCTGTCCTCTGAGAGGCTCTACCCAGTGGCTGACCAAAACAGATGCAGAGTCACAGCCAAACATTAGATGGAGCTTGGGGAGTCTTATGGAAGAGTTGGGGGAAGGATTCAGGGACCTGAAGAGGACAGGGACTCCACAAGAAGACCAATAGAGTCAACTAAACTGAACCCTTCGGGGCTCCCAGAGACTGAATCACCAGCTAAGTAGCAAGCATGGGCTGGACCTTCCCCCCCCCCCCCGCCACATAGCAGATGGGTCTTCATGTGGGTCCCCCAACCACTGGAGTGAGGGCTGTCCCTGAACCTGTTACCGGTCTGTGGAGTTCATTCCCCTAACTGCACCACCTTATCTGGCCTCAGTGGGAGAGAATGGGTCTAGTCCTGCAGTGACTTGATGTACCAGGGTGGGGCGATACCCAAGAGTCCTCCCCTTTCTCAGAGGAGAAGGGGAGAATTGAATAGGGGGGAAGCTAAGAGGGGGAAGTAGGAAGGTGGGGGTGGATATTGGGATATAAAGTAAATAAATAAATAAATGAAAAAAATTACTCTATGGACATCTGAAAACTATTCAATGTTATGGACTGTTCTTGATACCATAATGTTAAGATGAAGACAGTAGGAATGAAAATTGAACATTATACTTTTAAGAACTAGATTTTATGGTATCTAGATCATTTCTGTGAAAAAATATGTAAGGTAAAAATTTGAGCATAGACAAAACATATGAACAGAAGAACAACTAAAAGAGAATATACTAAAATGTCAATAGCAGTTGGTTCTAGGAACTGGTTTTTGTATTATGTTAATCGACTTCTTTATAGTTTTCTCATTCAATACATATTATTTAAGTGTAGAGGTTGGGGATGACTCAGAGCTTAAGAACATGTATTGTTCTTTCAGAAGTTAACAGTTTGGTTCCCAACACTCAAGTCTGGCAGCTTATAACCTCGTGTAACTTCAGCTCCAGGGGATCTAATCATCTCTTCTTAACATAGTCAATTACACTCCTGCACATAACCACACACAGGTACACATATATACACACATACAATAATAAAAACAAACCTTAAAAAATAAGACTGAAGTACAATTAAAAGGTGTGAAAATTGTAAAACATACAAAATTGAAAACAACTTAAATGCACACCTAATTTAAAAAAAAAGTCAAGAAAAGAAAAAGCCACATTGTTTTCAAAGCGATGGGGGAAGTTTGTGGTTTGGGTGGGGATGGAGGGCGGGGCATACTGTATGAGTCAACATTTAGGAGGGGAAAGAAAAGCTACTCACCAAGCCACTAGTGGTTTGGTGTAGGGACATGTGGGGAAAGGGTTTGGTAAGGTGGGGTGGTCTAGATGGAGAAAGGAGGTTCATCTGAGGTATGGTGGGAATCTCAGTCAGTATGTATGTGTGCTTATGTGTTAAATTGTACGTCGACTCATTTGTGCACAAACTATATTATTCTATTGGAAGCATCTAAGTATAAGCCTTAGACACGTAGTTGAAATATAACAATCCAAAATCTAATCTTGAGCTAAGTACAAAATCTTAGAAACTGAATGTCTTGACTAAATATAGAATCTAGCCTTGCCCAAAATTTCCACAAACTGTATTCACAACTGATAGTTGCTGTGTCTCAACTTTTCAACCTGTATATGAAAGAGTTATACTTCCTGTTTTCCACCTTCCTCACACAGAGGGGTATATAATAAATAATTGCTGCCATTAAAAACTTCCCTAATTATTTATAACTTAAAATCGATACAATTTAGCATATCTGACACTGTCTCCCAGCATGAGTGGTCTTCAGACTAACCATATAGTAGAGAGTCAGTTGAGCTAGCCACAATTAAGAGCAGATGCCGCACCATCTTTAATGTCTGAAGGTTATAATCTTGTGGAAATTTACTTTTGGATCTTTATCTTTGAGTTGCATGAACACTCACTTCAGTCTGACTAACTTAAGCACCGACTGACCTGGAATATGGCCCTCCTTTAGACTTGCTCATTCTGGAATGTCTGCTCTATGCTCTGCCTAAGTAAACATTATTCATTCCACTGCCCCACAGAGTCTTTCTTATCCATAGGTCAGCGGTGATCTCCTACCTGGAATTTGAGTAGCTTACAGACTTTAGGTCCAGCTAGGGAAAACTGCTTTATTCATGGGGATGGAGGTATTTTAAAATTTTGCTTACCATAATTCGCAAGATTTATATCAAAATAGAAAGCTCTAGGTGGAAATGTTGGGACAAAACTCTCAAAGAAAGACACTACCAGGAAGTTTTGGAGTCTGTGAATATTATGCGTAATTATCATTGCTCCAGTAATAATAGTAGCTCTCTTTTCCTGAACTTTTTGTTGTTTGTTTTTAGACAGTATCTTAAGTTTCCAGGCTGACCTTGAACTCACTATATTATAGAAGATGACCTTGAATTTCTGATCCTCCTATTGCCATCTTCAGCATTCTGGGATTACAGGAATGGACCACCATACTTGGTTCATGTGGCATTCTAGGTCAAACCCAGGATCTCATGTACACTAGGCAAGCACTCTGCCAACTGAGACACATCCTCTGCCCTCCTGGATTCTTTATACAAATTCTTTCACAGATTCTTACATAAAGCCTATGAAGGTTGTGGTATTATCTTATTTATACTTCAGAGAGAAGAAAAGTCACTTGCAAGATCTGTGTCTTGGTCAAACTGTAAAGCTAGGATTTTTTTGAATAGCATCAATTCTGAGTTTTTATTCTTTGTGCTACTTAGCCTATCTGTATGTATGTGTAGTTTAGGAAGTAGAAAGTAGTAAGGCTGGTCTGGACCCAGACTCTGGAAGGCATCAGTATTAACATGTATTAACAAGTATCAAGAAAGATGTTAGAGGATACATGCGAAGGTGGAGAGATACCTCAGATGATGATGGTGGGAGCTGGCTACCTTCCCATTTCCAACCTGATGCCATAAAGTTGGCTCTCCCACCATCAACTCCTCTAAGAACTTATTACCCTGACAGTTATCAGGCTTCACTCCTTGTTTGACCTTCTAAGGTCTCCTCACCCTGCACCCTGTAGATTGAAGTATCTTCCAACACCCCTGTCCCCGCCATATATATGTTGCTCCTGAGACCCTGGCCACCACCCCAGAGGCATAAATACCTCTTTCTCCCTCCAATAAATGAATCCGTTCTCTGAAGCTGTGTTAATGACCTCAACTTACCGCTGACTGGGATCCTGCACAGCACCCATCTGTGCCTCCCCTCCTTTCAGCCCAGGGGTTAATGGGCCTGGCTACCGGGAAGGAGAAGCAGACAGGGCTTGGGGGCTGAGAGAACACTAACTGGGAATGGTACAGACTTTTGAAATCTTAAAGCCAACCCCCAGTGACACATCTTTTCCAACAAGGCCATATCTCCTAATCCTTCCCAAACAGTTCCATCAACTGGGGACTCATTATTCAAATATATGAGCCTATGGGGTAGTATTCTCATTTATACCACTATAGCATGTTGTAGAACTGGACAAAGTTTTTGATAATGTTTTTTTTACTTTATTTTTTATTGTTTTATGTATATGAGTGTTTTGCTTGCACGTATACCACTTGCATGCAGTATACTACTTGCATGCAATGCCTACAGAAACCAGAAGTGGGCATTGGAGCCCCTGGAACTGGAGTTAAGTATGACAATGAGCTGCTAGGTGGGTGCTGGGTCCTTGGGAAGAACAGTTAGTATTTTTAATCATTTAGTCAACTACTTAGTCCCTTTATATTCGTTTTGATGAATTTCCATAAGGAGGGGATGCTTCTTGGGAGCTATTGACTTTTTTGTTTGTTTGTTTGTTTGTTTGTTGAGACAGGGTTTCTCTGTGTAGCCTTGGCTGTCATGAATCTGTAGACAAGGCTGGCCTTGAACTCACAGAGATCCACTTGCTTCTGCCTCCAAAGTGCTGGGATCAAAGGTGTGCAAGAGTCAGTAATGGTCAGATTATTACCACCCATGCAACCCAGTTTACTATTTGGTATGCAAACAGTGCAGTTGCACAGGTTCCTGCATTCAGAAGCACTTCATGCCAGTGCTTGCTGTCTTTACTTTAAATATTTTCTTCTAGTCTGTCATAGAGAAAGATAATTCAATGAGACAATTGAGCCTTCTGTCATGAGTCTTGGATAGGTTTTCAGCCCCTGGTTGCCCTGTTCTTTTGACCCTGCTGAGTCTCCATTTCCCTGCTTTGGCCCAGGCATCATTGCCTTCTTTCCTACCTTGTATTTCCTCCAGTGTTTAGGGATGAAGCACGGTGGTAGCCATTCTGAAATTGGTAGCAATGCCATGGCATGTTTGAGGATGGAGTCAATGGGAGTGACTTATCTTTAAAGATCACTCATTTGCTATGGGCTTAAGGAAGGAGACCTATGGGAAATGGGAAATGCCTGCTTGGAGTCTTTATTCCAAGTAGCTTAAGAGAAGAATTATAAGTTAGTGGAGTGGAGGGGTTCCCAAGTTCTGAGAAGGTTTATAGTTAACCCAAAGATCCTTCTGTCCAGGGGATAGGTCATTAAGTAATAAGTAAAACACAATGATGAACTGAGAGACGCCTGATGTTGAATGGTCTAGGTAGTTCTTGTCAATAGGCAGATAGAAATGAGCACCCTCCTGTACAGAATGTACTTCTTTCGGTTGGAGACAGAGACTCTTCAAGTGTGGATGAGCCTCTGTGAATTCTTGGTTATTTATTAAGATGGTTTTATTTGTTTTGCTTTTGAGGCAGGGTCTCAAACATCCCAGGCTCTCATCAAACTTGCTAGCTAGCTGAGGAAAACCTTGAACTTCTTCTAATCCTCTTGCCTCCCTCTCCTGGGTGACAAGATTGTAGATGTGTACCAACACCACGTCCTTGTTTATGTGATGCTAGAGACTGACCTAAAGCTTTGTGTATGGTAGGCAAGTACTCTTTACCAACTGAACTCATCCCCAACACCTGAGAAAGTTCAAGAGTTGGCAACATACATAGCAAAAACAGGGGTATGTACTGCTAGTCAAACATAACTTTAAAAGCTGGATAAGACAATGTGGCTTGTCCTTCTGCAAAATGTGAGATCCTGAGAAATATTTTTCTTTGACTTGAGGACCTTTCATTTGAAGGCATTAATGAATGTGTTTCCTCTCAGAATGAGGAAGCTTGGGCAAGAGAATTTTGAGGTTAGGAAAACATGCAGATGTCTTAAATGTGGTGAGGGGATTGGGCAATTTGGCACAATTTACCAACTTGTTAAAAAGTACACACTTTTGAATTTTCATTTCACTTTTTTTTTTTTTTTGATATGGAGGTCTTGTCATGTTGTTCAGACTGGCTTGGAACTCCTTCCTCAAATGATCTTCCTAACCCTGCCTCTGGAGTGCTGTTATAACTACAGATAAATAGATGCTCATAATCCACAAAGGGACTACTCGCCTCACCCCCCGCCCCAGGCCGGCCTCAAACTTTCTCTGTAGTCGAGTTTGATCTTGAACCCCTGATCCACCTCCCTAGATCTGGTGGTATACTGGTCCACTCTATTAAGTCTGATTTTGTGTAGTGCTGGGAATCAAACCTAGGGCTTCTCATACACTAGGCAAACATTTTAGCCACAGAACCAGACCTAAGTTGTTTTGCAAGAAAGGAACACCACAGTCGCTAAAGCAGAACGTGGCAGAGTAGCAGGTAATTTTCATTAAATCTCTAGTTCTACGGAAACGTTCCTATTTATTTAGAAAACACGTATTTGCAAGTGAACGTGTACACAGAGGTCTAGAAAGTGCCACACCGAACTTAACTGTGACTCTCTGAGGGCAGATAGTATAAATCAATGGGCACTCGCGTTTCTTGGTGTGCTTTTTGTCGTCTGGATCTTTTTACTTCCTCGTGAATTACTGGGAGGTGACGGAGCAGTGTTTTGGCTGTGGCCGGTGACAGTGAAAGGGGGAGCACCCTGCGGGGAGACCGGGGAAGCCGGGGTCTCCTCTCTCTCGCACTGCTTGAGGTGAGGATATCCGCCCTACTGAGGTGATCCTGCGGAGGGGCGGAGCTCCGCCACTCTGAGGCGGGAGGCGGCTCCTCGGGGCGGGACCAGTCCAGTGCAGTCGCACGCTCCGCTCCCACTATGCCCTTATAAGGAGCGCCCCGCGAGAGGGTTCGGGAATCTGGTCGCAATCCCTGCGGCGAAGCCCCAATCCCAGGCCCCTCCCTTGGGAATGGGGGCGGGGCGGGACCTTGGCGGCCCTGCCCTAGGGGCGGAGCTTCTCGAAGGAGGACCAATAGGAGCCACAGTCCGGCTCTGAGCGGTGTTGCCATTGGGCGCGGCGACGTGAATGGGCGGGGCGCCTGTGGGGCTGGTTACGCCGAGGGAAGCCCGGACTCTATCGCCGCTCCGAGTCAGTCTCTCGCCGCCGGCTCCCGGCCCTACGGATCCCAGTTTTCTGTTGCCCGCGGTTCGCCGCCCCGCTAGCCGCCGCGATGCCGGTGTTTCACACGCGCACGATCGAGAGCATCCTGGAGCCGGTGGCGCAGCAGATCTCGCACCTGGTGATTATGCACGAGGAGGGCGAGGTGGACGGCAAAGCCATTCCTGACCTCACCGCGCCCGTGGCCGCCGTGCAGGCGGCCGTCAGCAACCTCGTCCGGGTGAGCGCGCCGGGCCTGGGGCTGAAGCGCGGGCGGGAGACGTCCCCAGGGTCCCGGTCCGCCTCGCTGCTTGCATTCGCGGGCGCTTGGAGCGCGGGGTGGGCTCCAGGGCAGGTGCGGTGGTTTCGACTGCTGATTTCTCTGGGCTGTGACCTTGAGCAAGCCACTGAGCCTGTCGGGGACCTCAGTTTCCTCATCTATAAAATGGGGCACTTGTGAGAAAGCCTGCCTTGGGGCTGTGCTGTGAAGAGTCCGCGAGGTTTTAGTTGTAAAGTGCCTAGCGTGTGTGTGCCCGTAGTAGGCGCCCAAGAAATGGTAGTTGTTCGGTTGTCTCACAGTCCCTCCCCTGGCCAGTCTCGCGTCCCTTGCGTTGAGTACCTTGCTCTTAGCTCCTTTTTTAGGCCTCTCCTGTCCAGCCTGTGGGTGGGTTCTCTTACGGGCTTCCTGTCTTTACTTCCAAGGATTCTTATTTGCACCTGGCTGCTCGCCTTTCTAATACTTCTGTCCCCCGAGACCCACCTGCCCAGCCCTCCCCGGGGATCCTGGTGTCGGGTCGCTTTTACCCAACTACTTGGTTTCCTCTTTCCGTCGCCGCCTTCTTTCCTTCGGGGCATTTTGCTCACACCCCCGGGACTCTTAACACCTTTACGCAGTAATTCATAACCAGGAGCCTTGCTTTTCTTCTACCTGACCCTATAGTCATTCATTTTATTCCTTCCAGGAAGCTTTGCCTGCTGTCAAATGGCTTTCTTCCACTGGGGCCTTTCCAGATTCGGGGGGCGGGGGCCGGGGGGGGCGCCTCCTCTGCCCCTCCTTCTGGCAGGAAGCAAGATGGAGCTGCTGTGAGAGGCCTGTGGAATCTGGGATCTGCAGAGGGGAAGGCTGGGTCGTTCCTTCCCAGTCCACACTTTTCCTGCCTGCTCCTGGCTCTTCACTGATCTTTGTAGCCCACTTCTGAAATGGGAAAAGAGACTAGTCCCTTAACTGTACCCAGGCTAATGTCACACTTGCTCGAGACTGGGTGTGACTCAGACTGCTGTTGCCTGTGAAGAACAACTCAGAAAAAAGTTCATACTGCTTTCCGAACCAAGCTGTGTAAATGGTGTGTCAGGGTAGTTGATAGGTAACTGTCAGTCGGGTGGGGCTTGTGTTATTTATCTGATTAGAGGACTTTAGTGCACGCAATGTTGCCCTGGGTCCTCAGGGACCTGGGACTGTCTCAAGCATTTTAGAAGACTGGGAGCCAGAAAGCTGGGTGGGGGGAGGGGAGGGGGCGGGACTAGGGACTAGGGACTGAAATTTCTGTTCTGTACTGATTAAGTAAGAAACTATTGAGTAGGAGCAGTGTACTCATTCAGACTGTCTATCTCATTCTTGTTCTCTTTGTAGCTAATTTTAATCTCAGACCCCAGAGTACATTCTTATGTAGTGTTGTCTGACATGGCTGCATTCCAGGCCTCTGGTTTTTCAACAAATGGGAAACAATGTAAAGCGACAAGGTAATGGTGTTTCTCCATGTAGTACTTGAGGAAACGAAATCTTAAAACCACATGTTGCACTTGGAACACAGCTGGTGTAGTCAAGGGGTTGGTTGATATCTGGTTAGGCTATTTAGAGAAAAGTTATTTATGAGCTTCCATGCCATGAATTAATAAGCACTGAATGTGTGTTGTATAAAGAGCATTGTAATAAATCAGTGGCCCTCTGGGTATGCATGAGAATCACTAGTGGGGCTTTGTAGATATGACTGTTTCCAGTTCCCATCCCAGACTTACTGAAGACTCTCCAGGAATAAAGGTTTTCTGTTTTTTAAAGTAGTTTCATAGGTGGTTATGATGGTCATAGTCAGGAGATATACAAAAGAAAAAGAGATATAAGATGGAAAAAATACATGTAGTTACATATTTCCTAACACCTATAAAAGGTATTTGAAGTTGAATCAGTGGAGAGGATTGGGCTGATAAACAGTCATAAACAAAGGTGCTACCAGGTTTCTCTAAGCAGATTGTCTTGATTGCAGGTCAGGAAGCAAGTTCAAGAGAAATCAGACTCGAAGCCAGTGAATGGCATATGGGCAGTTTAGCAGAAGGTCTTATTTAACAAGATGCACAAATTGGTTGGGAGGGTGAGGGGGAGAACATATGGGCTCTAGGGAGGCCAGAGGACCCATCAACTGTTTTCATAAATGTATGAATTCTATACACATCTCAAGTTCCTAACTGCTATCAGGAAAACACAATGTAAGTGGAACCTTTTTTCCTTTTCCCCAGTTCCAGTTTTCAGTGTTGACACACAGATGCTCAAAGAGGGTTAAAGGAAGAGAAACCGTGTGAAGAGTTAGGCTGGGAAGCTCAAAGGCTTGAAGGAATTGAGGCCTATGCTTCAGATGCTACTCGAAGAATAGAAAAGGAGTTAACTTTAAAAGTAGTAGAGAAATGATAGTAACCAGATAATAAACCTCTAGGGTTGCAAAACTCATGCTGTTTCTATAAAATAATGAAACTAAGTTTTGAGCAAATGTTTGGAATCTACATAATCAGAACGTTTCTTGCAGATTACTTTGGGAAGCTGTACCTTGCTCCAGTGCTTCTCTTCTGCAGTTTCTTTCAGATGATTTATATATGTATGCCAAATTAATCATACTTAGGTCAAGAAAAATGTATATTTTGAGTGAAATTAAACCCATCTACTTGGCATAGCATCTGTGGTCTAAGACATGGCTTCTTATGCTATTTCTACTTGTGACTCCTTTTGGCTTGAGAAATTTTTACTCAACCTTAGTTATATAGATACATAAAATAGGCATAGAAAACAAACAGTTATCAATAAATTATAAGTTTATTTTAAAACATTTCTTCGGTATAGATAGAATTTTGCCAATAATAAAAGATGCAAGTAAATTTGCCTAGTATGAGGTAGATGTGCCTGTTTATTTGTGTGTTAAGAATTTACTCTTGGCTGAATATTTGGTACTTCAGTGATATAGAACATCTTTAGTGTTTTTTGGAGTTGATGTGTATTTTGATTTTATAATCTGCAATTCTAGAACTTAGCTTCACATAAATACGTAGCACAAAGTGGGAGAACTGTGTATAAGGGCCATTTCAGAAACTTGCAAATCCTGTTCTTCTCCCAAACCAAAATTCCATGTAATGATTTTTTTTTTTTTGGTGCAACTTGTCAGCAACTTAGACAGCATCTTTAAAGAAATCAATCATCGGAATATAATACAATCTAAGGACATTCTAACGTGATACTTACATGCTTGGGAATGATTGTAAGAAAATATTAGATGTCTTTGCTTTTGTATAATTAAACATTTATACTTCTAGAAGTATAAAAAACTTTGTGTGCATAGCAAAAACACTGCAGTTTATCACTGTCGGTAGTTCTGAATCTGGAGGTGTTTCAGGTAAGGCCATGCACAGTGCAAATGCATGTCCTATGTTTAGGTCCAAAGCTATGATGAAATTGCTCTATGCAGCATGGGTGAAGGTGGGCCAGAAACAATTTCGATTTGTGACCATGGTTCAGGAGCCTTTTACTGGTGCCACATAATTTATCCTTCCCACCTTCCAGGTTGTGACCCTATGAGATCATGACCCACCATTTAAGAAGCTGTTGTCTCAATGACATCTGGATATTTCCAAAATTAAATTTATTGGAGGAAGATGAAATTCTCACTTGTTGAACATGGTCACTCACTTATAAAACAGAAATTTATTGAAATTCTCCTTGAATGTTAAGGCAGTAAGAATGATGCTGAACAGAGTAATTGTTCTAGTAGATTGAACGTTAGAGGTGGCATTTGGGAAGCAAAACACTGCAAGTTCAGAGGAAGGAGAGACAGTTTGATGAGAGAATTGGAGGCTTCATGGAAGTTATAACATGTGAGCTGATCATTTAAGACAGAGGATAGGTACATTTAAAGTTGTGAGAATAAATGCCTTACAAATGGAAGGAACTACTCAGGCAAAAGTGTGGAATTTTTAAGCATCCAAAAAGCTAGTTCCAATTTGAACTGCTTTTGGGGGATCAGGACTCATTTGGATTTGGAGTTCCTGTATCATTTTTGTGGACACAGTCTTACTGTGTAGATCTACCTTGCCTGGAACTCAAGAGCTCTTCCTACCTCTCCCTCCTAAATGCAAGCTGGAATTAAAGGTAAGTGTCACTATGTCCAGCTATAGTAATCTGAAGCATAGTAGTTTGGTCACTGTATCTAGCAACTGGTTTTTGTTTTCTGAGACAGGGTTTGTCTGTAGTTCTGGCTTTTCTGGACCTCACTCTGTAGACCAGGCTGGCCTCAAACTCAATAGATTGACTTGATTCTGCCTCCTGTGTTCTGGGATTAAAGGTGTGTGCCACCACCACCTGGCTAAAGTATAGCTTTACTACCTGTTCCCAGGTCTGTTTCTCTCTCTCTAAAGGATTTATTTATTTTTATTTTATGTTCATTGGTGTTTTGCTTGCATGTATGTGCGAGGGTGTCAGATTTTCTGGCATCAGAATTATAGTTTTGACCTGCCATATGGTTGCTGGGACTTGAACCTGGGTCTTCTCTAGGAAAGCAGCCAGTGAGTGCTCTTAACTGCTGAGCCATCTCTTCAGCCCCTCAATTGTCATTTTTGTACCACACTTGAGGTCAGCTGGAAAATTTAAAAAGATGTTTTTTTCTCTCCCCATTTCGTGTGTGTGTGTGTGTGTGTGTGTGTGTGTGGTGTGGTCATACTGTGTGGGTATATATGGCTTTGCATGTGATAGTCCAAGATTGACATTGGGAATCATCCTTAGTTGTTCTTCCACCGTGTCAGGGTCTCTCAGTCAAACCCAGAGCTCACTGATAATGACCAGTTTCTAGCCAGCTTGCTTCTTGGAGGAGTACCTGTCTCCTGCTTTCTAACACTGGAATTACAGACAGGTTGCCACACCCATCTAGCATTTATATGGGTTCGGTGGGTCTGAATTACTGAGCCTCTCACTTGTACAGGTTTAGCTGTGAAGTTATCTCCCATGGTCCACTTAGAGCATGTTTTTTGCTTGATTTTTTTGAGTTAGAGATTCACTGTGGAGCTCTAGATGACGTTGAAGTTTCTCTGTATCTCTGGTTAGACTTGAACTTGTGATCTTCCTGCCTTTGCCTCCCAAGTGCTTCGATTACTGGTATACACTACCATGCCTGGCTTTGTTTTGTTTTCTGACCAGGATCCTGAATAAGACCATGTTTTTGAACAGTTTTATTGAGATATAATTCCTACGTGATACCGTTTATTCATTTAATGTATACAGTTAATTCCTTTTTATAATATTGTTGTACAACTATTACTACAGCCTAATTTTAGAACAATTTAAGATTTCTTTTAGCATGCATTTTACATAATAATGGGCTTTATATACTTTATATGTGTATATGTTTTGATCATATCCACCTCTGTGCCAGGCAGTGGTGGCACACGCCTTTAATCCCAGCACTTGGGAGGCAGAGACAGGTGGATTTCTGAGTTTGAGGCCAGCCTGGTCTACAGAGTTCCTGAGTTCCAGGACAGCCAGGGCTATACTGTGAAACTCTGTCTCTTTAAAAAAAAAAAAAAAGATATCCACCTCCGTTATAATCTTTTCTTGTCCCTCACTCTCTCATTTACCCCCTTTTAGAACAGTTTTGACTACTGAGAAAGAACTCAGATGCCCATTTACATTCCTCTCACATTGTTTCCTGTATCCTTTTACCTCCATGACCCCTTTCTTTTCCTTTCCTTTCCTAGCTCTCCTGGATTTGCCTCTTCTGGACATTTCATGTAAATGGAATCATACAGTATGTGGCTTCTGTGCCTGGCTTCTTTTCACTTTGCATATTATTTTCAGGGTTCATCCATAGTGTAGTATGTCTTGGAACTTTATTCTCTCTCTCTCTCTCTCTCTCTCTCTCTCTCTCTCTTATTGTTGCTGTGAAATAATAGTTCATTGTATGGAAATAATTTCAAACACAAAAAGCAAATTCAGTGCATTAGTAAAGCAAAGGAGAGGAGGTAGAACAGGGACAGGTGGGAAACAGGAATACAGAGGAGGGGCATAAGTTCTCAGAAGGGTGGGATTTAGTAAGCAGTGCAGAAGTCAGAGGCCTAGGCTGCCCATCTCACAGCACCATATGCAAATTTTTCTTTTTCTTTTCTCACTGAAGTGACCTATAGTGAGCTATCAGTCTTTGATGTGACTATTACAGCCATGTCAGTTTTATTGATGGGGCTTCAGATACTTCATCTCCCCTTGCATCTGAGGTCATGTGTTGAAACTATTACTTGGATTTTTGTGGCCTTGACTTTTATGTGGCTCACTCATATATCATAAGTTCTTGGGACAGTAGAATTGTCTTCTCTTTAGGTTGATAGATGAGGAAGTCTTCTTTGCTCTTTGAAAGAGACCAGTAATTAATTTTGTCACTTGTAGTTATCTGTATTAACATCTGAACTTAGTTTTGCTGTAGTTTCTTTTGGTTTGTGTTAGGTTTGTCTCAGTTCAGGCAGTAACAACATCTGAGTGACAGGCCTGGGTAATTTCTTTTTTAAAAATGTTTTTTGTGTTTCCTGATTTTAAAAACAAAACAGAACCATTAATAAAGTAAATAAGGACATTTGTTTAGTCATTTATACCTCATAAAATATTTGGTTTTTTTTTGTATGTGTGTGGTGTATGTGTGTATTTGTGTGCGTGTGCATTTGTATAAGTCTGTGTTTGTAGATGTGTGTGTTCTTGGCCTGTGTGTATTTTTTTGGAGGCCAGAGGTTGAGGCTGGCATGCCCTTCTCAGCTGCTTTTCTACTTTAATTTTTGACACACAGAGTTTCTCATTGACCTGGAGCTTACAGGTTCATCTAGACTGGCTTGCCAGTGAGCCCTGGCATCCTAGGGTTACGGATGGTCAGTTCCAAGTACAACTTTGTACATGACTAGTGGAGATCTGAGATCAGTTCTTCATGCTTGCTCAGAAAACACTACCCACTGGGCCATGTCTCTAATGCCTATGAAATACTTTCATGTTGGTGATCCTGCAACAATCCTGTGGGTAGATGTTGTGAGGTCCTTATTTGGTAGATACGGAAACTATGGTTTAGAGAAATTAAATAGCTTCCCTATAGCTAGTTAGCTTGGATTCAGATTCTTGCTCTTTTACTCCAGATCCTCTGGACTTATACCTCCACTGTTCCTCATCTGCTTAGATCAGGGTTGTTAAGTAGCAATGGAAACGTTCCACCTGGAACTAGAAGCAGCAAGAATGGTGTTAGTCACACGTTTCCATTTGTCCTGGGCCTGGAGGCCACATTTGCAGAGTCTGACTTTAGTGGCCTTCATGACAGTTCTACATAGAGAGTGATGTGATGTGAGTTGCAGTTTCACCCCCAGTCTCAGCATACTCCCCCTTCCTTCTTCCCTCCCTTTTCTTTCGCAGGAATTTAAGAGTAGGTGCAGATCAGCCTCTAAATACCTTATTAAATAAATATATAAAGTATTTATAAAGATACTTTATTTTTTTTCTGATTTTTTTTTTTTTTGTTTATCGAGACAGGGTTTCTCTGTATAGCTCTGGCTGTCCTGGAACTCACTCTGTAGACCAGGTTGGCCTCGAACTCAGAAATCCGCCTGCCTCTGCCTCCCAAGTGCTGGGATTAAAGGCGTGCACCACCACTGCCCGGCTATAAAGATACTTTATTAAAGTATTTAAAACAGATTAAGGCTTTAGAAAAGTCATATATATATATATATGTATGTGATTGGTTAACTTGAACCCTATTAAAACTAAGTAATATTTGAAATAAATTTGTATGTATTCTTTGGGAGATCATGAAATTTTCTTTAAAAAACTTTGTCCCAGATCAAAAGGTTTTGATGGGACCGATGTGAACCTTATTCTGATAATATTAGCACTTGTGTATCTGAAGAGAACAGAAGGTTTCTGGAAATTGTGTATATTTCTGCAACTATGTTTGTAATTTTAATTGAGCCCAACTTAAATGTTTGTTTATATCTACAAAGTAGGAAGTCAGCTGCTATATAAATAGCATTGAGGTAATTCTAAATAGGTACAGCAAGAGTCAACAGTAGTAGCTTTGATTTGACCCCTCCCCACTCCCATTATTGTTATGAAGAAAGGTGGCTTTAGGGAAAGTACCTTTATGGAGCTAGGACTCACTTGGGTATTAATACAATACTTCTTGTCTGTTTGCTTAAAGATGAAGCAGCCCAGGAGCTGGGGAGACGGTTCAGTGGCTACGTGCACTTGTTGCATTCATAAAGGACTGGGGTTTAGTTTCCAGTACCCATGTGGTGGTCATTCATAACTCCAGTTCCAGGGTTCTGACACCTACTTCTGACCTCCATGAGTACCAGGCACACTTTTAGTACACATACATACATGTAGTCAAAACACTCATATAGTATAAATAAAAATACTATACTTGTTTATTTTATGTATTTATTTAACCACTGCTCATTTTGTGTGTGTGTGTGTATGTATGTATGTATGTGTGCTACACTGTAAACTGTACCTGTATATTGAGAGGGAAATCATTTAAAAGCCGAGGGCCAGCAAGATGGCTTAGCAAATAAAGGTGCTTGTTACTAAACCTGACAAGTTTGGTCCCTGGAACATACATTGTGGAAGGAGAGAACTGACTCCTACAAGCTGTTTTCTGACTGCCACATGCACCATCCCCCTCAACTTTATGAAAAATCAAAAAGGAAAGTACATATGTTAAACAAAATGAAAGCCTTCTGACAGGTTCTTAGTAAGGTTACACCTTTTGGGAAGGGTAAATGGGAATGCCTACATTATCTACGTACTGCAGTCTAATTGATCATGTGTAAGCTCTGGTGAAATACTCATCTTAGTTAAGTTGTTTTTCTTCTGTAAGTTTTAGGGCTATGTCTGTTCTGTTCATAGATTTACAGTACAAATTTTTAAATTTAAATGAATCTGCATAGCATCCATTTTAATGTATACAACATTAGGAATCAACGTACAGTTGGTACTTCTAGTCTCTAGCTTTCAAACATCCTGTATAGCCAAGTTTAGAGCCTCACCAAATTTATAATGGTCTTTGGCTAATACAGGTCAAATATGTACTAAGGGAGGAGTGGATGGCTAATTGCCCACTGTTTGAGATAACAAAAGTGTTCAGGCTATTTTGAGTTGTGGTTTCTCTGTTTAGGAGTCATTTCAGCTATGCAGGCCACTTACTAAATTCATAGCTCAAGACTCTGCCTCCTATCTGGAAGAGGAATGGGGTTTTGCATTCTCTTTTTGGGAGTGCCTTTAAAAAATTTAACGATTTAGACCAGGTGTTCCTCTATTATTTGGAGCCCTGCTGGTTACAGTGCAGCCTCATACTGGGAGTCATGAGTTCCACATTAAAGAGCTGTATTTCTTTGAACCATATGGCAGGAGACAAAGATTTCAAGTTGATCTGCTGTTTTGCTTTCTGACTGATTCAAATCCAACCTCTTTTATTAAGGTTGTCATGAGAGTAGATCTCTCTCTCTCTCTCTCTCTCTCTCTCTCTCTCTCACACACACACACACACACACACACACAAACCTTATCTCATACTGCTTCATATTTTATACTTCAAGATTTCAACAAGCCTGCCAGACAGGAAGTAGAAAGACAAATGAAAGCTTTTAAAGAGAAGTCCTTACTCTGATATACCAATTTCTCTTGTGTTTAAGGAACTAGAACCAGCATGTGGTCCTACCAAAAGAAGTAGCAGTCTTTAGGTAGGAAGTATCAGAGAGAAGTTGATCTTATAGGTGTCTTGGAATAAAGCTCTGTGTTGAGGACTTCTGATGAGAAGAGTATTCTGTCAGATAATTGTTCCTCTCAGATAACTCTAGCCTTCTAACTTTAGGCCTTCCTATAGTTGTTATATATAGGACGAGAAGAAGAAACCAAATTTCTCCTCGACCTTTATCCTCCCCAACATGGTTCTTTTAGACATTGTTTTGCTGTGACTTAGGTTTTCTTGTACTGGTTGTGTAGTCCAGGCTGGCCTTGAACTCAAGATCTTTTCTCCTGTCTCAGTCTTGTATAGCTTGGACTAGTTTCAAACTTGATGACCTTGAACTGAGTCAAGTTACCACCTCCTAAGTTCTGAGAGAATATTTGTATGCTAGGACACTTAGCTAAAACTTTTCTTGTTACAAATTATATGTATGTGTATGTGTATATGTATATATATATTTAGAGACAGGGTTTTACTATGTAACTCAGGCTGTTCTGGACTCAACATCCTCTTAACTCTGCCACCTTAAATGCTGGAATTATAGGAATGCACCACCATGCCTGGTATAAATTGTATTTTCATTATTGAAAAGTTAGCAGACTTTATATTTCTCAATGTTTCATATATATATATGTACACACACACACACACACACACACCATTTTTTTTTCGAGACAGGGTTTCTCTGTGTAGCCCTGGCTGTCCTGGAACTCACTCTGTAGACCAGGCTGGCCTCGAACTCAGAAATCCGCCTGCCTCTGCCTCCCAAGTGCTGGGATTAAAGGCGTGCGCCACCACCGCCCGGCACACACACCATTTTTATATATATATTTTTTACCATTAATGAAAAGTGCAAACAAAACCAAGAACCACCCCTAATGCACTATCCTGTTTATAAATTTGCAATTGAAGGCTGGCTGTATGATAGAGACTTTTTTTTTGCTTTTAAAGGATGTGAACTTTTTTTTAGAGATTTATTTATTTATTATTATTATATTTAAGTACACTCTAGTTGTCTTTAGACACACCAGAAGAGGGCATCATATCTTATTACAGATGGTTGTGAGCCACCATGTGGTTTCTGGATTTGAACTTAGGACCTTAGGAAGAGCAGTCAGTGCTCTTACCCACTAAGCCATCTCTCCAGCCCAAAGATTTTATCTCTTTATTTTATATCTATGATGAGTACACTGTAGCTGTCTTCAGACATACCAGAAGAGGGCATCAGATCCCATTACAGATGGTTGTGAGCCACCATGTGGTTGCTGGGAATTGAACTCAGGATTTCTGAAAAAGCAATCAGTCCTCTTAACTGCTGAGCCATCTCTCCAGCGCCCAGTATAGACCTTTAATTCTAGCATATGGGAGGCAAAGGCAGACCTGATCAACACAGAAGGTTCCAAGTTCGCCAGAGCTATGTAGTGAGAATATGTGTTTAAAATAAAATATTACAAAGAAAAGGGAAGAAACACAATCACTTCGTACCTCTTTGAGACTTTATCTTCCATACGATGTCTAGGAAGCTAGGCTGTAGTTACCTGGCTGCACTGCCAGCAAGTGCAGAGAGAAAAAACTTCAGAGTTAGCAGCTAGATCCTCTGAGACCTTGTATACAGACATGTTTTTCAAGATATGCTGTCAAAGGCTCATTGATTAAACTTGTTTAAATGTGTACATTAAATGCAGAGATGATAAGTTGATGATCTGAGTGAAAGGGGACTTTCACAATTAGACATAGGAAATGGAGGGTACATTGGCTTCTTTCCCTTGGTAAGACTTTGTAAATTTTGTACTTCGTACGCTGGGCCATCAGTCCTGGATGCTATATTTGACTGAAGTTCTCCTGCTTCCCCACTTCTCCTAGCTGTATCTCCCTTTAGATTGTTGGTTTCTTGAGGAAAAGGACTCTGTAGTCCCTCCTTATGTGTGTTGTTCTCTGATACTTGGTGTTTCTGGTGTCATGTTAGCCTATTACATGAGGAGGAGGAAGATAGCTTTCTATTGGAAGGCTTGGTGGTTCTCTTGTCCTGTCCCCAAATATCACTCTATTCCAAATGCCTGTATGAACACAGAGAGAAGGATTACTAAAGGACAGTATATTATGCTGGATACAGATTTTGGACTTTTGATTCCAAAAAAAATTGTTTTCTCTTTTATGAGAAGTCAGGCTTTCCTTGGGTTGGCGTGAGTGTGGGCTGTGTATGTATGTGCATAGAGAGGGAGAGCTGAAAATTAGAACTAACAGAATTTCGAGACTCCTTGGGGTGCAGATAATAGAGTCACTGGCCCTTAGAGAACTTCCCACTGGTAAAATTTCCAGTTGAGTGACTTTTAAGAGGAAAGTGGCTGTGTTTGCTGCAGTTCTTAGCACAGCTGGCCACCGTCCAGGTTAAAGTCATTCCTTCTTTTGAATGTAGCTTAAATTATTCCCACAAGTAAGCTTTCTGTAAAGAAAGAGAAATGGCATGTCTGTTCTTTGAGTTGAAAGTTGATGGCCCTCTATTATCTACCTTCCCAACGTTTTTAGCCTTCTTTGACTTCCCACCCTAGAATGCTCACAGTCTACCAGGTGGAAAGTACATTTTTATTCATATAGTTAAGATAAGGGGTTGGGAGAAGCTGGGCGTGGTGGTGTACATATTTCATTCCAGTGCTCTGGAGGAAGAGACAGAATTATCTCTGAGGTCGAGGCTATCCTAGTCTATGTAGAAAGTTTCAGGCCAGCCAATGCTATATATTAAGACCCTGTCTCAATAAAATGAATAAAGTTGGATAAGTTGGGCAAATGGATTGTGTACCCATTCTATAATGCTTTCCAAATATTAACATTACATACTAAAGGGTAACTGTGTGCATTATTGGGTATTGTGATAAATGCTAGGATATTTAAGATATAGAAATCATGGCATGTAATACAACCATCCAGTTCATGTTGAATAAATTCCAGGCACAATCCCAGTGAGCATATGGAGACAATCCTGTCACTGTCTTCTAGACTCTGTAGGCACCTGCACTGTCGTGCTTCTCCCCCCCACTTACACACATAATGAAAAATAAGCCTTGATCCTCCCTACCATCGACTATTTGGTGATAGGTACCATTGGAGAAATTATTTAGTTCCTAATTCCTCTTCTGTAAAACAGAGGTAAAAGTAAGGTGTTGTTTGTATGAAATGAGTTCACAAACATAATTAGAACTATTATTGACACATAGTTAAGAGCTCAGTATGTATTAGATTTTATCACTATTTTCTTTTCCATGATTTTAAGTCACATTTTAAATGTTAATCTAGTGAAAAGACTGTTGATTTTTTAAAAAAAATGCCTAAGCATAGCTCTAACTTTTATTCAACAAGGCAAAATGCCAGTGAAAGCTTTCAGTAGAATTCCATATGTTGTGGAATATACAGTTTTACCAACTGTGGGAAAAATATCACAGCTTTAGGTAGCTGAACCTTTGATTTCCAGATTCCCATGATTAAAGACAATCTCTATTTTTTCCTTTTCTTTTTTTTGGAGGTTGGGGGGATTACATTGATTAAACCCAGGGCTTTATACCTGCTAGGCAAAAGCTATACCACTGAACTACTCTCGTTTATACTAACCATTTATTTTGCCCTCCCTTCCTCTTTTTTCCTTCTGTTTTTGAGATAGGGTTTTGCAGTGTTGCCCAAGCTGGTCTAGAATTCCTAAATGCAAACAATCTTTTTAGCTTCCCAAGTAGCAAGATTTCAAGAGTGGACCAGGCTTAATTTTTTTTGTCAGTGGTGTGTGTGTGTGTGTGTGTGTGTATGTTCAAGACAGGATTTTTCTGTGTAGCCCTGGCTGTCCTGGAACTCACTCTCTAGACCAGGCTGGCCTCAAATAGAGATCTGCCTGTTTTCGCCTCCCAAGTGTTAGGTCTAAAGGTGTGTGCCACCACCACCCCTCTCCTGGTTTAAATGTTTGTTTGTTTGTATATTTTGGGTTTTTTTTGAGACAGATTTTCTCAGTGTAACAGAGCCCTAGATGTCCTGGACTTGCTTTTGTAGACCAGGTTGGTCTCAAACTCACAGGGATTCACCTGCTTCTGCCTCCTGAGTTGCTGGGATTAAAGGCTTGCGCCTGGCTCTGGTTTGAATTTTTACCTGCTGTCTTTTGATTGGAATAACAGCAAGGAAAAAGTGTTCCATTCTACGCTTGATTTAAGGCAAGAGTTGAGGTTTAGGATTTGAGCGGTTAGCTAAAATATTCTTGTCTTACCTTTCTTCTTTCCTTTTCCCTCAATTATTTTCTCTCTCTCTCTCTCTCTCTCTCTCTCTCTCTCTCTCTGTATGTGTATGTGTATGTGTATGTGTATGTGTATGTGTATGTGTGTGAGTTAGATGAACTTTTGTGCTGGTGCCCTGGAGCTGATTGTGTGCTACTAGATATGAGGGCTAGGAATCCAACTTGGGTCCTCCGCCAGAATAACATATGCTTTTAACCTCTAAGCCATCTGCCTGGCTCCTTTCTTACTCATTTATTTGAGGCAGGGTCTCTTGTGGTTCAAGCTGATTTTTGAACTTCTGTAGTGTAGGATAGCTTTGTACTCTTGATGCTCTTGCCCCTGTGTCTCAAGTACTAGGATTACAGGCAGGTGCTACCATATTCTGGGTTATTGTCTTGTTTTATTAACAAAGAAGCAAACAAACTGTCTGGAGAAGTAGTTTAGCATTTAAGAGCACTTCTTGCTTTTCCAGAGGACCCAAGTTCAGTCCCTAGCACCTTCCTCAGGTGGCTTACAATTAACTACCATTGACTCCAGCTCCGGGGAACCTACTGCCCCTTCATGCCTCAGTGGGTACCTGCACACAATGCATACATTTACACAGATGCATACATAAGTAAGAATAAAAAATAAAATCTGATTAACAAACAACTGAAGGGGCAGCCAGGCCACCCAGGGAAATAATATGGGGTCAGCCCTCCGGGCAGAGGTAAATGTGTTGCATTTATGAAAAGTAGAACTCACCAGTTTAGTATGGTGGATACTGTGATTACCTACTGTGCTGCATACTGAAGTAGTTTCATATTTCTTATTTAAAAAGGGACAATCCTCTTCAAAGGCCCTATCAGTTGAAAGAGTAACAGACTTCAAATGTGATTCCTGATACCAGTTTGGAAGTTACATACATTATTTCTAGTCTCTTTTATGTTTTTTCTAGGCTTTTAAAAGTCATTGCAGTAACTTCAAAAGTCTTTTTAGATGATTTATTTATTTGTATTATTTTATGTGTATGAGTGTTTTGTCATATGCTTGAATACCACGTGTGTGTCTGGGTATCTGTGAAGGCCAGAAGATGGTGCGGGGTCCTTAAGTGCTCCAGTTTTGACTCTTCTTCCTTAATCATATTTTAAACACTAATACTGATAATATTGTTTTAATCTGAGGCATTTCACAGTACAGAAACCTCTAGGATTTACTACTATATTTGTAAAATCTGCAATGTCAGGATAATATTTTGTCTTGAGAATGTAGAAATCTTTAGTTCTCTCCGTGGCTTGCCTCTTTGTGTGTGTGTGTGTGTGTGTGTGTGTGTGTGTGTGTGTGTGTGTGTGTGTGTGTGTGCGCGTGCGCGCGTGCGTGCGTGTGGTGTTAGTGTTATGTTCTTGTGGTAGCCAATGGTTGATATTAGGTGATTTCTTCAACCATCTTCTACTTTATTTTTGGATCTTTCTGTGGACACGGAGCTTTTGGGTTCAGTTAAAATTGCTGGCCAGCAACTTCCAGGGATCCTCTGGTACGTACTTCCCCAACTCTGGGGTTACAGGTGTGGGCTGCCACACCCAGCTTTTTTTAAATGTGAGTCCTGGGATCCAAACTCAGCTTTTCATGCTTTCTGTGGCAACTGCTTTACTGAGTGAGCTTTCTGAGCCATCTTCTCAGCCCCATCTTTGGTTCTTAAAATTTTTATTCAGTTGCAGTAAAATATGTTTAATATTTTATAATTTTTACATATACAGTTTTGTGATATTAAATACATTCACATTGTTGTACACCCATTCCCATAGCATGTCTCTCCCAACTGAAACCACACACCTCTTTCCCAGCTACTGGTATATACCATTATTTTTTGTCTTAGTGAATTTGACTATTTTTGGTACCTTTGGAATCATGCAGTATTGTCTTTTTAATTTTTGCAGTGCTGTGGAGTGAATCCAGGGCTTTATACATATGCATCCTAGGCAAGCACTGTACCTACAGAACACATCCTGAGCCCCACAGTGTTTATGCTTTAGTGACTGGTGTCTTCAGGGCTCATTTTGGCAAGTGTTAGAATTTTGCTCATTTTGAAGACTGAATTATATTTTGTTGTGAATATATAATACTTATATTTAAATAATTTAAACTACATTGTGTGGGTGTGGGTGCACACAAGCATGTATGTTTTCATGCATGTGGAGATCAGAGGACAGCTTTGTAGTGTCAAATCTTTCTACCATGTGATTCTCAGGTCATCAAGCTTGGTTCCAAGCACCTTTACCCTACTGACCCATCTGGGCTTTTGTTTAATACGTTCTACCACATTTAGCTTCTTTGCTCATCTCTTGATAGATTTTGGGTTGCGTATGTCTATGGATATTAAAAAGTAATGCTGCTATTTCATCATAGTTTTAATGCCTTAAGAAATTTGGACTCTGTTCCTGATGGGTATAAAGTTCTGGTGGACTCGGGCTGGGACTGTGAACCGGCCTCAGAGGCTGGAGAGTACACATGCAATCAAAAGTAGGCCAAAGGCTGTTTTTGGGATTGTAGTGGGAAGACAAGAAGGGAAGTTTATTTTACTTTACAGAGGCTATTTTTGAAATATGAGGGAATTAGCCTGAGAAAATGGGAAAATCTATTGCAAGTGAACATAGAGAAGAGTGTAAATGTGTAGTTAGGAGTAGGGAAGGGTTAACAATGGAGACTACTAAGGCAGATCAGGCCTGCTAGCAGAGAAAGGAAAGAAAAGCTGATTTATGAATATGTAAAACAGCCATCTAATTTAAAATGTAAAAGGTAAAAGGATTAGGGTTGAAAGGATCTCACTCTGAATTCCAGCTACCTGGGTTCCCTCTGTCCTCTTCGGAAAGCAAGGTCATAGGAAACAGTGTCTTAGGAGTGCTTGGAGAAAAGGCTATCTTTTTTCCACTGGATGGTTTTAGCTCCTTTGTCAAAGATCAAGTGACCATAGGAGTGTGGATTCATTTCTGGGTCTTCAATTCTGTTCCATTGATCTACATGTCTGTTACTGTACCAATACCATGCAGTTTTTAACACTATTGCTCTGTAGTACAGCTTGAGGTCCGGGATACTGATTCCCCCAGAGGTTCTTTTACTCTTGAGAATAGTTTTAGCTATTCTGGGTTTTCTGTTATTCCAGATGAATTTTTGAATTGCTCTTTCTAACTCTATGAAGAATTGAGTTGGGATTTTGATGGGGATTGCATTGAATCTGTGTATTACTTTTGGTAAGATGCTCATTTTTACTATATTAATCCTGCCAATCCATGAGCATGGCAGATTTTTCCATCTTCCGAGGTCTTCTTCAATTTCTTTCTTCAGAGACTTGAAGTTCTTGTCATACAGATCTTTCACTTGTTTGGTTAGCGTCACGCCAAGATACTTAATATGGTTTGTGGCTATCGTAAAGGGTATTATTTCTCTTACTTCTTTCTCAGCCTGCTTATCCTTTGAGTATAGGAAGGCTTCTGACTTGCTTGAGTTGATTTTATATCCGGCCACTTTGCTGAAGTCGTTTATCAGCTGTAGGAGTTCTCTGGTGGAGTTCTTTGGGTCGCTTATGTACACTATCATATCGTCTGCAAATAGTGATAGTTTGACTTCTTCCTTTCCAATTTGTATCCCTTTGACCTCTTTTTCTTGTCTAATTGCTCTAGCTAGAACTTCAAGTACTATATTGAAAAGATATGGAGAGAGAGGGCAGCCTTGTCTAGTCCCTGATTTTAGTGGGATTGCTTCAAGTTTCTCTCCGTTTAGATTGATGCTGGCTACTGGTTTGCTGTAAATTGCTTTTACTATGTTTAGATATGGGCCTTGAATTCCTGATCTTTCCAAGACCTTTAGCATGAAAGGATGCTGAATTTTGTCAAATGCTTTCTCAGCATCTAATGAGATGACCATGTGGTTTTTTTCTTTGTGCTGGCTCAGCTGGAGGTCAACATGCAGAAGAATGCAAATTGACCCATCCTTATCTCCTTGCACTAAGCTCAATTCTAAGTGGATCAAAGATCTCCACATAAAACCAGACACACTGAAACTAATAGAAGGGAAACTAGGGAAGAACCTTGAACATATGGGCACAGGGGAGAATTTCCTGAACAGAACTCCAATAGCTTATACTCTAAGATCAAGAATAGACAAATGGGACCTCATTAAATTACAAAGTTTTTGCAAGGCAAAAGACACCGTCAAAAAGACAAAGCGGCAACCAACTAACTGGGAAATGATCTTTACCAACCTTACATCCGACAGAGGGCTAATATCCAAGATATACAAAGAACTCAAGAAGTTAAACTCCAGAGAGGCAAGTAACCCTATTAAAAAATGGGGTACAGAGCTCCACAAAGAGTTCTCACCTGAAGAATATCTAATGGCTGAGAAGCACCTAAAGAGATGTTCATCATCCTTAGTCATTAGGGAAATGCAAATCAAAACAACCCTGAGATTCCATCTCACACCAGTCAGGATGGCTAAGATCAAAAACACAGGAGACAGCAGTTGTTGGCGAGGATGTGGAGAAAGAGGAACACTCCTCCACTGCTGGTGGAATTGCAGGCTGGTACAACCACTCTGGAAAGCAGTCTGGCGGCTCCTCAGAAAACTGGGCATGACACTTCCGGAGGATCCGGCTATACCACTCCTGGGCATATACCCAGAGACTTTACCTGCATGCAATAAGGACACATGCTCCACTATATTCATAGCAGCCTTATTTATAATAGCCAGGAGTGCTTGGAGAGAGTTTAGGTCCATGTCAGATGTATAGTCCCCTTTTATACAGTCGTGACTTGTCATACTGTCTTAGTCCAGTTTTCCCATCGTCATATTTTGTAGAATACTTATTAGTATTTAGAGCTCTATGGGTTTGAGGCCAGCCTGGTCTAGGTCGAGTTCCAGGACAAGGAGGGCCATATAAAAAGATACTTGTCTTGAAAAAAAACAAAGATAGTCCAATATTTCCTCCACCTTTTAGTACTCCCACTGCCTGGATTACTCTTCCTGTCTTGTTAGAATGAGCCCAGCATATATACTGCTCTATGAAGTTCTTCAACTGCTCTGGAAAGTCAGTCTCTCTTGGTGTTTCTGTGAGACTTGGTTCCGATTCTTATCAAACCATCTTACAAGTTAGAACTCCTTGTGTTCATGTGTTTCTGTCCTTCCTTCTGACTTCTGGCATCTGGCTTTGAGTTCTAGAAGGGGTCTAGTACTCCTCACTGCTAAATGTTATTTCCTAATTTGAGATGTCTGCTGAGTGAAGAAGCTATAAGTCAGTGAACATCATCTCTGTTGTGTCTCCAAAACCAACATTTTACTTGTCACATTTTGCTTGTGTTACATTTTACTTGATGCATTTAGAAGACTGAATGGAAGCTCCAGCCTGGACTAGTCTACAGCTTCTGTCAAAAGGCAGATTCCTTTGTTTCCTGAGTCATGCTACTCCCGGAAGGAAAAAGAGAAATAGCTCTTTTCTCACACTTCTTGCCTGGAAATGAACCTTTAAACTTATGCTTAGCAATGAAATAAAGTTTTCATTTTTTTCAATGACATTTGGCGTGTCTTTCTTTCTGATTTTTCTTTTCTATCTTCAAAGCTACTAGTCTGTCTTAGGGTAATTGGCTCTTTATCTCTCCCTCAAGTAAATCTTTTTAAGTGTAATCCTAATCTCAGCATCTTCCTACTGAGAAATCTGCTAAGCTTCCTCCACAGTGTCTTCTAGTTCAGTATAAATAAGTTTTTTTAGTTTCTTAAATTTTATGTTTATGAGTATTTTACTTGATGAATGTACAACATATGCGTGTCTGGTACCCAGACAAGTCAGAAGATGGTGTTCAATTTTCTAGAACTGGAATTACAGTCTGAGCCACTGTGTTGGTACTGGGAATCAAACCCCTGAGAACAAGGGCTGTTAACCACTGAACCATCTCTCGGGCCCTCTTCTAGCTGTTGAGAAGGATTACTGCAAACTCTTTTTGCTCTTATTTCTTATTGAGAACAAGGTTCAGCAAACTATAAACTCTGCCAAATTTTTATTGTCCAGGGCTAACAATAATATTTACGTTTTTGGCTAACCTTGAACTCTAGGCTGTCCACCTGCTTCAGCTTCTTGGGTGCTTGTTACATGCATCCTGAGTTGCATATTACAGGTGTGCAAGTCCAGCTCAGAATTTACAGTTTGGATCTTTTGGAAAAAAATAGAAGAATATTTTATGACATGCGAAATGATTAAAAAATTTAAATTTTAGTGTCCATAAGGAAAAAACATAATTGGAATATAGCCATGCCTTTTAATTTACTGATTTTGTATGGCTGCTTTCACACTTAAAAATGGCATTTGAAAAATTATGACATGATATGGCTCACAAAGTCTAAAATATTTACTCTCTGTCCTCTTTAAAGCAAACAAAGAAACAACCAGAAAGTAGATTTAGAGACTTGTAAATAGACTCAGAGAGGGTCAAATACAGTGGCCTTGTTTTAAGAACAAGAAGATGTATTTTCAGACATAATGAACTGTGTGTATAAAGCACATTTCTCTGGCAGAGAAGAAGCCAATATCAGACTCTAGTACTGCTCTACCCTGTGCCTCCTCCATGAAGTCTAGACCACAATGAGACTTTGCATGAATATCTGTGAACCATATGTATGCACTGTGTATGTCCGAGGAGGCCAGAGGCGGTGTCACATCCCCTGGCATTGCATGGAGTTATATAGATGTGGTTGTGAGTCTCCTTGTGGGTGTTGGGTATTTGAACCTGAGTCCTGAAAGAGCAGCCAGAGCTCTTAATGGCTGAGTCATTTCTCCAGCCCTGTTATACCTTTTTTTTAAAAAAACAAACAAGCAAACAAACAAACACCCAAAAGCAACAGAGTAATGGACTGTGTATTCTCTCAGTTCTTCCTAATTCAGTCTTCATTTTGCCCTTGGGGAACAGTCATTCGAGATAGTAGGGTTGGAGCATCCTAATGGTTCAGTTTTCTCTGACAAATGTTCAATATCTAGATTGCGGCATTGATATTTTGTTCTGTAATTAAAGGAAACAAGCTTAATATTCCTTCAAGTCTTTCTCATGGCTAGCCCTGTGCTGTGTTAATGTTACTTGAGGAGCAAGGGTGAGATGTTCATCTGCAGAAGGCACAAACTCTAGCAGCATTGCTCGGGTGGCTGTAATTTTCTTCCTTCAGTACATCTTGGCTAGTTTGGCCCTGAGGTACAGCGATGTTCTTCTATTTCACTTTTTAGCATGTTTACAACTGAGTCTGTGCTCAGCCTGCATGGATTCACACTGAATTGTATTTGCATTTGTTGAAAAAATAAAAATATCTAGAAGAGGGTGGGCAAGAGTGCTTAGTGGGTAGAAGTACTTGTTCAAGCTTGAAGATCTGAGTTCAATCCTCAGAACCCACATTAAGGTGGAAGGAGAGAAACAAGTCTGTCCTGTAAGTTGTCTTTTAACTCTCTTCCCCTAGTTAAACAAAACAACACAGAAGAAGAAGAAGAAAAACTTTTAAAGGTACAACTTTGGGCATTTATTTAGTGTAGATATCCTGAGAGCCTCTTTTTTTTAGTTGGCAGCCTTGTCGTTTGATTTCTGTATTTTACAGAAAAGAATTTGAGCTATGGCTGCTTATGAGAAATTGAGGCTTGAGTACTGCTTGTCCACTAACAAAGAAATAGTGAAATGTTGCTTTTGGCCCTGATTTAATGGGTCAGAATGTTTATTATGGCCTGGAGCCAAATTCAATTATTGTATTGTAAAAGGACTCTGAATAATCTCCAATTAGCAAGTGGAATGGCTCTTAACATTAATAAAAACATTTAAAGACTTTTGCCAGTGGGTTACTATTTCAAATTTTGTCACCAGTTATTAATTAAAAGGAAAAGAAGCCTACATTGTAGGCTTGTCTTGGTTCAACTTTAAAAGCTAGTTGAAGCCAGGTTATCTGTGTGGGTACGCACATGTGCACACTCGCACATGCACGCACACACACACACACACACACACACACGTATATTCCCGTGTTGTACACCTGAGCTGCAGGTTGGAAGCCAGAGGCTGATATTGGATATTTTCCTTAGTAGTTGACACCTTAATTTTTGATGCAGAATCTTTTTGCTTAATTTGGAGTTCACTGACTGGCTAGATGGTTGGCCAGGATACCCTTGGGATGCCTTCTGTCTCTGTAAGACATATGCTGCTGCTACCAGCTTTTATGTGGATGCTAGGGACCCTTAGCCTCTACTCAGTTGATATTTCCTAAGTGAATAACAGTTAACGACACCAAGCCCAAATGAACCTGACTGACCTTGCCTATGGAAAGAAACCAGTTGTCTATCAGACTTCATCCTGATCCTACATCCTATCGACTCATTGTCAACCTCAAGTTTTCCTGTTCTTGTCATGCCATAGATTTTTATAGGATTGTAGGATCATGAAAGATAACTTCAGGAAGCATCAGACATCATTGAAACCCACTTTGTCATGTAAAGAGACAATAATAGAGAGCAGCTTCTATTCTGCTGGAATTCTTCCAGTTAGGATTAGAGCGTGGATTTGTATAGATGAATGCCACAATCTGAGGGACTTTTTAGGCAAATCAATTAACCCATTGAAAAATGAGAAAATATGTTGTACCCATCTTCTGTAGCTGTTATAAAGTTCTAAAGAAATAAGAATTCCTGTCTTGAAGCATTCATTCATTTATTCATTCATTCATTTATTCATTCATTTTCAAGATTTTCAAGACAAGAGTTTCTCTGTGTAGTCCTGACTGTTCTTGAACTTAAATCTGTAGACCATGCTGGCCTTGAACTCAGGGATCTACCTGCCTTGGCCTCCCAAGTGCTGGGATTAAAGGAATGGACCACTACTGCCTGGCAAAATTTATTTATTTATATTTTTGTGTGTGCCTTATAATCCTATGAGAAAGGAGGTTGAGGCAGAAAAGTAGCCACAAATGTGATGGTCAACATAGCCAGTTCTAGGGCAGCCAGGGCTACATTGCAAGACCCTGTCTCAAAATAAACAAACCAAAAGAAAAGAAAAAAAACTCAAACAAATAAAAATAAAGGCAAGCGGGCGTGCTCCTGTGTATTCACACACACACACACACACACACACACACACACACACACGTTTTAAAGGAAAAAGCCCTGAAATCATTAATGAATATTGCAAGGGCAAGGGTAGGAAGAAAAACAAAGGGTCTAAACAGTGGTGTCTGTTACCCACCGGGCCTAGTCAGCCTTTTGCTTCTGGTTTACTATTTCAGATTTTGGCACCAGAAATTATTAAAAGGAAAAAAAAAGCCTACATTGTAGGTTAGTCCTGGTTCAACTTTAAAAGCTAGTATGTTTGTGTGTGTGTGTGTGTGTGTGTGTGTGGGTGTGGGTGTGCATGCATGTGTGAGTGTGCATTCCTGTGTTGTCCACCTGGGCAAAGAGAGCTTACTTTTTCCATTTATTGATATGGAGACTGAGAGTTAAAGACAAGCCTAGTACACAGAATTAGGAAACACAGTGAAGTGAGGTTTGACTCTGCCACTCCAAGGCCAGAGTCTTCTATTCCACAGCATCTTCCAGGATGGGCATAGAATGTAGCTTTTCTAACATGGAAATAGATTGTTTCAAAATTCACTTACAAATGGCTGTTTGGAGTTATTTTTCTGCACAGAAAACTGTTTTGGTGGTAGTTACAAGTCTAGGCTCATTTACAAAGGCTACACATGTTATTTGAATTCTGCATATTCGTGAACTTAAAACTTGAAGGAAAAAATGTGTTTGTAATTCTAGCTAATAAAGCAGAAAAAAACCCCACATGGTTAAGTTTCTGTGGAAGACTTTCAAAAAAGTAGGTTTGATTAGAGGGCAGCAGTGAGAAAGGCTATTGGATATTGGTGGGGTTTCTGGGCTGTTTCTGGGCATTAGGCATGAATGGTACATTCACACGGATTACTTCCCTTTCCTTGATCATGCTTACGGTATGACAGATGGTAATGTCAACTTAACTTCCAGTAATATTTAGCTTTTCTACTTTCATATTCTTAATCGTTTTTTAGTGGAATATGGGATCCTAGCTGGTCATCTTAATTCAGTTATAAAATGTTATAGAGTTTCTAGGTCTATTGAAGAAGAAATGAAAATAAAAGAAAGGTTTTCTTAGTTGTACAGAAATTAGAAAGAATTAAAGAGTAGGTGTGGGCAGATAAGATGTTAGTAGGATTAAGCACCAGCAGGCTTGGCTCCTTGCTTTAATCCTTGCATTTCTTGTCTGAGCTCTTACTCTGTGCCAGTCACTGTATCATGGCTGTGAGGGAAAAACCATTCTTAGACCTGACGTCACAATTTCCCTAAGGAATTTGCACTGTACTTGAAACATTTATTAAAAATAGCATTCAGGTCATCCAAAGCTCTTTCCTTCCTTATCAGTATTTATGAGTATGCAATAATTACTTAATTATAACCATTGGGGAATGCTACTGAGTTCTCCTTTAAGTAGTCTTTTTAATACCAAAAACCAAACCAAACAAAAAAAAGAAATCCTTCTTTTTTATTTTCCTATAGTTAATGCTTGATTTATTATTAGAGGTAGGACTAAACTTGGGACTTGGGGGATCTAGAATTCACCTAGATATATGTTGGAAATAAGCATGAAAACCACTTTAGTATTTGGTGGGCCTTTAACTTTCTTAAGAGAAATAACCTTTGCAAATCTCATTGCAATCCTCACCTCCCTACCTCCTTCCCTCCATTTCTCTCTCTTCCTTTTCTCCTCTCCTCTCTTTTTCTTTCACCTGGGAATTGAATGCATGGCCTTGCACATGCTAGGCTGGTATTCCACCACCAAGCTACATCTCCAGACCCAGAGCTTCATTCCTGAAATGAGATATCTGGAATAGACTGCTATATTCTTTCTTACCCTACAATTCCCAATTCATGAAGTGGAAGGGGCCTAGTTTGTATTTCTTTGAGGGAATTGGGAGGAAAGTGGGTGGTGAGGAAGATACAGGCATGTACTTACGGTCTATTTTCCTGTTAATTTGGTGGCTCTGGAAGACTGCTATACATGGTTGTAAAGCCAATGGACGAATTTTGAGTTGAAAGAGGGGATGAAGTATTTGCACATGGAAGGGGAGCCTTTGCACTTTGGAAGCCTAATCACAGTGTCTTCTTAAATAGGGTCTAGTGAACCAGGCTGCTCTGCTAACATTTATCAAGCCTTAATTAATGCATGCAATCTCAGTTGTTGGATAGAATAAACAGCTGCTGCCAAAGCAGCTTAACTTGAGCTCCAGGAAACTGGTGTTGGATGAGCTTGTTTGACATTAGAAGTTGCTGTTGACATGGTTCACCTGCTATTTGGCTGGCATGATTGTGTTCTTATTTGTGCACATATACATTAGTTTATTGAAATTTGCTACAAGTGGAAACTTTCAGCACTAACAGTTCCTTACATTTTATAAATTGTTATGTGCCAAAGGATGTTGTTGATAAAGTATGGATTTTCCTTTCCTTTCTTTTTCTTTTAAGACAAAGTATCACTATGTGTGTCCTGTTGGCTTCAAACTCTCTGTAACCTTGAACTTGATTTGTATTCTGGGCTGGCCTTAGACCTACAATCCTCTTGTCTTAACCTCCCTTGTACTGAGATTATAGGCATGTGCCATCTTGCCTGGCCAGCACTCTGGAATTTCCTAATTATGAAGGCAATACATATTCATCTGCCCATCCCCCTATCTGGAATGTACTAAAAAGAATTAATAAGAAAATAAATCATCTGAAATTATGTTTTCTGTGATGTATCTTTCTCTATCCAGTTTTCCTTTTTTCTGTTTAGATATATAATTGGGGGACAATAGAATGTTTCATCATTACAGAAATAGGCATTTTGAGTAAAGTCCGTGTTATTAGGCAGCTAGTCTAATTGACTGTACTGATTAAAATTAAATCTTGTTTGGTAACATTAGAAAACACCACTGCTGTCTCCTGCAGCTGAGTGGTTAGTGAGTGAATCAGGACAGCTATAGGGCACTAAGGAGTTATGAGGACCGGGGTAAATTTAGAACAGTGTAGGCCCTAACAAGTTATTATGATCTCTAGTTTATTGTCAAGTGGAAATATGACTTAACAATAATCAGATTTTCCCAATTTTCAAGGAAGCCTGTAGGTCTGAATTACTTGTTAATATGAAAAATTTCCCATTGTTTAGAGGCTATTTCAGCCCATAGTATTACATACAGGACTTTTCATGACGTGACTCCTTTATGGTTCTGTAATTTCCTAACCTTTTCACATTTCTTCTCTGCTCAGTGCCCCATGTTTCTGCCATGTAGATCTGTGCTTTCTAAACTGGCTATGCTTTCATGTATGATACCCCAGTGACTGGAAAACTCTCTTTTCTGTTTCTCCTTGGAGAATGGTCAGTTGGCCTGAACTCCTTTTTCTTTCTACTGTTTTAATAAGTCATGGAAACCTGGATGTAACCCTAGTCGAGCACACAGTTTTTGCTTAAGCATTTGTCTTAAGAAGGTCATGTGTAGATTCACTTAACTTGTATCCCATGGTGATGTACACAGTGCTTACCATATAGGAAGTGCTTAGTAAGTGCTTGATTCAGTGAATGATTACGTTGGAAAGCAGAGTGGATTGCAGTCCTAGTTTTTCTGGATGTATAGCTTTTAAACACCTGATGGCCTGGCCAGTTAGGAATGATTGTCAAAGGTTATCAGTGAAGGGGTTGGGTGAAATGCAAATCTATCTTCATTATAGAAGACAGTGCTGATGGTAGGTCACAAACATTATTATCAAATGGCCTGAGCCTGGCATTGGGTGCATTTATACTCACAATAACTTTTCTGAATAATGTGTTGCTCAGGTTAACAACACCGTTAAAGACTTATTTGAACTAAAGTACTATTTTATGTCCAAGTCTGATCTTGATTTGTTAGTCATAAATGATTGCTTCTTGTTGTCTAGCTGGGTATGGTGGTGCACGCCCTTAACCCCAGCACCCCAAAGGTAGAGGGCAGGGGGATCTCTGTGATATCAAGATCATACTGGTCTCAAGGCTACTCAGATCTATTTAGTGAGGTCTAGGCCAGCCAGAACTACATAGTGACACCTTGTATTTCAAAGAAAGGAAAGAAGAAAAGAAGAAAAGAAAAAGAAAAAAAAACTTATTGTTTAAAGATGGTCTCACTTTACAGCCTGGGCTGGATTTTACCTCATGGTCCTCCTGCCTCATTAAAGACTATGAGGGTAACTGCATGCACCACCATGTCCGCCACCTTGCTACCTTTTGTAAAGCCCTGTAGTCACCACTTATGCTATACAAACTGGTGACACAAATCCTCTCTGCTGTGTTTTGTCTTAACCATTCTCTTACATTTAGTGTAGCTAAGGGAGACATCTATTAACATATTTTTCAGTCTAGGTAGTAACTTGCTAGCACCTCCCCCCTTTCCTTTTCCCCTGGAAAGAAAGCAATCGTTCTACATTTTTGAACTTGAGTAGGTTGTGATGGAAAGATTAATAATAACAATAGCAGAAGACAAAAGCCTTCTTATATAGAATTTTTGATTTGAAAGTCACATATTGAACAAAGGATATTTAAATTAACTACAGAGCAAAGTAAGAGCCTTCAGAAGAAACAAGGCTTCCTGCCAAGTCCCCTGAAGCAGCCCCCAGGCCTGTTTCTCATTCACTACCACTATTTCAGTTTATGTGACCAAGGATGTGTTCTTTCGTTTTCTCTTCCTACCACCTAGGCGACACATAGTTGGCAGGGAGAACTTGATTTTTGGATTGAATATAAATCAGGTCTTAAGAGCAATGGCTAGTGGTGAACAAATCTGAGTACTACAGAGTAGTAGAATTGAAATTTAGCAATGATAACTCATTTAAAACAGTGACCAGACAACTTGTTCAGAACCTCATGTAATTAAGGACCATTTGTTAATATTTTCTTTGCTTTCACATTTTAAAAATTATTTTTAATCATATGTTTGTATCTGTGTGTGGATAAATGCACACAAGTGCAGGTGTGCACAGAGGCCAGAGGTGTCAGAAGCCCATGGAGCTGGAGTTACCAGTGGTTGTGAACCACTGGGTACGACTACTGAGAATTGAACTCGGGTCCTTTGAAAGAACAACAAGCTTATTCTTAACTGCTGTACTGTCTTTCGAGATCCTGAATTTGTTTTTCAGTAGAAAATTTCTGTTTTTTTGCTTTCATATGTAAGAATTACAGTAGTATTATTGTAATTTTTCGTAAAATATTTGGTTAATTACATTGCAGTCCAAAAATAATTTACTCGCTTTAACACTTTGTTATTAATAAGTTATTAGAGTCCATCAAAAGTTTACCAACTTTATTGCTACATTTTAACACTTTAATTAAAAGCCCTATTATTAGTATTGTGTGTGTTTATGTGTGTGAACTAGAGGCCAGAGGAGGGAATTGAAGTCTTTGGAACTGGAGTCATAGGTGGCTGTGAAATCGTTGACAAAGATACTGGAATGTGGCCTTGGGTTCTTTGGATGAGCACACAGCGCTCTTAATCCCTGAGCCATCACCTCATCCCCTAAGGCACTTAGGTCACAATGATGGAAGGAACAATTAAAGGAAAAAGTAGTTAGATAATGTATCTGAGCTCATAGCTGTTTATTAGCTAATCTGGAACAACAAATGAGGTACCAAATTCTATCCTGTATCAACTTTTGACTTAATAGGCCAGGTGTTTTGGTGATATGGTGCTGCACAGGTGTGAGATACATTACTGACCTATTGGGAACAATAAACCCTCTAACACTGAACTTATAACACTGAATATTACTCTTCTAAAACAACTTGTCTCCCAACCCTTTCTATTAACTCATTCTTCCATTACTCATCAACCTTTATTTTATGTCTTTACCAAATGACCTCTTCACAAAAAGAAAGAGCTAGATCTGGAACTTAGTGTTGTAGATGGAGAAGCAAAGGATCATATAGCTCAGCCACAAAAATGAGCTTAGGAAAGGGCTCAGTCTGATGGGTTTGAATACATGAATCAGAAGCACAGGCTGGAATGGCTTCAGCTAAGGAAATGGTCTAGAAAGGAGAGTTAGGTTACCTTGACCTGTACGTCTGTTGAAGGGCTGTCATCCTCTGTCGTACTGCTGGACAGTTCAGTGTTCATGTCATAGCATCCAGGGCATCCAGAGAAGCCAGTTTCTAAGGGTATAATGGGCCAGAATGATATCTATTGATTTGTAAACAACTGAGAAAGTCTAGGCAAACCAAAGACAAAACTTTGGGGTTTGAAGCCACCAAGCAAGAGATGACAAGAAATACATTTCCTCTAGTCTCCCCATGACCATGCAGAGAGTTTCTATAGTATTTAGGTTTTATAAATGAAAGTACAACAAAACAAAAAAAGAGATTAGATACTGTGTTACCTGATGGGAGTCTGCAGTGGTTTATAGGTAGAATAGGTTTATGCTTTTGATCCAGGATCTCACTAGGTTATTCAGGGTGGCCTAGAACTTGCAATCTTCTTGCTCTGGTCTTCTGAGTAGCATGGTCACTGGGCCCAGATCTTTAGGATGAGAGTTTTCTCCATGGCTTCAAAGTCTCGGCTCTAGTATTATTTCTTTAGAACAAACTGTTTTGTCTGCTTTTATTTATTTATCTTTAAATTTCACTTTATGTGTATGAGTATTTCGCCTGTGTGTGCACACCTGCGTACCACGCCTCTGCCTCCTGAGTGTCCCACCACCAAACCTGGGGCTTCCCACATGCTCGGCCAGCACTCTAGCTTCTGCATGCCAGACAGCGCTCTGCCAACTGAGCCTCAGCCTCAGCTCTATTGTGACTTTCTGTTCTACCTTACTAGAGTGTAATTTCCACATTGGCAGGAAACTTACTATCTCCTTCGTCTTTACTACCTCGAGCAGTGTCTGATATGGGGGTCAGTAACACTGAACAACCCTCCTTTTCTAAAGGAGATTTGAGAGGAACTCACTTCCTTTCTTCTTTCTCCTTTGTTTGCTGTTTCTCCATCCCCCTGCTCCCTATGTATACTTTAAAAGGACTCTCCATGTTTCTTAACTGGGAATATTCTTTTAAGTCCTTATTCTTGGTATGAACTGGTGACTTTATGCCTGAACTTCGTCCTTTACTTCATGAAATCATGGCCCACAGCTTTTTGAATGGTTGGTTTCAGCCAGCAAACATAGTGAACAATACATCTGGAAATATTCTGTCATATTTTATCTGAGAAACTCTTAAAGCAGCTGCTGATTTGAAAGGCTTTTATTATGCTACAGACAGTCTATTGTCTGGAAGTGCTGGCTCTTACACAGCCCTGTGTGCTGCTCTTTCTGAGCTATTAACTTGATAGAGGAAAAAAAACTTGTCTTCAGTAATTTATGTCTGGCGTGTATTCCCTAAGAATAATATATTGTAGCTTTTTCTTTAGCTGATTTATTGTGCATTTAGGGATTTTCTTGCTCACTTTTTTCTTTAAACCCAAATCAAAAGTTAAATGGCTAAGTAGGATTAAGAGGCTCCCTAACCCCGGCTTAAGAAATTTTACATTTTTTGCACTGTAGAGTGGTTTAGCCTTGTGACTGAGCATACCTAAGGAGATTGATGCTGATAAAGTGGGTGGGTTTCACTGCTTACAGTGTTGCCTCTTGCAGTGTTTTCTCAAGCTTTTGGTAATATCAGATGTATAGTTCACCTCTTTGACATATTGGATAGTTGAATACAAGGGGATAATAATGAACATCTAACCTTTGCACAGGAATGATTTTTGAAAAGAATAAGGAAGATTATAATTTGTGGTATAATATATACAAGTACTTATACAATCTAGTTAGTATGACTTAATATTTTTTCCATTTATTTATTTATTCATTCACTTTACATCTTGATCACAGCCCCCCTCTCCTCCCAGTGCCCCTCTCACCCAGCCCCTTCCCTCCTCCCCACTCACCTTCTCTTCTGAGAAGAGGGAAGGCCTCTTGGGTACCAGCCCACCCTGGCACATCAAGTCACTGCAGGACTGGGGACATCTTCCACTGAAGACAGACTAGGCAGTCCAGTTAGGAGAACAGGATCCACAGGTAGGCAACAGAGTCAGGGATAGTGCCCCTCCAACCGCCTCAGTTGGGGGATCTACATGAACACCAAGCAGCACATCTGCTATGTGAGGGGTGGGGGCAGGGGGTGGGCATCTAGATCCAGCCCATGTATGCTCCTTGATTGGTTGGTCTGTGACTTAATATTTTGACAATTTTTGTGGTGCTGAGGATAAGATTTATTTACTTATTCAAGTCTTATTTATTGTTAGCTACTATTTGTGATGTGTGTGTATGTATGCATGCACATATGTAGGTACATGTGCCTACAGGTGCATGTGCATTTGCATGTGGAAGTCAGAGGTCATGTCAGGTGGTGTTCACAAGGAGCTGTCTACCTTATTTTTTGATTACAAGGTCTCTCACTGGGATTGGAAGTTTACCAGTTAGTCTAGACTAGTGGCCTGTCGTCACATTTCCAGCACTGGGATTAGAAGCATGTGCTACCACACCTGGCTTTTTCACATGGGTTCTAGAACTCAAAGTCTGGTTGTCATGTGTTCAGGGCAAGTACCAACTAAGCTAGCTCTCCAGCCATGTATTTTTTGTTTTTTAGATAAGTTTCACTCTGTAGCTCCAGCTTTCCTAGAGCTCAGTGTATAGTCCAGGGTAACTTCAAATCCATGGTGATTTTCTCTCAGCCTGCTAAGTGCCAAAATCATATGTGTGAGCCAGCACACCTGGCTTACTGTTAACAACCTAAAAATTATATTTTATAAATTATTTTTAATATTTTTGGTGGGGATCTGGGAATTGAACCTAAGGCCTTGTGTGTACCAGGCCAGTGTAACAGTGAGCTATAGCTCCAGACCTGTTTTGTGATGTTAAACTGGTACGGAGCTCACTCGGAACCCGGGTTTTGTACACTTGTCACCCTCCTGCCTTTGTTCCCTGGTGCTACTACATCTAGCTATCGTTCTTCTAAGTGAAATATAAGGTCAGAAGTATTTCCCACAGCATTGAGTCTTTATAACCATATTGACCTTCCCTTGAATTAAGATGTGCCTTAATTTGCTTAAATCTTTCTGTTAGGTAAATTTTTTTAAAAGTACTTTGGTTGTTATGAATAACATAGTAGTGAATACTTCTGTGAATATTGTAATTATCACGTTTGGTGATAAATCTTGTAAGGTCTGGAAAAGCATGTTATTTTCACATTTATATACATGTATATATGAATGTCATACTAAGGTTTCATATTTTATTGTTTGATTTCAAGTATCAGAGTAAGAATTTCATTAGATATTTTTCCCGTCTTTCTCCCCCCACATATATATTTGTGTGCATAATATTTTATATATTCCTTTTACTCTGCCTAAGTTGTTGAGAGATGTTTTTCAGTGTAGCATGTGCATGTGTATTTTCAACAGGTTTCTTTATTTTCTCACTTTTCTCAGTGATGCCTCCAAATTTCTTTAAAGAATGGTAACAACACTGTGCTTTGACTTCTTGTTTTCTAATTATTTTGTGAAAACATGATATGGTACGTTCTTTTTCTTTTCCTTTTAAGACAAGTTCTCAAGCCTCCTCTGCTGGCTTTGACCTCACTATGTGCATAAGGAAGACTCTGAACTGCAGATCCTCCTGCTTCCTTCTCCTAAGAATTGGGGTTACAGCTGTGCGCCACCATGCCTGGTTAGAATGATCTTAGTAATTGAAATATTCCTCACTTTTCTTTTGAAACCAAATTTTGGAGGGCTTTTGTTTGTTGTTGTTGTTTTGACTGGTACTATATGCTGGCCTCAAACTGGTAGCAATCTTGTCTCAGCCTCTTGAGTGATGGGACTGTGGGTATTTGCTACCATGCCTGGATTCATTATGTCTTAGACTGTGTTTCAGACATGCTTAAATAAAGGTTAGTAACAGTCTGAGAATTTATGTTTGACTCATGCCTTCCTCTTGTAGGTTGGAAAAGAGACTGTTCAGACCACTGAGGATCAGATTTTGAAGAGAGATATGCCACCAGCATTTATTAAGTGAGTAACTAACCATTTGTTACTAAATAGAATAGTATTCTTGATAGGAAGAAAAAGTAATTAATCCCAAGAGTTACCTCCCCCCTCTCTATGTGTGTGTGTGTGTTCATGTGTATGTGGAGGTTGAAAATAAAATAAATCCTAAAACAAACACCTCTCTCCCCAGACGACTCTTGGTGATAACTAGGGTAGCAATCCTTTACTCTGGCAACTGGAAATGAAAAAATAATCAAACTTTTCTCCTGCTACTCATATAAAGTTTATTTCAGAGTAACTTTGTAGCCCTGTTTGATGAGGAGAATGTGAACTGTACATATGGAAGGAATGTTAGAATTAGAAAGTCATCACTGTATATATTTCAGTGAAATATTACTCATGTAAGGGCAATCAGAGGCTGAAGCCCAGAGGTTTGAACATTTATTTACCATGAGGCAAAAAACTTGGTCTCCATGAGAACTTGTGAAAACCTGTGTGTTATGATGAACTGAAAAATACTGAGCAGTTCATTTAAAAAGTTTATCACTTAATTAGTGACACTGAAATCTTACTGTAGCTTAAAGCCCAAACAAGATGAATGTGGTTGTCAGCTCTGGAGGCAAGTACATTCTCTGCATTTGAAACACAATGGTTATGTTTTTCTTGCTTTTCTTTAGGATGTAAGGAAGCAGAAAATAGATGTCTTGGCTGTGAAGGGGAAGGGACAGAGGGAAACAGATGGAAGCAATTAATTCCATTTTGGAATTGTTGAGTAGGACATTCTTTGGGGCTATTTGGTTGATGTTTGGATGTTTCCAGGGCATTGCTGACCTTCGAGTCCTCTGAAGTCTGTGTTACGTGGATCTCAATAGTGACTGCTTCTTAGGCAACACAAGGAAGGAAATGAGTTTTAGAAATTTACTGTTGGGTTCACTTTCTAGACTGTGAGGATGCCAAGGCTACAGAAAACAGAAGACTCTTAGCCCATGGCTAGGTTCATATTCAAATCATCTTGTATATATTTAAAGAGGTTTCAGGGAAGGATATGCCATTTCAGGGATTGGGGTAGTTTCAGAATCAAATTACCAGCTTACTTGCATGACTGGCAATTCAGGGAATATTGAAAAGTAGGTTTAATATTAATTAAAAGTGACACACAGATTGAACATTCTAGTAAAAAACAAAACAAAACAAAACAAAAAATACCCTGATTTCCCTCCCAAAACCCTTAAAATCAGAGCTATTTCTGATCTTAAGCATTTTAGATATGGAATATTCAAACTGAGTTTAGATTGTAATTGCCATTGAGGGACTTGCAATACTCAAGATGTTCCTTCTTGTAAAAGAACCATTTAAAGGCTGGGTACATTGACAGGCATCTTTAATCTCAGCACTCAGGAGGCAAAAACAGGCAGATGTTTGTGAGTTCCAGGCCAGCCTGGTCTACAGAGTGAGTTCCTAAACAGCCAGGGCTACACAGTGAGACTCTTGTTTAAAAAACAAAACAAAACCAGAGCAAACCCAAAACAATGACATTTTAATAGAGAACAAGATTTGCAGGACACAGCAAGGCTTTCTTTTTGTGGGTGGAACAAGTTATCTCGTCTCTGATTGCACTGGAAAATGAGTTCACAATTCACTAAGTTTATTCAAGATTTGAATCATAGCCACACTGTTTGACAATTGCCATAGAAACTGTTTTGATCCTCATAAACTTTAGAAGAGCAGTAGCCTTGATGGGCTATTAAAATATTAGACTCACCTCCTAAGAAGTGATTTGTCCTTTAGAAACTGTCAGCTGGCATGGCATCTCTTTCATTCCATGTTTATATTTTTTATATTCATCAATCATCATCAGTCAGCTGAGCATTAATTAATATCTGTATGTAATTTATTGATTAATGGCCTAGACACACTCATTGGTTAATTATTTATTGCTGTCCATTTGTCTAGCATGCTCATTGCTACATAGAATAGCAGTTTATAACAGTATACAGTGAAAAATCCCCTGAAAGGTATTAATAGTAATAAACTACAAAACTCACCAGTACTTTATTTTCAAAAAATTGAGGGCCGAGGAGATGACTTATCAGGTAAGAGCATGGTTGCTCTTCTAAAGGACCTCGGTTTGGTTCCCAGTACTCAAATTACAGCACACAGCCACCTATACGTCCACTTCAGGGCATTAGAGTCTCTTCTGGCCACCCCAGGCCCCCAGGAGGCATATGCATATATTACACAGAGTACACACTGACAAAACACCCACATATATAAGATTAAGGGAAAAAAATTAAAATAGGTACGTTGAAACTGGCCAAGAGGTAAAAGCAGGTGTTGTTGGAAAGAAAAGAAATGGAGTATTCAGTCACACGTCCCTCAACACTGCTTACTGTTGTTGTTCTTATTCTTTCACTGAAGTGTAGTATACTATTTTGCTTTTTATTATTATTTTTTCCCTGGAAGAGGAATGAGTGGGATTACAGCTTTTATGCCTGGGAATTGCACATAGTTCCAGGTACACACATGGGGGCATTTTGGGGTGTGTCATATATATGAACTGTCTTTTTGTTTTTCTTTTTCAAACAGCAGTCTCATACTTAGTCTCACACATCTGGCTTCAAATTCAATATCCTTCTGCCTGAGCTTCCTGAGCTGGTTGGATTACAGGTTTCTTTTCCTGTGTTTCAACGAGAAACCAAAGGTGGAGATATTTTGAGAACTTTCAAGTTCAGGAGCTGTGATTCAATGGACTTTATAAGAACTGTCAGAGTAGGCGGGAATAGTAGAAGGAGTTGTCATGTTCAGTGTGTGACTTGGAGAATAGAGAAGGCGAGCTACTCTGGATGCAGTAAGAGGTGGATGTAGGTTGTGGAGGTGGATGTAGGTCGTGGAGGTGCATGAGGAGAGGGCTGGTAACGGTGGAGGTGGCAGGAAACTAAGCCTAGTGCGGTAGTTTGGGATGAAAGTCCTTGAAAGCCTGGCTGGGGAATTTAGAGCTGGCAGGACAGAAGCTTTGTAGTTTTTGAGCCACAGGATGACAGCACGAAAACAGTTTTTCAGCAAGGTTCATACCGAGATTCAGAATGGATAATAGGCGTCAGTGCTACAGTGAAGAATAAAGTTGTGTGTCAAACAGACCAGCTTCATCTTCTGTCAGTGTGGACTTTGATTCCTTTGATTCACATTGATTCCTTACAGATGAGAAATGTTTCTCATGAATTGTTTGAATTTTTCTTGGGAAAAATTGCCTTTGTAGTATACCTCATTCTTTTTTAGTTCCTCCTCCTCCATCTTTTTCTTTTCTTTTCTTTTCTTTTCTTTTCTTTTCTTTTCTTTTCTTTTCTTTTCTTTTCTTTTCTTTTCTTTTCTTTTCTTTTCTTTTCTTTTCTTTCTTTTCTTTTCTTTTGAGACAGGGTTTCACTGTGTACCCCTGGCTGTCCTGAACTTCTTATGTAGACCCCGCTGGCCTCACAGAGATCCAGCTGCCTCTGCCTCTGCTTCCTGAGTGGGAAGTGCATTCTCATTGGCCCTGCCTGAGGCTGCTCTGTGCCCCCAGGGTTCTCAGACTCTCACTTGCAGGAGCTCCCTGTGAGGAGCAGAGCGAGCGATCTCCTGCTGGCAGGCAAATGCTGTTGCACAGGGACTGGAACTGTTACCTTCTGCCTCATTGCTGCTCTCAACAGCTTGCTGAGAACTGTCAAAGCTCTGGTTGATCTGCCAGCTTGGATTGTTTCCGAAGCATATTGGGCTATCTAGGCCTGCTGAAATAAACAGTGTTCTGAGTGTTGTGTGAGAGAGAGCTCTGTGCTCCATCCATTCATCCGTTTCCCCGGGGAGCACCTTGTTCTCATCTGTATTGAACGCTCTCACTTCAGCTTCATTTTGGCACAAATCTGTACGATTTTAACATAGTTTATATTAATGTATAACAAATACATTTTAAAGGTATTAAAACATACTTAGATCTAATTGAGGTCTTTTTGGCCTAAGGTAATCAGTGTTTTATTTTATATTATCAGCACTTATAATTAGCTTTTGTTTTCTTTTGATCTTAAGCACCCAAACAATTGTCTTGTGATTTGTATTTTTAAACCCACTTGTTGGTTAAAGTGCATAGAAATTTTGATTTTTAGAATTTTTTTTTATATCATATCATTCAATGGCATTTGTTTGCCTGGGGCTAATGTATGCTTTTGATGTTTCAGGGTGATTTGTTTTTTTCTTTTATTGTTGTTGTTTTGTTTGGTTTTTAACTTGAGATTTTTGTGATCCTTTCCCTTGCTATTTTAGGAAGATTTTTGTCTCTTCAACTGAATGGCCAAGTTTCATGAGATAATGCTGCCTGACTGCATTGTTGACCCAGAGCAAGCACTCCTGATTTTAAATAGCTCCTCTTTGGACTTGCTGTATCAAACATGGCTGTATGCTGCTGTTTTGGATTGACTTCCTTAAAAATAACTTGAGTCTTCTCAGTAATAAGCGGACTCAGTTTATTAACTTGCAGACGAGGTCTAAATAGGTTGACGGGTTAAATCTGGTTTATTTTATGTACTCTACAATCGAGAAATGAGAAAATAAAACATTAGGCTTGTGTCACTTGTGTGCCATTGTCTACAGAATAATCACAAGGTTGAAAAGAACTCAGAGGGCTCAGGGAGATCACATATACATTACTGGGATGTATATACATATATTACCATGTTTGCTGGCTAGTCTTCTGTTAACTTGAACACAAACTGTAGTTATCTAAAAGGAGGAACCTTAATTGAGAAAATGCTTCCATAAGATCTGGCTTTAAGGCATTTTCTTAATTAGTAGTTGATAGGGGAGGTTCCAGCCCATTGTGGGTAATACCTCCTTGGTCTGGTGGTACTGGGTTCTATAAGAAAGCAGACTGAGCAAGCCAAAAAAGGAGGCACCCCTCCATGTCTTCTTTATGAACTCTTGCCTGTTCCTGTCCTGATTTCCCTCAGTAATGAGCAACAATGTGGACTTGTAAGCCAAATAGATCATTTCTTCTACAGCTTGCTATTTGGTCGTGGTTTTTGTCGAAGCAATAAAACCCTGACTAAGACACCGTGCAATTCTGAGAATGCCAATGCTAAGATTCTGCCCATTTAAAATAAGCTCTCTCTTTTGAGGCAGAGTCTCATGTGGCCCAAGGTAACTTCGAGCTGCACATATAGCCAAAGCTAGCCTAAAATCCTGATCCCAAGATTGCAGGTGTGTACCATCAGTAATAAACTCATTGTATAGATAAAAAGACTAATCCTTGACAAACCAACTCACTCAAGATCACCCTGTTACTTTCTTATTGCAGATTTCATGGTTTCCAAAGGTATGTTCATTTTATAGTCTTTTCAAAAAGAAGTGTGACCCACCATTAACTCTTGGACATTAATAACATGTTTTGCTTTGAGAGATAGTCTCATTGTGTAGACCAGGCAGGCTTCTTTAAATTTAAATTCACCTGCCTCTGGCTCCTGAAATGAAGGATTAAAGTTGTATATCACTTTTAGAAGATAACAGTTTATTCTTTTCCTAAGTGTTTGAAAAAAGAGAAAAGTACTGTCTTAATAATTCTTGTTTATTTATTATGTATGTGGTTTATGGTATATGTGTGGGTGCAGGCATGTGCTTGTCGTAATGTGGGTGTGAGGTCAGATGATAACTTCCAGGACTTGGTTTTCTCTGCTATTGAGGCAGGGTCTCCTTTTCTTTCTGTCCTGCTCCTGCTCTTGTGAGCTTTGGGTGATTATTCTGATAGATGCAAGCTGCACAGCATCTAGGTCTCCTGGGTTCCAAGGATATAGCTCAGGCTGCCAGACTTGCACAGCACGTACTGTATTGCACTAAGCCATACCCTTGGCTCCTTTTGTCTTAAAATTCACAAACTGTAAAGGGTGAAAGTACTAAGCTTTTATGGATTCAAGGATCACACATACTATTGACTGAGTGACTCATTCCATAGATATATAGAGACTGTTGACTGCCTCATCTTTTTCCTGGAAGAACAGGCCTGGGGAGATGACTCACTGCAGAAAGTACCTGCTGTGTAAGCATGAGGACCTGAGTTTGGATCCCTAGTACTTACATAAAAGGTTGGGTATAGTGATATGTACCTGTAACCCCAACATGGAGGGGGGGAAGGTGAGGGGGTAGGGTGGAGTCTGGAGAGTTCTGGTGGCTTACCGACTGGGTAGCTAGTCTAATTGAATTTGACTGAGGAAGACATTCAGACAATAAGTTATGGCTTTCCTTTGTGCACATGAATACACATGTGCACATATGCCACACACCCCCACACTCACACACACATACTCTCCCCCCCAAACATACACTTATATATGCACTCACTTGCATACACACATGCACACATATGAATAAGTTAAACAAAACAAAAGGCAAATAGAAACACTATTCCTTTATTACCCTGACTTTTCCAATATAGGTTTAGTCTCAAATGAATAAATGCATTATTAAAGTATAAAGTTTATATGTTGCTTTTCCTTAAATTGTTTTAAGATCTTTATTGTTCTTCCCATAGTAGAGTCAAAGGAACCTCATGAAACTCCATTTCTTAAATTCCATGTGTAGACTGGTTGTTATTTAATCCACTTCATTTTGTTCATGAGGCTGCAGAGGCTCAGAAGCTGAGTAACTTATTGAACGTAACTGAGCCAGGGGTGGCAGAAGATCCTAACCCAGGACTGTCTGACTGCAAGACCTGTGCTAAGACATACCTTCCCTCTCCTTTTCAAGAATGCTGTCTGATAGTAGACTAGTTTCTGCGAGGCATCCATGAATAACAGATGTAAAACTATCGAGAGGTGAGGAGGTTGGTGATGGTCTGCTCCTGCCACAGCCTCTCATTTTTTTTTTAAAAATTGCTTTCTTAAATAAACTCAACTACTTTAAAAACGTTATGATAGCTATTTTTTCATTCAATCTATATTTTCTGTTCATGGTAGGACTTTGTTGTGCCCAAGGTCTTATGATGTTAGACGGTCATCCTTCAGCTGAATTATATCCTGTAGCCTTTATGACTTGAAACTCACATACACACACACACACACACCCCCACAGTTTTTTCTTTTATTGTACTATGATAGTCCACTACATGAATGTAAACATTCTGACAGTGAACCATACTTGTATTTTTTGAGGTGGATAAATTGTATTTGCTTGTGATTTTACAAAGTATCAACAGGGAGTTGGAGCACACTTAAGGGGCTTGAAGCTGGACGATTGCTAGTTTGAGGCTATCCTGAGCTACATAGGCTACATAGCTCTTCTGCTGAGTTGAGTTAGGATGGTGCGCCCCACCCCATTTTAAGACAAAATCTCACCATATGGTCCTGGCTGACCTCAGATTCCCTCTCATCTTCCTCCTACTTCAGTTGTCTGAGTGCTGGGATTACAGCTGTAAGCCGTCATACCAGATTTAATTATCTGACATTTAATGTTTTTTGTTACTTGTATTTTATTGTGTGTGTATGTGTATGGAGGTCAGAAGCTAGATAGACCCTGCAAGAGTCAGTTCTTCCCTTTCCACCAGGTGGATTCTAGGCTTGGTGGCAAGCACCTGTCAGTTGAGCCATCTCTGGCACTAAGTAGCTGAAATATTAAAAGGTCTTTGCTTCTTTGTTCATGAAGAACCTTGTTGAATAATTTTCTTGTTCTGTTCTTGAGCAAGTTTATATTAAAGCTATTTAATTTTCATAAAATAAGTTCTTTTCCTGATCTTTTAAATGGCTTATATAAGGTAAAGATTATTTGCTGTTGAAAGTTTGACAAAACGTGTCTAAAGCTCTCTGTGTCCACTGGCCTGTGGAGAAGTCTTGATTACTCATCTTTACTTACTACTATTACCTTTTCTTTTTGTGGTACTGGGGTCCAACTCATAGCTGTCCTTATTGCTTGTCTGTTGGAACTGTTGGTTTATGATTGAAATATGCTAAAATCTCCTATGCTAATTTTCTACTTAGTTTTAGGTATAAGCTTTATATATTTCTACATGATACTGTTAAGCTGGTTTTAAAGTTTGTGGCTCTCCTAGATTATAAATTCTGTTGGTGATGTGTTGTGTAGTACCTGTTTTTGAATTAATGCTGTGATGTTAGCCATGCAACTCCAGACTTTGTTCTTTTTATTTTTTTCAAGTCCACATTGCAGTTACTGGTAGCTGGTGGGTTTTTTTTTTTTGTTTTTGTTTTTGTTTTAAGTAAAAATATTCCCTTATTGTATTTGCCCCATTTTATTTTGTGTTTTGTCAATTTAAGTTCCTATATCATTGATTACATTATGCTGTACAATAGTGACTATCAACTTTTTTCCACAGGATCTTCAAATAATAATAATAGCGAGACTTTAACTATTAGTTAATTAAAAGAATGTATTAGAACAAGAAGATTAAAAGGGGTTTAGTAATGTTTAAAAATAATTTTTACATCACATAGCATTAGCATACATTTGAAAACTCTGGTGCTTGTAAAATACATTTGCTTGTATGTTCATTCTGTATTCTAACCCTGATTTGAGAGAGAAAAGGACAGTAGACTCTATGACAAAGGGGTCATGGAGTTTTTCATGGAACCTTGCAAGGTTTAGAATCTCTTCTCTGTGCACTGGTGCCAGATTTGAAAAGAGAGAAAGAGAACACATGTCATGCTAAGGATCCAAAGGTATGACTCACATGATTTCAAGTTTGCTGTTTACCAACACTTAGACATGCAGCCTGGATGGCCGTGATGTTTATAATAGTCTCATTCCCAGAATACTGCTTCCTCTTGTGTTATCTCTTGGGGAAAGCCAAAATTGTCTGCAGGGTTAGCTGATCTCATCAGAAATAAAGGAAATTAGGGAGCTGAGTGCTGTCCCCTCCCCTCCCCTCCCCTCTCCTCTCTTCTCCTCTCCTCGTCTCTCCTTTCTTTCCCCCTCCCCTCTTATCTCTCTCTCTTTCCCCCTCTCCCTCTCCCCCTTCTCTCTCTCTCTCTTGTCTCTCTCTCTCTCTCTGTCTCTGTCTCTCTCTCCTCTCTCTTTGAGTGTGTGTGTGTGTGTGTGTGTGTGTGTGTGTGTGTGCGCGCGCGCGCGTGCGCAGATTGAGTTAGCTTTGTTTGTACATTCTCTATTGGAGAAAGGTTCATTTGCTATTGCTTTTAAAAACAGTTTTGATAATTTTTAATATGCTTAATACTCTTCCAGACCCAAATTCAGTTCTCAGCACTGTTGTCATGTGGCTATTTTATGACTCTGGATCTAAGGGCTATGACACCTGCTCTGGTCTCTACAAGTTCTGTATACACGCGCCATTCACTCACATAGATGCAGACACATACTCATAAATGAACTAAAACCAAACCAAACCAAACCAAATCCACCTTATTCCTTAGCTTTATTGTGGTCTAAGTGAAAAAACGTTTTCATTTTGGCAGTACACGTGTGACTTGGTTTTGCTGAGAATGACAAGGGGCTTGAGAGATGGCTCTAGTTGGTTTCCAGTACCACGTCAGGCAGTTCACTATCACCTGCAGCTCTAGTTCCAGTGGATTTGATTCCATCCCCCAACCCCCCATATATACATAACTAAAATAAATCTTAAAAGAATGCGAAAGCTACTTAGTGTTGTGTTGTACTTGAGAAACTGGTGCAGGGAAAGGAGTAGTTTGTGGATTTCATGGATGAGGACTGTAAAAGCTTGCAGTTAAAGCGCAGAGTTGGAACATGGTTTTAGCATTATCATTGCAGCATAAGATATGGTGGGTTGGGACTGTGCACTTGCTACTTGAACTAGATTAAAGTATGTCTCTTTGTACTCTGTGTTCCCTACTCCCTTCTAAAAACTGCTACTGTGCCTGTGGCCTTCACTCAGGTTTCTAGATGACTAATGGCTGAGGATCTTTGACCTTTCAAAATGGCAACTCCAGGATGCAATACGTATTAGCTATTATTGGGACGCTACACAAGAGCAAGTCTATTTCTGTTGTTTTAAAATAAAGTTGGAAATCAAGCTTTGTGCCATACACCTGTAATCCCAACCCTCTGGAGGCTAAGGAAGAGGGATGTTCAAGAGAAAGCTACTTGAAAAGGAACTCAGAGACTGGCCTTTGTGACACGTGCTGAGTGGTAGAATGAGTGATAGCATGAATGTCTGATATCCAGCATGCATTAGGAAAAAAAAAGTGAAGCACAAAACAGCTTGATTAGAGATAATTAAAATCACTGAGAACTGAGGAACTTAGAACCTTCTTTCATATTATTTTATACAGGGTGGTATTCTGAGAAGGAAGGATTTAGTCATGAGTATGCTAAGAATTCCACGAAACAGTCATTGGTCTGTTTGATCTAAACCACAAGCACTGGTCCTTGCGGTTGAAGATATAAAGGCAGAAAAGCCTCAGCTTGCACTAGTTGATTGATTTAAGTTATCTAAATGAATATTATTAGGACATAGTCAGGTTATGAGATTATTTAGGAAACTGATCCTATTCCAAGCCATTCCCTAGAATTTAGGTTTCTATTTCAAAGTGGAAGACCACTTTAAGAGGCAGGCAGACAGAATGCTTAAATAAAAGTAACATTTTTCCCTGACATGATGGGCTCCTCTTGTTTCTGATTGCTGGTTAATCATAGTGGGATTTGTTTGGCTTTTATGAATGCAATTAAATTTTAATGTACTGACCAGATAATCTTATTGTAGTAAAAATGGCACAGTGTCTATTCTGCCTATCATTTTATCACACAAGAGAACCATTAGTGGGGAATCAATTTGATTCTTGGCAAGCCTTTTCCATTTTATTTTCCCATCCTGCCAGGTTTTCTTTCCATAAGTTATTCCTGGCATTTAAAATTCTTTCTTCAAGTTTGAAAATTGTATACAGTAACTGGATCTTTGTGAGGAGATGTAGCTCAGGAATTGCATTCTGTGATGCTTGTTTATTTTCTATCGTTTCATCCAGGATCAAGTTCCTTTGAAGTAAAATCACGTTTTGGACTATTTAGATTAGACATGTGATACATGCCTGCAATCTCTTCACAGGGGAGACTGAGACTAGCGAATCATGAGTTCAAGGCCAGCCTAGGCTACAAGTCCAAGGCTAGCATGGACTTACATAGGGAAATTTTGTCTCAAAAAAATGGTAAACAAATAAGTACAATGATTTCCTCAGCTCAGCTGATTTTACGTTTCTTTCACTTGGTAAAATGTATTCATCAAAGAGTTACTGAGCAGTTTTTATTTGTGTTATGCTCTGTGAGTACATTAATTGTTAAGGTGAACGAGATGCTTATGTTGCTGTGCTGAATTTACAATGTTATGAGAGACAGCTGAGAAAGGATGGAAATTCTATAGGAACACAAGAGAACTGTAGATTTGGGAGACAAGTGACGGTTCCCTGAAGGAAGAGACATTTAAAACTGAGCACGAGAAGGGGAGGCCAATCAAGTAAAGGAAGTTGGGAGACAGCACCTGAGGTAGCAGAAAGGGTCATGTGAACTGTGTTTGACTCCTCTTCAGTGAACGATTGGCTATTCCTACGGTGCTTTTGAAATCATTCTTTTTAGTGTATTTGGGTTTTCTTTTAAATACTTTATTATTACTTAATTTTGAGACAGGGTCTTAGTATATAGCTTTGACTGGTCTGGGATTTGCCAAGTAGACTGAGCTGGGCTTAAAGGTGTGGACTACGACATCCAGCAAGGTTTTTTTGTGTTTTTTGTCTTTTTGTGTTTTTTGTCCTTTTGTTTTCTTTTGGAAAGGATCTCTTCCTTAGCCTGGGGTTTACTGATTCTGTTAGGTTAGTTGGCCAGTGGATCCAGGGGTCCTTTGTCTGCTTCCCCAGTGCTGTGGTTAAATACATCACTGTGCCTGGCCCTTATATGGGCTATAGGGATCTGAACTCAGGTCCTCATGTATGCTTGAATGGCAGGCATTCTACTGAATCATCTATCCAATCCCTCAGTGGTGGCATATGCCTTTAATACCCGCACTCAGGAGACAAAGGATGGAGGATCACTATTTGAGGCCAGCCTATTCTACAAACTGAGTACCAGGATAGCCAAGGCTACAAAAGAAACCCTGCCCCCTCCCCTGTCTCAGAACAAACAAACAAAAGTGTTACTGTGGGTTTTAAGTAACTTCACTGTGATTTCCTTAGTGTTTTTTTTTTCTTCTTATTAAATTTTAAAGTTTTAATTTATTTACTTTTAATTTCATTTTTTACATATATTTGTTTATTGTTGATGATGTAAATACTGTTTCTGCCCTCTCACCCTTTGTGGTGAAAATGTGAGTTCATATGACTTTTGCAGATGGCACTGTGGCTACATATTAAAATTCCAGCACCCACCCCTCTGACTGAGCATCTAGTGGATACACTCATAATGAGCTTTCAAGGCAGTGCATTGTAGTAGGTTAATAAATTGTGACTTAATAAGTAGCTGTACAAAGGAATGGAGTGGTTCTTTATGTATCTTTAAAATTGTTTTTAGATTTATTTTAATTTTATGTATGTATCTTTTACCTGCATGTATGTGTATTTCTGGCACTCTTGGAGATCAGAAGAGGGTGTGTAATCCCTTGGAGGGAAATTATTGCCAGTTGTGAACTACCTGATGTGGGTGGGACCTGAACCTCCATCTTTTTCAGTACTAACAAGTGCTCTTAACTGCTGAGCCATCTCTTCAGGTCCAGGCCTGAGGCTATTAAGACTTATCAATAGCCACATCAAATTATTTTTGGTGGTGTGTGCCTATAATCCTAACATTGCATGGAAGGTGGAGGCTGGAGGAGCACAAGTTCAAAACCAACCAGGGCTACACAGTGAGTTCAAGGCTAGCCTGAAGTACATAGCCTATCTTAAAAGAAAAGAGTAGAAAAGTTGGGGATAGGGGTTGGATGGGTGGGTAGAGGGATTGAGGTGTAGGGGAGGCAGGCATAGTAGGTCTTTGTTTCTCACTAGAATTATTAGGTACTGCTTTGTGGTACCAGTGTTTATGTCTTAGTTTAGTAAAGTGTGTTGTTTGAGTTATAATAATACTTTTTACATCTTTCATAGCCAAGTTCTTTTATATGTTGAAATCTTCATGTTGGTTTAATTCTATTAGCAGTTAACACTTTTTTTTTTTTTTTTTTTTTTTGGTTTTTTCAAGACAGGGTTTCTCTGTGTAGCCTTGGCTGTCCTGGAACTCACTTTGTAGACCAGGCTGGCCTCGAACTCAGAAATCCTCCTGCCTCTGCCTCCCAAGTGCTGGGATTAAAGGCGTGTGCCACCACCGCCCGGCTCACTTTTTTTTTTTTAAAGATTTATTTTATGTATGTGAGTACATTGTCACTGTCTTCAGACACACCAGAAGAGGGCATCAGAACCTATTACAGATGGTTGTGAGCCACCATGTGGTTGCTGGGGATTGAACTCAGGACCTCTGGAAAAGCAGTCAGTGCTCTTAACCACTGAGCCATCTCTCCAGCCCCCAGTACCACTTCTTTATACTTGTGGAAATTTTTGTATTGTTTCATTTGATTCACAAAAGAATGCTATGAGCAGGGCTTTTTTTTTTTTTAAGTAAAGATGTGTAATGTTGGCAAATTATTTTATTTTTAAGTAATTTGTTTCTTATCTCTTTAATTTACTCAATGAAAACAGTGGGTCTATTGAAGTGAGATTAGAGGAGATAATCCACTCACTCTTTTTATGAATGAAGAATTGAATGAATGAATATATTTTATTTATTAAGTAGGATCAAGGAATATACTTGATTTATGCATTTTAAGTTCCTCTGTCAAATGAGTTCTACCCCCACCTTTACCACCAAATCTGTGGCTGACTTAGTAGTCTATATTAAACTGTATTAGTGGTAAACTGCTAATTATTGATTCAGTTATTAATGCCATTGATCTTTTAACTAACAACCTAGTTTATAGAATTGCTTAACCCAAGATGAGTATAAAGTTTGCATATTATTTTATTCTTTCTTCTTTTACCCCTATTCCTTTGTATTGTCTGATTATATAAAACCTAGCACATGAAGGCAGAGGCAGATGGAGCTTTGACTTCAAGGTGAATCTGGTCTACATAGTGATTTCCACACTACCTGGAATCACATAGTAAGACTCTTGTCTCAAAAAAAAATTAATCACTACATAATACTTTGGGATTTATTTCTAGATGTTAAGTCTGACAGTACTACAGGTGTTTTTTAGTTTTTTTATGTAAATGTTGGATGTGGGATGGGGAGGAGTAAAGAGACAAAAATCCCAACAAAAGAGTTACAGAGATACAGTCACATAATGTAAAGGTGCCAAATGTGCTCTTAGTTTTTGTTGCCAAGAAATAACAAAGAACAAGTTATTCACAAGTCTAGTGCATCGAGTGAATGAACACATGTGCTGCCATTAGCTGTACATTTTGAGATTTCAAAGGCCAAGTTCTGTTATAAATTGGCCTTGACTATCTACCATATACAAAAATAAATTCACATGTATACATCTTTTTGTATTTGCATATCATGGTCTTCTATTTGTTTTCACTAAGGAGTTAACCCATATTCTTCACCCTAGGGTTGAGAATGCTTGCACCAAGCTTGTTCAGGCAGCCCAGATGCTTCAGTCCGACCCATACTCGGTTCCAGCGAGGGATTACCTCATTGACGGCTCTAGGGGAATCCTCTCTGGCACATCTGACCTACTGCTTACCTTTGATGAGGCTGAGGTAGGCAATCTGAGGCCCATAAAGACCTCCCTTAGACAAAAGCCTAGTTTTAGATTTATTTGTGTATATGGGTGTGTGATCACATATGCTTGTTTATGGGTGCCCATGGAAATCAGAAGAGGGTATCAGATTCCGAGGGCCAGAGTTATTTGCAGTTGTGGGCCACTTGACATGGGGTGCCAAGAACCAAATGGGGGTCCTCTGGAAGAACATCATGTGTTCTTGACCTGGAGTCATCTCTCCAGCCCCTAAAGTGTAATTTTAAAGGTAATAATGAAAGCCAGACATGGTGGCACACACCTTTAATCCCATTACTCAGGAGGTGGAGGAAGGAGGGTCTCTGTGAGTTTGAGGCCAGCCTGGTCTACAGAGTGTGTTCCAGGACAGCCAGGGCTCCACAGTGAAACCCTGTCTCCAATAACCAGAATTAAAATGAAAGAAAGAGTAAACAAACAATCAAACAAAACCCTCAAAAAACAAAAAACAATCATGCAATGCAGTACTGGATGGTTATTTTAGAATGCTAATATATTAAAAAGCTTTATATCACCAGTGCCATTTTCTATGTGTTATTCACTAATTTGACTGAGTCTTTAAATGTATTTTTCAGGTTCGTAAAATTATTAGAGTTTGCAAAGGAATTTTGGAATATCTTACAGTGGCAGAAGTAGTGGAGACTATGGAAGACTTGGTCACTTACACAAAAAATCTTGGGCCAGGTGAGCAAAACTCAAATTTTATATTAAAAGTTCTATGAATTTACCATGTTAATTCAAGAGGAAAGGTTGCTCTTTTCTTGCAGAAAACAGAATGGAGTTGACGATGGGTTTCTGCTGAGGATATGTTGCTGTCTCTGAAGTTTGTTATCTACTTTCTACAAGTCCTAGCCCTGTCAAAAACATTGAACCAGATTTGTGAATGTTGATGAGGGAAATGAAGGAAATACTTTTCTACTACTGTAATGCTAAAGGCCACCCTCAATCCTGACCTCCCATTCCGTAGTACACAGCATTCCTTCACTGTCTGCCAGCTGGCTGGTAGCTCTTTATGACTTCTTAACTTGCTAATTAGCTGCCTACTATTATGGACTTATGCCATAGCCCAAGGCTGTAGAGATCTGATCAGGCCTCAAAGGAGAGAGGAGTGCTTGTAGTTAATCATTTTGAAATGATTATTTAGGTATCTGAGTATTGAACATTCAAAATACACAGATGCCAGCATTTGATCTTATAGATAGAACATGTCCTCAAGAGTCCATAAAGTATGAATAAGGTTAATGAAAAGGCTTAATAGGTGTTTAGCTTGATGTTTATTGCCCTGTGAATTATTTTTTAGTTGAAATGTTGGTGTTTATTTAACAATGTCTTTCTGAGGGTGCAGTGTAGTTGTTCCTTGAACTTACCCATTTTCTGAGTTGAGGATCACCTGGAAATGACCTTTTTTCATGGCTGTAGAGGTATGCTGGGGGATGGCTAGGATATGTTTGGGAGTGTTAGAGATTCACCCAAGCTTAGTGCATGGTAGGCAGTGGTACACCCCTAGCCAAGACCTGTATTCTCATAACACTAGAAAAAAGGTGTGATTTCCTCATGTACCTTTATGCAAAAGCTAACAAAATTAGAGGTACTCAGGATGAAGCAGAAGCAGCCCCACCTTCCTGCCTCTCCTTGGTCTTGATGGTCTGTAAAACTACTTAGGAAATCCTAGGAGTAATTTGAAAATCAAAGTTTAAAACAAAGATCATATAGCTAGCCAATGAGATGATAAAAGCTCTTGGAGCCAAGCCTGCTAACCTGAGGTCTATCCCAGAAGCCACATGATAGGAGAGAACTGACCCCTAAGTTGTCCATGAACCTCTTCACATACACTGTGGCACACGTGTGTGTCCTCACATCACACATATCTGTCAATAAATGAATGCAATTCAAAAATTACATAGCACTTTTGAATAATAACCAAAGTGAACAAAGTGCTAACAGATTGATTCCGAAACACCAGATGCTTAAAAAGCTGTACTTTTTATAATATTTCTATTTTGATTCTAATTTTAATATTATTTTGAATCAACTTGAAAATTAAAAAACATATTACCAAGGTAAAGGCTCATTAGGTAAAGATTCTTGCTTCCAAGTCTGCCTGAGTTCCATTCCCAGAACCAACATGGTTGAAGGAGAGAAGCAACTCCTATAAGCTATCTTCTGACCTCTATTCATAGCTGCACCGTGCCACACATGTATTCTCTCAATTTACAAAATAAATGAGTGTCAAACAAAGAAACAGGCAAAAACAAAACAAAACAAAAAAATCCAAACCAATCCACTGTCGTTTTTAGAATGCTTTTCCTGAGATTCTTGTGTAACACAGCACAGGTATACAATATGAAGTCTGTATGTATACAATATGAAAACAATTACATACATCCTGCATACTTGCTTCTTTGTGCCCTAGGAATGACTAAGATGGCCAAAATGATTGATGAGAGACAGCAGGAGCTGACTCACCAGGAACACCGAGTGATGCTGGTGAACTCAATGAACACTGTCAAAGAGCTGCTTCCTGTTCTCATTTCAGGTACTTCCTGCTTTATTTATAGGGCAGGGGGAGTTAGGAGTTCTGGCTCAGAAGGCCATTCTCCTTTGCAGCACTGGTGCATGTCCTTTAGACTGGGTAAAGATGAGGTGTGGTTGAGTGTTAAATGTTATCCTATAGTCACCATCTTGAATTTGAAGGAATTTGTGCTTACTGAGTGTCAGTATGTGCCAGTACCTCACTGTTTATGTGTAAATTTTAGTCAGGTCATGGGTTATTTAGTTGAATTCTCAGAAGAGGACTGTATTTAAATTTCTATGAAGTATGTTATTGTCACGCTCTAGTACCTTCAGAACCTAATACTCTCTTCTGGTCTCTAGGGGTGCCTGTACATACTTGGCACACAATCACACATATATACACATAAATAAAAAATTATTTTTAATTAAAAAATTAAAAAAAACACTTTTTCTTTTTTTTGATGGGGCGGTGGTGGTTGTTTTTTGATACATGGTCTCTTATGTAGCCTTAGATGCCCTAGAACTCACTATGCAGATTAGGCTGGCCTTGAACTCACAGAAACCTGTCTTCTGAATACTCACATTAAAGGTGTGTGCCACAATTCCCTGCTTTATTTAAAAAACAAAACAAAACGATACATTCTAAAAACAAGAAGGAAAGAAAGAAGGAAAAAAGGAAGAAAGATAGAGAAGTCACTGGTGTCCATTGAGAACTCCTAGAAGACATACCGATGTCTTTGGGGCCGACCATACTGTTGGGGGAGCAGGCTACTCAACAGTTTTATTGGTGTTTTTTATTCTATCCCGTTAGGTTTGCCGTAGCTAGAGGCCATGCTATACTCACGATGCTGCTGATTGAGAAGGATATTAAGCACTTTGTGATTGTAGATCATCCGTGTGTGTTAAACTAGTTCCCTAATGATGTGTGGTGCTCCCTTTGTATTTTCAATTTGCTTTCCAATGAAAGTTGCTGATACTGGAACTTTATCAGCAGATTTGCAGTGATTGTTTTATATATTCTTTTAAAGACATTAGAAGACCAAAAATATATGTTGAAAGTATTGAACATCACCGTGAATATTATTAAGGAACAAGATGAAGTGAATCAGACTGCCTGGGACCACCCAGATGATCAAAGAAGAGATGACCCCCACCTCCTGTGACATCAAGTGACATCAAGTTTTAAAAGATCAAATTGTGATCTTTTGTTTATTTATTTTTATAGCTATGAAGATTTTTGTTACAACCAAAAATTCAAAAAACCAAGGAATAGAAGAAGCTTTGAAAAATCGAAATTTTACTGTAGAAAAGATGAGTGCAGAAATTAACGAGATCATTCGTGTCTTACAACTCACCTCCTGGGATGAAGACGCCTGGGCCAGCAAGGTAAGTCTCACTAGAGGGGAAATCACGAAAAATGTCAAATTCTCATCTCCTGGGAGATTTTGATTATTGAGTATTATTTTGAAACACGCACAGATATTATGGACATAATTTCTTGGTCACTTATTTTATCAACTGCCTGTCACCATTATACATTTCCTTTGTCCCTAGGTGGACAGAATAGGTATATAGGATGAATACTGGTAGAAAGCTGGGGTGTGTAGCCTTCCTTCAGGCTTCATTCTCGTTGGTTGGGCTGGTAGAGGACTTGGTATCATAATTCCCTGGGTGGGCTCCTTGCTTTTTACATGGGTGACTATTGCCAGGTACCTTAAGAAAGACAGCAAACATGCCTATAATCATGTACTTTATGCAAGGCTTATCCTTAGCCAACCTTTGATTAAGAGGAGTGAACAGAAGAAGCTAGAGTTTTTAGATGTGTTACTTGATCTCTGTTTTTTCCTAAGGAAAGTATCTTCATCTATATACTACTATATAGTACTATCATCTCTATGTACTCAGACTGCAAAGGGATTTCATTAATGTGGATTCCTTTTAGAGCCTGTTGATAGTGGTTTGGAGTTGTCACTGTTCTGGTCTACTTATTCCTATGCAATGGCAAAGCCAAGACATTTTGGTTTATACTTGTCTTAGAGAAGTGCAGGATGTAGGCAGTCGTGTGAAATGCCCTGATTCTGGGGTCTAGCTTCCCATGTATGACCAAAATGCTGTCACCAAGGTCATCCAGCTGGTTGTTAACAATGACTTTATAATTTGATTTTGTTGGGTGCTCATTAGGTTGCTTTTCCTTTCCTTCAGGACCTCAGAGAAGGTAAGGTCAAACCTGGGGCCTAATATCACCAGTCCTCCTGCTGTTCAGAAAGCTAATTTAATTGTATATAATCAGTTTACTTCATTGATAGTATGTTCTCTATGGGCTGTAAAATTGTATTCTAAGTTTCTATGATTAAATTTGCTTTTGCGTGATAACTTTACTTCCCAATGACTTCTTTGTGCATCTTCTTTTTGTTGTCGTTCTCTTGTTTGTTTTATTCTTTTTCTCGAGCTTAGAAGGTAAGCTTTCTCTTGCCCTTTAGTTCCTTTTTGCTTAAAAAGAGAAAAAGCATGTCTGTGAGGCTTTCTCGTGCCGTGTGCCATGCCTTATTTCGTGTGCTCGGATATGTGTCAGAATCTGACTTAATGTGGAAATCTGGGCTGTGTTGGGCAGACTGACTTTGTGTCTTATTGAGTTGGTGTTTTTGGGTGGGTGGGATGAAATAGAAAAGATTGCTATGGCATATGAGGCTTTCTATATTTGGTAGGTGCTTTTGTCTCTTTGAGCAGGACCCCTAAGAACATTTTTTGCCCATTCATCCCCAGTGGCCTCCTTGGAAGTGCACATTTTCCTAGGTAGCTGGGTGACTTACCTGTGGACCCAGCTCTTGGGAAAGAAGACTTGAGGTGGTGCATCTGTGCCTCTCCTAACAGTCATCTCTGTGGGTCTTGACATTTTGCTTTTGGAGATGTATTGTTGAAGGTTTTGCAGGCAACAAAAATGGGTAGGCTAGAGAGCTGTCCTGCTTCCACTACCAAAGCCAAAGAGGACAGGAAGTAAAGAGCAGTGGTTTTTTCTTTTTTTTCCCCCCTTACCTTGAGTTGGTGGCTTTCTGTATGTTCTCTTGCCTAAGCTGTGAGTCAGCCATAGTTCAGTGACTTCATGTTCCCCTAACCAAATCTCTTTCCCTTGATTCTAGTGGATGAGAAACTAGTAAGGAAGAACAGGCATTTAATTGTAAAGTTTCTCTGTTTTAGGGGAAAAGTAATCTCTCAGTTTAAAGTGAACACACATTACTAAGTTTATTTTATGCAACTGCCATCAAGAAATGCTTCTTAAAGAACAAGCTAGCAAAACCTAGATGAGTTTAGTTGGTTCCAGTCATAGGATCATGGACTTGGGCAGGATGGACAAGGGAAATAGACCTGGTCCTTACGAGCAGTCTTGCAGCTGTCCCGTGTTCATTTGTCCTGGATGAAGCTGGCTAATTAGGATAAACTAACTTCCACAAGAGTGAGAATAAATTAAGTCTGCTCAGCTAAAAGAAGCTCAAATACATAGCATTTGAATGAACAAGAGGAACTTATTAATCTGCCTGCTTTTGTTATATTTTACTTGATTCAAAAATCAAAATAGTATAAAAAGATACACATGACGAGCCACTCCCAGCCCTGCTATCTTCCCTGTTTACTTCCATCTAACCCTATGTGTAAACTCTTTAGTAGTTATTAGAATATTTAGAAAGAGAAATTTTACCTTGAAAATGGACAGTAGTAACTAGGGAAGTGCTTTTTTTTTTTTAATTAAAAAAAAATCTTTCGCCGGGCAGTGGTGGCGCACGCCTTTAATCCCAGCACTTGGGAGGCAGAGGCAGGTGGATTTCTGAGTTCAAGGCCAGCCTGGTCTACAAAGTGAGTTCCAGGACAGCCAGGGCTACACAGAGAAACCCTGTCTCGAAAAACCAAAAAAAATCTTTCTTACTTTATTTATTTTTTTTCCATAGGATTTCACATCTTTCTTTTCTGAACTGTAAATACTAAAGTAGTCAGATCCCAGGTCTTTGTCTGTTGCCACCAGGTTCCCATCTGTTCTATGCAGTCTTTCAGCACCTCCCGTCCCTATCAATGAATAATTAACTTTGTCTTCCCGTACTCGTTTCATGCTTCCCCATTGGTGCAGTATTCTTCTGGAAAGTGAAGGTTCCTCTAGAAATGTGGGGGAAGAAAGTAAGTGGAACAAATTCTTGATAAAAATACATCTTCTGAATAAGTTCAGATTTCGACAAGGCAATGCATAGCTTTATAGTGTACCTGTTACACCTATATTCAACTCGCAGATTCACACATTTAATAGTAACTTTATGTACTTCATTTATATTGAAAGTAAAAACTATCCCTTAAATCAAGAGTAATTTACAGTGATCATTAAAGTGAAGCCAGCATTTTTTCCTGGGGCAATGTTATGAATCAAAAGAACTTGAGTTAAATACAACTCTTATTTTACTCTGCAAATTTAGAACTCTATACTTAGTCTTTTAAAATTACTTTTAAAAAGTAATTATTTATATTACTTGTATCTTGTTACATGTTGGGAGATGAGAGACAAATCAAAGCCTTTTATTGCTCACGGTTTTTTGAGCCTTACGGAGGTAGCTTTTCATGTTGAGCCATCAGACACTGTGACTCATGATTGATTGTTGTGGTGAGTCTCTTGCTGGGGTCTAGGTTGGTGATGGACAGTAGTGACTGACTAGGATGCCTTCCACATGAGATTATTGTTCTTTCTAACAAGAAGGAAATACTGTTAGGTTGTGCTGTCCTGTGGCATCCTCACTGCAGACCATTGGGATTTAAGGATTGAATTTAATTTTGATTATTTTAAAAAAGATCACGATGCATATAAGCTTAAAACATGTTTTTGAGTGTTTTCAAGTTTTGTTTTAGCCATCAATAAATAAGACATCTATCTATAGGAATTTGGCTAAGTAGTTAACTCAGGCATTCATGATGTTTTGTTTACCTCTCAAGGAGGAAATCCTCAAATGCTAAAGGAATTGGTGTTTCCCATCTGATTCAGGTTATCTTTAACTGGTCCATCTGTGAGTGTGCTCATAACTAGTGTAGGTATTTAGAATTGTGAAGCTTTTGTCAGAGAGGAGAAACCAAGGGTAGAGAAGGCAACTTTCTAAAATCATAGGACCAGGCAACTTTCTCATTGGTCAATTTGTTCTTTTCTGAAATATCTTTGTTCAAAACATTGGGAGTGGTGCTTGTAGAAATGGAATCAGAAATGAGGAGGAATGGGAGATAAGTGTTTATAGAAGAAAGGCAAAAGGGCTGGGCAAGAGTTTCCATATTTAAAATTCTTAACTTAAAAGTACTAGCATTGTAGGACTCTGCTTTTCTTCCTAAATTTATTTATTTTTATTATTATTTATAGTCCTGTCTATACTGGAACTTTCTATATAGTCTAGGTGGGCTTAGAACTTACAGAAATCCTCCTGCTTCTGCCTCCAGAGTGCTGAACTCCACTTTTCATACTGTGGTTACTCTTGATTGCCTCCAGGGAGAATCTCAGTATTATTCACAGGTATTTTTGAGGCCTGAATGTGTATTAAAGTTTCAGAGTCTGTTAGTTCTTTGTTTGCCAAAATGTTCTTTGTTTTTGTTTTGGATGTCCTTCCACCTTTATTATATGTTAGAAACTTCTAGGACACTGAAGTTTTGATCCCGAGCAATACACACACACACACACACACACACACACACACACACACAAATTAAAAACAATATTTGGGGCCTGACATGGTGGCAAATAATTGTAATTCCAAGCATTCAGGAGACAAAGGTAGGAGGATCTTAAGTTTGAGGCCAGCCTGGTCTACACAGTAAGTTCCAGTCCAGCCTGGGCTACTTGATAGACATTATCTCAATAAAACAGAAACAAAACAAATAAATATCCCAAACTACAACTATAAAAATCACAGTGGAAATTGATGTTGACTTTTTTCTTTTCCCAAATTTGAATTTTTATGGAGAAGAATAAAGTTAATAGTATTTTCTTTCCTTTTCTAAATACTTACATGACATGGCTTAACAAAATGCTTTGTGGGACACTATATGACTGACTATAGATTGTAATTATTTTTATCATACACACACACACACACACACACAAACACACACACGGACAGACGCATGCATGCTTGCATGCATGCACACACATATTTCTCCAAACTGACTTCTAGTTTTAGTGCTTATGGAATCTGTTTATATTATGTCTGCTGCTAGTGCATTTTCATTGCTCAAGACAGGATGCCCTTTAAAAATATATGTGAGATTCTTTGGAGGCAAAAAGTATGTGTCTACAAACACTTTTGTTTTTAATAGCAATGACTAAACTGTAATGTGTTTAGGTGATTATTAGCAGCTCTGCTCCAAAAAGAACTTAAGGTCTTTTAAGTAACTATTATAATTTTTTATAACTGTTTAAATCACATTCTGTAAAAATCAGAGGGATAGAAAGATGACTCAGAGGATGAATGAACATGTCTGCTAGTCTGATCTAAATTTGAGCCCTGGAACCCACATTGTCAGAGAACATTGACTCCAGTGAACTGTCCTCTGACCTTCACAAGTATGCTGTGGTACATTGTCACCCACTCACATACACAAAAAGTAATATAGAAGAATAAAACAGCAGCAGCAGCAGCAACAACAACAACAAAACAAACCTAGACAACAATAACAAAACAAACCTAGACAACAATAACAAAACAAACCTAGAAACTAACTGTAATTCCCAGGTTTAAAAATGCAGCTTGAGGACTGGAGTGGCTCAGTGGTTCAGAACATTGTCTGCTCTCCCTGAAGATCCCTGTTCGGTTCCCAACACCCACATGGCAGGTAGGCACTGTCTGCAACTCCAGTGCCAGGGGATCTGATGCCCTCTTCCGGCTTCCATAGGCAGCAGACATGTACACAGTGCAAAACATACGTGCAAGGAAAACTTCCAAATAACACTTAAAAAAATAGCAGCTTCATTCCATATTTGCCCTTGGTTCAGTGTAGGGAAACAAGCATCTGCTAATTTTAATTTCCTGGTGTTGTCAGAGCTACTCAGAAGAAAATTACCCTCTTCCTGAGAATCACAGTCTTTCTTCATGGTGAAGGGGCTGTTGAGTTTACTAGAGAAAAGAGAAATGATTTTTGAGGATGCTGATGAGAGCAAAGCCTGCTTTTGCATTGTGTTTCAAATCATTCGGGACGTTGTCGAATAAAAGCAGCTGTTTATGTTAGTGCAGATTGTAAGTTTGAGTTCTGGAGCTTCTGTTTTGAGAAATATTAGGCAGAACCCATACTGACGAGGTGAAGATCTGCTGACTGGTGCCGAAAGTTTGTGACTTATTGGGCAACTTTCTTTGGAAAATAAGAAAAAGAAATTGAGTTTTATGTGATATAAAATAAGAGGTTGGATTCAGCAAGCTTAAGGTCAAATGGTCCTAAAACCTTATTTTTTAAGTTATAAGACAAAATTACATTTAACTTGAGATTCAATAAAGTAATTGAAGGGGAAACTGACTAAGACAGCATCTATCCTGTAGGAAATTAAATTGAAGTTACCTTCCTAACTAGTAGCCATTACTGCTAGATTACTGCTAAAACATGTCTGACTTTCTGAAAATATGTTCTGTTCTTTGGAATATAGATTTTGAAATGTAGGTGTCTATTAGCTTTCTCCCCAAAATTCAAAAGTATTACAGAAATGTTTATTAGCAGAGTTTTAAATTTTACATTGATACAATTTCTCTTTTCCAAGTTAGGCACATATTTTTCAAGAAAAAGCTTATGTTATTATAAACAAATACACATGTAGACAAATTGAAAAATATTAGAACTTATGGTAGGTAAACACTGAAAGCTATCCAGTTTTTGAGGTTAGGAGTTACCTGAGAGTCTTAAAAAGATATCCGTTTAGGCCTTTCTCATGTGAAATTCAGCTCTGGAGGCAAATTTTGTTGTATAAATTATTGTACAACAAAGCAACTAAGCAGAGGAAAGAAACAGATTTAAGCAATATTATCAAGTGTAATTATGAGTGGACTTTGGACTAGATTTTCCTGATGCCACCTAACATTGGTAGCTATCTACCATAATTCATATAACTTAGTAACTTTTCACCCCATCCCTCCACCCAGTAGTGTAGTCCACTTTTTTGTTGCTGTGATTGAGAATAAAGTTAGGATGAGAGCACACTATCTTTTTAGACGAGAGAAAAGGGAGTCCTAACGCAGAGAAGCCATCACTTGAGTAGATATTTTGGAAGCATTAGGGTTCAGCTGCTGCTGAGTTTTCAGCCCTGTGAAAGTTGTTCTTTTTGTGTTATAGTGATGACTCTTTGCCTTGGAAGTAGGGATGCGCTCGGTGCCCCCTTGTGGAAGCTTGATGGTACAACCCCGGTAGGACAAGAAATTGAAGAAAGTTTAGGGATAAGGTCATGCGTAAAATTTTAGAGGTTAAGATTATGCTTTGATAGGTTGATTCTCTGAGATCAGTCCTCTGGTGGAAAAAATTGAGATGGACTGTTTTTTAAGATGTTAAGTAGAGATGGCCAGTCTAGGGCCAGATGTAGCATATACCTTTTATCCCAGAAGTTGTGAGGCAGAAGCAGATCACTGGAAAGCCAGTCTAGTCTATGTGATGAGTTCCAGGAAACTAGGGCTACACAGTTATACCCTGGGAGTGGGAGAATGGGGAGAATGGGGGTGGAGGTGCAGAGACAGAGAGGGAAGAGAGAGAAGGGAAACTGTGACAGAGAAAGAGAGAGAAGGTGGGGGAGGGAGAGAAAGAGAGGCTGTATAATCTCCCAATTCTAAAGATTGGCACATGGATATGTGTTTCATTGTTATTTGTTTTTTTATGTATTATAAATTAAGCTGAGAGTCATGGCACATACATTTAATCAGACAGTTTTTATGTTCACAAAGCCAGCCTGGTTGACATAGCAATTTTGTCCCTCCAGAGCTACATAAAGAGACTCTGCCTCAAAAAAATTTTTTTTAATCTTAATTGGTTGTTTTCTATTGACATCCTAGCAGATTCTATGTTAGTTTTATGCTTATAATCATGAGTACTGGTTATAAGCAATACATTGAGATCCATTTATTAGGGTGGCAAGGGATCTAAGGATGAGAAGTGAGGAATAGCAGGGAAGGCCAGCAGTGTGCTTTCTTCTTATAAAACTTTTTGTAGTTTATATTGAGAACTAAAACAAAATGGTTACATTAATACTGTCTATTTACTTTTTCCAATGAGTAACTCCAAGTTTTTTGATTTATTAAATATAATGAAATTCCACCTAGTGTTTGTGTGTGTGTGTGTGTGCATTTCAAAATAAGAGATAAAAGGACTGCTTTGTGGCACCACATACTAATAAGGCTTGCCTAAAGCAGGGAGGGCTCTGGCAAGGCTTCCACTTGATGTTGAGGATCCGCAAGGTTTCCCACTGGATGTTGACCATTGGGAAAGCGATAATGAAGTATGAGCAGCAGGGCTTCTTCCTGGTGAAGACATTAGACATTTTTTGGCTTGAGCAGTTTTTTAAGCGTTTGCAGTTTTAGCAGTGGAGACACCAGGAGGCAGAATAGAATTAACTGAAGATTTGCATGCAAGATGTTGCATTTTGACAGACCCAAGACTTGTGGTGTGGTGAGATTATTTAAGGCTGTTGTAGGACTACCTGAGCTGTTGTGTGTTAGTGCTGTAACTACTTCTCTGTAAAAATTGAGAGGCCATGATACAAAATAGACAAGAACTGTGGCATTTCTCTTCCGAAGGACACTGAAGCCATGAAGAGAGCGCTGGCGTCCATAGACTCCAAATTGAACCAGGCCAAAGGTTGGCTCCGTGACCCCAATGCCTCCCCAGGTAATTCTGCAGTTCTTTTCTGAACAATAAACAGTTAAAATACAAGCAACTGAAGGAATGGGAGGAGCCCTTCCATAATCTCACCATCCTGAGGTAACTATAGCATCCTTCCATAGTTCTGAGAAATTGAAACATCCCTGGCCTTAAAAGATGAAGGCACAGACTTATCTCTCATCTCTTACCGTGAATAAATGAACCTAGGTAAGCTGGTGTTACTTCTTTACCCATTCCCTGAAGCAGGAAAGTTATTATTCTGAATAAACACTCTTTTTTGCTAGTTCTGGTTGGAAGCTAGTACCATTTATGTCAGCAAAGTACTTAATTAAGCGGATCGTACAGTAATGTTAAGAATGTAAGATATAAAGATGGATATACAAAGATAAAACCCAACAAAGGTTCTGGTTTTATGGCTTTTCAAATTTAATATTTATTCCACTTTAGATTGTTTGAGCAAATGTGAAAAGCCTAACGGAAGTCCCTAAGTCCCGTTGAATTATGAGACTAGTTTTCATCGTCCATATACTATGATAAAGCCACTTCATGTCTCCAAGCAGATATGGTGCAGCATATCTTCCTTCACAGGGCCTGTGGTTACACCTCCCCTTATGGTTGTGAGGGAGTGTGTTACTGTAGCTGTCAGGTCATGTGTTCCTTCATGAACGGAATGACTTGTGATGGGATGATTGATGTGCCCATGGTGTAGATATTGACTATCTCACTATTTTAGGGGATGCTGGAGAGCAGGCCATCAGGCAGATCTTAGATGAAGCTGGAAAAGTTGGTGAACTTTGTGCGGGCAAGGAACGCAGGGAGATCCTAGGAACCTGCAAGATGCTAGGGCAGATGACTGACCAAGTAGCTGACCTCCGAGCCAGGTAAGATTCCTCTACTTTTCTCAAACCAGTACTGAACAGCTTACTCTGAGGCGGTGATTCAGAACGCAGGTCCACGCTGATTTTATTGAATTGTCTTTTGCTAATAATAGAGTTTTAAAACATTCAAAGTCTAATAAAGTTAGAGCTTATTATATATTTATTATTTTTTTATGACTAATAAAGGGCAGAGTTGAACTCTGACCAAATTAGTTATCTTTTATAAAGGATGGATGGGTAGATAGAAAATTCTAGTAGGGCTGGAGATAAATCCCAGTTGAAAGAATGCTTACTTAGTATGTATGTAGCTCTGGGCTTAGTTCCTAGAACCCATTAACCAGCAAGGAACAGGTGCCTCAAATCCCTAGAACTCAGGAGGAGAACCAGATTTCAGTGTTATCCTCAGCTATCATATTGAAGGCCAGCCTGAGCTACATGTGTAGCAATATTTTTTTATATATAAATCCTGGTGGCATGTTCCTGCTACCTGCCCCAATGTTTTATGTTCCTAAATGAAAGACATACACTCAGCCTTCATATTTTGATATGCCTTAAATAGTGTAACAGCTGGGCTACTTCCTAACCTCCCGTCGATAAGCCTGAGTTATTACTTACTGAATTCTATATTCTACCTTGGCTGTCCTGGACCCAGAAGGCTGCCCATCTGGGCTGCACTTTCCCTGCACCTTCACATGCGGGCTATGCCTCCCTGTCCTGCACTCTTCTCAGGCATGGCTGCTCTCCTCTCCTTCTCCTGGCATGTTGAATCTCCTCCTTCCTCCTCTCTCTCCATCCCAAGCCCAGGAAATTCTCACATCCTGCCTCTGTCCTGCCCAGTCATTGGCTGCTGGCATCCTTATTTACCAATCAGAACCAACTGGGGGCAGGGTCCCTCAGTGTCTTCTGTACAGACACTCCCGTAACCAGTTTTGGGGACCAAAATTAACATTATAATACAAGCAGCATTAGGCCAAACCCACTGCAACATGAGATATGTTTTTTTTTCGTTTTGTGTTAACATTTATTTTTAAAATTGTTATTATTTTATTATTATTCTTGTGTGTATACCTGTATACTAAGCTATCTCACAGAGCCCCTTATAATTTAACCTTCCTTTTATTCTTCTCGAATCTTTGTTCTCAGAACACCTACCCCTAAATAAGTACACTTAGTTTGCTATTGAAAAAATGCAGTAGAATGTAGATTAAAAAAATACTCATTTATGGGGTTAATGAATATATTTATAGATACTGAGAGGATTGAATTGTGTTTATGTTCCTGAAGTAGATGAGATTTGTTTTGCTTTGAGACTGTCCTGAAACTCCTTGATCACTGTCGTACATAGAGCATATACTTCAGGGCACAGAAACAAACCTCAGCATGCTCCATGATCCAGAGTGTGTCCAAGCTAACTTTTGGATCACATGCAATTTTTATTCTTATGAAACCATTCATCTCTACCTAAAGCAATGCAGATACCTGTGTAATATTAGGGATTCTTTTGTGGAGTTGTAGATGTGTTGTACCCATAGAAGCCCCATGGCCTTCAGAGTGTGTGTCTCACTGGGAGAGGGACAGCTTCGTGCAGTCTCATGGGTCTCACCGAGCCTGTTTCCTACTGAGAACAGCCTGCCTCCTTGGAAGCATGGCAAGAACTTTGCAGAAGGGACAAAAAAAGTTTTGTTTTCATTTGGAAAAATGCCAATACAGTTTGACAAGATTCTTGGCTCTTCTAATTTTTCATTTTTGCCTCTTTGGTTCTGCATCCCTTTCACAGTGTGGCAGGCAATTTTCACTTGGAATTCTCAAAAACGTAGCTGTGGATATAAGCAAAAGAATGAGGTAGTTGTATGGGAGAGACCATTAATCTGTTAAGAGAAAAGGCTAGAACAGGGATGAGTATCTGGTTCTATCTCACACTGGAGCCTGCATTAATCCTTTCATGATAAAAGATTAGAAAGCTATCTTTCCATTGTTTGTTTGTTTTTAAAATGTGCCCAGCCAGCTATTTTATCATTTTAATGCCTGAAGCACAGAAATACTTCTTCATTGGTATTCAAACTTCTGGGTTTTATGAATACATTTTTAACCCTATAAGATTCAATAAAATTTTTTTTTTGTTCTGCTTTGTTTTGTTTAGTTTGTTTTTTTTGAGTCAGAGTTTCTCTGTGTAGACTTGGATGTCCTGGAGCTGACTTTGTAGATCAGACTGGCCTCAAACACCCAGAGATCCACCTGCCTCTGTCTCCTGAGTGGCAGGACCAAAGTCATGCACCACCACTGCCTCGCTGGCCTTAATAAACTTTTTTAGTTTGAATTTGGCTCATATATATTTTTTGCCTGGGAGAGGGAGAGGTGCTAGGAGAGGCCAGAAGAGGGTGTCACAGTTAGATTCATATGTCAGAAATATTCCTCATGATTAATTAAAAGAAACCATGGACAGTGTTTTCTCAGTCTTCCTTCCATTTTCCTTAGGTTGTAGGAAGGCCTCAAGTATGAGATACCCTGTAGTATGTTTGTGGAGCTCATTACCTATGGTGTTGGATAGATGGATTGTAAAAAGAGGGCAGAAGGGTTGGGTTCATTGTTCAGCTGGTAAAGTACTTGCCAAATAAGTGTGAAGATCTTTAGAATTTGTTAAAAAGTCAGACCTCATGACACTCTGGGGTCTATAATTCCAGTCCAATGAGCCTTAGTTTAATCAGCAAGTTCTAGACCACCATGAGACCCTGTCTCATTAAACAAGGTGGATGATAGCTGAGAAACAACACTCCCACACTGACATCTACACATGGACACAAACATGCACATGCACACATACATACACACACAAAATACATGTGAGGCTCCGTGGGGTAAGAGCACTGGCTGCTCTTCCAGAGGACGTGGGTTCGGTTTCTAGCACCCATATAGTAGCCTCCAACTATTGGTAGCTCTAGTTCCAGAAGATTCAATGCCCTCTGCAGGCACTGCATGCACATAGTGCACAGACATACATGTGGGCAAAATTCCCATACATATTAAGTCAGAATAAATGCCATCTCAAAATAAGTTTTAAAATAGGTACTAATAGACTCGTTTTACTGTTAAGGGGAACAAGGATGTTTTGGAGTTTATCCTAAACTTAGAGGCTCAGATTCAATCATGCCATTCTGTAAAATGATGAAATTGTCACACCTATGATTGAATTTATTAGTTTAGGTGGCTAAAAATAATCCGAGTTTTAAAAAGATGGCAAGTCTTACTTTCTGGCCTGGAAAGTCATTATAAGCAGTCAAGTGTTTACTAAGTCCTATCATTTTTTACAGTAGCAGAATACTGTTTCTGAGCGAGAGAAGCGTATGAGTCTTTGAAGACTCCATGGGAAGCAGCATGCTCTTTTCATCCCTCAACACTAACCTGCTTTGTCATTTGTAGGTTGCATGGTAATGGATGATACATGGCCGGACTATCGTTAGGTCATCATAGCAGTGGTGGTAGTTTAGTTACCTTAGTAATTTACACACTTGTATTCTCAATGTATTTTCAAGTATATTTTCTCTTTTCTTTCTTTTCCATATTTTCCTTTCCTTTCTGCTTCCCACCTCCAACCTGCTTTGGGCTGGGGATTGAACTCTGGGCCTCACAAATTCAGGCAAGCTGTCTACAACTGAGAGCCATACTTCAGCCCTGTATATTACCGTTACAGTGCCTTTTTTCCCTTCCCAGTGCTGGCGATCAAACTCTTATGCAGTCTAGGCAAACAGTCTAATACTGAACTAAGAGCATATTTCCAAGTATATTATCTTGATACTGTTAGTCACTGTTAAATAATAAATAACTAATACAGGGCAAATGCTGTCTTGCTGTCAACCTTCACTTTGTCACTTTACTTTTATAAATAAGAAAGAAGCTGTGAGCTGTGTTGGCAGTCTTTTAATTTCTGTACTTGGGAGGCACAGGTAGGTGCATATTTGAGAGTTTGAAATCAGCCTGGTCTTAATAATGAGTTCCGGGCCATCCAGTACTACATAGGAAGACTTTGTCTCCAAAACAAAACAACAAAATCCCCTAAACCCTAAACCAAGCAAACTCTGAAGCCCAAAAATGTTAGACATGAGAACAAACATTCCAAAGGGGTCAAAAGTCAGGAGTTAGAAGGATAGATTTAATTGATTTCAATGTGCTATCCTTTCTTATACTGTATACATTATATTCTCAAATAATTTCAGTATATGATTCCCCATAAGTAAGACAAGCTAATGGGCTACTCATTTCTAAAGCACACATTACTATAGTAACCAAGCCCTCTATAACAGTAAGATCTCCATCAAAATTTCCCACTGAAGTTTATGTTTGGTTTTATAATCAAGAATAATTATTATTGGGGTTGGAGAGATGGCTCAGGGGTTAAGAGCACTGACTGCTCTTCCAGAGGTCCTGAGTTCAATTCCCAGCAGCCACATGGTGGCTCACAACCATCTGTCATGAGATCCGATGTCCTCTTCTGGTGTGTCTGAGGACAATTACAGTATATTCATATAAGTAAAATAAATAAAACTTAAAAAAAAATAAGTTCTGTCAAAAAAAATTATCAAAATTTGCTGGCTTGGCTTCTGAGTGGTTGAATAGTTCCCTGAAGCTAAAGTGAGTTGGACACAGCAGTGCCGGTTTATAATTCTACCACTTCAGAAAAGAAGCTGGAAGATGAGGTGTTCAGAGCCAGCTACAGTTAGATAAGATCTGATCTCTAAAAATAAAGCAAAAAGAGAAAGTAGGTGGTTTGAATGTTTTCCTTTTTTTTGTTTTCTTGTGATGTCTAAGCTTATTGGGGAAGTAGATACACACATGCTAATAAAAATTACACATACTGGGTAAATGAATATTTTTAGTAAGTGTTTGAGAGGATGTAATGACCATATCTGTCGTTCTGAGTAGAGGACAAGGAGCCTCACCAGTGGCCATGCAGAAGGCCCAGCAAGTGTCTCAGGGTCTCGACGTGCTTACTGCGAAAGTGGAAAATGCAGCTCGGAAGCTGGAAGCCATGACCAACTCAAAGCAGAGTATTGCAAAGAAGATTGATGCTGCCCAGGTAAGGGTGGTTCTCAGGAGGGACAGGATGGAGAGAGAAGAGAAGGGTTCTTACGGATCCTGCATCTCTTCTGCACTGTCCTTTACCATCCTCTACTGTGGGTAGATAATGGATGCTCCTTAGTGAGGACCGATCCCAGAAGTCCCCATACCATCATAGGTGCAGACGCACGTTTGTCTATATTTTGAACTAAAGATCTTCATTTTCGGTATTTCAAGTAGTAGTTAAAAGATCTGAGTATGACAGAATCCTAGATTTTGGAACAGGTTTTTGTCTTAGAATTCACTACTGTATGTAGCAAGACATTTTAAAAATCCTAGCCTGGGGTTCTGACCCCGCCTTTGGTTATTGAGTTCTTAGATAAAACAGCACACACAGCCATTGTATTTTTAATAAGCCTGATGCAGCACATTAGCCTAGGCTCCATGCTGTTAGACTTTACTTTCCTATTGATAACTCCAAGTTATTACTTATTATTTACTATGTTCCCTCTGGGCTGCTCTTAACTCTAATTGGGCAGCCCTAAGGTCACACTCTCTTGACCCTTATCCCATGGTAGCTTCCTTTCTTCTCTCCAGTACATTTTTCTTCTACTTCATAGCAGCTGGCTTCTCCTTTCTTCTTCTCCTTCTGGTCCTCTTTCCCCAAACCCATGAAACCTCAACCTATGTCTCTTCTGCCCAGCTATTGGCTGTCAGCATCTTTATTTACCAGTCATAGTTAACTGGGGGCAGGAGCACTAGCATCTGTGTGCAGACTCCAGGTCTTGAGGGTCTGCACTTAGCATTATAATGAACAATAAAAGACAAAACCTTAACAACTGTATTAGGCCAGAGTGGTATTCAAATTTCAGATTCTTTCTATACAAAATACTTTCAAGCATTTAACAAATACAAATACTTGAAAACTTGGAAAAAAGTCTCATTAATTAAAAGAATAGGATAAAATTGATGAAGTTATTTTATTCCTTTTTGGTTGTTATTTACCTTTTTTCTTTCAGTTTGGGCATCAAACCCAGGGCCTTGTGCATGTTAATCAAGTACTGTACTATTAAGCCAAAACCTCAGACTGGGAACTTTATTTTAATGGAAATCAGCATGGCTGGAAGTATAGATCAGTGGGAAGAGTGTATGGGTGAATATAACATGATGGTTTCTAAAAAAGAAAAGATGGAGTGATTTGATCTTATCTGAGCTAAGAATCTTCATAAAAGGATCAGAATTAGCACTCTAAAAAACAAATGCCAGTATGCTTTGTGACTACTTTAAAGACATTTCTGATGGCTAAGTTTAAATGTGGTTCCTGGGTAGATTACATTATCTGCTTTGGTGTATAGAATTGGCTGGCAGATCCAAATGGTGGACCTGAAGGAGAAGAACAGATTCGAGGGGCTTTGGCTGAAGCTCGGAAGATTGCAGAATTATGTGATGATCCTAAGGAGAGAGATGACATCCTCCGCTCCCTTGGAGAAATAGCTGCTCTGACCTCCAAACTAGGAGACTTGCGAAGACAGTACGTACCTGACTTCTTAGTCTCACACTAGTGTCTCTTCATTTCACGGCTCACTCCTTCGCCCTCTTATTTAACTCTAGGAGCATGGAGAGTTGACTCCCCATAGGTTAAATGCATATCTAATCCCCAACATGTAGATCTTTGGACCCTACCTCAGACATAATGCATGTTAAATGCATAGGCTACATAGGTTTGTGACATGGCTAGGTCAGATGTAACATCTGATGTACAGAAGTTGTACAATGTACAGTGATGTAATTGAACTTCACTGATTTGTTGCTAAACTCATGTTTAAGCTCTATTCATGATTTGTTGTTAAACTCATGTTTAAGCTCTATTTTTATAATTTATAAACTATGACTTTCCTTGCTGTATTCTTTTGTTACATGTCTGTCCGAGAAACAAGGAAAATGATTTTTTAGTTAGCTGTGAAAAGACTCCTGTGTGTATGTGTGAGAGAGACAGGAAGCTTAAGAAGGCACTTTCTCCCTTCCCAGCAGTGTTATTTCTTGAGTAGCAATTACATAAAGGATTCTTAAATTACATTTCCTGGATGATTGTTCCTATAATAACATCCTTGCCACAGCTTCCTCTCTTAAAGGCTTTCATTGCACCTACTTTGATTATATAGAAAAGAGTTATTCCTTTGTTCTGACAAATATATTGCTCTCTTTAAAATAACAGCAACAGCAGCACCATGGGCTGGGGATATAGCTTAATCGGTAGAGTTCTTGTGTAGGGGCTGGGTTTGGTCATCAACATTTCATAAAACAAGGCATGGAGGAAGATATCTATAATCCCAAAAATTGAGAGGTAGAGACAAGATCAGAAATTCAAGTTCTCCTGTGGTTCCGTCATGAATTTGATGTGAGACCCTATTTGAAGAAACCAAGCCAAACCAAACCAAACCAAACCAAAGCAGCATCATTTCCTAAAACATTCTACAGTAGGAGGTGTGGAAGGTGGTCTGGCCGGCCCATCTGGTGTCTGAGGTTGGTGCCCTTGCCTTCCTGCACTGCTCCCAGTGTATCTCTCCAGAGTGATTGCTTTGTCCACAAGGATGGCCTCCTGAGACTTAGAGGAGGACTGATCTTGATCAGGGGTGTAATGTAGTGGCTGTACTCCCCCTGCCAGAACCTCTTAACCTGTCCTCAGGAAAGTTACAGAGGGAATGATGGGGACGAAGTGGCTCTTTTCTACCACAGTCCTGCAGCACTATTTTCCAAGGATAACCAAAGTCAAACATCTGGGAGTATTCCATTTCTTCCACTTAACTTATATGTTCTATTTCTGTTCTTCTGTGAGAAAAATGCCTATTTTTATCCTCCCAAAGTAAGAGATTCATTAGAATCTTCTGACAATGAGAGCATCACTGGCTCAGAAAGCATAAAGGGAGAGGCTGTGAATTCCTAGGACCTAGCACAATTTATTACATAGATACTTGGAATGGTTTTTAGATGACCAAGAGATAACTACTGGTAATGGTGATAGCAGTAGACCTTCATGTGTGGCCATGAATGTCGTCATCATGCTTATCATTGTAACATAAACAGACATGTACACAACCACCCAGCAGTGGCTCTAGTCATATGATAACTGTGGTATACATGGTGTTAAGAGGGGAGATTAGAGAAACTTAAAATAATAAAGAAATTTTTAAATTGAGTCATTTTGCCAGATGGATTGACTTTTTTTTCCCTCCCACTGAGATAAAGTTTCTCTATGTAACAACCCTGGTTGTCCTGGAACCTCTGTAGACCAGGCTGACCTCAAACTCAGAGATCTGCTGCCTCTGCCTCCCAAGTGCTAGGATTAAAGTCGTGTGTCCCCACCAGTCAGCATTGTATTTTCATCTTTATAGATGAACCAGATGAAGGTACTTTTCTTTGACTGAGTAACCTCAAGGTATAAAGTTGACTGGATTCTTTGTGTTTTCTTTTCTTTCTTGAATTGTTACTTACTTTATGTTTATGGGTGTTTGTCTGGACATCACATGCATGTCTGGTGCTTACAGAAGTAAGAAGGCATAGACCCTGCACCTGGAGTTACAGACAGTTGTGAGCCACCATGTGGATGCTGGGAATTGAACCTGAGCCCTCTGAAAAAGCAGCCAGTGTTCATAACTGCTGAGCCATCTCAGCCCCATCTTTTCTTTTCTTAATGGTCAGAGTCACAGTTTTGGAATTAGTTCTTTTGGGACAGTTTCTATTCCTGAGACTAATGTGGGGTTTTTTTTTTGTTGTTTGTTTTTTGTTTTTTTTTAATTTCTGTGTCAATGCACTAGTTCAAGTTCTTTGGCTGCTGGGAACTAGATCAGGTACAAAGTGAAGGGTTATTGAAAATATATAGAGGAAGCTAATGGAAGGTCAGCCTGAACTGTGGCCAAGTCTAGAAGTCAGTAGAAGCTCTCATTCCCCTTCAGTGTCTTAGTAGACGAGTGACGCCTGTGTATCTGCTCACTCTTTTGTTTACTTCACTTGGGGGTGCTTCCTTTGGTTTGACTTACCAGGTCCCAGATCTAACATGATCATCTAGCTCCAGAGCCTCTGAATTATGGATCAAGGATTACCTGCAAATTTAGTTTAAAATGTAGACCCTTACCTCATCCTAGACATAACTTACCAAAGGGTCTCTTTTGATGGTGGACTTAACTATCTGAATCTAAAAATAAAATCCCAGATACCTTTTATGCACACTGTACTGTGAGAAACACTAGAATGTAATTAAGTGTAATTTGCGACTGCAGGTGTGTTGTTTTTGAGTAGAAACCACCCAGTTCAATCAGTTATGGCAGAGAATGGGGGTTATTACCATATGGTAATATAGGCGGTAACTTAAGAAGTGAGCATTCTAAGCTGGTGGGGTGGCGGTTCACACCTTTAATCTCAGCTCTTGGGAAGCAGAGACAGGCAGGACTCTGTGAGTTGGGGACCAGCTTGGTTTACAGAGCAAGTTCCAGGATGGCCTGATCTATACAGAGAAACCCTGTCTCAGGTAAAATACAAAATCAAAACCAAATAGAAAAGTGAGCCTTCTAAACTCAGAGGGCCAGATTTGAACCCTGACTCCAGTGAATTAAATAATGGAATCTTAATTACCTTTACGCATTGGTTTCATGTTTTGGCTAATACTGTTCTTTACCTCCTAGGGATGGTGTGAGGATTAAATGATGAGAGGGGAGAGCTTGTAGCATAGCTGGGAAAATTAGGACTCAGATACAGCATCATTACTAGTTGTGTTATTACTGATACTGCTTCTACTACTAACATGGTTGTCTAGGCACACCTAGTTCCACGGGGCATTTGTGATTTTACACATGGCAGGGTGCGAGTACAGGTAATCTAGTGGTGAGTGAGTGAGCTCAGCTAACATAACCTGGTATAATTGTGAAGACTGACTCAAGCTAGGAGAATTTCATATTTATGGACTAAATAAAACATTCATTTCAAATCAATTTGGTAATCATTAGCAATTTTCATTCTCATTAACATGTTATTAACAGTTAAATTGTCTCAACATAAGTCATGTCTACAATGTAAATTATAGCTATATGGTCATCTTTACTTCTTCAGGGGGAAAGGAGACTCCCCAGAGGCTCGAGCCTTGGCTAAACAAGTGGCGACGGCGCTACAGAACCTGCAGACCAAAACCAACAGGGCTGTGGCCAACAGCAGACCTGCCAAGGCAGCTGTCCACCTCGAGGGCAAAATTGAACAGGCGCAGCGATGGATTGATAATCCTACAGTAGATGACCGTGGAGTCGGTAAGGGCTGGTCGCAGTGCAGATGTGCACCGCCACGTTTACGTGATGATTGGTAACAAGGTGCTGAAAGGGTTCTCCAGCCACCAGGAAGTCACGTTTCAGTATGGTTCCGTTTCCAGATGTGACCAGTAAGATCTCTATAATTTAATTGAGAACTATTAGAGAGTAAATAATTTTGCTATGGACAAACAGAAAGAGCTTCATAATTGAAGCTTTGAACTAATTATCAATCCTATATATATTTTCATTCTGTAGTATTTCTGTTTTTATAGTCCTTACCAAGTACCCAATTAAACATATATGTGTGTATATATGTTTTTCTTTTGAAAATTTCAGTAAAAGATATATAATATCCTCATAGCATCCTGTAAAAGTTTAAATATTTTTGATGTTGTTTTTTTTTTTGATACATGGTCTCTGTGTAGCTCTGGGTATCCTGGAACTCACTATCTAGGCCAGGCTGGCCTTGAATTCACAGAGATCCATCTGCCTCTGGCTCCTGAGAACTGGGATTAAAGGCATGCACCACAGTGCCTAGCTGAAAGTTGAAACTTTTATAACCTAAAAGTTTGACTTAAAGAGGACCCATGAAAAATGCATATAATTTGTTTGATGATTGCCTAGCACATTTGCCATGACTGAAAGATAATGCCCTCCTTTCCTCCGTTAATTGGGTAAGAGGAGTGTTTAAGTTAACTTAGTGATGTCTGGTGTCAGTGAGGGGCTAGAGAACGGGCAGATGTTTAGCTGGGTAAAGGAATGAAATGACATAAACACCGAATCTCATGTTCTATGCACAGTGCTGTTAAAATCGTCATACCTACTGGGTCTGCAGTTTGGTTTTAGGAGTGTTTTTTCCTATTAGTTCATTTCTAAGTTACTATCAGAAAGTATGTAAACAATATGAATATTCACTAATACTTAGCAAGCAGTCAGGTAATTATGGTTAATGTAATAAAATGTAACTGGCTAGAGAGATGGCTCAGCGGTTAAGAGCATTGGCTGCTCTTCCAGAGGATCCAGGTTCAATGTGCAGCACCTACATGTCAGCTCACAGCTGTCTGTGACTTCAGTTCCAGGGGATCTGACACCCTCACACAGACATACATGCAGGCAAAATACTAATGCACATAAAATAAAAATAAAGATAATAAAATAATTATCTATCTATTTATCTTTCTTTCTTTCCTTTCTTTCTTTCCTTTCTTTCTTTCTTTCTTTCTTTCTTTCTTTCTTTCTTTCTTTCTTTCTTTCTTTCTTTCTTTCTTTCTTTCTTTCTTTCTACCTATATTTTTAGGTTACATTTTTGTTTTGTTGCTTTTATAGTGTGAGGCAAGTACTTCTCCATTATGTTACACTTCCCATCCCTAGACCATGCTTTAAAAAGATATTTAATAAATGGATACTGCTCATTGGAAAGAATAGGGGTCAGAGAATAAAAGTTAGGCTTGGGTGTAGGTCAGTATTAGACAAGTTTGAGGCTCTGGGTCCAATCCCAGCCCCCCACCCCCGGAAAGTTAATCCTTAGTGTGTTCTCTTTATACTTTTCTGTATTTCCAAAGAGTTATATTTAGCTAGGGAGCCCTGTACCCCTATTAAAGATTATCTATAAAAAATCTGGAGTGGGGCTAGTGAGATGGCTTTTAAGAGTACCAACTGCTCTTCCAGAGGTCTGAGTTCAAGTCCCAGCAACCACATGGTGGCTCAGAACCATCTGTAATGAGAAACAAATAAAGAACCTATGGGCGGGGGCGAATGGGGCCAGAGCAAGAGGGAGAAAGGGAGGGTCGGGAGGAAAGAAAAGAAAAAAAAGAAAGATGTTTAAACAACAGCTTAAAAAAAAATCTGGTGTGGCAACACAATTGTCTCCCTGGGTCTGTATAAACCTCAGTGTTTTTCTTTTGGTGTAGGTCAGGCTGCCATTCGTGGACTTGTGGCTGAAGGGCATCGACTGGCCAATGTCATGATGGGACCTTATCGCCAAGATCTTCTTGCCAAGTGTGACCGTGTAGACCAGCTAACAGCTCAGCTGGCTGACCTGGCTGCCCGAGGGGAGGGGGAGAGTCCTCAGGCGAGAGCACTTGCATCCCAGCTTCAGGACTCCTTAAAGGTAGACCTCCCTTGGTATACTTTCTGATGTCTTAGTGTTGAGAAACAACAGACAGAAGAGACTTTTGTACAGTGTGTGTGCATGCATGTGGAGGTCAGAGGATAACTCAGGTGTCAGGCACCATCGATCCTTATGTTTTGAGACAGGGCATCTCATTGTTCTGGGACTTGCAGAGTAGGGTAGGCTGAGCAACCAGTGAGCCCCAGGGATCTGCCTGTCAGCATCTCTCCAGTGCCAGCATTGTTAATGGGAGTTTTGGAGCTTACATACAGGTTCTCATGTGGCAAGGCAAGCACTTTACTGACTGAGCTGCCCCACCATGGCCTGAGGCTCGAGATTGTTGGGTTTAGGGAAAATTAAAACAAGGCAAGTATAATAGAAAACCAGGGCTTATTAGGAGAAAGCCAAGTGGCAACAATTAACATTTTTCTAACTCACATTTAATTAAGAGATCTGTCATGATTTTATTTTATACAGATATCATTTTACTGTTATTTAGTCAGTATTTAGATAGGGTATTTCACTCTGTAGTCCAGGCTGGCCTTGAACTCTTGGCAATCTTCATGGTATGACTTTCTGATTGTAGCAATTATACCCATGTAGCTGGAGGTTATTGAGTTTCTCCATAAACGTTATCCCCATTTTTATTTCTTTTAAGATATTGAACTATTTAGAAATTTGGCACTGAGTCTTCTAAGTAGTTGATACAGTCATCACTAGGCCTGGCTAAAACTGGGAATGGTGAGGAACTCTGTTTCACCTTAGAGCCGGCTCTGTGCTCAGCTCTGAGGCTCCGTCGTTTCATAGTGTGCATCGAGAAAGGAGTCATATCTGTGCTTTGTACACATCAAGAAATAGTTCTGAAGGTAAATGAATGAAAGAAAGAACGAGTGGGTCAGTGGAGTAAGGGCGTATAGCAGATGTGACTGTTGGCGTTGCTGTACATTTT